>JAGXJF010002758.1:0-590495 GCA_019208055.1 Stipa capillata | reverse complement strand
GAGATATTTGGTAGATATCTACTCATTGATATATCTAGGCATATACAAGGGAGAGAATAGGGTCCGATACAAAACAGGGATAGAATCCTAACAATAGGAGGGAGAATATATCTCTATCATATGTACAGTATATTTTCTCTAACATTACCTACATATTCAGCATGTGAAAAGTTTTACTTGCAGGGATGTTTTTCTTGTTCGCGTGGGGAGAGAGAGCTACTTTGCATGAACTGGCCGGCATGCATAGTCTGAAGTAAAAGAACTAAAATCTAATCACCGTCTCATACTACTTGTAATCTTTTATTTTGTGTTTGTCGGGGACACGGTCCGGCAATGAAGCGAGACCGTTTTTGGTCCAACGTACGTAGCAGCAAAGCAAGCCAGCAACACTGGAATTTGCCTATCATCATGACGAAACCTTGCTCGGGGCTGGGGAGCTGCTTGGCCACCCTTGTCTCACACCTTGTAGTGAGAGCTACTACAAGGGACTCGACGCTAACAATGGCTGATTAGTCGTAGCCTAGTCTATTCTATTACTATATTAATTACAGACTCTCTAGAAATTTCCACGTTAATCGAAAAAAAAGAAAAATATTAAACCATTGCAATTTCTCTAATATTTTTTAGGAATAGTAATAAGCAAAGACTCTTATTTAGTCAATCTGAACCGTGAATAGTAATAAGCAAAGACTCTTATTTAAACCATGAATAGTAATAAACGAAGACTCTTATTTTAGGTAATCTAAACCGTTATAACTCGGTTCCCACTAAATAGATGGTAAGATATTTTGCATAGATATGTATGTGTCGTATTAGTAGAAACTCTGTCACTAGCATAAAGCAAACGAATAACACTTACGTGAAAATCCCTCGAGGGCCCAGTTTCAAGGTCTATGATATCTCCCCTCGATCTATTTTTCTACGTTTATGTTGTTGCGGATGAGGTGAGCAGTCCATGTTTGACTCGAATCAAATCGGTCATATATTGTTTATGTTTACTGCTACATGTTAGATCCAGATCCTCTTTTGTGAATGTCCAGAGTGTTAATTCTGTACGAACCTGCTACCAATCCGTACATGCAGATGTGCTTAATTCTATCTCGGTGTGTAATACGTGCTCAAGTTTTGCAAGACTGTGAATCTCAGCCATCCACGTGTTATGTGCTACTTAGATACTATGATTATTACACCAAAAGTAATCAATCAGGTTGACATGCATGCAGAGTCCAATAATATTCCTCGCAAGAAAAGTCTAAATAATATATTGGCATGCACGCTTTCTGTTCCTTCATCTACAAGTGTCCTCATGTCTTATGGTTTGTTAGATCAGCATAAATTTGACAAAGCAACGCACGTAGAATCAAAGATACTAATTAGAAATTTATACGATTTTTCAATTACATATGTAAGCATGTTTACTATATTCGTCAAGTTTTACATCCAATATATATTTGTAATTGTGTTCCTATATTTTTTTGATTTTTCAATTCCTATATTCCAACCAAGCTCAAAGAAAACAATAGCAATGAAATAACTAATAAAACCACATAACATAAACACTAGCCCGTGCGAATGCACGGGTTAGCGACTAGTGCTAGGGCTAATTTGGTTGATTAAGCAAAATCTTCAGATGACACGGCGCTAGATCATGGTCCTCCCTTTTTTTTAAGAAAAACATCATGGTCCGCTGTAATATTTTATATAAAATACAGGTGCAATTGGCTAGTGCAACCATCTTATGCTCATCATCCACCAGTCACGGCAGTCCAAGGGCCTGCTTAGGGCCAGTTCTTTTTGGCTTATAGAGAGGCTTATAGGTGAACTTAAGCTTAAGCCAAAAGAACACAAAATTTATCATGAGCTTAATCTGGCAGCTAGAGGGTTTTGCGTTGAGTGAAAAAAAGCTACGGGAGAGGAGCTTCCCGAGCGCTTCCCGAGCTTCCACTTAAGTGAATTTAAAGTTTCCCAATTTTAACCCTCAAACAACCGTTATTACCCTCATATGCCACTCCAGAGAATTTTCTCCTCACCCCTCACAGCTCGCACGGGCGCAGGGCTCGCCTCCCACATTCCCGCCTTGCCTCTAGGGTTTCGCCGCCGCCGCATTCCCCGCCGCCGTCCCCGCCCTCGGCCCGCCGCCATCCCCGCTGCCATCCAACTCGCCGTCGTCCCCACCCTCGCCCCCGCCATCCCGCTCGCCCGACTCGTTGCCGCCGCGTCGACCCGACGCCGCTCCTCCCTCCTCTTCCACCGGCCGCCATCCGAGTTCCCGCCCTCGGCCCCGCCGCCCTTCCGCCCCGCCGCCACCGAGTTCCCCCTCAATCGGTGAGCTCCATTCTTCTCCTTCCCGAGTTCTTCCCCTTCCTCCTCTTCCACCGGCCGCCATCCCCGCCGCCCTCCCCGCCCTCGGCCCCGCCACCCTTCCGCCCCGCCGCCACCGAGTTCCCCCTCAACAGCTGAGCTCCATTCTCCTCCTTCCCGAGTTCTTCCCCTACCTGCTGAACTACCCGAGTAGCTCCTCTTCCTCCAGATCCTCTCTGCCATTATTACCAAACAGCATGTTTTTTTTTGTTAAATTGATATCTCTATGAAAAGAGTACATACCGAAAATGGTTAATATAATTCAAACTTATCACAGAAATGAAGGAATAAATCAGCCAAATCAGGTTTTTTGTTAGGCATACAAGGCATGTCATATGTAAATCTAGAACAAAACTATCACTGAGTATTCCTAGTACTAGATGATTTGTGCAAACAGTCTAGGGACATTATAGACTTTTCATCGAACTACTCAGATAATAAGCTCAGATGACAGAAGCTGAAAAGAACTGGACCGCAGTTTCTGAAGCTTCTCCCCACCACAGCTTATATTCGTAGAGAAGCTATAAGCCGTTTCTGGAGAAGCCTAAACCGAAAAGAACTGCCCTTAGTTTGTTACCAATGTTTGTCTTGCCAAAATATTGGCAAGTCAAATGATGGGTACGTTGCGGTGGCCAAATGTGAGAGGAAATTAGGCATTGGCAGATTTTGGAGCTAAACCAAGTGATGGCCAAATCTTTTGGCCTGCCAATATTTTAGCGAAGCATTATTTGGTAGAGAACCAAGTAGGCCCCAAATCTATGTAGACAAATTCACATAAATCGCTCATTCAATCAGACACATGCCATTAGACAGAAGGAGAAAGTGCAACCACGGTTGGGTATACTGTACGTTCCTTTTGGAAGCCAATTTGATTGAACGATGCAATTCTTTTATTTCAGAAAGAAAATCATGCAGGTTTTTCAAGACACACCACACTGAGATGCAACAACCCAAGCCGATGGCCCGACCCGGGTGGGCTGTGGGCAGGCTGCACCACGGCGACATCTAGTACTGAGCGGTAGCTCAGTTCGCGATTGAAGGATGAACTCTTTTCTTTTAGAGATTGAAGGATGAATTCATAGTCTAATTTTCAGCCGCACATACTACTGCAGGCTCTGCGGCCCATACCACAGATGGGCTACTACCTTTTTTTCCTTTCTTTGTAGATGGGCCAATAGAGTGGACCGCGAGGAGACAGATGCCCTGCTCGAAGCAGCACTGGGCCGCATCGGCCGTCAGGTGCGAGCCTCAAAATAGTAGCTCCTTTTCCTCTCCCTCAAAAAACAAAAATCCTTTGGCTCAACCGGCCGACGCGGCTCTCTCGTCGGACGCGTCTACCGCTGCCGCGTGTCCCACCGCTCATCACTGAGATCACCTTTTGCTCTTTATCTCGGAATGTCCTCTCCTCTTGTACACACCATTTGTCATCCTCCTCGCACTTCGCTATGTCCTCGTCGTATTTTACTTACTTTTTACTTTTCTTTCTTTACCGTGCCATTTTTATGTCTTCCCTTATACAAACTTGCTCCTTTGCAGTTGACGTCTGTTACCCTATGATCCTTGGATCCGGCTGGAGGTGGAGGATCTCGACGGACATGCCATCTCCACAGGAAAAAAGACAGAATTAGCCCCCCGCCGAGTGGCAATGCCGGATCTAGCCCCCGGCGGCAAATCCATTTTTGTCACCGCGATGCGCTGGGCATGTGACACGTGTCAAATTCGCGGATCGGGCCCGCGACAGGCCGAAATCGCGCCCTCAGCCCGCGACGGCCTGATTGCAGCCTCCCAACCCGCGACAGAGTGGGCCGCGGTCCCCATCCGCGACGGGCGAAGTACCGAACGCCACGGTGACTGGCGTTTGCCCGGTTTGCCAAACGCCACGGGCTCTGGCGTTCGCGCTCAGAAGACGCTGCCACTTCGCGAGGACAGAAGCCAATCTCGAAGTCTTCGGTGGCCTAACGCTAGAGACCGTGGCGTTTGGCAAACCGGGCAAACGCCAGTCATCGTGGCGTTCATTACTTCGCCACGTCAGCGAGGTCAGTGCGATTGGCGGATCGTGGACCGGGCGCCGAACGCCATTGACCGTGGCGTTAGCTCACCCAGTCACACGCCATGATGGGTGGCGTTAGCCAGCCTCATCCTCCAGGAGCACGACGAGCGGGCCGTCGTGGCCCAGGAGCGCGCTCGGCCTGCCGTCGCGGCCCAGGGGCGCGGCCCACCCCCGTCACGGGCTCATAGCGCAATTTCGGCCCATCGCGGGTCCGACCCGCGAATTTGATACGTGTCACGTGCCCAGCGCATCGTGGTGACAAAAATGGATTTGCCCCCCGCCGGGGACTAGATCCGGCATTGCCACTCGGCGAGGGGCTAATCCTGCCCTTTTTCCCATCTCCACAATGACGGCGCCGAAGACCTATCTCAGAACTACGCTATCGCCTCGAACGGTAGGTGGTGGCACGTGCATCGGGTTGGAGACCTTGCGCAGTTGTGCAACAAGAAAGTCGTCTAAATCGTCTGATTTTGGTTTACTAGTTGCCCAATTTGTGTAGAACTTAGAGACGAAATTGTGCTCTGTTAGATAATATGCGGTTAGACTGCAAGAATATTCAATTGGAAACTTGTCGATGTAACAGAAATGGAGAGGCACTCATTAAGTACGGACCGGGAGGTATTCTAAAGAATCTGCTGGGTTGTTGCATCAAGAAATGCATTTTCGCTGTGTTTGAGGAATGTTTGAGGAATGCTCTGGTCACTGGAAGAAAGATTTTTTATGTATGCACCGACATCGTTAATTAGTTCATGTTTTTCTTTTTTTAAAACAATTTTCCTGTTCGGAGTGAGCGTGTGTCACCTGGAGAGATCTTGATAAATTGAGTACTCTGATAAAATAGATAAAAACGAATTGTTTGATGAAAAGCGCAATAGTTTATAAACAAGTCATTTTTTAAAACAGCGAGAATGTCATCTTATAGAGTCTAGATATAAAAATGATTCATGATACGTGAGAGGACCCTCGAAGGGGAGGTGGCTCTCTTAGTATACTGTGTTGAGTGTTTTACATATACGTGAGTCATGCATGGAAAATTCAATTGTTTTCCACACATACAGTTAATTCCTATGCAAAGTGAAGGTATTTGCCAGGATCTCATGGTGTCAAGATGCACTTTCGCCAATTCAACCTCTTTGTTTTGACCCATTCTTTCTCTAATTCTACATTTTTTTTGAAAGGGAAGCTTTATTTGATTCCTTGCATCGCATCAAGATGATGCCAGTACAAAAGAGTCCACAAACCCCCTGCCTCTACATCACCGATGCACACAGCCATCCTTATTACAAAGATTCAACGTCGAGGAAGACAAAAATCGAAACCCAAATAAGCAAGAGCAATAGAAAACACCCTAGGTAGCTGAAATGCGCAATCTATGCTGCTAGCCATGGTTGTTGAACAACTCCCTGGTTACCCTCTCCAGCAGGGAACATGCATCGAGCAGCACCGGGTGATCCTCTAGCCATTGTAGCGTAGACCAGGTACGGAGCCAATGTGTATATAAGAGTATAACCTGCACAGGAGAATTAATTGTCTTCTTATCAAAAACCACGTCATTTCTAGAAAGCCATAATGACCAATATAGAGCCGCCGCCCCTACTAGGATCAGGATTCTCAACTTTTTATCCAACCCCCGCAGCCAATTGCTGAACAAATTGGCAACACCACGAGGAGGGTATAACTTAGAGGCTACTTGAATAATACGCCACACAGCACACACAAAATGACAGTCAAAAAAAGGAAGTTGAATGCTTTCATTATGTTTACAAAAACTACAGTGGGAAACTACCCACCCACTTTCATTTAATCAGGTTATCTTTAGTTAATATGATTCTTCGACGCATATACCAAAGAAAAACTTTGACTTTAGTAGGGATTTTTAATTTCCAAAGTTGTCTATTTTGTATTGCACTCGTAGCATATGTGAGGGCATTATACATGGAGTGAATGGAGTATTCTCCATTCTTATTTAAATCCCAGCGAAAGGAATCTGGCTCATCTGACAGTTGCACATCAGCTAGGCGGGCTTGTAAATTATTCCAGGCTAGCAGTGTTGATCCCACCAAGACACGGCGAGATGAGACATCCAAATGAGTCGAGCTGAGCACCTTAGCAAGCGTACTGTGCTTATTTCAAACAATGCCGAATGGGTTCGGATATTGATCTTTAAGTGGAGCCGTATCCAACCATTTATCTACCCAAAAACTCACTTGAGTTGCGTCCTTGATCACAAAGGTTCCAAAACAAAAAAAATTGCGTTTAGCCCTCATCAGGCCAGCCCAAAAATGGGCATCCCCTGGTTTCCATACAACTTTAGAGAGAGGCTTGGACCCCAAGTATTTGTTGCGGATCAAATCGTGCCACATCCCTTCTCTGTTAAGGAGTTTAAAAAGCCATTTGCACAGCAAGCTTTCATTTTTGACACTTAAGTCCTATATCCCCAGGCTGCTCTAATCCTTAGGTCAGCACAGAATACTCCATTTGGCCAAGCGAGATTGCTTTTTGTGCTCATCGCTTTGCTAGAAGAACCTAGACCAGAAGTAGTCCAAGCGCGAAAAGATACCCTTAGGGACCTCAAAAAAGGAGAGCATATACATTGATAAACTGCTTAGAACAGAATTAATGAGGATAGGCCTGCCCCTGTAGGCAGATGCTTTCCTTTCCAATTGCTTAATCTTTTTTCAAAACACTTCTCAACCATCTTCCAATCTGAATTCCTGAGCTTCCGATAGTGGATCAGAATGCCAAGATATCTAAATGGAAATGAACCTAGCTCACAGCCGAACAGGCTAGTGTACTGGTTAGTAGCAGCCTGTGTTGCTCCAAAACAGAAGATATCGCTTTTATGGAAATTAATTTTCAACCCTGAGAGCATCTCAAATGTAGTCAAAATGAGTTTTAGATTCTTAGCCTTGTCAAGGTCATGATTCAAAAAATAATGGTATCATCAGCATATTGTAGAATCGATAAACCATCACCTATAAGATGAGGCACCACTCCACTGAGTTGACCATCCTCTTTAGCACGACTAATCAACACCGCCAACATGTCCTCCACAATGTTAAAAAGGACGGGGAATAGGGGATCCCCTTGCCTTAGTCCTTTTCTCATTTGAAAGCATGGTCCAATATCATAATAAACCTTTATACCCACGCTCACCCGAGACAATACTTTCGACCCACTTACACCATTGGGAAGAGAAACCCTTCATCCGGAGAGACTGTAATAGGAAGTGCCAATTAACCTTATCGTATGCCTTCTCAAAATCCACTTTGAAAAGCACACCTCCCAGCCTTTTCCGGTGAAGCTCGTGGAGAGTCCCATGAAAGACTAGGACCCCATCTAGGATGTATCGTCCGTGCATGAAGGCTGTTTGGGTAGGCCGAATCACGCGATCCGCCACTCCATTGAGCTGATTATTCACCACCTTTGTGAAGATTTTAAAGCTCACATTCACAAATAGGTCTATATTGTTGAATACGTGTTGCCTCTTTACACTTCGTTAGAAGAGAGATAACCCTGAAATTCAGACTGTATAGTGGTAGCGTACCCCGGTGGAACTGGTGGAATAAAGCCATCAGGTCATCTTTAAGAACTTCCCAGAAGACCTGATAAAATTCAGCAGGGAATCCATCAGGTCCCAGTGCCTTATTATGTTCCATCTGGAATATCGCTTCTCGTACCTTCTTTTAGGTAAACAGTGAGGTCAATGCCGCATTTTCTAGGTCAGTGACCTAGGGGATATCATCCCTGTAGGATTCCATCATGGAAAGAGGGTTGGAGATAGACGTTCTAAACAAGCTCTTATAGAATGAGGTAATATGCAATTTTAGGTGTGCTTCCCCCACTATCGAGCCATCGGCGTCCTCAAGTTGGAATATCCTGTGCTTACGGTGTTTTCCATTAGCTATTTTGTGAAAGTATTTGACCTTAGCGCGTTGATACCACTTAATCTCTTCCTCGCGCAATAATCTAGCCAGACGGTCGGGCGATTGACGTTTCAAATCGATTTCCTTAGCCGTCAGCACAGATGATTCTACCTGCTTGTCAATGGCATCTATGGTGTCAATAAGGTGCCATTTTTCTTTCTTATATGTTCCAGTTAAATTAATGGCCCACCCTCTAAGGTAACGTCATAGGTATCGGATTCTATGCTGCCATCTCTGCATTGGAGAATCCCCCTAGTTTCACCCCTCCAAATAGTGGACACCATGTTGACAAAGCCATCTTGATGCAACCAGCCAAGCTCAAATTTGAAAGGTTTATTCATGTCACGATAAGCCGCCGATCCTGTATCCAACAGAAGGGGAGTATGATCGGAAAGAGAATAGTCAAGAGCCATTATCGAGACTAAAGGAAATTTTGATTCCTAGTCTGTTGACATAAGCACTCGATCTAGTTTCTCATAAGTAGGATGGCCATGCAAGCATGCCCAAGTGAATTGTCACCCCGATAAGTCAATCTCCCATAAGTCCAAGCTGTCAATTACAACACCGAACAGAAATGGCCATCGGCGGTCAAAGCGATTGTTATTTTTGTCACTTTGCTGCCTGAGAATGTTAAAATCCCCACCGAGTAACAAAGGATTTGGGTCATGGTAGCAAGCATGCACTAGTTCGGCCAGGAAGGCTGGTTTAAGATTGTACTGCGCCGCTCCGTACACTGCTAAAAGGCTTCAAGACAAAATTATCAGCCTTGTTTTGAAGATGGAATTTCACATGAAATTCCCCATCAGATATTGACCGGATCACCATCACTGATTGATCTACTCTGAGAAGAATCCCACCAGAATGTCCTTTAGGAGGGAGACAATGCCAGACAAACTCCCGTCCACCACATAAGTGGTCCAAAGCCGTTGTTGTGAAGGAATTCTTACTAGTTTCAAGAATCACCATAAAGTCCAAGCGGTGCTCAAACACACTCAAAGATATATCTACTTTTAGCCAAGTCTGCAAGACCTCTACTGTTCCAGAACATTCCTCTCATTGTGAATGTTTTTTTTCTCTTGGAAGATGAAGATTTGGATTTATGAGAGATAGCTTTTAGGTCACTCAAAGTGTAACCAAGCTCCACCTCATCCATCACTTCCTCAATATTTTGTCCACACAAATCATTTAATAAAGACTTATCAATGTTAATGTCATCATTCTCATCAGAAGAAAATGACGGATCATCCAAGTTAATATTCATCTTAGATATTTCTTTAGGTACGACAACTAATTTATCATATTCCAGCTTCCTAATTGAACCAACAGAGAACCCAATCTCATGACTATTTTTGCCTAGAGACACCTCAATTCTAGAAATAGAGTTTGAAATACGGGACTCTGAAAATGACAGGAAAGATTGTTGAGAGGTTGTGTGCGTACCTATTGGCTGGTCCAAGTTACAAAAAGCTTTCTAACGCATAGCACGGGCCATCGTATCTTCATCTGCAGCCATGCACGAAGTTGGAGAAGCAGCAACATTTGTACGTGTACTCCGCCGAAGAATTTCCGTCGATGTCGGGGAGGACGCTGAAGATGCCCCCTGACTAGCGGCTGCCTTGGCCACAGCAGGCGGCAAGCAGGCTGCCGCAGCCACAGCCTGTCGGCCGGAAGCAGCTTCGGTAGCACTAGTGCCGCGCCCACCAGGTGCCACAGCAGCTGAGCAGTCCACGGGAGCTGCCCCTGCAGGCTGTTCAAGAACAACTGCTGTCCCTATGACGCGTGGAGCACCTGTCACAACTGTGGTGTTGGCAGCCCGTGGCGAGTGTGCCATGTCTGGTGCTGAAAGAACCCCGAACCAGCTTCCTGGCATAGTAACAGGGTCAGCCGATGAGGCAATGTGCGAGGTTGCTGCAACTGAGCTATCCGCAGCTGAGATGTCATGTGCTGCAAGCGACGAAGCTGACGCATGCACCTCATCCATCGTAGCACACTCCTTTTTCGGTGAGGGGCTCGAAGTTGAGAACCGAGGCCGGGATGCAAAGGGAGTCACCGCGATGAGGGGCGCCGTTTGAACCTGCATAGGAGCATTTTGCATCGTAGAGGGGTCAGACGGGGTCCCCTGGGAGTTACCTCTCACCCATTTATTCTTGTCACGGTCCTCGAGATGCTCTTCCCGGCCGCGTGCTTTATCTCCTACACCACCATCACCATCCATCATACCAGAGAGATCATCATCCTCATCAAGCGAGAAGGAGTCATCTTCCAAATCAAAGTGAATTTCATAGCCATCAGACCCCACAACAATATCCGTGTCGACCGGTCACTACTATAGAACACACAATTACAGTCGGCCCAAAATTGCTCTCTCAGCCGGTTTACCTTCCGGCTGTAGAGAAAGGGTGCTAATAATATGAATTATCTCAGCCGGTTATAAAACCGACTGAGATAACAACTTCTCAGCCGGTTAGAACTAGAAACCGACTGAGATATTATACTATCCCAGTCGGTTCCGAATGAAAAACCGACTGAGATAATATAATATCTCAGTCGGTTTCCCAGCCGAACCGACAGAAGAGTAAACTTTTGTAGTTGGTTTTTACACGGTAACCGACTGAGATAATAGCATATCTCAGTTGGTTTCCCCTGCTCAACAGGCAACGATGAAGGTTCATCTCAACCGGTTCCAGGGAAACAACCGGCTGGGATATTCGTTGGTACAGGGCAAGTAGAATCTTAGTTTCTGCCTGCCCTGAAACAGAAAATGCAATTTATACTCCCCGATTCCCATAATCCCCAGAACACATTTCACATCCAACTTGAATTCATAATAGAGATTCATATTGACATCATATTTCAATTGACAACTAAACACAAATGAAAGTATATAGAAATTCAATATTTACATCACAACATCCATCACATGTCTTGAGGAATTTGCAACAGATTGAAATGCAAGTAACAATTAAACATCGATCATTTGATTCAAAACAACTGTCTTAGTCGTCGGATCCGTCGTAGTAGAACTCGCCTTTTGGATCAATGATGGTATCAAGAAGGAAATGCACCAAGTCTTCTCAAATCCTGGCTAGATCTGTCTTCGGCAATTCCGTCCATGCAACAGTACCAACCTATCGATATGAAGATCATACTGATGCTAGATAGAAGATGAATGAAACAAAATCGAAAAGATAATTATCATACCTCGGTAACTGAGAATTTGTGAGCGGAAGCTCGAGACATGAGAAGGTTCATGTGATGGCCAACATAGAAGCCACACAAATTGCTAAAATTGGGTTGCTGGTGGCACTGCAAAGATATACATTCTCTCGGTATGTAGTTCTATATAATTGATACCAGCGAGTCTAAAAGTGTGCGACAGGATACATACTGGAAAGAAGAAGTAGTGGTACAACTTATGAGGGCCCCCCACATCATCCATTTTCCTCATGCGATTACAAAATATTTGGTACGCTCTGAATCGTGAAAGAAAAGCTGTAATTATACCAATGACCTATTACCATGGAATTTCATGAGGTAATTTGTTTACCTATCGATCACTTTGCTGACCCTCTCAAAGTCGGTCATGTTTTTGAGGTATGAATCCATTTAATACACCTTCTTGATAGGGATTATGATAACAATAATGATCTAATGGGAGCTAAATGGTCATTAATCCCAAGTTAGTTGATGATGCACCGAAGGTGCGAAATGAACAAGTTGGAGACATTAACAAGTTTATAGCGTTTACCTCTTGTTGAAGGGATAGAGGATGAATTTCTTATGCTGACTGGATAATCCTCGACAACCCTTTCAGCATACTCCATGGATTGCTCGGAGGCAAGGCAGCTTCATATATCGCGGCTACCTTCATCAAGTCCTTTCCCTTGCCATGCTTCAGCGATGCCACCTTGGGAGACCTCTTCGGTGATTCTTGTGTTGTCAGCTCAAGCTGTCTCGATGACAGCGCCGCTACCACAAGAGGCGAGAACGTCAAGGCTCCACTCGTTCATCTACCGGTCGCGGCGAAACCTTCTTATTCGGCCACGACGCATCGAGAGAGATGTCCTTCTTGGGCCACTGGATGAATGTCCCCTTGGCTTGACTTAGAGTTAAGATCTTATTGTTCGGTGGAATCGGGAGCTTTAGCTTGCTGAAAGTGTCGTTAACCCCATCGATGCTCACCTTCGCATTCATAGGGTCTAGGGGGACGTTATGTATCCTCTGCTCTCCCGTTGTTGGGAACACTAGCCCCCAAGCGGCATCCACGAGATCATCCATGCCCACCAACCTAACTTAAATCGTGCATCTCGTGGGAGCCTACATAAGAAAGGGTTTCAGCCAGCAGGCCACAAACAATCCTATGTGGAATAATTTTTCAAGGTATATCAAGAATACCTCGATCTCATCACAGGGGAAGATAGAAGTTGTATCTTCCTGGCGAGTAGGGAGGTCAATCGACGTGCAGCTACTGCGTCGAGCCTCAGGGCTGGCAGCAACTGGCTGTTCTTGTCGCGGAGTTAGAATCCACTTCGCTCTTAAGTCACGAAGTATCTCTTGTTTGAACTCTTCGCGCTTGCGTTGTTCTTCAGCGGCTTTCCTCGCCCTTTTGCGTTCGCGCTTCGCCTCCAAAGCCTGGGACAGTCCATACTTGTGGGGGACGAGGGAACCTACACCTCTCGTGCGACCTGGGTGCTTGGAGTTTCCCAAGCCCTCTTCGAGCACATCTCCTACGAAGGTGCCAGCCTGGGATGATGCATCGAACTCCAGCTGCAAAAGCTAGAATTATTTGTTACTACAATTGGTATGATTGACAAGCTGTTAGTACAAGTAAGGCGGGATATATATCTCACCAAACGTCTATACACTTGTGTGTCAGCTGGGTTCTCAAATGCTGGGTCGCCCGAAGCCGATGTTGATATAGATGCCCTAGCTCTAACCCAGGCTTTGGTCCTCGCATCCGCGATGTTCGCAAATCTGGAGGGGGGCATCCGATTGCGATGCCTGCTCATCCTCCCTTTCCCATCTCTTCTTCATTCCCACGTAGCCGGTAGTCCCTAGACGGTGCGGGTGCTTGTTTCTCTTAGAGAGCTCCCAGTTTTGCTCGCTCTTCAGCTTGAATTATTCTGTCGTCTTCATCCTGACGAACTCGTTCCAAACCTCAGGAGTAATTATCGGCCACTTCCCGAAAGGCTCCACCTCGGCATACACATACTCATTGATGAGGATAGTCTTCCAGTTCTTCCAAGCCTTGCAGGCTGTCATCTTAGCAGCTCGCTCGATACGAGCTTTCCATTCTTGGGGAAGATGAAATATCCCAAGATTTCCCCCGAAATCACAGCGAGCTGTTCTGTTCCTACTCTCTTCCAACTTTCTAAAGTGATTGGGACTCGGTCTCTTGCTACGATGCCGCAGACCGTGCTGAACTTCCTCCTTGCATTCTCAGGCTCGTCTGGTGCCTCTGAGTCGTGCAAGTGTGTGACCGTGTACTTCACATTCGGTCTTTTCGACTGTTTCCTTCTTTCTCCTCGACGGGCCTTTTTCTTAGGCCCGGATGTGCTGGTTGTGTCACTGGACGGCCTAGGTGGCGACGGCGACCGAGAGTCGCCATTGTCCGGCGATCTTGGGATAATATAGGAACAGTATAAAATTCTAAATCATTGTAAAGCATTCTAAATGCTATGTTCTAAATCTGACATAGCATTCTAAATTGTAATAAATCAAACATAGCATTCTAAATCATTCTAAATCAAACATAGCATTCTAAATTGTAATAAATCAAACATAGCATTCTAAATCAACTAAATCATTCTAAATCAAACATAGCATTCTAAATTGTTCTAAATCAAACATAGCATTCTAAATCAACTAAATTATTCTAAATCAAACATAGCATTCTAAATTGTTCTAAATCAAACATAGCATTCTAAATTGTTCTAAATCAAACATAGCATTCCAAATCAACTAAATCAAACATAGCATTCCAAATAAACTATATCAAACATAGCATTCCAAATCAACTATATCAAACATAGCATTCCAAATCAACTAAATCAAACGTAGCATTATAAATAAGCTATATCAAACATAGCATTCCAAATCAACTAAATCAAACATAGCATTCCAAATCTTGGTTTCCTACTACAAATGACACAAACCGCACACTAAGCCCTCATAAAATCTCCAACCTACAAACCGCACACTACATTGATAGATGGAGGAGGATGAGGTGGAGGGGAGTGAGCCTGTACCTTGTGTGCTAGACCGAGGAGGAGGTGGCGGCGGCTCGGGCGACGGAGGCGCCGGCTCGAATGACAGAGGCACCGGCTAGGGCCACATCGGCGGCAGCCCAGGCGATGGAGGTGGCGGCAGCTCGGCGGCTTGGGGACTTCATCAGGTGTGTCGGGGAGGCCATCTCAGAGGAGGGCGGCGGTTGAGGCAGCTGGAGTAGCGGCAGTTAGAGGCGGCGGCAGGTCTTGCAAGAAAGGTGGGAGTCGAAAACTTTGTGAAGTTCCAGAGGAGGGAGACGAATTGGTTTTTTATTAACCCAAGTCATCGCAGCTGGTTAACTCAGAGAAACCGACTAAGATAATTTACTACAGTCGGTTCTGTCAACAAAACCGACTAAGATTGTCACGGACCCGGGAATCACATATGATTAAGGGAACGAATAATCGCCAAGGACCGAGAAACCAGTCGGCCCGGTGGCATGGTACCTGCGCCGTGCACACCGAAGCGGAGTGGTCCGACACCTGACCAACACACCATACGCTTACCAATCGTCGTATGCCTTCACTGTTGGTCAAGCCGACCGGAAGCGACTAAACTTCCCAGAACCACATACAATTTCCTAATCCGGTAAAGATTTAACGCCGCCCTTAAGCCCACTAAGCGAATTGACACCGGAGGAGCCCGATAGCCGCACCCACACCCTAGCCCAGCCCAAAGGCTAGTGGGTCACCCGAAGGCCCGGTACGGTTGTCCACACCCTGCCTAGCCGGCACTACATCTCAGCTAGCGGGTCACTCAACCGGAAACACTTCGCCGAGCGAACACTAAGAGAAAGCATTACCCCTTTACGATTGAAACCATATACTTCAAACATACGCGCACTGTATATGGATGATCACAGATAACAACGTCATATCACAACTCAAACTCTATTGAGAAGGAGTTAACAGATACATATGTCATAATCTACAATTCGAAGGCTGAATACAGGTTTTCAAATTGCAAAAACAGCAGTGAATACAACAATAAGACACCCGAGGTGGTGGGGAAATCACTTCAAAACAGCCCACAAAATTTCCAAGGAGTCGAAGCCGAAAGTGGTAAACCGCAGCAGTGAATGTCAACTCCAAAATGCTCCATGAACCTGCCTAGGATAAACCTAGGTGAGTACAACCACCGTACTCGCAAGACATTGCTTACCAATTAATTAAAACATGTTATTAATCCTGTTTGACAAGTGGTGAAGGTTCACAATTTATATCAAGTCTAAGTGGCATATAAAAGGTAGGATGAACATAAGCTACACAATTCAATTTCAGATTGTAACAACAACATAGAGATAATAACCACGCATACATAATGGATTACCTGGACATTAGCCTTCGCACCAGGTTTCAGAAAACAATTTACAGGCACCCATAGATCAGCCACACAATCATTTTAACTTAATTGGATCAGCCCACGATCCATTCTTAAATTATCCGGATCAGTCCACGATCCATTCAGCCCTTATTTGCATCACAAACAAGCATCACAAACCATTACCAACGAACCGACAACCTCGGATATACGGAGTGCATTCCTCGTGGAGTTCACAAGGCTCCACGCGGTATCGAGACTTACCTCACATATATCCTAGTTTCGTTTCCTTGGTGACGTACAAGCTTTCTCTCGGGCCTTCACCGCCGACTCAACCACCTCGGGTATAACGAGTGCATTCCTCGTGGAGGTTGTGAGGCTCCACGTGGTATCGAGACTTACCTCAATTATACCATAGTGGTGTTCTCGGTGTCGGGCCTACACGGGTGACAGGGAGTGCTAGATGAAGTTACCTCAGGTTGGTATAGCGACAAACTCTTCAAACACCGGGGGCCGCTTTCATGGCATCAATTAATACCAACCGTATTCATCAAACACACCCTCGACTCTTGCATCTCACCTTATTAAATTCAAGTTGGGTTGGGCAACATAAAATATTTTAATCTCAGCCGTAGCTGCTGCATAACAACAAGTCCTACACATACTAGTGCGGTACCTAGCACAAATCGAGCAATCATTCACTCAAGCACCAAATTAATTTAACCAATTAATCCAAACAGAGATTAACACACTATGTAATGATTAATCAACAAGCAATGGAGCTTGCCTTAGAGTGGAGTTCATTGGAGTGCCGGAACATTCGGTAGAATGCCAAAACACCCAAACTGGAAAAGCGAAGGGAAGAACAATAAATAACAGCAGGAGGGGCATGATGCATTGATGATAAAAACATGCTTATGCATTTCTAAAGTATCCTCTGGATGTTAGGAAACTAACGCAACAAAAATTAATCAATTTTGATTTGTAGAACTTAAGTTATCGTCCTAACAATGCATGCATGGTTTTGAATATGCGACTAAGGAGAAGGGCTTTAAATCGGTAATTAGGATTAGGGCTCATTCGATTGATTCATATTAGGGAAATGCAACTAGGGTGATAATGACATGCCCAATGCATAAGGTAGTTAGTCAGTGAAAATTAGGATCTGCTATATTATGACAAGGTGCACTATCAACGGGATGGAATGTAAGATTTAGTATTCATGTGATATTGATATGCAGGGTTTATATGCCATAAGTCAAGTTGAATAACATCCTTTGGGTCCCTAGGCTTATATAACATGTAGATGCAGTTTTTATGCTAAAGCAATGGTCTAATTACCACATTAATGTCACTCTTCCAATTGACCAATGTTGCATACTTTTAATTTTAACGAATTCTGGACAGCAGAACTATTATAGCTATATCTTGCAATTGGCTTATTAGAACTTGACGATTAAATAATCAAAACGAAGCTATTGACTATATCTATCTTCCGTCTTTTGGAGGTGACACCAGATTCCTAAGCGTTTACTCCCAGAATTGGAATGAAACTCGACAGACCTCAATCCTGGGAGAACACTCATAGCTGTAGCAGAAATTTGCCCATAACTTTTGAAGTATAACTCCGATTGGAGCAAACTCAGTGGCATTGGAAAGCTTAGGATGAATCCCACAACTTCTCCCATTGGACCAACTCAGAATTTTGCATGATCTGATAGCAGTTTTCAGATTAAGCTCACTGACCTAGTTCCAAACATGCAACTAATCCCCAATCTTCAAATCTCAAAATATCTTCAAATTCACTCTCATCTAGGGACTAATTGAGGTATACCTTTGCAGCATGAACCTCCAATTGGAGGGAAGCCCGACAAAAACCGTGAAATCCCCTCTCTTTTCTTCTCTTCTCTAATCCCTTCTTCTTTCTTCCTCATGGCTGCTCATGGCTGCTCCAAGCCTCTTGGCCCATGGCTCTCCTCTTGCTCCTCCTTCCCTTCTTCTTCTCTTCCTCCTGGCTGAGCTCCTTCTCTTTTTGGTTGGCTGCCGCGGCAGCAATAGCACAGCAGCATGCAGCAAATAGCAGCAGCAGCGGCAGGAGCAGGGGAGGGGTGATGAGGAGGGCTAGGGTTTGTGGGGGAAGGAAAGCGAGGAGGGGAGCTGCGGGGGAGGAGAAAAAGAGGAGGGGGCTCCGGTGGCCTTTTATAGGGCGGCCGGAGGGGCTTGCCGCAGTGGCGCCACCACCCACCACCCCCAACCGGCGGCGGAGACGTGGCAGCCATGCTCTGACAGGTGAGTGGCTCGCCCGGAATTAACCCGGAATCGGTCCGGAGTCGGGCGACCCGGACATACAGCCCGGAGGTTCCGGACCGAACCTCCGGCCTTAACAAAACCTTCAGCTAAACCTCTCTGGACTCCTCCGGAATTTAACTCGGAGGCCATCCGGAATCCGGACAGCCCGGATGTCCAACCCGGAGGTCCATCCCGGAGGTTTCGGACCGAACCTCCGGCAGCAACAAAAACATCACCCCAAACTCTCTGGACAACCCCAGAAACAGCCCGGAATCAGCCCGGAATCCACCCGGAATCAGCCCGGAGGTGCCTCCCGGAGGTTCCGGACCGAACCTCCGGCCTGCACAGAAACATTTGACAAAAATTATTTGAGCATCCAAACCAGCTCAGAAAAATCTAAAATTTTTACACAACCTATAAAATGGCATATAGAGCCCACTGTAAAATTTTGGTATCATTTGAAAATATTTTGACCTATTTTTAAATTCAAATTCAAATCTGCCCCTAAAGAGGGTTTGAACTGTAGCTAGGCCATAAATGTTTCCAAAAATTCTGAAAATTTATATGTAGCTAGGGCACCCAATTCCATGGCCAAATATAATTTTTTAGAACTTTTCGCCCAAAGAAACACTACCTAAGAATTTACCTACAGTTCTGCCATTTTAGGAATCTGAATTCAAATACTCTATTTGAGCTGGTAAAGCCTAATATTTTTGGACGAAATTTTCCAGATCCTATCGAGGGATGGTATAGGGACTTGGGAGGCAAATATACCAGGTTTGGATCATATTAGGGTCATGGTTCATAGATTGAAAGGTTAGCTAGTCAATTTGTATCAATTTTTTTTGTTAAGTTATATATAAGTTTTCCACACTTCATTTTATGCAAAAGTTGATGCAGAGATGATGACATGTATGCTGGATGAAATGCATGACTTAAATCGCAAGATAAAAATGGGTATCACAAAGATAATATTCTATCTCAGTCGGCTCGGCCCACAGAACCGACTGTGATAATATACTATCTCAGTTGGTTTGTAGAAGACTTATTTTATTTAGAATTAAGTTATTTTCTTTGTATTTAAGTTATTTTCTTTGTATTTATGGTATTTTCGTCTTATTCAAGTTGTTTTCTGTGCACAAAAGTTATTTTCTTTGTATTAACGTCGTAGAACATATACGATTATTTTAAATCATAGGAAATAGTACCATATATCATTAATATCGGAAGTTATGTTACAAAATAATTCTTTCTTGATGATCACTTCGTTTATAGGGAGCAGGATCATGCTGCAATTCATCTTCGACCCTTGTTCCATCATCGGGGGCTGGAACTCATAGATGTTGTAATCTTTCTCATCCACCACATGTTCAACTCCGACAATACTCCTTTTTGAGGGCATTACTACGTGCCACTTCTTGTTGGATGGATCGGTAATGTAGAAGAATTGATGAACTAGTTGAGTGAGGATGAAAGGCTTGGTTTTGTACACGACACGTTCAAGGTTCACGGTGGTATGGCCTTTGTCGTCAGGTATCACTTGTTTCTTATTAACCCAGTGGCAACGAAACAACGAGATTTTAAATTTTTCGCCGTAGTCAAGCTCCCAAGTCTCATCTATGTACCCGTAGTATAGTTGTTTCTTACCATCTGTTTCGAGAGCTTCTACACAGACACCGCTATTCTGCACCGTGCTTTTCATACATTGTTCTTTTGTGTAAAAGATGTATCCATTGATTTCGTACCCTTTCCATGTGATGACCGACCATGCTAGGCCTCTAGCTAGATATGACAATGCACCACTTGATGGGAGTTCATGGAATCGCTCTTTGAACCATTCATTGAACTCGCAATTGTGATGTTTTATGATCCAGTCATTTGCGCGAGTCAGATTTTGTTGACATAGAATGTCCTTGTGTTCATTCATATATGGCGAAACAATGGCCATGTGCTGCAAAACAGTTAAATGGGTTTGAGCATACTCAATCTGAATCAGATCGATCACTTTCCTTCCAATGGTCCCTACACCGAGCAGCCTGCCTTCATGGTGGGATCGAGGCACGCCTACTGATTGAAGATGGGACATGTAATTAACACAGAACTCAATGACCTCTTCTGTTGTGTAGCCTACGATGGTACTGCCCTCAGGGTGAGATCAGTTCCGAACATAGTGCTTCAGAATTCCCATGTAGCGTTCGAATGGGTACATGCTACGAAGAAACACAGGGCTGCACATCCTTACTTCGTGCACTAGGTGGACTATGAGATGAACCATGACATCAAAGAAAGACGGAGGGAAAAATATCTCGAGCTTGCATAGAGTCTTCACCATCCCATCTTGCAGACCGTCTAGTTCTTCAAGGCTAATGACCTTCTTCCAAAGTGTGTTAAAGAAACCGCATAGCTTCGTGAGAGTCCGCCGCGCGTTTGGTGGAAGAATATTCTTAATTGCAACCGGGAGCATCTGTGTCATAAGCACATGTCAATCTGTGTCATAAGCCGAATGGAACCTTGATACCATGCAAGCAATCAAATAACTCAGTCTTCTCTGGCTTGGAAAGGGTATAACATGCAGGCAGAAGGAATGTCTTTCCGTTTACTGTTTTCTGCGGTCTTAACTCTAGTCGAATTCCAATATCTTCCATGTCTAGCCGTGCATTCAGACCATCTTTTGTTTTGTTAGGCATGTTCAATAAGAGACCCATTATGCTATTGCACACATTCTTCTCTACGTGCATCACATCGATGCTGTGATGGACTTCTAGATGCTTCCAGTAAGGAAGGTCCCAGAATATTGACTTCTTCTTCCAGATGAGCTTCTCAATGGGGTTCATTTTCTTCGTTGTACCTCACCTTTTAAACATCCCCTTTCCAAGAACGACTTTCAGGTCTTTAACCTGATCGTGGATCTCGGTGCCGCTAAAAATATGTGGAGCTGAGCCTTTCTCGATGGTTCCATTGAATTTGTGTCTCATCTTGCGGTAACAGTGATCCCTTGTAAGGAACCTACGATGACGCATGTAGACGGTTTTCTTAGAGTGTTTTAGCCACCTGCTTGCTGTATGAACAAGGCATTGAACACATGCATTGCTCCCTTTAATAGTTTGCCCTGAATAGTTACCGTTGGCTGGATAATCGTTGATGGTAATAAACAACATGCAGCGTAACGTGAAGTCTTCCTTTAGGTGTGCATCCCATACCCTTACGCCTTCATCCCAAAGAAGTTTGAAATCATCCACTAATGGGGCGAAGTACACATCAATGCCATTACCGGGTTGTTTCGGACTTTGAATAACTATTGCCATCATGATGTACTTCCTCTTCGTACACAACCAAGGTGGAAGGTTATACATGCATAGATTCACGGGCCAAGTGCTGTGTCGGCTACTCATGTTGCCGAATGGGTTCATTCCATCAGTGCTCAGCCCGAACCTTACATTCCTCGCCTCTTCGCCGAACATAACATACCTCCTTTCAATATTTCTCCACTGTAAAGAATCTGCTGGGTGTCTCAACATTCCATCATCTGTATGCTCATCTACGTGCCAACGCATCAGTTTGCCTCCTTCGGGTTCGCAAATAAGTGCTTCAAACGAGAAATTATGGGCAAGTACCAGGCAACCTTAATAGGAGTCCCCTTCCTCACCTCTATGCTTTCCCCAACATCATCACCGTCGATCTTACGCTTATATCGCGAAGCTTTGCACACCGGACATGCCCGCAAATTCACATACTCTTTACGGTACAGGATACAGTCATTCCTACAGGCATGTATTTTCTCTACCTTCATTCCCAAAGGGCAAAGAACCTTCTTAGCACTGTATGTAGTTTCCCTTTGGAAGCATGTCCCCTAATAATGTTAAGAGCGACGAGAAGCTCTTATCGGTCCATCTGCTGCTAGCCTTCAGTTTTAGTAGTTCCAGAACGCCGGACAACTTTGTGAACTTGCAGCCAGGGTACATTGGTTTCTCTAGGTCTTCCAATAAGCAGACAAATTTCCTGTACTCCCGATCATTCTCACAGTTTTCTTCGACATCTCGGATCATCTGATCTAACTCGTTGTCTTCATGCGACGACGTGTTGTCTTGCGATGCGTCCTCTTATGTCGCACATACGTCATCACGCGTCTGCTCAAGAGTTGTGCTATTGATAGTATCAGCCACGTCGTTTCCTTCATCCATGTTTGCCAGACCTTCCTCTACAACCTGATCTTCACCGTGGCTGGTCCAACATGCATACCCCTTCATGAATCCTGTCCTGATCAAATGTGCTTGGATCTGTGTAAGGTTTGTGAAGCTCTTCAAATTTTCACAATGACAGCATGGACAGCTGATCCACTTCTCCCTTATGTTCAAACTATACTGTTCAACTATTTGTAAGAATGCTGAGACGCCTTCGATGTACTCATTGCTAGCACGATTCTCAGCGTACATCCACCGTCGATCCATCTATAACAACATGCAAATTTTATTAAATTGAACAAGAACTATCAAAATATTATGTGCCACAAAATTCTATGAAAATTACCATAAAATTTGGCAACACCACCCCAACCAACATATATCAAATGTACCAAACAATGGACACCTGCATTCAAGGCTCAGCTGGCAACTTCGGACAGTATTTATGAATGTCGAACAGCATCATCTAAGTCGGTTACAGCGAAACAACCGTCTCAAAGTTATCTCAGCCGGTTGAGAAAATGGAACCGGCTATAAAAGTTCACTTACCTCAGCCGGTTTTACTGGTCCAATCGACTGTAATAATATCACAGTCGGTTTTCCACTCTGAACCGGCTGAGGTTAGATATTATCTCAGCTGATTCATTCTTTTCAGTCGGTTGTTTCGCACCAACCGACTGAGACTTGAGTTCTTACTGTCGGTTTTGCTTGCACCGGCTAAGATCTGGGGTCCAGGAAACCCTGTTTTATAGTAGTGGGCAATTGTTTCTTATTCAACACTGCCACCTGGATACGGACAATGCCCCTCTTGCGGAGACAACGCATGTCCACTACTTGTGTAGCACCGATCACCGTCCCCACAGCCCATAGTCCTAGGTAGTGACACAAAATATGCGGTACACCTGAGACATGCACCCAGACAATGCGGAGGTGAAAGGATGGTGGAATGTTAGATTGTGGGTTCCATTCACCGAACTCGAGAACTACGCCATGAGATTTGAGCCTGTAGTCGACGTTAATCATTCGGTGCAAAATCTCATGGGATGGGAAAGCTAGAAGAAATGCATTTTCCCCGTGCGGGATGGCCTCCCAGTTCCATTTTGTGGACACTAGTCTCTGCACCTCCATCTCAACGGTAGCCGCCGGTAAGCGTCCTCCCGAGATAGTAACAAGAGCAGTAGGACAAAGGGAAGCTCCAAGCCCGGGACTCTTCTGGTAGATAAGGCGATTTGGTAGAAACACAATTTATCGCCACCATAGCCACATAGAGAAGCCGATGGTTTAGGAAGCTTTAGAACGGGACATTTGGATGTTAAGTGCTCGGTCGAGTCACAAACATCACAATATAACTCCGCCGTACACAATTCCATGACGTGACCTTTCGTCTTGCAATGGAAGCAATACAGCTTGTTCTTGTTCTGGATTTTAGCGCCCGCTGCTAGAAGCTCTCGGCCCTTTGGCACCGCTACACCTGTTGCCCCCACTGGAGGCATGGTTGATTGCACCGACAGTGCTGTAGACTGTCATCCTCCTTGGCCCAGCCTGGGCACCTCGCGCCACCCATACTCGGTGTGCAATCGGTCACCCGTGCCAGGCCTGTCCCGACACAGAGGCCCAAAAGCAACACCAACAACGGCAGAGCGATGGTTACTTGACAAAGAAATCTGGTTCCTTGATGTTGCCAACCGTATAGCCACCGACTGCCAGTCTGCCTCGACCGGCTGCGCCACTGAAGCTGCCATGGATGCCAGCAGCCCCTGCCACAGCAAAGGAAGAGAATGTGGGCATGGAGGCCCCGTAGAGGCCGGGGTGGGGAAGCTAGAGCCGGCATGCAAATTCCCAGGAGGGAAGAGAATGCGGGCATGGGAGGCCTCGTAGAGGCCGGGGTGGGGAAGCTAGAGCCGGCACGCAAATTCCCAGGAGGTTGGCCACCATCACCAGCAAAGTTCACCGCTCTAGAGCCGCGATCCATGCGCACAACCGCCTTGTATGTCTTTGCTCGCGAGGCAGCCGCGGTGCATTGATGTTGACATGGATTAGGGCTAGCAAATCCCCAGTTTAAGCAAAAGAGCCTGGACTGCCTGGGCCACCCTGAGAACGAGTTAGATCGGTTGCATGGGCCCCCACGGCAGGTGCTGCGTGATCATGACTTTGAATTCTCACCGAATTCGACGCAACTCCCGGTGAAGACCTCGCATCACCCATTGGCTCCCTGAACGGTCCAGCCTCCGGTGCCTCCCTCATGACCGCCAGCAAGAAGTCCCCAAGAACCACCGTCGACTGTGGACGAGCGCATGGGAGAGGCCCCCGCCAGGGACGAGAGGAGCGGAGCCAGCTGCGATCACGGCCACGTAGACATGTCAGAGACTTGAGCTTTGCCCACACTTGCCGCAACGGATCAGCACCTTGAGCTGTGGGACCTGCACGCTGCGCAGAGGATGTCAGCTCCGGAATGCACTTACCTCTGACCACCGATCCATCGGTCACCGCCTGTCGGAACAGTCTCCTCGTCGGAACTGCTGCCATCCTCCCAGACACGAGAGCGCCGAGTCGGAAAACCAACATGAGACCAGAACTCTTTCACCAGCTCTTGATCCGTCCGAGTCCCCGTGGTCAGATGAGAGCCGATCGGTTTGTGCATGGCAGCATGTTCGATCACCTCAGCATGCGCACCCTCTACAGACAGACAGGAGAAGTGAGAGCCCTCTAATTCTACATATACCCACAAACTGCCCTTCATCTGTACCTTGTCTCAATTGTGGTATACCGGTAGGCAAGTGCAACAAGATGAGATGGGATTGAGAAATTGGGTGGAAGAAAAGTGTAATCTAGTTCAGATTTCTTACCTGTCACCCCCCCCACCTCCCCCCAAAAAGATAAATTTGGAGCATCTTCATATTTGTGCTCGTCAAGGACAATGGATGGTGGCATCTTAGTGATAAATCAGGAGGCAGGGCTCAAATTTCTACATAGACAGCTTGGATTAAAGACCCCTCCATATATGATACCACCTGTATGGATACAGCGAAATTAGACTGCTACATATCTCAAAATAGGGGATAGTGGATAGTGGGAAAAGTGGATGTAAAGTGTTTAGTTCACATACACAGGTACCATAACCACCCACAAAATATAATATTTGTTGAGATTAGATCAATGGATAGATATGGGTATGCTGGTCATGTATTAGCTGAAAAATGTATACCTAAAATGAGTCCATACAGAGTGGTGATCATTAGTTACAATGAACTCTCAAGCAATAACAATCTATTTTTTGCAAAAAGAACTGCAAGCTTGTGTAATGTAGTTCTTTTCTTCTTCTGTATATTCGATGTCAAATCATTTAAATATCTTATGAGTACCCAATAAAGTAGAATTATCAAATGAGTTTAAATTCTGTCATAACTTAGAAATATGTTGTAGCAAGACTGAGATCATGTAGCAACTACTTTCTTCTCAATATAACAGTTCCAAATGACAGAATTCCATTACCACTATTTTCATTTCCATGTTCAAAGATTTGTTTCTGTTTTTATTCTGGTACAGTAAATGTGCTTTCTAATAAACTACCAT
This sequence comes from Stipa capillata, assembly GCA_019208055.1. Taxonomy (NCBI): domain Eukaryota; kingdom Viridiplantae; phylum Streptophyta; class Magnoliopsida; order Poales; family Poaceae; genus Stipa; species Stipa capillata. The sequence goes on along the minus strand of JAGXJF010002758.1, from coordinate 564,528 downwards.
AAAGAGATGGACTAAGAAGGGAATTTCTGCCGCTAATCTAACTGATGATCTTGTGGTGAAAATCCTGTCTCGGGTGCCGTTCAAGTCTTTCTGCCGCTTCAAATGTGTATGTAAGGCCTAGTTTGCCTTCTCCTTTGACCCACACATCTGCCAGAAGTTGCAAAAATTCCCACCGGTCTTTTGCACGGAGGCTGCAATAACTCTGCTATCCATCTTGTTACCCTGTCCACGACGAGCATTTGGAACTTGTGGACTGTTGCAATGGCCTAGTCATTTGTAAGTACAGGAACAGCTATACTTCTCCAGATATTTGCGGCTTCATTGTGTGCAAGGCAGCAACACGAGAGTGGAGGATGCTTTCTGATACTCACACTGGCCTAGATGGCATTGTTGATACAGTTGTTTTGGCCTTCGATCCATCAAGGTCACCACAGTTCTACGTCTTCAACTTTTAGTCCGACGACGATAATATGCTTTATATCAGCAAACTTGAGGTGTTCTTGTCTGACCTTTCCATATGGCTTGTGGATGATGCATGGATTACCGAGATAATGCATTTTCATAACCCACACATATGGATGAGCGTGAGATTCTGTTGTTTGAGGGTGTTGGATTAGTGGCTTTCAATAGGGCAGGGTAAATGTCAATTGCAAATTTTTTCCCAAAACACAAACACAAAGCTACTGATGAGCGAGTGTATCCAAATGAAAGAATACAGTGGAAAACAATCGACAAATGCAGTGAAAAACAGTCAAACAAACACTGTACAGATTGGAACATCCGCGTAAATATATCGGATGCTCTAATATTGCCAGAAGTTCCGAAGTGACCCTGATTTTGAAATTTCTAGAAAATCGGAATATCCAATGTCTAGATCGGAACTTCTGATGTAAACCGGAACTTCTGAAGTAGAAAAATTAGATATTCTGGTAAAAACAGTAGACAGTTGCTCGAAGAAACACATGTAGATTTTGATCTACTTGGTGAAATTGAATGAAATTTGGCACAGTGGCAGACAAGGAGATTACAGAGTTATTCCAATTGGAATCATATCAAAAGCTTGTATGTGCTAAGAGTAATCTTTGACTTACTATCAGCTGTACCCACACCGATAAAGAAGCAAATTTGGAAGAAAAAGGTAGCTCACGATAAATTTCGATACGAGATCAATATGTGAGCATCTTACTTGTCATAGCAACATATTCCCAGTCTCAAACCACCATATCAAAACTTCTAAGAAAATCAAACTTGAAAACCCCAAATGCTTGCCTTTCCTTCGATAAATACTCAAAATTAAGATGAAGATGAGAAATCCTCTGGGTATGCTAGGATGGAATCAAATTAGAGATGATCTTTCCATCACTAACTTGCTATATCCAGGAGAGATGGACGGAGAAGGCAAGAGAACAAAATCAAAAACAAATTGAGAAAGGAAAAACTCAAGAATATATAGTGATTTGGGGAAATCTTTTGTGTTTGATTTTCTTGGGTTTTCTTGTGTTTACAAGCCTCTCATGATTAGGCCAAAACTCTCTTGAGCAGCTCTTAAGAGAAGGATTTGTGGTAGGGGCAACACCCCTCTCTCCACTTGGGCCTTAATGCCCTATGGAACTAAACTAATTAGCACATATCCTAGAGTGTTGCACTGTGTTCTTAGCAATGTTTATAGCACTAGTGTTATCATAGAGAAATGGAAGATTATCAAATGTCAGCCAAAAATTCTGCACAGTAGAGATCATCCAAAGAATTTGACTACAACTACTCATAGTTGTAATATACTCGGCCTCAGTAGTAGATTGTGCAACAGAGGATTATTTTCTAGAAGACTATGAAACAAGAAAGTGCCTAGAAAGTGCAAGTACCAGAAGTGCTCTTGTGGTTTATTTTACTCTCGGCAAAGTCAGCATCTGAGAATCCCCGAATCCCAAGGATAGAAAAGCAAGAGTATGAAAGTCCAAATTCAAGGTATGATTGAATATACCTCATAATGCGCTTCACAGCTTGCCAGTGAGAGTTTGTCAGTGAGGCTTGAAACCTAGCACAAAAGCAGACAGTGAACTAGATGTCAGGTCTTGTTGCCATCAGGTAGAAGAGGGAGCCAATCATGCTCCTGAACTCCTTCTATTCCATTACCTCTCCTCTTCATCAGGTCCAAGAGATGTGGCGTAGATATCGGGGAATTAAGCGGCTTGGCATCGATCATCTCGAACTTCTTCAAAAGATCCTTAGTGTACTTGGCTTTATGAATGAAGGTGACATCATTTCTCTGTTTAATTTGCAGCCTCAAGAAGTATTGAAGCTCACCCATCATAGACATCTCCAATTCCCTGCTCATCATTTTAGAAAACTTAGACAGAGAAACCACCAAATATTATGTCATTCACATAGATTTGCACTATTAATAGGTCATTGCCACACCTAAGAAGAAATAAGATCTTTTCTACCCTACCAACTTCAAAACTATTGTGAATCAAGAAACTCGTAAGTCTATCATACCAAGCTCTAGGATCTTGCTTAAGACCATAGAGAGCCTTAGACAGTTTGTACACATGATTAGGGTATTTAGAGTTTTCAAATACTAGAGGTTGTTTAATATAGACTTCTTTTTCGATGAAACCATCGAGAAATGCACTTTCGACATCCATCTGATAAAGCTTAAATTTTTTGGAAGTAGAAAACACAAGCAAAATGCGTATAGCATCCAATCGAGCAACAAGTCAGAAGTTTCATCAAAACTGAAGACCTCTATTTGACTAAACCCTTGGGCTATAAGTCTAGCCTTGTTGCAAAAAACAGTGACATCCTCACTTTGCTTGTTCTTGAACATCCACTTGGTCTCAATGACATTTTGACCAAGTGGATGCTCTACAAATGCCTAACCCTTATTCCTCTCAAAATTCTCTAACTCCTCACGCATGGCATTGACCCAACTATCATCAGAAAGTCCATGACATATATATTTGGGCTCAAAAGAGGCAACAAAAGCAAAATGTGCCAAGTCCGAGGAAGGAATGAACCTAGAATGTGTTATACACTTGGAGATGGCACCGATTATTTGTGTTGGAGGGTGATCCCTTTGATTGTGTTGTGGACCCTCCATCAAATCTGGAGCTCTAGTGGAAATAGCATCGGCAGCCTCTACCTCAGGAGAGTTAGGAAGCTGAGCTACTGATGAAGCGGGTGCCACCACCAAAGAGGAAGTAGTAGACAGAGGACCCTCGGCTATCGTTGAAGAAGTAGCTAGAGGATCCATAGCTTGCACATGAGAAGTGGGGGCACAGCCCATGCCACTCATCTTCTTCTTGGAATATTGAATCTAGCACCTGTGGAGAACCTAAAAGATCGGGTCTAACTGGGCTAGCCTCATCAAAATTCAAGTCACAAGACTCCACAATTGTGTTAGTTTCAAGATACCATCAGAAGCACGCGACTCAAACTTGTCAAGAAGGTCCTTTTTTAGGATAAAACATTTACAACCAAAAACCCTCATGTGAGACACATTTGACTTCTTTCCAAACATAAGCTTGTAAGATGTCACATGTAAGAGAGCTTGTAGAAATACACGGTTGGACACATAGCAAGTAGTACGAATAGCCTTAGCCCAATCCGTCGTGATGTATATTCATCAAGCACTGTTCCAACCATCTCAACCAAAGTCCTATTCTTTCTCTCCACAAAACCATTTTGTTGAGGGGTGTGTGGAGTGGAGAACTGATGCTCGATGCCGTGATTAGCAAGAAAGTCTATGAAAGAGGAAATCTTGAACTCTAAACCATTATCACTTCGAACACCTTTAAATACACTGGGAAAGAGATTCAAAAGCCTCAAAGATAAATCTTGAAAGAACGCAAATGATTAAAAATTATGCTCCATGAAAAATACCCAAGAGTATCTAGAGTAGTCATCTATCATGACGAGAACATACCACTTCTCACCCACCCTTTGGACCCAACTAGACGTATAGTGTCCTTGTGTAAAATTGAGCAGGTCTGTCAGTCTTCACCTGATTGACAGGTGGATGGGAAGCAACAACTTGTTTGCTATGCCGCCATGCGGCGCACACCAAATCCTTGATAGTTTTGAGTTTGGGAAAGCCTCTCAGAAGGTCAAGGCTACAAACTCTTATCAAGTGATCAAAACCAACATGTCCCAAACGTCGGTGCCAAAGTTGAAGGACTAAAGAACTAGTTTCAAGAAAGCACCTAGACTCAGAAGAACTAAGTTCAGATGTAAAGACTCTACCGGGGCGAGAAATCCCAAAAGCAAGCAAACTCAAAGGGTCAAGAACGTGATATCCATCCTTTTTGAAACAAACCTCATAATTATCATCAATAAGCCTGAAACAGAGATGAGATTGTATTTTAGTTTACTGACTAGAGCAACATCCTTGAGGATGTTGTTGTTGTTGATGTGCACCGCACCCTTGTGTGTCATGCAAGAAGCCCATGAGAGTTGTCTCCAAAAGTGATGAACTCATCACGGGACGCCTTGTTGAGGGAGGTGAACAATTTAGAGCTTTCGGTCATGTTGTGTGAACACCTGGAATCAATGAGCCACATGTTCACCAACCCCTGATGCTCAACCTACACAAAGGACCGAGAATGAGTGGACTCACTACTAGGGTTAGTTAGCAAAGATTTCTGAATCTAGTACTGAGTCACTCTTAGCAGGAACAGAAAGTCATGAATGATTAGCATCCAATGCAGAACTCAACCAAATGACCATCCTTATGACAATGCGTGCAATGGTATTTTACCTTCTGTGAGGTGACACCATTTGAACTAGAAACACTTCTTTTGATTAAATGGTTTTAAGTAACCACCTGGCTTAAACATTGTGCCCCTCTCCCTCTGAGCAATCTCAATCAAACCTCTACCCTAGTATAAATGGGATAAGGAGGGTGGTTCTAGTTTTCTTCTACATGATTGAAACCTAGACCTTTGCATTCACTAACTCTAGACTTATCTAGAATCATGTTAAGTTCTTTCTTAACTCCAGAAAATCTCTCCAAAATTTTCTTGAGGTAGTGTACTTCTCTAACTGAAGCAGCAGAAGTAAGACAAGCTCCTGAAGCTGACACTCTAATAGTCTTCTCATATTTTTCTTTGTAGCTCCTAGTTCAAGTTTTAAGGACTCATATGACACACAAGCCACACTACAAGTTTCAGCTATAGTTTTCTTAAACCTCTCCCTAAATGCAGCATGCATAGTAGAAATATCAGTCTCAAGTTCATGGCTAAAGGTACAAGTAGAGAAAGTGGCATGTGGAGCATTAACAGGTAGCTTAGAAGGACTAGCATTAGCCAAAGTAAATTTTCTATAAAGCTCAGTGACGTGTCTATTAAGTTCTAATTTTCTTCTTCTAGATCTGAGCACTTATTACAAGCAGGCCTTCTCATCTCAAGAACAACTTGATTTGGCTCTCTATTCCTACCTTCCAAATAGTCGCATTTCAAATATGAGGAAGGTTCTAGAACCACATGAGATTTACTAACATGAAGGCTAAGGTTCTTGTCCTTAGAACTAATGCTTGCAAGTTATTTTTTTAGCATTTGCAAGTCCTTTAGCATGAGATGACTGAACAATGTAACCAACAAGATATACGGTTTTCATTTTGGCTAGATTATCCTAATAGGCCATTAGCTCTTGGATAAGATGTGCACCATGAAACTTAGAGCAAAGCACAATTTTATTTCGTTCAATTTATTGAGAGGTGCTACGCGAGAAGAACATCAAAGAGATCCTACACAAGGCAAGCTAGCATGAGAGGATTTGAGCATGACAAGTTCTTTCTTAAGAAAGTCTAAATCATCATCCTTAGAGGCACAAAGGAGCAAGGGCTCGACTTAAGTTTATCTAGTTCAGTCCTAGATGATTCAAGCAATTCATTTACACTAATAAGAGCATATTTAATTTCAAGAAGTTTCTTATGTAAAACATCACAACTTGCACACTCATCATCATTACTCTTAAGCTTAGCAAGTTCTAGTGTGAGTGAATCTACTTGCCTAGAGATATCCTTAGACTTCCTAATAGAGAGACACAAAGTATCATTTTGCAAATCAAACATATCATGAAGCTTTCCATGCATGACACTAAGTTCATTGAAGGTGTAGCTCACCTCGCTCTCAATATCATCCTCTTTCTTCTCTTTATCTAGGGCCATGAAGCACATGTTGATGAAGCCATGCTCCACCTTCCACTTGCCCTTCCTCTTGTGCTTGGGAGACTCCAGTTCGTCCTCGCTTGAGGAGGAAGAGGAAGAAGAGTCGGTGCTCACAACACCACCTTCAAAGGCGGTGAGGGCTCGATGAAGATTCTTCTCCACCACATACATCTTGGACTTGGATCCAAAGTTCTTTTTCTTGTAATCCTAAAATTTGTTAGCAAAACGGTTCTTCTCCTTGGAGTTGGGGCAATCAGAAATCAGCCCTATTCCTTCTCTTGTTTCGAACATTCTTGTAAGCCCTTGAAAACTGCTTTGCTAATAAGGCTAGCTCATCCTCCGAAAAGATTCAAGTTGAACATCCAAAAGAGAAGAAAGAGCTGCCAAAGACAAGCCATGAGAAGAACTCATGCAAATGTCAGAGTTGACACTAGGAGGAAGTGTTCCCATCAAAGCAAGCGATTTATTCTTTTGATAGCTTCAACTCTCAGAAGTGATCTCATGAGTTGAAAGTTTCGAGAAGAGCAAACCAAGTGTGAGGGTACCCAAATTGGCGGATTCTTGGATTGCTATCTTCCTAATCCCATAAGCAGGCTCTAGTATATTCAACACATGTCTAGCCATCTCTGCATGTGAGTAGGCAACCCCAACACCTCTAAGCTTGTTCCCAATTTTCTCAAGCCTAGCAAAAGCTCAGTTATTGTCTCACCAGGGTGTTGCTCAAAGCGATTGTATTCCACTTTGAATTGATCCACACTTGCAATCTCAACTTGATTAGACCCCTCATGGCAAGTGATCAAGGTTGACCAAATCTTGTGAGTGATATCAAGATGAGTAACCATCTCATGCTTGTTCCTATCTAACCCAAAAAGCAAGTAGTTGATGGACTTATAATTTTTTTCAACATCAATTAAATTTGCAGGTGTCACTATCTCAGGAAGAGCAAAATCCATTTCAGTGATTTTCCTAACAAGCTCCTCCAATTAGATAAAGACTTTCATTCGGTTTTTTCCAAAAATTCTAATCTGTTCCATTGAAGATAGGAGGACTAGTTGAGTGTACCCATGGGAAGCCATGGCTTGGAAAGCCGGTCAAAGCTTATAAACAAGCGAGACCGGGCTCTGATACCACTTGTTAGATAAGTGGCTTCCGACAGGAGGGGTGTGAATGTTGAGTTCAAATCGGAATATGCAATGTTTGTGTCGACGAAATGACTCTCGGATAGTAAACTTGGGCACCCCGGGTCGGGAGACCGAGGTGCAAAGAGGACGACTTGGGGAATGACGCCTGGTGACCACGAGAACCACCCAAAGCTACCGCCGAAGGTTAGTACAGGGATCGCGGTGAGAAATTGAACTGGATTTTTTAGAAGTGAACTTCCTTTTACATGGGGTGTCGATGCGCCCTTATATAGGCAAAAATGACCCACGAGTGAATATACATTGATGCCCTCAGGCAGGTTACAATCTTGTGTCACCGTACACTGGGCGAATCAGAACTCTTATCCTCGCCGCTACCTACTATATGCGTCGGCATATCCCTGATGTGCTTCGCCGGTACAGACCACCACCGCACTCGTCCCTTTTTCATCGAGCCCGTCCGCGCGTGGATTCCTTCGCGTCCTGATGCCCTGGCGAGGTCCTGTCCCCGACATTGGGATGAGGTCGACCGCGGGCGAGGCGCCTTGCCTGGCGTCTCCGGAGCCTTGGACCTTGGCCTCGTCCTGGCGAGGAGTTGACACCGGCCTCGTTCGAGATTGGCGACGTGCTCCAACTCCACCCAGTCCACGTCAGGGACGACCTTCCCGGTCCTCGCCCGGGAGCATCTCGCCGAGAGGGACGACGTACCACGACCTCGCCCCGGGTGCCTCGCCTGGTATTTCTGCGGGTCTGAAAAGGAAGGCAATACGATTAAGAATAGCAAGAGGAAAAGTCGGACAGGGGGTACCTCATCCCGGACGACGTGGCTGGGCTTCCCCAATAGTTTGGATCAGGACTTCCGATGTAAATTGGAACTTCCGAAGTAGAAAAATCGGATATTCCAAAACTGGTAAAAACAACAGACAGTAGCTTGAAGAAACGCATGCAGATTTTGATCTACTTTGTGGAATTGAATGAAATTTGGCAAAATGGTAGATAAGGAGATTACAGAACTATTACAATTAGAATAAGGTCAGAAGCTTGTTTGTGCTAAGAGTAATCCTTGATTTACTATCAGGTGTACCAACACCGATGAAGAAGCAATTTTGGGAGAAAAATGTAACTCGTGAGAAATCAGGATACGAGATCAATATGCGAGCATCTCACTTGTCATAGTAATCTATTCCAAGTCTCCGACCACTGGACCAAAGTCTCTAAGAAAATCAAACTTGAAAACCCCAAAAACTTGACTTTCCTCCGATAAAAACTCAAAATCAAAATGGCGATGAGAAATCCTTCTGGTATGCTAGGATGGAATCAAATTGGAGATGATCTTTCCATCACTAACTTGTCATATCCTAGAGAGATCGATGGAGAAGGCAAGAGAAGAAAAATCAAAAACAATTTGAGAAAGGAAAAACTCAAGAACACATAGTGAATTTGGGGAAATCTTTTTGTATTAGATGTTATTCGGTTTTCTTGGTATTTACAAGCCTCTCATGATTAGGCCAAAACTCTCTTGAGCAGCTTTAAAAAAAGGGATTAGTGGCAGGGGCAATCCCCTCTCCATTTGGGCCTTAATGCCCTGTGGGCCCAAGCTAATTAGCACATATCTCAAAGCACCTTACTAGCTTAGCTACTCTCCAATTCTCCTTCCATCCCAAGCAATCCCTAATCCGCTTCCTTGGGCTTCTCTGCCGTGGTTTCTTGAAAAGCTTCGGTGGATTATGTGCTTTTACCAACGCCCCCGGACTCAATTGGGTCTTCATGACTTGGCTCCAACTGCTTCCTTGTCCTCCGTGTACATGCTTTTAAGTCGCACGATGTCGTCACCTCCTCCTTGGCCGCATCTCTGCCCTCCAAACTTCATGCCAGTCCCATGTGACCAAACCATCACCGTGCCAACTCACACCTACACACCATAGATAAAGCAAAGCGTTGCGAGCACAAGTTTTCCACTTGACTCAAGTTAGCCGAAACAACCTATTCCATCAATTTTTCACGAGACAAATTGACCAAACGAACTTTCCGCATCAGAATATCTGGTCACTCTACCTCCAATTTTTCCAGAGGACCAAAAACACCATCGACTTCAGATTTTTCCAACTATGTTGGAAGTTCTGATCATTAAACTCGAACCTCTGATTTTTTCAGAGAACCAAAAACATCATCGATTTGGATCTTTTGAATCACATTGGAAGTTCCGATCATTAGACTGGAACATTCGATATACAGCTTCCACCAAATGACATTGAATTCATGCAACCAAAAATCCGACTCCAACAATACACTAGTGGCAAAATATTCATCATTTGAAACCTAGAAAAGCAATACATCCACAATCACAACTCCCCCTAGGTTCTACAGAGGGCTTGGAGGCAATGAGTTGTGGCATACCACCCCATCATATTACTATTCATCTGCTGGATGACTATTGGATGGGTAATTTCACCCATGGTTGGTTTGGCCAATCTTCCCGGTACTTACATTGTGCATTTCCAGAGGAGGATGGCCGTACAGTTGTAGTTTGGAGTCTTGATACTTATCATCCTTGTGAGTGGATTTTGAAGTATCATCTTAGTATGAGAGATGCATTTAGAAGGGATGACTTTGTTACTACTTGTGGGCTCATTTGGTTCCTAAGTTATCGGATTGTTGCTCCTAACTTGGAAACAAAGGTTCTTTTCCTCATTGATGATAAGTGTCGGTAGCTTCATTCATACAACATCACCATTGGTAAACTTAATGAGATTAAAGATAGAAGTGTTGGTCGCTACTGGGCCTACAATTATTACGTGGCATGCTATTCAAAGCTTCCAGCTTGAGCCACCTATATGATGTGGTGAGTAGCACCTTTTGTGTGCCTTTTGTGTATTGCACGTTTTCTATATTTTCAACGCAGAGGTAGTCTCCATTTCTCCTCTTTCAGATGTAAGGACCCTGCAAGCTAAACAAAAACTTCATATTTGTTGTCCAATTGATGACCTTGTCAAAGTTCTAGATGTTTGTGTTCGTTTTCCATCGTAAAGAGTTAGGTTTGTAACAGGCATGCCGTAAAATATTGTTGGTTCTGTAGTGGTGAATAAGCAGTTTAGAAGCGACATATCTCTAAAGCATACATGAAGTAGCGGCATAAATATCAACATCTTCCTTCGACTTAAGGATTTAAGGATATACATCAACTAACTTATCAACAGAACATAGACATATTTCTAGGTCTGCCATATTTTGCTACAATGCTTGCTCACCATAATTGGCATTAAAAAATGTAGGTAAGAGACAATTTAGCTTGCCTTCCTTTATTCCTTCCGCTCCATATTACAACTTTAAAAATTGTTGAAACAAAGATTAGTAACATCGACTGCGAAATATTTATGAATTATTACATTGAAGTCACATCAGAGTGTTCCGTCATAGCTGCAAGTAGTCTTGGCATCGGGGGCATATCAATCTCCTGTAAACCCTCGAGAACCCAGACCACTTTAGCCATCGTCGGTCGATCAAACTCATTATCTTGGATGCACCAACAAGCAACTTTGCAAACCCTTTCAGCCTGCTCCAAATTGAAGTCACCATGTAATTGTGGATCCACCAAACTCCGCACATCTCCCCCGTGAAGCTTGCTGATGGCTTGCACAGGGAAATATTCAACATGATCACTGCTGCTAATGTATGTTTCTGGTGAATTCCTCCTTCCTGATATGATTTCCAACAGTACCATGCTGGAGCCATAAACATCAACTTTTGGTGTAATAGCAACTCTGCTAAGCCACTCTGGGGCAAGATAACCTACGGTTCCTCTGAATGTAGTCAGAACTCAGCTAAAATCCCTTCCCACTGAAAGGATCTCAGGAGTCGACTAGAGGGGGGGTGAATAGGTCGGCTCTATAAAATTAAAACCTAATGGGCTTTGCTTCAAATAAATGGGTCAATACTACCAAGATGCAAGCAACTGACTCAAGCAACTGAGTCTCAGGTAGATGACTCAGGTAAAATCAAGCAGAGCAGAGCAGAGACAACTATGTGTCAACTGAGTCTCAGGTGAGTGACTCAGTTGTGTGCAACAGATATACAGAATAGTAAAGGAGACAACTTGCTATTAGTGTCAACTGAGTCTCAGGTGGGAAACTCAGTTGAGTGCAGTAGAGTGTGTACTATATATAACAGCACAAGTAAAAGCAAACCATACGAATGAACAATTAGACACAGAGGTTTGTTTTACCGAAGTTCCCACTCTTTGCAAAGTGGTACGTCTCCGTTGAGGAAGCTGCTTTCACAGCCGGCACTGAAACATGCTCTTTCCTCGTTCACTTATCTTGTGTGGAATCCTTTTGATCTTACCGCAGCAAGACAGGCAGACCCAAATCGCCTTCACAAACGCTTGGAGGCAGCCACACAAGACTTGGCTTGCTCACCAACGACTCCAACTTCCCGGTCTTGGAGCAGACGAACACCAAGAGCTCTCTCAGTCTCTTGGAGGAACCAGTACCATGAACTCTCTCAGTTCTGAAGCACTCAAGATGTAAAGCAACTCTCTCTCACGGTGGATGCACGCAGGCAACGCTCTCTCGGAGACTAAGAGCTCTTTCTTGCAACAGCAGGGTGCTTGCTATGGTAGAGGTAAAGGTTGAGGTCGAAACCTCCCCAGGTTCCCTATTTATAGAGTCCCTGGCAGCTAGCCGTTACCCTCATGCCACGTCAGACAAAGAGCCACCAGACAAACCTATCTGAGACTCAGCTAACATACACTTGGTAACCTACTAGCCACGGCTGAGCTACCCACCTGAGTCTCAGATGCTAAACTCAGGTGGACTCGGTTGCCTCAGGCAGCACCTGAGCACAACACAAACCGGCTCACTACAAGCCTTAAACTGATTCAGGAGGACAATGGACTCACCACTGCCACTGACCAGCTCGCTCAGAATCTTGGCACTGGTTCCAAGCTAACAACTGAAGATGACAGCCCTTTGAAGACGCACAACGAACCCCTTGACGCAGATCCACTAGCTTCCTAGCTCCTCCAGGTCTTATCCAGCTTGCAGTCACAGTCCTTAAACTACATCAAGCCACCATCATCTCGCTTGCCCTCGAGCACAGCCTCGGCTTCCTCGCAACTGAGCCTCAGGAGACTAGCTCAGCTAGTCCTTCTGACCTTCACGGTTCCTTGCTCTTTTTAGGCCTCATCATCAGTCAGATGTTGTCTTGATCGATCACCTATTCATCTAAACTCCTGTTCACACTCGTTGTAAACGTTAGATACAGGTGAGGGTTGTCATTAACCATCAAAACCAAACCTTGGGGCTAGATAATCATCCTTCCACTCTCCTTGGGACTGGATGCACTTTCAATCTCCCCCTTTTTGGTGGTTAGTGGCAACCCCTTTAAACATAGCATTAGATGTATAAAAGGGTATGACATTCAACTTAGTTTAATATCTACTCCCCCTTAAGCTGTGCACATAAGAGATTTTGCGTTTTAATGCAAATGCACAGTTCTGTTTTAATCATGGAGAGTAGATGCTAAACCAGGTTACCATAACATAACTGAATAAATAAACACAGTGGAATAGCAGTTATGTTCACTAGTGCAGAACCCCCCTATTAGTGGCGTGCCCAAAAGTCTATTAGTGGCGTGCCTAGGGCACGCCACTAGTATCACGCCACTGGTAATTGTTACTAGTGGCATGGCCCCAGCACGCCACTAGTAACAGACTTATCAGCGGCGTGCTCTATGCACCACACGCCACTAGTATGTCACATACTAGTGGCGTGCTCTAAGCCACACACGCCACTAGTATGTCACTTACTGGTGGCGTGCCTATAGTTCTACATGCCACTACTAAGTATTCCAGGATTTAAAAAAAATCATATTTCATTTATACGGTTCATCCACATACATACATACAGTTCATAACATCAGTCATCCAACATCCATACAGTCATACAACATCAATACAGTCATTTTGTACATACATTTAAACACATAGTCAATGACGTAAGATCATAGCAACACAACTTGCAAAGAACATACACATGCATAAGCAACACCATCTCTAAATTGGATCCTTTAAGAATGTCGGAGATACAAGTCAACTTATTATACACACTTTAGCTCTGAGATAATAGCAGCAACAGAAGGAAAATCTGGCGCCCCTGCCATTATAAGCAACAAAAATGGCCGACTAATTTGGTTGCTCAGATGGAGGGAAGAAGACCTGGAAAGAGGGAAAAATGGCCGACTGTTGCAGGAGCATGGTGGCGGCGGTGGACGGTGGAGAGGCATCCAGCAATCTCTCCCTTCATCCCTCTGCTCCATCGACTGCCACTCGGGTGCATCTCCCCCACCACGCCGCCACCACCGGACCGCCGCCCCCTTCCCCTCCCTGCCCGACCTCCATCCACGGCCACTCCCGGTGGATCAGCCCCCCCACCCCCACCGCCTTCTCGAGCTCGCGGAGCTCCCCTCCATCCACCACCGCCTGGATCCGGTCCACACAGAGAGACAGAGAGAGAGAGGAGGGTCTACCTCCCCCGAGCGGTCGCCGGCGCCGCGCGTGGTCGTCGTCCCCTCCCCCGGCGCCTCCTTCCCCCCGACGTCCCCCTCCCCCGGCGGTCACGTCCCCCGACGCCTCTGTCCCGTGCCCCCCTTCCACCGGCGGCCAGATCTGGAGTGGGCCGCTGTTTGACGGGGGGCTGGAACTGCGGCAGGCGACGGGCGGCCGGGCTGACGGGCGGTCGGGCTGTAGCACAGAAGCAGCGAGCTCCACGGGCGCGGGGCGGAAGGGAGAGCTCCTCGTGTTGGGGCTGGATTGGAGGAGCTAGGTGGAGTTGGGGGCTAGATCGGGGGCCTCTCATGTGGGGGGTCGGAGGAGGTGAAGTGGGGGCGCTGGATCGGAGGAGCTAGGTGGAGGGGGTGCTGGATCGGGGCGGAGAATAGAAGGGAAAGGGGGCGCTGGATCTGGAGGGGGAGGAGCGGAGGCGGAGGATGGAGGAGGCCACTCGGGTCGGATGGGGTGGAGGAGAAAAAGAATAAATAGTTTCTTTATATACTAATCAACTATTAGTGGCGTGTGTGTATATAGCACGCCACTAGTAACCTAGTTACTAGTGGCGTGTGTATATATGCACACGCCACTAGTAAATGGTTTAGTTTTTTTTGTTTTTGAACAGAATAGTCCAGTTACTAGTGGCGTGTGCATGTGAACGAACGCCACTAGTAAGCTAAATACTAGTGGCGTGCCGGTTTGGTCGCACGCCACTGGTATTTTGGCAAGTTACCAATGGCGTGTGTGTTTAGAGGCACGCCACTAGTAACCTTTAACTTATAAGGAGTTTCTGCACTAGTGGCGTGTCCTCTGGTCGACACGCCACTAGTAATTGTTTATTAGTGGCGTGGGATGATTTGGGCACGCCACTGATAATTTCCGTAAATACCAGTGGCGTGGCTTTTTGGGGGGGCGCCACTAATAAGGTTTTTTGCTATAAGGGTTTCTGCACTAGTGGTTGACTAAATACTCAGCAATAGATGTACAAAAGGGTTGCATGCTTGAGTACATTCAAAACAGATATCAGAGCATATAAGATTAGATATCAGAGCATCAACGCAGGTATTAGAGCTTTGAATAAATACTCAGCAACAGATGTGCAAGGAATAGCATGCTTGAGTACGAATCTAAACTCTCCTAAAACAAATATTATCAGAGCAGATATCATTAGAATAGATATTATCAGAGCAAATAGATATCAGAGCAATCAACAGAATTTAGAGCAAAATACTTGTATCAGAGCTATAACACATGTATCAGAGCAAAACAAACAACATGTATCATCAGAGTAAAGGAAAAAAAGCACAACACATGTATCACATGTATCAGATCAGAAAAGGCAAAGACACATGTATCAGAGCAAGACAAACAATCAGAGCATCATCTTTAAAATAGAGAAAGACTTGACACACATGCAGCTCTTAGCCTAGCCCTTAGCCCTTTTTACATATACTCTCTAATCTCGCCCCTGGATCTAAGCTCTCCCCCATTGCCACTAAACACTAAAAAGAGATAGGAAGAAGATCTTCAGGGAGCTGGCTTCTGTTGCAGAAGGGATAGAATCTGATCAAACTTGCTACTGACTGAAGCCTTGAGATCTACCATATCAGCCTTGATATCGTTCTTCAGCTCTGTCATCCCTTGCTTCAACTCATCTTGCCTTCTCTTGATAGTAGAAATCTAAACGGGCACAACCCTCTTAATAAAAGCATCAACTGCATCAGGGTTGTCCAGACGTTGAACCAAAGGCACACTAGCTGAGGAAAGATCAACTGATACTGAAGCTTGAAGCTCAGCAAGAGGAGATGGTTCCCTAGCTGAGTCTCGGGCAGGAGACACCTGAGGCTCAGGTAGGTCTGCTTGAGGTTCAACTGCTGGCTGAACGACTCTGACTGAGGCTCTGGTAGCTGGCTTAGGTGGCACTGAGGCACTTGGCTGAGAGGCTTCAAGGATGCTATAGAAAGGTTTCTCATCTTCATTATCATCCTTTTGAGGTCTGAACTTGCTGAAATAACACTTCTAGTCAAAGGAGAAAGATGAAGTTGCTAATGCTGTTCTCTGAAGGATCATATGCATTAAGTATGAGCCATATCTCATCTTGTCTGTTCTATTCTTCTGGCATTCATTGATCTCAGAGAAGATATATCGAGCAACATCAAACTTTTCCTTCTTGGCAATCAGCTCAAGGATTCTCCAGACTGGGTTATAGATAGCATCAGTCCCTCCACCCTTTGCACAGATAGACACATTTAGAATCTTCACAATATGTTTCGGTGTCTTCATGAGTCCCTTAAAGTGCTGAATATACTTGGGGACTACACCTTTGACTGGGGAAACACAAAGCCAGAGGGAAAGAATTTTTGTCATGTCTCATTTGGCACCCAATCTGGTTGCAAGCTCTTGTCTTCTTCTGATCCTTTGGAGATGTTTATCTGTGATAGCTTGGGCCCTGATGGCAAGTTGAACAGTTCAGAAAATTCTGTAGCTGTGATGCATAGCAACTGACCTCTGGTCATCCACAGCATGAAATCTTGGTGATCTTGCTCAATGAAGACTGTTGCATAGAATTCCTTGATCACTTCAGAATCATAACTTTGGTTTGTGCTGCAAATTTGATCTAATTGAACAGCAGCTAAAATATCTTTTAGATCGCCCAAACCATTTTTAGCCAGATTGGCCCAATCTATGGGCATGCTATCAACAAAACCCTTCTTGGGTAGCAGAAGATGGTAGCTGGACTGCTGCTGATCATTCCAAAATCTTTGATCACTGCACTGCCTCCTCTTGAGATTGCCTTCACTGTCAAAATATGGATTTGTAGTTCTCATGGCAGTGTAGTTGGAGGTGCTTCTTGTGTCCAAATTGATGGTAGCCAGACTAGCATCTGCCTTTGGAAGCTTCTTGAGTGTTGCTGCAGACAGAAATTTCATCTCTTGAGAGTTTGTCCTTGTAGCTTTAGCAAAGATAGCAGCGTACTTGACTTCCAGAGACTCATCTGAATCTGCCTCCTGAGTTTCAGCTGCACTGTCTTCAGAGACAGAGGAAGATGTGAAAATTTGAGCTTCTTCTGATGATTGTTCTAATGCGACATCTTCTTCCTCACCCTCATATTCTTCATCTGAGTCAGATGTCTTTTGTTTCTTCCTTCGAGGAGAGGGAGGATGAGGGTCACTTGGACTGGAGTATGAGTCATCTGACCCTTTTGACTGAGACTCAGCTGATTCAGCCTGAGACTCAGATGGCCTTTTATGAGTAGACTCTGGTGCAGGAGAAGACTCTGGTGCTGGAGATGATTCTGCCTTTTCTTGTTCAACAATCCCTTGGTCTCCTTGAGCAGGTTCTAGATCAGACAAGGACTGGAAGACTGATCCCATGCTTACTGATACTCCTGCTGAGGGATCGGCTTGGGACACAAGTGGATTTGCACCTAAGGATGTTCTGAGCTTGGTCATAGAATCTTCTAGATTCTTCTCTAGATGCTTTCCACTGGAATCTAGCTCTGCTAGGATATCTTCTATAGACTCAATGGGAGCTTTCTGTTGAGTTTCTGCTTCTAAGGGAACAATCTCTAGCCCAGCTGAGGATGCTGCCTGAGACTCAGCTGGCACACTCGGCTGAGGGATAGAAGCACTTGCTTGTTGAAGAGAGACTGCTGAGATAGGAGCAGTTGAACAATCTATCCTGTTAATCCTCGAATTAGCTGCAGCTATCTCATCCTGCAAGACCTTCTTACGAGCTTCATCTGAGCAGGAGTTCAATTCCATTGTGTAGGCATCTATCCTTCTTTGCAACCTGTTATCATGATATTTGCACCATAAATGTTTATACTCCAATGAGAGCTGAGGTACAAGGAGTTCCATTTGCAGAATCAAGGCTTCTTTCTCATCTTCGACAGCATTCTCTTCTCTTCTCAGCAGCTCATGAAGCTCTTCATTGATTGCCTTGTCTTTCTTCCATATATCCTTTTGGACCGAGACATCTTTAGGAGCATCAGATGAGTCAAAGATTAATTTCTTGAGATCTTCAATTTTTGAAGTGAGAGCATCTCTTTCGGCTCCTGAAACAGCCGGCAACATCCCCATTAAATCATGCAGTTCTTTGACTAGAGCACTGTGAGCTTTTCTTTTCTCAGCTTCAGCTTTCCATGCAGCCTCTTCTTCCTATTTTTGCTGACTCTTAGCCTTGCTGGATTCAATAACAGCTTCTGATCGAAGCTTCTTAGAAACTTTGCACAGGACCAGATCAGCTGGTCCACCAGCAGCTCTTGTTCTCTTGAGGGTGTCCACAACTGGTGACCTCTTTGCTTTGATGGATGCATCTTTGGCAGCAGCTTTCTTAGCCTTCTCTTCTGCCTTCTTTATCTTAGCTTCAGCTTCTCTTGCTTTCTTCTCAGCTGCAAGAATCTGTTTCTCCTATTTTAGCTTCTCTTTCTTATTTGTTTTTTCAGCTTCGAGCTCTTTCATCCTGGAGATGGATTGCTTTACAGCCAAATCCAATTGGCGTTTTTCCTCTTCCAAGGCTTTCATCTTTGCTTCCCTTTTGGCCAATTCTGCTGGAGATAAGGGGATCACAGCAGCTTTCTTGGCTTTCTCTTCAGTATCAAGATTCTTAGCAAGTCTCCTTGCTTTCTCTGTCTCCCATTCTTCTTGAGTTTTCTTTTCCAAGATCTGAGTCCTGATGGCAAGGGGAAGATCCTCTGTGATATCCTCAAGCTGATTACCAGATCCAGACATTTGCATAGGTAAGATAGGATAAAGAGTAGGTAAGGGGTAATCCTATTGCAGAAAGAAACTGACTGACCAATCTAACTGATACTCAGGAGAGTAAATCAGGTGACACTAGGAAGGTTTTACAATTTATCTCATGCTACCTGACTTAGCTACCTGAGACACAGGTGAGATAAAGTGCGAAACTCAGGTATAGAGACAGAACAACCTTGGTTTATCGAATCTTGCTGAAATCTAAAAAATCAGAACAATGTGCTGCAAGAATTTATTCTGGAGGCTAAAGAAACAACATCTCTATCTAATTCTGCAGCTAAGAGCTACCCGAGAACGTGGAATTCGCATAGAGGCGGAAACCACCCTAGTTCTGTGAAGAATAGCTCGAGGAGACTTACGATGAGGAATTTGGATGGAGATGCAGGCGCTTGATCAACAGAAGAGCTTGAGGGAGTTTCGACGAGCGCAAAGATCGGTGGAGAAGCACATGATCGTTGAGAATCAATCGGCGGAGAAAAGTGCTAGGGCTTAGGAGACTCTGAAGAGGGTTAAGCGCGAACCGTTGCAGAGTTGGGTATTTATAACCCGAGTGGCCCTATGGCACCTGAGAGACAGCTGGCTACTACCTGAGACTCAGGTAGAACTGAATAACTGGGTAGAGCTCTAAACTTAGTCTATTTCCTCTGGATTTTTGGAAGTGTTCAACTGAGACTCATGTGGAAGACTCAGTTGACAAGATTTTCAATAGGATTACCAGAGAGAATTCAGAGATAAGAAATGAAAGTAGATTAGAGATCTCTTTTCAAACACAACTTGCCAAACAATCAACAATACAAAGCTAAAGCTGTGTTGAATTGAAATAGATAATAAAATCCAACTTATTTAGCTCAATGGAAAATCCATGAGTTCAATAAGGTGCAAAAATCAGCATGTTATCTACTAAGACCTATCCCACCTGAGGTTCACCAGAGACTCAGGTGGATGACTCATGTCGAATGCAGAGAATGTAGAATCCAGAAATGCACACATATGTACACGTGAATCATCATTTCCTCACTGCATATTCGAGATATCCATGATATTTAGCTCATGCCTAAGGGTGCAGAACCTATTTTCATCTAAAGGCTTGGTGAAAATATCGGCTAGTTGAGCTTCTGTCCTCACATGACACAGTTGGATATCCTTCTTCTCTATATGGTCTCTGAGGAAGTGGTGTCTCACTTCTATGTGTTTGGATCTTTGGTGTTGGACTGGGTTGTTGGCTAACTTAATTGCACTTTCATTATCACAGAGGAGGGGCACTTGAGACATGGATATGTTGAAATCCTTCAAGGTCTGCCTCATCCATAATAATTGAGCACAACAACTACCAGCTGCTATGTATTCAGCTTCTGCTGTGGATAGGGCTACTGAGTTTTGTTTCTTGGAACTCCAGGACACAAGGGAGCACCCTAGAAATTGGCAAGTACCTGAGGTACTTTTTCTGTCAACGTTACATCCTGCATAATCGCTATCCGAATAGCCAATTAGCTCAAAGGGTGCACCTTTAGGGTACCATAAACCAAACCTAGAGGTATGAATTAAATATCTCAGTATTCTATGAACAACAGTGCGATGAATATCTTTAGGATCAGCTTGAAAGCGTGCACACATACAAACACTCAACATAATATCAGGTCTAGATGCACATAGATATAGCAGAGAACCAATCATAGACCTATACTCTTTCTGATCAGTAGATTTACCTTGTTGGTTTAAATCAAGATGAGCATTTGTTTGCATGGGAGTTGATATTGACTTAGCTTTGTCCATGTCAAACTTCTTGATGATGTCCTTAGCAAACTTCTCTTGGGAGATGAAGGTTCCCTGCTTGAGTTGTCTAATCTGCAGCCCTAGGAAGAACTTCAATTCTCCCACCATGGACATCTCAAATCTTTTGATCATCATCTTGCTAAACTCATCACTTAGCACACGGTTAGTACTACCAAATATTATGTCATCGACATAAATTTGGCATATAAATAAATCCTTGCCTTTAACTTTAGTAAAGAGTGTAATATCTACAAGCCCAATTTTGAAGCCATTATGTATAAGAAACTCTTTCAGAGTGTCATACCAAGCACGAGGGGCTTGTTTAAGGCCATACAAAGCCTTGTGGAGCACATATACATGATGGGGTCTTTTTGGATCCTCAAAACCAGGGGGCTGTTCTACATACACAAGTTCAGCAGGCTTACCTTGGAGGAAGGTACTCTTGACATCTATTTGATAAAGCTTGACGTTGTGATGGTTTGCATAAGCTAGAAGTATCCTGATAACTTCAAGCCGAGCTACAGGTGCAAAAGTTTCACCAAAATCCAAGCCTTCTATTTGAGTGTAGCCTTGAGCAACCAACCTTGCCTTGTTCCTCACGATTTGGCCGTCTGAGTCTTGCTTGTTGCGAAAAACCCACTTGGTTCCTATGACATTGTGGTCCTTGGGTCTTTCAACAAGTGACTAGACTTCATTTCTCTCAAATTGGTTTAGCTCTTCATGCATAGCATTAATCTAGTCTGAATCAGATAGAGCTTGACCTACATTCTTGGGCTCAATGGTGGAAACAAAAGAATAGTGAGCACAAAAATTAGCAGTACGAGAATGAGTAGTCACTCCCCTATTAATTTCACCAATGATTTGGTCTACAGGGTGATCCTTCTGCAGCCTGCTGATCACAAGGGGTTCGGGTTCAGCCACCTGAGTCACAGCTGGATGTGAGTCAGCTGAGGGTATTTGTGACTCAGTTGGCTCTTCCTGAGACTCAGCTGGGTGCATGGAGGCTTCTGAGTCCAGTTGATCATTGGCTGGGTTGTACTCATACTCAATGCCATGCACTTCATCTGGTTCATCATCTGGGTCAAGTAGCTCAGAGACACCTGATGAAGCTGGTTCCTCAGCTTGAGGCCTAACTTCACCGGTTGACTTGTGAAGAATGTCTACTTTTCCTGAAATATCATTAGCAACTTGCCCACCTTGTGAGCCATTAGATTCGTCGAATGTCATATCTACAGCTTCTTCAACAATCTTGGTGTTGGTGTTAAAGACTCTGTAAGTGTGAGATTCTGTGCTATACCCAATAAAAATTCCTTCATCAGATTTGGATTCAAATTTAGAGAGGCGTTTGCCTTTCTTGATAATGTAACACTTACAACCAAATACTCTGAAGTAGGAGACATTTGGCTTCTTGTTGGTCAGCAACTCATAAGGTGTCTTCTTCAAGAGTGGATGAAGATACAATCTGTTGATGTTGTGGCAAGAAGTGTTGACAGCTTCAGCACAAAACCTTGCTGGTGTCTTGTATTCACTTAGTAGTGTTCTTGCCATCTCTATCAAGGTTCTGTTCTTCCTCCACCACTCCATTTTGCTGGGGTGCATAGGGTCCAGAGAACTCATGCTTGATTCCATGCTTGTTCAGGAAAGCTTCAACTCTTGAGTTCTTGAATTATGTCCCATTGTCACTTCTCACTGCCTTCAGGTTGATATTCCATTCATTTTGGAGTCTGACAATGAGGTGCTTGAACTTCTTGTACACCTGTGACTTGTCCTTCAAGAAAAATACCCAAGTGAAACGTGACAAGTCATCAACAATAACAAAATCATACTTGTTACCTCCAATGCTCTCATATGTAGTAGGACCAAATAGATCAATATGTATGAGATCAAAAGGAGAGGTGTGGTCATGATATTCTTGGGTGGATGAGGGCTTCCAACTTGCTTCCCAGCTTGACAAGCACAGCATGGCTTGTCCTTGTTGAATTGGATCTGCTTTAGGCCTAGGACATGCTCCTTTTTACTGAGTTTGTTCAGCAGCCTCATCCCTACATGACCTAGCCGCCTGTGCCACAGCCAGCCTAACTGAGCTTTAACCATCAGGCAGCATGGCACAGCTGCTTCCTGGTCCTGAAAATCTACAAGATATAGCTTATCTACTCGATAGCCTTTGAAAACTTGTAAGTCATCTGTTAGTTTCTGAACATAAACCTCTTTAGGATAAAATGTGACTTTCATACCAGCATCACATAATTGAGAAACAGATAAGAGGTTATATGAAATAGACTCAACAAGCATTACTTCAGTAAGAGAGTGTTCCTGAGAGATAGCAATTTTACCACAACCTAATACTTTGCCTTTTGAATCATCAGCATAGTTGACATACTTGCAAGGGAGGTTGTCTTTTCTTATCTCAGTGAACTCCTCTTTGCCTCCAGTCATGTGTTGTGTACAACCACTGTCCATGACCCACTTAGTTCCACTGGAGGCAGAGCCCTGCATGATTAATTCCGAGACTTAGGAACCCAAACAGCTTTGGTTCCCAAGTTGACAAGTCTCATACTATAAGCATCAATGGCAGAAATAAGCTTAACAGATGAGTTCTTAGCAGATATAGCTTTGGAAAGCTTTGAGAACCTCTGAATCTTTCTCAGATTCTTATCTCCTGCAAGCTCAGATGGAAGGGTTAGCACATTTGTATTGCACCTGAGTGAGCCACCTGAGACACAGGTGACTACAGATTTTGGTACCCAAATACTCGGTACTCTTTTGTATTCACTCCAAGGCCCAACATACTTTGCCTCAAGCTTACCATTCTTCCCAGTTTTAAGCACATAGCTGGGGATTGAGGGAATTCTCATATAACCACCTGTTTTCCGGTGATTTCCTGCAAGAGAGTTAGTATCATATTTTCCCATTTGAGGAACAAAGTTGTCCTTCAAAGATTTCTTGTTAGCAGCAGGGGGAATATATGACAATCTATCTTTGCCAAGCACAGGAGTGAAACCAAGTCCCCTTTTACCATTGTTCTTGAGAACTAAGGTGGACTGGAGTCTAGCAAAGTTTTGCATGCCTATATTAGCACTGCATAGGTCTATTCTCATGAGCCTTTTCAGTTCCTCATGCTCTTCCTTAAGTTCATTAAACTTTGCTGCATCAACAGAGTTAGTAGCAGTTGAAGTACTTGATCCACTAGGTGAATCATCAGCAATAACTGTACTAGAAGTAATAACATTGATGCGAGATGCACAGTTTAAGCAAGTTTCTACAACATTAGGGGGATTAGCAACAGGAATAACAATAGAGCAAGCTGAATGGGTTTCCTTAAGCTTATCATGCTCAGAAGTTAGAAGCTCATGTGATAACTTGATCTTATCATGAGCCACCTGCAGCAAGTAAACTTCTTCATCAAGATCAGCTTTAGCATCTTGAGCATTATCAAGGGACACCTGCATATCAGTTAGTTTGTCCCTGAGAGAGATGTTTTCTTTTCTCTCTTTCCGAAGAAGCTTTTCTGTCCTGTCAAGAATGTCCATTAGCTGAACATAATTAGGGAAGTCATCCTCAGTTAATACCTTGTTGCCTTTAGCCATAAGACATAGAGTTGGAGTCTCAGCAGATGAAGGATCGGCGTCCTTGTCGAAGAGAGAGTCTGACTCAGGTGCGCAACTGAGTGACCTAACTAAGCCATCACCTGACTCAGCTAGGCTGCTGAGTGATCCATCTGAGACACAGATGGCTAACCCAGCTAGCTCAGTTTCTTCTTCAGACTCTTCTTCAGACTCTGAGTCATCTGAGACCCAAGCTTGTCCAACATATGCTCTGGTAGCAGAGATCTTCTTCTTTCTGGAGGTAGGTGGCTTCCCTTCCTTGTATTTCTTCTTGACAGTGACCTCCTTCTTCTTGTACTTGCCCTCTTCTGGTTTCTTGCTCTTCCTGGGGCAATCAACAATGAAATGTCCTGAGTCACCACACTCAAAACACTTCTTGTCATTGAGCTGCTTCTTCCCTTTGAATTTATCAGCAGAACCAGAGAACTTCTTTCTTCTGTAGAACTTTCTGAAATTGCGAGTGAGCATAGCAAGTTCAGTTTCTTCATCAGTGGACATCTCTTCATCCAAATCTTCTTCATCACTGGAGTCCTTGAGACTGGCCACTATGTTGAGAGCTATATCCTTGTTCTTGCCAGAAGTGGTAGCATGCTTCTTAGAGTGATTCAGCTCCATCTCATGAGTTAGCATCCTACCAAGCACATCAGTGGGCTTCATCCCGTCGAAGCCATCCTTCTCCTTCATCATCAGACGCAGAGTGTGATAGGGCTTGGGAAGAACAAAGAGAAACTTCTTAATCACATCTTCATCTTCAACTCTGGTTGATCCAACGGCCTTCAGTTGATTTGTGATCATTGTAAGCTTTGTGAAGATGGAGTTGATGTCCTCTCCAGGTTGATAGTGGACACATCCTTCCTGGACCTCTTCAAGGTATCACTGCCTTCATGAATGGCCTGAAGGGTGTTCCAGATATCTTGGGCTGCATCAAAGGTGCTGACATGGTTGAAATCATGTTCCTACAGCCCCATATAGATAGCATTGGCAGCCCTAGCATTGTTCTTGATGTTGATCTTGTCTTGATCAGTAGGGGTGCTCTCATTCTCTACCTGGAGACCTGTCATGACAATTTTCCAAACATCTGGGTCCATTTCAGTAAGGTGCATTTGCATCTTCCGCTTCCAAAAAGCATAGTTAGTGCCATCAAATATGGGAACTCTACCCTCGTAGTTCGACATCCCTTAACTCTGGCTGTTAAGCCAATATGAGCAACGAGGCTCTAATACCACTTGAAAGGATCTCAGGACTCGACTAGAGGGGGCTGAATAGGTCGGCTCTATAAAATTAAAACCTAATGGGCTTTGCTTCAAATAAATGGGCCAATCCTACCAAGATGCAAGCAACTGACTCAAGCAACTGACTCTCAGGTAGATGACTCAGGTAAAATCAAGCAGAGCAGAGCAGAGCAGAGACAACTATGTGTCAACTGAGTCTCAGGTGAGTGACTCAGTTGTGTGCAACAGATATACAGAATAGTAAAGGAGACAACTTGCTATTAGTGTCAACTGAGTCTCAGGTGGGAAACTCAGTTGAGTGCAGTAGAGTGTGTACTATATATAACAGCACAAGTAAAAGCAAACCATAAGAATGAACAATTAGACACAGAGGTTTGTTTTACCGAAGTTCCCACTCCTTGCAAAGTGGTACGTCTTCGTTGAGGAAGCTGCTTTCACAGCCGGCACTGAAACGTGCTCTTTCCTCGTTCACTTATCTTGTGTGGAATCCTTTTGATCTTACCGCAGCAAGATAGGCAGACCCAAATCGCCTTCACAAACGCTTGGAGGCAGCCACACAAGACTTGGCTTGCTCACCAATGACTCCAACCTCCCGGTCTTGGAGCAAACGAACACCAAGAGCTCTCTCAGTCTCTTGGAGGAACAAGTACCATGAACTCTCTCAGTTCTGAAGCACTCAAGATGTAAAGCAACTCTCTCTCACGGTGGATGCACGCATGCAATGCTCTCTCGGAGACTAAGATCTCTTTCTTGCAACAGCAGGGTGTTTGCTATGGTAGAGGTAAAGGTTGAGGTTGAAACCTCCCCAGGTTCCCTATTTATAGAGTCCCTGGTAGCTAGCCGTTACCCTCATGCCACGTCAGACAAAGAGCCACCAGACAAACCTATTTGAGACTCAGCTAACATACACTTGGTAACCTACTAGCCACGGCTGAGCTACCCACCTGAGTCTCAGATGCCAAACTCAGGTGGACTCGGTTGCCTCAGGCAGCACCTGAGCACTACACAAACCGGCTCACTACAAGCCTTAAACTGATTCAGGAGGACAATGGACTCACCACTGCCACTGACCAGCTCGCTCAGAATCTTGGCACTGGTTCCAAGCTAACAACTGAAGATGACAGCCCTTTGAAGACGCACAGCGAACCTCTTGACGTAGATCCACTAGCTTCCTAGCTCCTCCAGGTCTTATCCAGCTTGCAGTCACGGTCCTTAAACTCCATCAAGCCACCATCACCTCGCTTGCTCTCGAGCACAGCCTCGGCTTCCTCGCAACTGGGCCTCAGGAGACTAGCTCAGCTAGCCCTTCTGACCTTCACGGTTCCTTGCTCTTTTTAGGCCTCATCATCAGTCAGATGTTGTCTTGATCGATCACCTGTTCATCTAAACTCCTGTTCACACTCGTTGTAAACGTTAGATACAGGTGAGGGTTGCCATTAACCATCAAAACCAAACCTTGGGGCTAGATAATCATCCTTCCACTCTCCTTGGGACTGGATGCACTTTCACCCACAAATGCTGCCATCCCAGAGTCTGCAACTTTAGGAACAAATGATGCATCGAGAAGTATGTTTTCTGGCTTAATATCACAGTGTATGATGCATTTGTGACAACTTTGATGCAAGTTGGACAATCTTCTAGCAACTCCTAGGGCTATTTGATATCTGGTGTTCCAATTTGGGACAGCAGCATTGCTCTTAAATAGATGACCATCAAGAGACCCATTTAACATGTGTTCATACACAACTAACCTATTATCACCTTCGCAGCAGAAACCAATCAATTTGACTAGGTTGATATGTTGGAACAGTCCAATTGAGCTCACCTCGGCCCTGAATTGCTTCTCTCCTTGATGGGCACCATCAAGCCCCCCGATTGCTGCATATGGTACACAAGCAATACAATCCACCAACACAGGACATAGGGTATTACCTCTTCCCGAGGGCTTGAACCTGTATAAACTCTGTGTCCCGTGTGCACCCATCTAGATCAGCTACGCGTACGCTGCCCCATGTTCATTATTGCTGGATCAAAAAACTGACAGTTGGCGCGCCAGGTAGGGGCGGTGCGCATAGATCTATCTGAACAGATCCAGATGGGTTTCTCAAACAACAACGTCGATTTCGCTCTGAGCCGAATCATGAGTTTTGGCCCTCTGGACTCTGTCACTGATCCAGGACAGGTTTTTCGATTCAAAAAACTAGACTTCATCACCGACAAGCTCGGCAAACTTCACCTCTGCGACTCGGCTTCCAGCCAGTCAGTAGAGGCTTCATCGCCTTCCCCACTGGGACTCTCCTCCGAGTCGATGACTTTGGCGGCCATCTTCGAGGACGAGGTTACGCGAAAGTTGGATCTACTGGTTGAACATGAGTTTTTACCCATCGAGCAGGGATCCCAACTGGTTGGCACGATCGAATCCCTCTTACCCGTCCTTGACTATGACTCAGACGGCTTCGAGAGTTCGAGAAGCCACCATCCTTCTTGGGAGGTCTTCATGGCTGACTCGGATGCGCTGGCAAACAATGGTGACCAGTCAATCCCCATCGCGGATCAGACCCCCGATGCCACCCGGCTCCGTCTTATTGCCAAGGAGGAGAGATTGGCTGAGCAATAGACCGTGCTTGCTCGCCAGCGCGAGGAACGACAGCATAACAAGGACATGCAGGACCGAGGGCGCCAGGTCAACAACGCACTCTGCATGCGCGAGAGGGACGGCGTCCAGATATTTCTGCTTCCTAGTCACAACCTCATCGCCGCCACGGTGGTGGCACGTGCCATCAACATCCCCGAGGGCACCCCGGGTTACGACGATCTCCGACAGCTCCGAATCCTGATGGAAGAGGCAGCTCTCCAATAGGCCGTGATCATTGAGGTCTGCGCAGCTTCTCCTGTGAGCACTAGGAGCCGGCGCTCTTCCCCGCCAGAGAACCCACGCGCCACAGAAGGTCGCCGCACCAGCCTAGAGCTTCATCACCCCGCTGGGTAGGTTCGTAGCCGACTCAGACCGGACCGCGATGTACAGGACACACCCAAGGCAAGACACCGCGCTCGCCACGACACGGGAAAGATGATCGCCCCGCCGGGTTGGTACATAGCCGACTCAGACCAGACCGTGACGTGTGGAACACCCTCGAGGCAAGACACTACGCTCGTCGCAACACGTGGAGAGACGACCGCGACGGTCACCACGGCGATAGTGACGATTGCCGCATTACTAGCCAACGCCGCTCTCCGACTCTTCCCGGCACGGCCTACGTAGGCCCAAAGGCATTCGGCCCTCACATCCGCAACGTCGTCTTCCCGCCTCCGGGTCACCGGCATTGACAAGTACACAGGCGAGACTCGGCCAGACATCTGGTTAGCCGATTACCACACGGTGTGTAGGATCAGACATCTGGTTAGCCGATTACCACACGGTGTGTAGGACCAATGGAGGCAATGATTACGTCGCAATCCACTACTTGCCCCTGTTCTTAGCCGACTCGGCCCGAGCTTGGCTCACCAGCTTGCATTAGGGTAGCATCCAGTCCTAGACCGACCTTGAGACCCTCTTCGTGAACAATTTTCAGGGCACCTACAACAGGCCTGGGAACACGTGGGATCTCTACAGTTGTACCCAGGAGGCGGGCGAGACCCTCGGAGAGTACATCCAACGCTTCTCCAAAAAGAAGAACTCTCTGCCGGAAGTCCGGGAGGGCGACGTGATCACCGCTTTCTCCAAAGGCATTCGGAGCACGGACCTCATCCACAAGATCACACACAAGAATCCCCAGACTACGCGCGCGCGAGCTCTTCGATATCGCCAACAACTTCGCAATTGGCGAGGAGGCCATTCGCAGTGTGACCAAGGACGACAAGGGGAAGGGCAAGGCCCCCGAGTCCCCCAAAACGAAGGATCGTCTCGAGTTGCCCAAGAAGAAACACCGGAAGCGCAAGAGTGGAGACCTTATTGCCGCTGTCGAGCGTGCTCCGCAGCGCCGTCCTCAGTGTGGTAATGCCACTTTCGAGGAGATGATGGGCCAATGTGAGGATCCGGACATAACTTCCAAACCCTCCTTGTGTATCTCCTCATTAGTCCAGGATCAAGCTGATGAACACAGGCGAACTGATATCACTGCACACATCACGAAACATTTTAGAAACATAAACAATTGAGTTATAGCAGCGATATGACTAAAGAAAGTAACTAGGACTTATGTCCCTTACCATTCAAAAACACAGCGGAAAATAAAGCGTAGATGTCTCTATCTCAACCACAGGCAGTCGACGGAGGCCACGTGACCTAAACCTCAGCATTGACGTAGAAGGTACCTCATAGTCTTCATTGTCCTCCTAGATATTTGAACACGTCCAACAAACAACATGCTCGATGAGTACTTCACGTACTCAGCAAGCCACCTGGCGGCAGATGGTCCTACCATACTACATGCAAGGCTTCAAAGGAAGGCTCTATGGTTAATTTGCGTAAAGCAACTTTTAGTTGAATTACTATAATAGATTCGAAGGCAGCATTTTGATATAAATCAGTTTTAATATCAGGGGTGTTTCTCATAAATGTGAGGGTCCATGACCAACACATGCGAGTAAGGCATCCGGCGTAAACTCATCCATAGGTTCCAACCACCTTTTCACCTTTCTAGAACTGGGGTAGAGGGAATTAGCAAGGGGAGAATGACAGGTCCTTTTCATCAAGAATGAGTCATGTGCTGTCTATAACCGTGGACACGGCTAATCGATTAGTTTATTACTCTGCAGAGTTTGTACACTTTACCCACATGACTGAAAGGATCTCAGGAGTCGACTAGGGGGGTGAATAGGTCGGCTCTATAAATTTAAAGACCTAATAGGCTTTACTTAAATTAAATAGGTCAAACCTAGCTAGGAACAGGCAACTGAAACAGTCAGCTGACACTTAGGCAGATAACTCAGATAACATGCAGGAAAAAAACAAAGACTAGAGAGTATCAACTGAGTCTCAAGTGCGTGACTCAGTTGTGTGCATCAGATAGGCAGTTCAGTAAAGGAGACAACTTGTGTCAACTGAGTCTCAGGTGCGAAACTCAGTTGTGTGCAGCAAAGAGTGTTCTATATATATCTGCACAGGTAGAAACAAATCATGCAAACAAACAAGTAGACACAGAGATTTGTTTTACCGAAGTTTCCACTTTATGCAAAGTGGTACGTCTCCATTGAGGAAGCTACTTTCACAGCTGGTACTGAATCGTGCTCTTTCCTCGTTCACTTATCTTGTGTGGAATCCTTTTGATCTCACCGCAGCAAGACAGGCAGACCCAAATCGCCTTCACAAACGCTTGGAGGAAGCCACACAAGACTTGGCTTGCTCACCAGCGACTCCAACTTCCCGATCTTGGAGCAGACAAACTCCAAGAGCTCTCTCAGTCTCTTGGAAGAACCAGTACCATGAACACTCAGTTCTGAAGCACTCAAGATGTAAAGCAACTCTCTCTCACGGTGGATGCACGCAGGCAACGCTCTCTCGGAGACTAAGAGCTCTTTCTCGCAACAGCAGGGTGCTTGCTATGGTAGAGGTAAAGGTTGAGGTCGAAACCTCCCCAGGTTCCCTATTTATAGGGTCCCTGGCAGCTAGCCGTTACCCTCATGCCACGTCAGACAGAGAGCCACCAGACACACCTATCTGAGACTCAGCTAATATACACCTGGTAACCTACTAGCCACGGCTGAGCTACCCACCTGAGTCTCAAATGCCGAACTCAGGTGGACTCAGTTGCCTCAGGCAGCACCTGAGCACAACACAGGCCGGCTCACTACAAGCCTAAAACTGATTCAGGAGGACAATGGACTCACCATTGCCACTGACCAGCTCTCTCAGAATCTTGGCACTGGTTCCAAGCTAACAACTGAAGATGACAGCCCTTGAAGACGCATAGCGGACCCCTTGACGCAGATCCACTAGCTTCCTAGCTCCTCCAGGTCTTATCCAGCTTGCAGTCACGGTCCTTGAACTCCATCAAGCCACCATCACCTCGCTTGCCCTCGAGCACAGCCTCGGCTTCCTCGCAACTGGGCCTCAGGAGACTAGCTCAGCTAGCCCTTCTGACCTTCACGGTTCCTTGCTCTTTTTAGGCCTCATCATCAATCAGATGTTGTCTTGATCGATCACCTGTTCATCTAAACTCCTGTTCACACTCCTTGTAAACGTTAGATACAGGTGAGGGTTGCCATTAACCATCAAAACTAAACCTTGGGGCTAGATATTCATCCTTCCACTCTCCTTGGGACTGGATGCACTTTCAATGACACGATCATCCCCTTATGCCAAGCTGCGCAGGCTTGTACACACGCCCATCGATGTGTCGACAAGGTGAACGTGACGAGGTCTTTTAGCTAGATCCCCCCTAAGGTGTGACATGCCCACCGGGTCTGGCCCGGAGTTGAGAGTACATCCCCACATTCCGGTCCCCCCATCTATGCCAAGGGTCCTCGTAGCTACGTCCACCCCTTCTGCGGTACGGCAACATCGGCACCAAAGGCTGACTAACCTACTTGACCAAGCCAGTGCCCATATAGCATGTGGTTGTACTGTTGTCACAATTCTCCAACTTCAAGACTTCGGCGTTGAGCGGTACGGATGACCAATGGTTCCTTTAAACCGGCTTTCTACGGGTAGGACAACCATATGCTCCTTCAACATTGATTCAGCTGTCGCCCGCACCATTTTAGATGGTAAGTTTCACCCAGAGTAGAATAGGAAGAATAGAGAGAGAGGGAATCATCAGGCATCCGGCCCTAGCTCAGCGAGCTCAACATCAAGTTTCAATTCAGGGTTCATCGATCCGTAGATCACTCCTTCGTAGAGGCAAAACAAAACATCCTAAGGATATATTTAAGCATGGCTAAGCATTTCTCTACTCTATTCAGAAATAGTAACATATTAATCTACTCAGGCTATCAAGTAAACGGCGACAAGCGGAAAGGTAATGGTGTGTCAATCGACGTGCTAGCTACTGGAATAAAACAGCATGCATGTTTATAAACAATAAAATATAATGACTTTGAAAATATAGGATCAACATGATCAAGAAAACGGGGCATGTCTTTGTTGACGAGTTGGTCTTCTTCTGCAGGAACTTGTCCTTACCCAACTTCGCTACTTACTATTCGTCGCAACAGCAATAAAGTACAAAGCAAATAAATATAAATCCAAATTAAATATCAAATGGAAATACCAGAAGAATAGTGCTAGCAAGGTTGGATAGGTGTCAAAGGGCAAAGGCAAAGGGATAGGATTGTCGAAAGACAACTAGGAAGGTGTGAGATTATATATCTCAACCAGATAGAGTACATGTACTCGAAAGATGGTCTTCTAGATTAGATCATTCTGGAAAAAGGATAGATTTATGGAATAGAATTTGCATGTCAAATGACTCAAGTTAATCCACACGCGAGATTGGGATAGATGTGCAACTGGGAATAGGATATGGTTGATGACAACAATAGCACAACCATATGATTAAACATGGAAACTCGATATACTAGTAAAATAAGCATAACCTATCGTACTAGTACACAAGCAAGCACTACTGCAGAAAGTGACACCAGTGACGGGCCTAAAAAGCCCAGTAGTGACGAGCGGGCCGGCCCGTCACTGGTGACCCGCCACTGGTAACTGGTTATCAGTGGCGGGCTGTCCGCTCGTCACTGGTAATCTAGTTACCAGTGACGGGCTCTCATGCGCGCCCGTCACTGGTAATCTAGTTACCAGTGACGAGCCATATGTTCTGCCCGTCACTGGTAAGATATACAGCAGTGACGAGCTCTCCAGTAGGCACGTCACTGCTGTTATGAGAGGCCCAAGCACGTTGCTGCCGTGGCAGCAACGTGCTTGGGTGCCGCAGCAGCCATTTTCGCTGCCGCTCCTAGGGCATCGGTCGCCATTCTCCTTGGGCGCTCTCCAGCCCCTGTGTACTGCAGGGGTCCTGGAGGGGGGTGTACCCCTTCGGTCGCCGTTCTCCTAGGGCGTGCCGCTGTGGCCTAATAGCGCTTGCGGCGATGCCTCGTTGCGTCGGCATCCTACGTGCCCGGTATGCTTCGAAGGCCACCTCGCTCGCGCTCTCGGATGTCGCACACGATAAGTACATATGTCAAACCGACTACGAAAGTAACAAGTGGCAATACGTAAATATGTCCAGAAACGTACAAATTAGACCAGTTCGGGAATACACGACCACAAACACAATACATATGCAATGTTTTTCCGTTTCGAAGGGCCTATCTTGACGCTTTTTTCCCTCGTCTAGGGCCTAGCTGCATGTTGGCGCGCGAATGGGTCTTCGGTTGGGATTTGGCGAACTCGTTGCTCTGTGCGAGCGGCGTGTTCCTCCCTTGGGTCAGTGCCGGCGTAGAAAAGCCCCGTATCGGAGACGACGTCCTTGTTGATGATATTCGCAAACGCATTCTGGAGGCGTGCAAACTCTTGCTTCCAGTCATATGGCTTGTGTTCGAGGTTATTACTCCACTTGCGTAAGTCGTCATGTTTGCGAAACGTGTTCCGCGCCCGTACAAAGTCGTCCATGTGGCAGCAGACGTAGTAGCCACACGTCACACTACCCTCCGGCTGCTGTCTGCACCACCATTCGGTCACGTGTTTAAAGCGTGGAGCGCCACTTCTTTTTACCATAGTTGCTCCTCCTCCCTTCTGTGCAAAGTCGAAGAGAGCATCATCCAGAACTTTCTTGAGCAGGGTGTAGTCTTTCTTCACCCTCTTCATGGAATCAAAGTAAACAACCTTGCTTTCCTTCGGCATTAGCACTAAGAGGATCCAGTGGTCGCTGCGCAGACATGTGAACAAACCAATATTAACCCACGAAGTTGGCTAGGTGCACAAGCAAAAGAGAAATTTACGAAAGCACAAAGTAGAGAATGACTTACAAGGGATTGTAGGGCACGAGTAGGTAGTCCTTGCCCTTATGCGCTATCATCGCACTCACGAGGTATTCTTTCATAATCTCCCTACCTTCTTGGGAGCGAACGTTGTTCTCGTGCATGTGAAACGGATCTGCTATTGCAACATCGAGAATCTTCAGGCGTCTGATCTCTCTGGTTAGGTGAAGCGCCCATAGCCTGACGAAGGATGCTTCGAGGCGATAAAGGTTGAACATGCCGAAGATCTCCGCAAAGTCCAGATAGAACTTGTCCGCGGGATACTGCTCGACGAAATGGAAACCCTCTGGCACCTTCGCCGTGTAATACGAGACATTCGTTTCATCGGGTCCTAATTCAATCTCTCGAATGTTCTGATGCAGAATCTTCATTTCGTTCGGGAGGACGTCGAACTCATCCTTTGGTACCATCGGGTGACCCGGGATGTGATTGGGCCGCCATTGACGACCCGTTGCTCGCTGTCCTGATTGGGAAGATGCTGCGTACGTTAAGGATTTCTTCAACCTCGCGTCGCGCTGTCTATCGTAAGTTCCAGTGCTAGCATGTGTCTTCTTCGCCCCTTTTTTGGTCGTACGCTCCGTATCGAGAGATACGGCCCTCTGACCGGCCATCGCTTCTTTGGCTGCGCCCACGAGTGTTTTAGGAGTCAACTTCGTGTGGGCTTGCTCGTCATGCTTGGGTGGCGGCGTATCTACAAATGCGCGTGCCTCTTCGTCACGAGGCATGCCATGCTCCCCGCCATGCTCCGCGGCCTCCTCGGCATCCTCCATCTCAAAATCCCTGTAGGATAGAGGTGCGGAAATACCCAAAGGAGATGGTCTTGCTGATGGACTGTGGGTGTGGCTCGGCGAAGGTGCTGGACGATTGGAGGTCTCAATCAACTTAATCGCGTCCTTTGGCCACCTAAGGAAAAACCCCTTGCAGGCTCCTAGCTTCTCGTATCCCTCTTCAGGGGGGTCAGTCAGAACCAAGTCCTCGAAGGTGCCGACCACCTTAGTCAACTCCACCCTCGCCATGTTTGGTGGTAAATCCACACAGTGCATCCTGTTCTCCGGCGTTACTGGGTGGACTCGACCGTACGCGACCGTCACCATCGAGCCGAGGACTTGGGTCTGCAGATGGCACGGAGTTATCACCTGCGGAACATACGTACGGGCCATCGATGTTAGAGTCGAAACAACGAAAAAGTTACGACATCCTTACGATTTGTTGAGCCGACGACGCTTACCGTTAGGCCGTCGATTGTATTTGGCGACCCGGGGCCAACGCCCGAGACAGAGGGGCTACTACTCCTTGCAGCAGTGAAGGGCGGCGGCTGCGTATCCAGATTATAGGGCGGCGGCTGCGTATCAGGATGCGTGGGTGGGCGTCGTAGTTGATCGTATAGAGGCCCTAACAGACGTTTCACAGCCGCCTCCACTCGCGCATCGAATTCTTCATCTTGCTTGGCTTTCCTCCTCTCGCGGGCAGCCTCGCGAGTTTGGGGACCGTAATCAGCCCATCGAGCCCCATACCCGACGCCCATGACGCGGCCACGAGTCTCCGGCTTCCCGAGAGCCTTGTTGATAGGGTCTTGCCACCTCTCGGTACCGACAGAGTCCTGGGAGCTCTCAGGTTGCTGGCTCAGCTTTCTCTGCAAGCAACATGAACCGTTCAGAAACGTAATCTTTAGGAAATTAATCTACGTAGGACAAATAAAGTAAAATGGATTCAGAGGTTACCAGTTCTTCGTGCACGTCCTTCATTTTCTCGTGCGTGAAGATCGGTTCCCCCGTCACCGGGTCAAATTTTGCGCGGGCCCTCACAAAATCCTTTCCGCGCCCTTCCTGGATGTCCGAGAAAGGGGGTTCTTTCCCGGCCGCAATCAACCTTGCGTCCTCCTTGTCCCATTTAGGCCTCTTCCCTTGGTAACCACGGCTGCCGAGTCTGTGGTCACCCACGATCTTGCCCCGCATGTCCTTCCCCCAATCACTCTTCCTCCTGAATTCATCGCCAGAGCGAGTTTGAATGAACTCGGTCCAGTCCGCCTCATCTATCGTAGGCCATTTCTTCTTTATCACTGTAATACCCAAAGTCGATAAATAGGTTTTTGACTTGCATCCATGCATACATGTCATCACCATCACCCCCACCTCAATTAAACTTAGATGTAATATGAATATACTTTATAGAATATGTTAATATCTCATCCTCGGTGGATAATTGTTGCAAACACCAATCAATTTATTTGAACTAACTCAAATAACAATATCGTCAACAAGGGTGGTAGAAGTCATCGGATCCTTCGGTGAATCCCAGTCCCTAAAACCCTAACGGTGCCAAGATTAGGGTTTCGTCGATAGAACAACCTTAATGAGTCCAAACCTCCCCAAACTTCACAAATAGCTTGGAAAGTGGAAACCCTAGCCCCTTGTCAATTTTCATGAATATTGGGAAGGTTTAAATCCTAGTCGCAGTGTAAACCCTAATTCGAACCCTAATTCCAATTTGAACTGGACACCCATTCAAATCTTCCCCAAATTGATTCAAACTCCCCCAGCAGCTCCCAAATAATATTATGAAGCCTCTGTAAAAATTTCAAATTAATTGGAGAAGAAATTGTACATAAAATGTCATGGGGAAGGAATCAGGAATAAATAAAAAGAAAAAAAGAAATACAAAACCTACTCGGGCCGCAACCCGCTCGGTCGGCCCAGATAGCCGGCCCGCTTCTCCCGCGCGCAGCCCGCTTCTCCCCGTGCCTTTTCCCCTTTCCGTTTTCTTCTCTGGAACGCGCCCCCGCGCGTGGCGCCTTCCCCGCTCCTCTGTCGCGCACCCGGGCCCGCTTGTCAGGACGCGTCGTCCACGTCCCGCCCGGCCACTCGCCGGCGTGGGCGGCGCCTGTCCTGACCAGCTCCACACCCGAGCACCCCGCCGCCTCTTAAATACCCCATTCCGACAGCCCGAGCTCCCCTCCTCCCTCCCAGCAACCCTAACCCTAAAATCCCCAGCGCCCGAGCTCTCTGCTCCCACTCCGGTCGTGCTCCGACGAGCGATTACCCGAGATCCGGTGAGCCCCGAGCCAATCCGTTCCATCCCCGAGCTCCCCCGCTATCCCCCTCATCCTTTCCCCCATTTTATTTCGCAGATCCTTGCTGGAATCATCCCCGAGCCGTCTTCGTCTTCAAGTCCGGCTAGTAGCTCCGACGAGCTCGCGTCATCGTTCCAGTGCACCCCAAGCCGATCTCTTTCGCATTTGAGCACCGCCTCCCCTTTCTGAACCTCCCTCACCTCTTGTCTGTGCAGATCCGTGGCCCGAGCACCTCGTCGCCGGCAGCCCGAAGCTCCACCGCCACTGTCGCCGTCGCTAGCCACCCTCCGATCCCCTTCTCCCCTCACCGAGGACCAAATCGAGATCGCGGTGAGCCACTGAACCTTCCCGACTTGACCCCGAGTAGATCCGAGTACCAGAGCAGTCGGCGACGAGCGCTCCGGCGAGGCGCCGCCGTCTGGACCTCGGCTCCGGCCAGTCCAGTGCGAGGGAGAAGAAAGAGAGCGCGGGGGAGAGAGAGAGGGTAGGCCAGGTGTCGTGTTCTGGTTGGCTCCCGAGTGATTAACCGGATGACAAGCGGGTCCCGTGCCTGCTGACGTGGTTAAGTGGGTGGATCCCTCGGGTAGTTCTTCGGGTGCGCATAGAGATTTCTGGTTAGCACTGTGTAGCCCTCGGGTAACCTTAGCAATTAGGGTTGGGTTTAGTTAGGGCAGATTTTGAGCAAATTTTCAAACATGCATAACTTTTAAACTACTCGGCCAAATTTGAAAATTTTTATATATTTGGAAACCTCAGGAGATTCTCTACAAGGTGGCTGAATCAAAAGTTAAATTTGAACACATGCACACACTGATACTTAGGGTAGAAGTTTTAGTGTTGTCGAGGGTCTATAAACCCTAGGTTTATGACCCTAACTCCGATTTCGACGATCCTTATAGTTTCGGAATCCTCGTGAGAAATCCTACGACATGGAACAACTAAAATTTCAGCAGAGTTGCATGCAGGACATGATATTAGGGTTAGCTCCTTTAGTTGTCGAGCCCCGTTGAACCCTAACTTGACGAGCCGTAGTTTCTTGCTCGTAGCTCCAAATGGAGTGATTCCAGCGACGTTAGTTTAGTATTCCCGAGCACTTTTAAGTCCACTAGGTTTGGCATTCATGATCCTCCAACTTGAACAAGCCTTTCCGAAGCCCTAGCGCGTACTTGTATACCACTTAGCTTGCATGCAAGATAGGATAACCCCATAACCTTCACAAGATTAATACGAATAGTCCTCGCTAACTAAAACCTAACACCCGCACATGACTGAACATTCATTAGTGCATTAGTCCTCATGCATACATGTGGAATCTTATTGTTTCTTTTATCGTTTCTTTTCCGGTTCTTCGTATTGCTTATAAAAGAATCTGAAGAGGAAGACCACCAGGCTTACGACCCCTCGCAAGAACAGGAACAACCAGAATCAGGCAAGCAGAGCTTGTTGCATCTTTACCTTCCGTACTCTTGTGTATGCCCTTGTTATATGTGCTATGTGTATGAATGTTTTATCTGTGAATTGTCGCAAGTTGCGTACACTAGCATGTGTAGGATGTGTCTTACGTCGAGAACATCTAATGGCTCTTCAACTAAATGGTTAAGTGAGTTGTGAGAGCCGAGGGCGTGCACAATGGGTACGGTTGGTGTTCATCGTAGTTTGATGGCGACGCGGGTGTAAGTAGAGATTTAGTCGTCACACCAACCCTATCTTCAGCGTGTCACCATCCCCTTATCATACGTGGACGCTAGCGAGAACCAACACTGAGGATAGTTGGGGGTAGGCATGCACTTTGGAGGCTCGCTACCTCCAAACTGTTATGCACTCACTATGCCTGCAGGGGTTGTGTTGTCGGTAGTGGTTCGAGAGATTAAAATGAACCTTGAGGATTGGATCAAATTGGATTGGATTCAGGGGCTGCCCTAATCGAATTGGATGAGGTTTAATGGATTGATTTGGTTTGGACTCATGGGTTGCCCCCAATGGATTTGGATTTGATGACTTGATCTCGTGATAAATGGGTTGTGGTATGTTTGTGTCCTGAGTTAATCTGTTATTTAGTCTGTCTTTACGTCACCTTATTAATGTTATGTTCTTAACTTGTATATTGTTACTCTGAGAAGCATTCATGTTTAATTGTTGTTGTACTAGTATGAGTAGGACATTTAATCAAGCACGAATAAGTCTTGCGAGTACGTTCGTACTCACCTAGGTTATTCCTAGAGCTTGCAGGTGAGCCGGTGGTAGAAGACTATTTCGATGATGCCTGAAATTGTTGTTTCCTCGGTTGTGTTCGATTATGGGATAGTTGGTGTTTTGTTCAGCGTCCACTATGTCGCTGTGGGTCTAATCATTTTGCTTCCGCTGTTGTTAAATTTCTCCGTACTCGGATATGTTTCCGGTGATAACCGAATGATGTAATACATATCGTCCCATCGTGGACTGCTATTAGTATAACGTAATGTAGAGCTTTGTGATGATATCCGAGTTGTTAATCCAGGCTACCCCTGCACAATGCGTGAATGATATGAAGTGTATGGGTATGCCGTGAAGGATCGAGGCCGTACCATTTTCTACTAAGTCGAGCAGGTGTTGGTTGAGTGACCCGCTGGCTGAGATGCTGTGCCGGCCAGGCAGGGTGTGGGCGTTCTACCGGGCTTTCGAGCGACCCACTAGCTCCCGAGCTAGGTTAGGGTGTGGGTAGAACTGCCGGGCTCCTCCGACCTTGCTTGTCGTGGTAGGATTCGGGAACGACTCTGACATCTTCACCGGATTATGGAATCGTATGTGGTTTTGGGAAGATTGGTCGCTTCCGGCCGGCTCGCACGTGGCGGGTGTCGGATCGTTCTACCTTGGTGCGTACGGCGCAGGTACCGTGCCACCGGGCTGACGAGTCCTTCGGTCCTTGGCGACTTCGCGTTCCCCTAATCATATGCAATTCCGGGTCCGTGACAGCTTGGTATCAGAGCCGAGCTGACCGTAGGAAGCCAATTGCAGGTGGTCGTTAGATAGGACTCGCCAATGCCGAGAAAACTATTTGCAAAATTAAACCCTATGTTTAAATTTAATAAGTAGATTGCTTTTTATTCCTTAACCTCGTCACTCTTAGTTCTGAACGTTCTTCCCTATTGCATTTGTTTTCCCTTGTGTGGCTAACCCTATCCTCTCTAACCTTAAAATTGTATAGGATGGTGTACAATATTGTGACCGACCCACATCAGCTAGGAGGTTGGGCTACCCTACTATGGAGAATGTTGGAGTATCTTGGAGTGCCCCAAGAAGACCTCCCTGCTTTCCACGCCAAGACTTACAAGGTTCACAGGGAAGACTCATTTTTGGATGGGATGGGTCACAGTGAGAGTTTCGGATCTGGATCAGACCTTTACAGCACCCAGACCAAGTGATGCGGATGCCCGACTGGAGGC
The DNA here is from genome assembly GCA_019208055.1 of Stipa capillata. Taxonomy (NCBI): domain Eukaryota; kingdom Viridiplantae; phylum Streptophyta; class Magnoliopsida; order Poales; family Poaceae; genus Stipa; species Stipa capillata. The sequence goes on along the minus strand of JAGXJF010002758.1, from coordinate 523,892 downwards.
CTCAAGAAAAGCAGTTCTCCATCTACGACATCACTTCGATGAGATCTTCCTATTCTCCCCTTCCGTCTTATTCCCCAGGTTACTGATGGAGGCGCCAGCATTTCGGTGCCAGCACCAAGTGACGACGAAGAAGAAGATGAGACTGAGATGGAGACGGCCAATCACATTGTCTCTGCGGAAGTAATGCATGATAGGTTGTATCGGGACTATGGAAAGGCCACTCAAGAGGTGGAACGGCTTACAAGAGTTAACCATAAGCTTCGCTCCGAATTGCGCCGAAGGTATCATGTGGCAAATGAGGATGAGTCTTGCGGCGAGAGCCCCTATGTTCCAGTACAGGAGCCGACCCCAACTCCACCCCGTGAGACCAATCCATCCCAGAGTACTGGAACGAAGCCACGTAAAAGGATGACAGCCCGACAGTACCTTCGGCTCTTCACTCCAAGGCCCTCACAAGAAGATACCTCCACACCAGCCGCTTCAGTTCCCACCAATGAAGCTGCTGCAAGAGAAGAAGAGGAAGAGGACCCTGAGGAGCGTGTTTGGTACACCACCAGCAACCCGCCAACTGACGAAGAGTAGGCTGAGGGGTTGAAGGATAGGATTCGAAGTACCAGTCGTAGAAGTAGTCGTCGTAGTGCCGATTGGATTCGAGTGGCAAGTTGTTAAAGGCCTTCTTATGGATTGTAAACTGAACCAAACCCTAGGTCTAAGTTATCTTTTGAGAGGCATGTAATTGGGTACTTGTGGCTGCAATTTTGGTATTTTGTATACGTTTATTTCACCATAAGGGTGATTTAAACCGCAGCCCCATGTATGAACTCCAGCGATTATATTAATGAATTTGAGTGTTAACCCTAACTTTCCTTGCCCTTGTTGGTGCCCTTGTCTTGAGGAAGTATGTCTGAAGTTATGTACCATGTTCTTGGATGCCTTGTTATACCCTTATGGATAGACCCTTGAGTTTCCAACTTTCTAGCTCCCTTCATCTCATCTGGTGTCTTCTGATTTCAGCAGCATGGCTACCGGAACCCGTGGAGCTGCACGTGGACGCCGTGACCGTGAGGAAGAAGAAGTGCCACCCCCTCCCCAGCAGCCAAGCATTGCAGATCTGCTGATGACCCAGAACAGAATCCTCGAACAGCTGGCGCGTAATCAAGGCACCGGTGGTGGACAGGCTCGAGGTGGCCTAGCTGAGTTCCAGCGAACGCAGCCGCCCACCTTCAATCGATCCGACGACCCTATGGACGCGGATGACTGGATCTGCACGATTGAAAGAAAACTCCAACTGGCACAGTGCGCCGAAGCAGAAAGGTTAACTTCGCCACCCACTACCTGGAAGGCGCTGCAGCAAACTGGTGGCAGAACTTCTTGGCCATCCAAGTCCTGGTCATGTAGTCACGTGGGCCGAGTTCCGAACCGGCTTTCGTGCTTCCCATATCCCCAAGGGCGTCATGAATTAAAGAAGGAGAGTTCTACAATCTCCGACAGGGCAGAAAGTCAGTGTTAGAGTCCTCCACGAATTCAACCACCTATCCCGTTATGTGCCGCGAGAAATCTCCACCGATGAGGACAGGGTGGAGAAATTCAAGCGCAAGCTGAACAATGAATTGCAGGCCAAGCTAGCTATTGCCGATGTGCAGAATTTCCAGCATTTGGTAGATAAGGCCATCGAGATTGAAGCGAAGGAGTCTGTCCTTCAGCAGGACCGCAAGCGAGAGAGAGAGGCGCAGTGGTCTGTTGCTAGCAGCTCCCAAAGGCCGCGGGTATGGCAGCAGCCGCCACCCCGCCCTACAGCACAGTATCCACCCAGGCCTCAGGGATATCCGCCGCGCCCTCAACAGCCAGCAACTCAACCTCACCCTCAAGGAGGACAGCAGCGACCCATGCCTGACTTAAGCAAGGTTCGATGCTACAACTGCGGAAACCTGGGACATTTTGCCAACCGCTGCAGTCTTCCACGCACAGGAAACACCTATGCCCCCAACCTGCAGCAAGGGCAGCCAAGAGGAGGTCCGCAAGCCAAAGGATCAGCTCCAACCAAGTCCCAAGCCCCCGGCCGTGGCCGAGTCAACCATGTCACGGCGGAAGAAGCACAGGACGCACCAGAGGTGGTGATGGGTACGCTCTCGGTGAACTCAACTCCTGCTACAGTTCTTTTTGATTCCGGAGCATCCCATTCATTCATATCAAGCAAGTTTGCACATGACAACCATATTCTTTCATCAGTACTGCATTCTCCTCTTATTATTGCCACCCCCGGCTCGGAGATGAAAACCGAGCTGGTTTGTGAGGGTGTTAAAGTAGAAATTGGCGGAGAAATATTTTTGGCAAACATGGTAGTTTTGGGGTCCGCAGGGCTAGATGTTATTCTGGGTATGAACTGGTTGGTCCAACACCAAGCCAAGATAGATTGTGCCGAAAGATCAGTATCCCTTACCTCGGACTCCGGCAAAGAAGTGAGATTTGTATCCTCGTCCCCATCCGGGTGCCTTTTCGCTCTGAATAGTGACCAGGACCAAGGCATCGAGCTTGTCCCAGTAGTGTGTGAATACCCAGACGTATTCCCCGAAGAGTTGCCGGGTATGCCCCCTGACCGTGCCGTGGAGTTCGTTATCGAACTTCCACCTGGAACTGCTCCGGTGTCAAGGCGACCTTACCGATATCCCCGAAGGAATTATTGGAAATGAAGAAGCAGCTCCAGGAGCTTGAGGAAAAGGGTTTCATCCGACCTAGTTCATCGCCGTGGGGTTGTCCAGCCATGTTCGTAAAGAAGAAAGATTCAAGCTTAAGGATGGTCGTAGACTATCGTCCCCTGAATGAGCTTACAGTGAAGAACAAATGCCCTCTTCCCAGGATTGATGATCTATTCGATCAGTTGACCGGAGCCTGCGTCTTCTCCAAAATCGACCTCAGATTGGGCTATCACCAGATAAAGATCAGATCCGAAGACATTCCCAAGACAGCCTTCACTACCCGATACGGATCATATGAGTACACAGTCATGTCCTTCGGTTTAACCAATGCCCCTTCCACCTTTACCCAACTCATGAACTCAGTATTCATGGAGTATTTGGATCAATTTGTTGTCGTCTTCATCGACGACATCCTCATCTACTCCAAGTCTGAATCAGAACATGAAGGCCATTTGAGAAGGGTGCTCGACAAGCTTCGAGAGCATCGTCTGTATGCCAAGTTCTCCAAGTGTGAGTTTTGGAAACACCAAGTGGAGTTCTTGGGTCATGTAATATCAGCTGCAGGTGTCGCAGTGGACCCGAGCAAGGTGCAAGCGGTACAAGAGTGGAAGCAACCCAAATCGGTTACCCAGATCCGAAGCTTCCTTGGACTAGCAGGATACTACCGCCGATTCATGAAGGATTCTCTTCCATAGCCAAGCCGATGACAGAATTGCTGAAGAAAGAAACCAAGTTTATATGGTCTGACAAGTGTGAAAAGAGTTTTCAAGAACTTAAGGAAAGGTTGACCTCAGCCCCAGTGCTTGTTCTCCCAGACGTTAATAAGGATTTCGAGGTTTACTGCGATGCTTCCCGAAATGGATTGGGCTGTGTTCTCATGCAAGAAGGCCGCGTGGTGGCTTACGCCTCGCGCCAGTTAAGGCCCCACGAGGCTAATTACCCCACTCATGACCTAGAGTTGGCAGCTGTGGTTCACGCTCTCAAGATATGGCGACATTACCTTATCGGTAATCGTTGCGAAGTTTATTCAGATCATAAGAGCTTGAAGTACCTATTCACCCAACCAGATCTAAACCTTCACCAAAGAAGATGGCTCGAACTCATTAAGGATTATGATCTGGGTTTGAATTATACCCCTGGAAAAGCTAACGTTGTCGCCGATGCCCTTAGTCGGAAGGCTTACTGCAACAACGCTATGATTAAGGAGCAACAGCCACCCCTTCATGAAGAATTTCAGCGGCTGAACTTGGAGATGGTCGAACAAGGTGCCCTTGCCACACTTGAGATGAAGCCATCGTTAGAAGATCAAATCAAGGCTGCTCAAGCTCAGAATGCCGGCATGCTAAAGATCCGAGAGAGGATGAAGGATGGTATTGCAACTTGTTTCACGGAAGATAAGGATGGAGTATTATGGTTTGGAAAACGACTCGTTGTGCCCAAAGACAAGCAGCTAAAGGACCTAATCCTTCATGAGGCACACAACTCCCCGTTAACCATCCATCCAGGCAGTACCAAGATGTACCAAGACCTCCGTCGCCAATTTTGGTGGACCCAGATGAAGCGTGAGATTGCTCAATATGTTGCTGAATGTGACGTCTGTCGTCGTGTGAAGGCCGAACATCAGAGGCCAGCAGGCTTACTACAACCACTCCCTATTCCCGAGTGGAAGTGGGAAGAGATTGGTATGGATTTTGTAGTAGGTCTGCCGAGATCCCCGAAGGGCAACGATGCAATATGGGTAATTGTAGACCGTCTATCCAAAGTCGCCCACTTCATCCCTGTGAAGGCAACCCATAAAGTGAGTCAGCTAGCAAGGTTATACATTTCTCAGATTGTTTGCCTCCATGGTGTTCCCAAGAGAATCATTTCAGATCGAGGCACTCAGTTCACTAGCAGATTTTAGAAATGCTTACACGAGTCTATGGGAACCTCCCTATCCTTCAGCACTGCTTTTCATCCTCAAACCAGTGGTCAAGTTGAACGGACAAACCAGATCCTTGAAGACATGTTAAGATCGTGTGCACTCACGCTGGGTTCCAATTGGGAAGATTGCTTGCCATACGCAGAGTTTGCTTATAACAATAGTTACCAATCCAGTCTCGGTATGGCACCATTTGAAGTACTTTACGGAAGGAAGTGTAGGACTCCATTGAATTGGTCCGAGACCGGAGAGAGGCAATTCTTTGGACCTAACCCAATTGAAGAAGCAGAAGACGTAGTCCAACTCATCCGAGAACGTCTTCGTGAAGCTCAGTCCAGGCAGAAAAGCTATGCAGATCCTCAGCGCCGAGAAGTTACCTTTCAGGTTGGAGACAGCGTGTACCTCAAGGTCACTCCATTCAAGGTGTTCGCCGCTTTGCAATGAAAGGAAAGCTAGCGCCTCGTTACATTGGACCTTATCAAATCCTAGCCAAAAGAGGAACAGTGGCATACCAACTGGAATTGCCTCCTGGATTGTCGCGGATGCACGATGTCTTCCATGTTTCCCAGTTAAAAGCCTGCCATCGAGTCCCCGAGACGAAGATCAACCCTGAAATGGAAGTGCTACATGAAGATCTCTCATATCGGGAGCACCCGGTGTGCATCCTTGATGAAGCTGAACGCAAGACTCGGCATCGTACCATCAAGTTCCTCAAGGTTCAGTGGAGCAACCACACCGAAGATGAAGCCACCTGGGAATGTGAAGAATGGCTCAAGACCGAGTTTCCAACCTTGTTTGCCGACCGTTAGAGATCTCGGGTCGAGATCTTTTTAAGGGGGGTAGGTTTTGTAATACCCAAAGTCGATAAATAGGTTTTTGACTTGCATCCATGCATACATGTCATCACCATCACCCCCACCTCAATTAAACTTAGATGTAATATGAATATACTTTATAGAATATGTTAATATCTCATCCTCGGTGGATAATTGTTGCAAACACCAATCAATTTATTTGAAGTAACTCAAATAACAATATCGTCAACAAGGGTGGTAGAAGTCATCGGATCCTTCGGTGAATCCCAGTCCCTAAAACCCTAACGGTGCCAAGATTAGGGTTTCGTCGATAGAACAACCTTAATGAGTCCAAACCTCCCCAAACTTCACAAATAGCTTGGAAAGTGGAAACCCTAGCCCCTTGTCAATTTTCATGAATATTGGGAAGGTTTAAATCCTAGTCGCAGTGTAAACCCTAATTCGAACCCTAATTCCAATTTGAACTGGACACCCATTCAAATCTTCCCCAAATTGATTCAAACTCCCCCAGCAGCTCCCAAATAATATTATGAAGCCTCTGTAAAAATTTCAAATTAATTGGAGAAGAAATTGTACATAAAATGTCGTGGGGAAGGAATCAGGAATAAATAAAAAGAAAAAAGAAATACAAAACCTACTCGGGCCGCAACCCGCTCGGTTGGCCCAGATAGCCGGCCCGCTTCTCCCGCGCGCAGCCCGCTTCTCCCCGCGCCTTTTCCCCTTTCCGTTTTCTTCTCTGGAACGCGCCCCCGCGCGTGGCGCCTTCCCGCTCCTCTGTCGCGCACCCGGGCCCGCCTGTCAGGACGCGTCGTCCACGTCCCGCCCGGCCACTCGCCGGCGTGGGCGGCGCCTGTCCCGACCAGCTCCACGCCCAAGCACCCCGCCGCCTCTTAAATACCCCATTCCGACAGCCCGAGCTCCCCTCCTCCCTCCCAGCAACCCTAACCCTAAAATCCCCAGCGCCCGAGCTCTCTGCTCCCACTCCGGCCGTGCTCCGACGAGCGATTACCCGAGATCCGGTGAGCCCCGAGCCAATCCGTTCCATCCCCGAGCTCCCCCGCTATCCCCCTCATCCTTTCCCCCATTTTATTTCGCAGATCCTTGCTGGAATCATCCCCGAGCCGTCTTCGTCTTCAAGTCCGGCTAGTAGCTCCGACGAGCTCGCGTCATCGTTCCAGTGCACCCCAAGCCGATCTCTTTCGCATTTGAGCACCGCCTCCCCTTTCTGAACCTCCCTCACCTCTTGTCTGTGCAGATCCGTGGCCCGAGCACCTCGTCGCCGGCAGCCCGAAGCTCCACCGCCACTGTCGCCGTCGCTAGCCACCCTCCGGTCCCCTTCTCCCCTCACCGAGGACCAAATCGAGATCGCGGTGAGCCACTGAACCTTCCCGACTTGACCCCGAGTAGATCCGAGTACCAGAGCAGCCGGCGGCGAGCGCTCCGGCGAGGCGCCGCCGTCTGGACCTCGGCTCCGGCCAGTCCAGTGCGAGGGAGAAGAAAGAGAGCGCGGGGGAGAGAGAGAGGGTAGGCCAGGTGTCGTGTTCTGGTTGGCTCCCGAGTGATTAACCGGATGACAAGCGGGTCCCGTGCCTGCTGACGTGGTTAAGTGGGTGGATCCCTCGGGTAGTTCTTCGGGTGCGCATAGAGATTTCTGGTTAGCACTGTGTAGCCCTCGGGTAACCTTAGCAATTAGGGTTGGGTTTAGTTAGGGCAGATTTTGAGCAAATTTTCAAACATGCATAACTTTTAAACTACTCGGCCAAATTTGAAAATTTTTATATATTTGGAAACCTCAGGAGATTCTCTACAAGGTGGCTGAATCAAAAGTTAAATTTGAACACATGCACACACTGATACTTAGGGTAGAAGTTTTAGTGTTGTCGAGGGTCTATAAACCCTAGGTTTATGACCCTAACTCCGATTTCGACGATCCTTATAGTTTCGGAATCCTCGTGAGAAATCCTACGACATGGAACAACTAAAATTTCAGCAGAGTTGCATGCAGGACATGATATTAGGGTTAGCTCCTTTAGTTGTCGAGCCCCGTTGAACCCTAACTTGACGAGCCGTAGTTTCTTGCTCGTAGCTCCAAATGGAGTGATTCCAGCGACGTTAGTTTAGTATTCCCGAGCACTTTTAAGTCCACTAGGTTTGGCATTCATGATCCTCCAACTTGAACAAGCCTTTCCGAAGCCCTAGCGCGTACTTGTATACCACTTAGCTTGCATGCAAGATAGGATAACCCCATAACCTTCACAAGATTAATACGAATAGTCCTCGCTAACTAAAACCTAACACCCGCACATGACTGAACATTCATTAGTGCATTAGTCCTCATGCATACATGTGGAATCTTATTGTTTCTTTTATCGTTTCTTTTCCGGTTCTTCGTATTGCTTATAAAAGAATCTGAAGAGGAAGACCACCAGGCTTACGACCCCTCGCAAGAACAGGAACAACCAGAATCAGGCAAGCAGAGCTTGTTGCATCTTTACCTTCCGTACTCTTGTGTATGCCCTTGTTATATGTGCTATGTGTATGAATGTTTTATCTGTGAATTGTCGCAAGTTGCGTACACTAGCATGTGTAGGATGTGTCTTACGTCGAGAACATCTAATGGCTCTTCAACTAAATGGTTAAGTGAGTTGTGAGAGCCGAGGGCGTGCACAATGGGTACGGTTGGTGTTCATCGTAGTTTGATGGCGACGCGGGTGTAAGTAGAGATTTAGTCGTCACACCAACCCTATCTTCAGCGTGTCACCATCCCCTTATCATACGTGGACGCTAGCGAGAACCAACACTGAGGATAGTTGGGGGTAGGCATGCACTTTGGAGGCTCGCTACCTCCAAACTGTTATGCACTCACTATGCCTGCAGGGGTTGTGTTGTCGGTAGTGGTTCGAGAGATTAAAATGAACCTTGAGGATTGGATCAAATTGGATTGGATTCAGGGGCTGCCCTAATCGAATTGGATGAGGTTTAATGGATTGATTTGGTTTGGACTCATGGGTTGCCCCCAATGGATTTGGATTTGATGACTTGATCTCGTGATAAATGGGTTGTGGTATGTTTGTGTCCTGAGTTAATCTGTTATTTAGTCTGTCTTTACGTCACCTTATTAATGTTATGTTCTTAACTTGTATATTGTTACTCTGAGAAGCATTCATGTTTAATTGTTGTTGTACTAGTATGAGTAGGACATTTAATCAAGCACGAATAAGTCTTGCGAGTACGTTCGTACTCACCTAGGTTATTCCTAGAGCTTGCAGGTGAGCCGGTGGTAGAAGACTATTTCGATGATGCCTGAAATTGTTGTTTCCTCGGTTGTGTTCGATTATGGGATAGTTGGTGTTTTGTTCAGCGTCCACTATGTCGCTGTGGGTCTAATCATTTTGCTTCCGCTGTTGTTAAATTTCTCCGTACTCGGATATGTTTCCGGTGATAACCGAATGATGTAATACATATCGTCCCATCGTGGACTGCTATTAGTATAACGTAATGTAGAGCTTTGTGATGATATCCGAGTTGTTAATCCAGGCTACCCCTGCACAATGCGTGAATGATATGAAGTGTATGGGTATGCCGTGAAGGATCGAGGCCGTACCATTTTCTACTAAGTCGAGCAGGTGTTGGTTGAGTGACCCGCTGGCTGAGATGCTGTGCCGGCCAGGCAGGGTGTGGGCGTTCTACCGGGCTTTCGAGCGACCCACTAGCTCCCGAGCTAGGTTAGGGTATGGGTAGAACTGCCGGGCTCCTCCGACCTTGCTTGTCGTGGTAGGATTCGGGAACGACTCTGACATCTTCACCGGATTATGGAATCGTATGTGGTTTTGGGAAGATTGGTCGCTTCCGGCCGGCTCGCACGTGGCGGGTGTCGGATCGTTCTACCTTGGTGCGTACGGCGCAGGTACCGTGCCACCGGGCTGACGAGTCCTTCGGTCCTTGGCAACTTCGCGTTCCCCTAATCATATGCAATTCCGGGTCCATGACAACTCATCCCAAACCTTATGTTTCTCGCCTCCTCCCCGAAATCTGGAAATGCATCGTCCACTGCCCTCCATTGGCATGCATCGGCAGGGTGCCTCAGGATTCCATCTTCAATTCGACCCTCCTTATGCCAACGCATTCGTTTTGCATCTTTCTTGTTGGCAAAAAACCGCTTCAAACGGGGAAGAACAGGAAGGTACCAGCAAACCTTCGCAGGGGGGCCCTTCGCTTCATCGTCGTCCTCGTCACGATCGAGCTGGTTTGCAGTACGCTTGTACCGGGATGTCTTGCACACCGGACATCTTCGTAGGTCTACGTACTCTCTGCGGTACAAGATGCAGTCGTTTGGACACGCATGGAATTTTTCAACGTCCAATCCGAGAGGGCATATAACCTTCTTTGCCCTGTAAGTGCTTGTAGGCAAGACGTTCCCCTCCGGGAGAACGTTGGAAAGGAGCTCTAATAATTTTGTGAAACTTGTGTCCGGCCAGTTGTACGCTGCCTTTAGCTTTAGAAGTTCTAACGAGACGGACAACCGCGTATGCTCGAGTTTACATCCAACAAACAACGAAACTCTCGCGTCTTCCAACAATCGTACAAACTCTGCGAACTCTCTTTCATTCTCCGGGGTCGAAGTCATTTCTTCCATATCATGCAACATGTCATTCAAATTCCCCATGCTATCCTCTGAAGATTCTGAATTAGCTTCTTCCTCGATAGCTACGCCGTGCTCATCCTCAACGAGGTCCACCGCTTCTGTCGGGTTTGCAACTTCTTTCTCTTCACCATGACATGTCCAACGTGTATAGCCTTCCATGAAACCCTTCGTCAGCAAATGTAGCTGCAACTCCCCCGTCGTCGATAACATTTGCGTATTACTACATTTACGACATGGACAACACATCTTCGCTTTCCCCTTGATCGCCATATCCTCTTGAGCGACTCGAAGAAACTCGTTCAAAGCGGTGACGAAACTCTGTGTGGCACGATCTCCATACATCCAACTTCTATCAATCGATCCCTACGGCAAAATAAACATAGTTTCATAAAATAAATATATTAAATTAGCCATTTCTTCTCTCAGGCGAATAAAATAAAGTACTTACCATGTTAGAGACTAAAAACCCTAGAGGAGCTAGGAGCGACGGATATCGTGGGCCTTCGGGGAGAGGGATGTTGACAAGGAGGCTGCTGGGGTCTTTGAGAGGGGGATGGGGACTGGAGGAGAGAAAAATTGGCCTTTTGAGATGGGGGGAGGAGAGAATCAGGAGCCCGGGTAGCTAGCAATCTTTGAGAGAGGGATCAAGAGGCCGGGCTGGAGAGAAGAGGGCCTTCGGGAGGCGCGGGCCGCAGCAGTTTAGCTGGCGGCGGCGGCGCACGCAGCTGGTCCTTGGGACGCGCGGGCACAGAAAGTTATTCGCGCCTGGGCTGGATTTATATAGGAAGGAATACCACTGACAGGCATCAAATAAAGGCCCGTCAGTATTAACTTATCATCACTGACGGGCAAAGAAGGGCCGCCCGTCAGTGGTAACGCTACAACCGCTGGTACCGCAGAAATTTAGTCCCACCTCGCCGAGCGAGCAGCGCACGCACCAGCTTAAAAGGGCAGCTGCACCATCGGCTTTCGAATTCCTTACAACCTTTACTGATACATCGAGCCACCGCTGGTCCCCTGCGCGGCCTGGGCTCGTGGGGCTGGGCGCTGTGCTCGGGATAGGCGTATGGCCGGTCCCCTGCGCGGCCTGGGCTCGTGGGTCTGGGCGCTGTGCTCGGGATAGGCTGGTGTGCCTAAATTTTTTGCTTCATGTCTAAGTTCGAAATTTTGTGCTTCATGTCTAAGTTCTAACGTTTGTTGTTGTGTGCGCCTAAAATGTCTAAGTTCTAACAGTTGTTGATGACGGTCATCACTAACGGGCAAACAATACCGACCCGTCACTTCTATTTATGAGTGACGGTCATCAAATAAAGGCCCGTCAGTATTAACTTATCATCACTGACGGGCAAAGAAGGGCCGCCCGTCAGTGGTAACGCTACAACCGCTAGTAGCGCAGAAATTTAGTCCCACCTCGCCGAGCGAGCAGCGCGCGCACCAGCTTAAAAGGGCAGCTGCGCCTTCAGCTTTCGAACTCCTTACAACCTTTACGTACTGATACGTCGAGCCACCGCTGGTCCCCTGCGCGGCCTGGGCTCGTGGGCCTGGGCGCTGTGCTCGGGATAGGCCTATGGCCGGTCCCCTGCGCGGCCTGGGCTCGTGGGTCTGGGCGTTGTTCTCGGGATAGGCTGGTGCGCCTAAATTTTTTGCTTCATGTCTAATTTCAAATTTTTTTGCTTCATGTCTAAGTTCTAACGTTTGTTGTTGTGTGCGCCTAAAATGTCTAAGTTCTAACAGTTATTGATGACGGTCATCACTGACGGGCAAACAATACCGACCCGTCACTTCTATTTATGAGTGACGGTCATCAAATGGCCGCCCGTCAGTGGTAACGCTCAGTGAAAAATCGGGGGAAGTCATCATTGACGGGCCGCCGTTCTCCAACCGTCAACGGTATAATACCACTGACGGGCGAACGAGTTTCACCCGTCAGTGGTGATCTCTGTGGGCTCAAAAAAAATACAGAACGCCATCAACATTGCACATATACAAGACAAGAAATTTTTCATCCATTTCATCCATTTCATCCAATTCATCCATAGTGAAAAAATAAAGTTAGTACGCCATCGATAGTTCATCCATTTCATCCGATTGCAAAATACAAGACAAGAAATTTTTCAGTTGTCCGTCATTTCGACAACTTCTTCTTTCTCTGATTCTCGACGCGCGGCTCCGAGCCAGAAGTTCCTCCTTTCTCGACCTTCTTCATCTTCCCCTCCCGGGCAGGGGCGGCGGCCGCGGCGCGGGCATCGGCGAGGGAAGCCTTCACGGCTTCCGCCGTCATGCGGTCCTCCTCGGCTATGATGGCGGCCATGGCGCGTTCATAGTTGGTGGACCGACGTATCGCCTCCTGGAGCTGCCGCTCCTCTTCGACGGCGGCAGCGGCGTCGTCCTCGTCCTCGGGCTCCTCCTCGACGGCGGCAGCAGCGTCCCCCTCCTCCACGGGCTCCTCTTGGACGGTGGCAGCAGCGTCGTCCTCCTCCACGGGTTCCTCTTCGACGGCGTCAGCGGCGTCGTCCTCCTCCACGGGCTCCACGCGCAGCTCCGCGCCAGAAGAACAACGTAACTGCTCCGCCTCCTCCATCTGCTCCTTCTCCTTCAACATCTTGATGCGAGGAGAACGACGTACCTGCTGGGGAGCTTCGTGGCGGGCCCTCTTCCTCGAGGACGCGCTTTCAGGAAACTCCTCGGTCTTCTGCTCCCGCACCATCGCGGATCCGGCCGGTGGCGAGACGGTGAGGGGAGGAAGATGAACGGAGAGAACGAGAGGAAGATGCAGAACGAGAGGAAGATGCACGCTCGGTGGGGTATGTGTTTTTTATAGCTCTGGGAGGCGAAGAGGCAGAAAATGGTGACGGCTCGTCCTACAGGCCCGTCACTGAGAATAGCCGTCACCGGTAACAACGTTACCGCTGACGGGCAGGTTTTTCGCCCGTCTATGATGACTAGAGTACCACTGACGGGCAAAAAAACAAGATCGTCACTGGTAAGATTCGTCGCCGGCAGCTTGTAATCTCTAACGGGTCATATATTTTGCCCGTCAGTGATGACTTTCCCCACGCATCTGGTAGATTCATTACTGACGGTGCACCCGGTGCCCGTCAGTGATAACAAACAACTGTGACGGGCCTCTCCCTGCCCGTCAGTGATAATATGCAACGGATGACCTTTTTTCTAGTAGTGCACGTACACATTTTAATTAGTAAATGTGCGTCTGCAGCCTGTAGGTTTAACGAGTTTAGTCAGTAGTCACGGTACGTCATGGCATATACTGCAGAAACTAATCGACAAGGAACCTGAACCGCGTAATGTCATGGTTGGTGCGGATATATCGGATACTCCCTCCGTTTCGTAATTTAAGACGTATTTTTATTAATTAAGATAAAATTTTAATCATCAATTAATCTATTAATATATGATTTATATGATATAAAGTCACAATCATAAGGAATTACTTTTGAATATAAATCTAATCATATTAATTTTGTATCACATAAACTACATACAAATGAAGTAATTGTTGATCAAATCCTATCTTAACTAATTAAAATACACCTTACATTATAGGATGGAGGGAGTACATATGTATATGTCATCATTTCCAATTTTGGAAATCTATCTACCCGTTGCTTATGCAATTAACTCAAGCGATATAGAGAGCGATGTAAGCGCGCGCACCGAAAACGAATTCCATGAGATCTCTGTAGCGGATGAACCTCTGTCCGTCGATGACATGGAGCCCGGCGAGGAGCCAGTTGGCGTACCACGCGGCGGCGGCGACGAGCAGCGGGCAGGCGACGCCCCAGCCCCACCCCAGGGGCACCATCATCAGGTTGGAGAAGCTCAGTACGTAGGGCAGCAGCCCCACCTGCTGCCATGAATCTGCCATGCATGCATGAATCACGAAACAAAAAGCAGCGACAAGATCGAGTTAATGCAGATTTTTTCTCACTGTTATTAGAACAGATTCGTACATGGAGCACGGTGTACGTCGAATGAGAAGGAAACGCTTGTTCATCGATCATGTATGCATTAATGCATGTACCTGTGTCTACTGCATGAGCAGTAGCTGCAGTGGTGTATCCGCTACTGCCGGACATATGTTCTTGTTCATGGCCTGACTCTGTGTCGAGGGAAGAAACCATTGCTTCTCTCGATCTCTTCTCGCCTGCTGCCATCGTCGATCTGTGCTTAGCTATCTCGGACAAGCTAGGGAGGAAGGATATGACCTAACAGTCTACAGATCCGCGCAGATATATAGGCAAAGGAGTGAAGTCACAGAAGCCACTTGCGCAGTAATTAAAAACGCACTAAAAAAGTGATATCAGCACCAACACATATTAGGAAAAATGCTGGTGAGTTCGGCCATCTAAGTTTTGGAAACTTCCGAAACAGTTTGTGGATGTAGATTGTTCTATGATATATGAACATGTAACATTTCGGTCAAAAACATACATTTGTGTGCTACACAAAATAAGACAATTTGTTGTACATTTACAAAGTTAATCTGTTTTAGACACTCCTCACGTTCTTATTTTTATACAGGACGCAAATAGATATTATTTTTTACAGATACACACTCCATTCAATAGTATATTTAAACGTGTACGTTTTGATTTTTCTAAATCACTCAGGCACGCGTGCACCCTTTTCCGGTGCACAAAGTTTGCTCTCCACATACTAAAGGTTGTATACCGAGGTGCACAGAGCTCGCTCTATATACTAGGATCTATATAGCAAATATGTATGATAGGGTCACATAGATGTACGCTGTGCTTCCTCCTAAAATATAATGGTTATTCTAAAAATTGTTCCAAAAATAATATCATTGATGGAAAAATAATTCACCGTGTCATAAAAATTAAATCTAATTTTAAAAAAAGCGTCTTCCTTCCCCAGCACCCACACGTGCCAGAGTCTCCGTAGCATGTGGGACTGCTCGATCTGGTCGATCGGGCCGCAGTTTCTCACCACTGCCGCCACTTCGCACCGTTGTAACGTCGTGTTGTTGCAACGTACAGTACGTACGTGGTCCTCATGCATGCCACTTGCTGTGTCTCGGCGTCACTGGGACTCGCTCTTTTAGGCGCACGGTTAGGCGAAAACGTCAGGAAAGTACGCGCGGGTAGGCCGGGTAATGTGGTGGGTGACTGCCGCAGCTAGGCACCACCCAGGAGGCGGGGGCGCAGGTTGGTCGAGCCGCACGTGGAGGGCCATCGGACGTCCCTGAAAATAATTATTTCATGAAAATACATATATATATTTGTAAGGATAATATAATAATAGCTTGCACGCGACACATTACGTGCTGATTTCAAAGAAAACTAGTTCCGAATTTTCAAAAAAAGTTCTGTGATAATTTGTTTTCAACTAATAAATCTAGCAAACCACCCCTAAATTTTAGCATGCCATGCATCATTTACAATAGAAACATCTACTTTTGTGTGACGGAAACATATTTATTGACCCATGGAAACATGTGCTCTGTGCTATAGAAGCATGTGCATGTGTTGGAAACAAAAAATTCATGTAAGTGAGATATTTTTCGTGCGATGGTGAAATAAATTTTTTGCGTCAATTACAACATCATACAATTCAAACCATAAAAAAGAGACACTATTACAACTTCATCGACGATGCCAATATCAGGGAGGAGGAGGCCTGATGGGAACATTTTTTCATATGTTCTCATGTCATGGAAACATTTTTACCATACCAAGGAAATTTTTTTGTGATGGAAACATTTTTAAGTCATGCAACAAATTTTTGAATGGATACAACAGTTTGTTTTGGCGGTTGCGACGATTCTTTCGCGACAAAAACAATCTATGCCTTCTAAAACAATGCAAAAAGAAACCGTATGAAAACGCAGCTAGAAGCACGAAGCATCGAAACTAATCCATCCAATATGCTCAATAATTTACAACTCTTAGCACAACAGAAGTAAAATACTATTGCAATAAGAACCTACGAAACAAAATCACTATGTATTTATAATATCATCTATCTCTACCCGCAACAAAAATAATCTCGGATGGCAACATCAAAGATGGCCGTCCATGGAATCACAGCAGCGATTGCGCCGCCAGCTTTCGCTCGCCCTTGGCCTCGTTTCCCCTTGACCACCAATGGCAGCCTGGACATGTTTGTAACGACAAGGCCTTTGGAGGTCAGCATTGTAAAATAAGAGATGCCAACATGACCTAGCACCAGAATTTATATTAGACCGAAAGAAACAGGATTTGCATACCAATTTTGACAAATAAAATTTGAAAGATTTGAGATTTAATCTTCAAAAATGAAAAAAAACATAAGTGTGAGTCATGTGATGACTTTGACAATATTTGTGATGAATATTTTACCATCATGTAGAGTTGAATTGTTAGTTGCATGAATTCATCGTTTGAAATATGAACTAATTATGAAATGTGATTGAGTGTTTGAGTTTCTCAATTGGTCTCCAGAAAAAATTGAGTGGATGAAGGATTTTTCTCGACTGACTTGGGTCAATTGGAAAACTTGTGCTCGCAACGCTTTGCTTGGTCTATTGTGTGCAGGTGCGAGTTGGGTGCGGCGATGGTTCGGCCATATGGACTGGCATGAGGCTTGGAGGGCTGAGATGCGGTCAAGGTGGTGGCGATGATATCGTGCGGCTTGAAAGCATGTACACGGAGGACAAGAAAGCGGGTGGAGACAAGACGTGAGGACCAAGTCAGTGCGAGGGTGTATTGGTAAAAACGTGAAATCTACCGAAGCATAACCAAGAAACTGCGACGGCGGCCGGGAAGCGGTTTAGGGTTAGTTGCTTAGGGTAGAAGGAAAGATGGATGGTGGATGAGTCACTTAGACGCTTTGTGATACGTGCTAAGTGCTCATGCCATCTAAATGGGCTTAAGGCCTAAGTGGTGGGAGGTGTGCCTCCACCACTATAAAAGGAGGGGTAAGAGATGCTTATCTCTCAACCCTTTTGATTAGCTTGGTGAGAGCTGCACTTAGAGAAGTGTTTTGCCTAGATGAGAGGCTTGTAAACCCAAGAAAACCCACGAAAATACAATACAAAAAGAGTTCTCCAATCTCTATGTGTTCTTGAGTTTTCTTCTCCGTGAATCTTTTTGATTTTTGTTTCTTTGCTTCTCTTATGATTTGATTCTTGATATGGCAAGTTAGTGATGGAGGAATCACGTTCTATTTGATTCTATCCAAGCATATTCAAGAAATCACTCCCCGTTTCTCAAATCTTGAGTTTGCTAGTAAAAGAAGTAAGGATTGGGGTTTGGTAATTCACTTACTTAGGGGATAAACTTTTGGGTTTTGATAGATGGATTAGGTTACTGTGACATGTGAGATGCCCTATTAATTTCATATCAAGAATCCTCACGAGCAACAAGAAATCGAAGTTTTGCTTCCCGTCCAACTTTTGGGGTAGTTTTTAGAAGAACATGAAAATGTCTTGTCTTGGGGCATTTCTGTGAGGATCAACACTTGATTCATAGTCACAAGACATACCTAGACCCTTCTACAAAGTTTCACTTCTTTTGGTTGGACGGATTTTAAATCGTAGCAAAAGTTCCATCGAAAATCAGGGTTTTCTACGTTTTGGACTACACCCGGAGATTCTGGACAAGAATACCCAGAATGTCCGGGTGTGTAAATTTAAGTCTCTAAAATACCACATCCAAAGTGTCCGGACTTGAACCCGGAGTATCCGAACACCATCCCGAAAAGCACCATTCTCGCTGGTGGTACATCCGGAGTGTCCGGACCCAAACCCGGAATATCCGAACACCATCCCGAGAAGCTTCATTTCACCGGTGGTACATCCGGAGTATCTGGGCCCAAATCCAGAGTGTCCGAGACTGAAACCGGAGGGTCCGAGATTGAACCCGGAGTGTCCAAGCCTGGACCTGGAGTCTCCGGACATCATCCCGAGAGGAGTCAATTCTCCGATTGTACATCCGGAGTGTCCGGACAATCTAGTCCGGAATGTTCGGACGTGCATTTTCAGTCTGTTCTGATTCTTCTTTGACTCAAGCTTTGCTCTGATTTTTGCCGTAAGTTTTGGGGGTGTTTTCTCTGCGACCTTACTCTGATCATACTAGTCTGTGATATGACTATGTGTGTGATGATTTTGTAAAAGGTTTTTGAATTCGACATTCACCCCCCCCTCTGTCGGAAGCTACCGATCCAATAATAAGATGTAGCACTAGCATTTGTGTCAAATTGAAATATATAATACATCAAAGTTGATGGAGGAAACCTACCGGGCGTGGAGGAGGTGGCTGTTGCGGCCACTGGTGGACAAGCCGAGGAAGTGCCAAGCTGCCGTGGGCGAAAGAGGCGAGACCTAATGCAACGATACATAGAGGAGGTTTGAAGCCGTCAGCCTGCCAAGGGTGGAATAGTCGCCGTCGCTGGGGAAGATCGGGAGGCGTCAGTTACGTAGAGGGAAAGTCTGGTGATGGAAAAATGGCAGCTTGGAGTTTTTGTGAGAAATGTATAAGGGATGTTCTGAATGACATCTACCGTCGATTGGAGCAGAATCAACACCCACCGAATTATCCTATCAGAATGTCCGCCCGGACGTCAGGCGTATAGAGTTCTCTCGCTGCCCAGTGTTCATGCACTCCTGGTGGTTAGTAACTGAAGGAGGCTCGCTTACCGTCACAGCTATGGCCAAGTTAGCAACTCCCTCGTCTTGTAACAATGATATTCCTTTTCTTGTTTAGATTTTTCAAAAAATAATCATTCACACAAATATGCTACAAAACCTACATCATTTCCATGTCCTGTAACTCTCATTAAAAATACAGTATATTAGCGCAAAGCATGTCATGTGCCTTTCTGAAGGAAAAAATCAAACAAAGAAACAACATGATGAGAACTTTAATGTTTCCATTAAAACACAAACGTAGGATACTTGATTGATGCAATGCAGCACTCAGCCACTGTCCACTTGCACTGCAAGAATGCATAGTAATCTGGAAAGCTGTTGGAATAGGGGTCCCCATGCTAGCCCGTTTTCAAAGCCTTCCGCATGTACTATCGAGGACCACACTGACACCATCAAGAGCAGCCCCCAGTCTTCGCCGTCATCGCGGACTACGTCAACACCGTCAAGGGCAACCTCGGCATTCGTCATCGTCGAAGTCTACGTCGTTGATACCGCCAAGGGAAACCTCTCGTCACCAAGGGCAACCTCGACATCCTCGACTTCCGTCATCGTCGAAATCTACGTCGGCGATGCCAAAATGAGGACTACACCAACGTCACCAACGATCGTCCCGGTGTTTGTCGCCGTTAAGGTCTGCGTCGGCATTGTCACCAAAGATACCGGAGAATATTCCTCGAAGATGCCCAGAATATTCTCCTAAAATATCTTCTATGCACGGGAAATGACGACCACGCCCTTGTAGAAATCCCTCTCGTGTGAGGGCAAAATTGTAATCTCACATTTTCCATCCTCCAACCCTACAAATACCCCCCTAGGGGTAGAGAGGAGGGGGAGAAAATCTTGTAACCCTAATTCTACACCTCAATACAAGAGTTACTTTCACCTCATCGTACACGAGAGGGGTTTCGCCTCCTCGTATACGGCTCGTGTTCCACCCTATCATACATGCCTCGTGCCTCAGCTTGACGGACGTTCGGAGGGTCATACTCGCTCGTACTTCTCGTGCACCATCGACGGTCGTTGTAGCCGTTCGGGGTGCCATAAATTTACTGTCTAGACTTGTATCTACGACAGTTGGCGCCGTCCGTGGGGAGCTGCGAGCGAAAAGCCATGGCGCTGAGGAAAAAGAGCACGGCCAGGACGATCGTACCCCGTACACCAAACCCGACGCGTCAGACACGGACGAACAACACGGCCGTCGCTGCGGAGCTTGGCGACGCCCGCGTCAACAACCCATCGGCTGCTAACCTTCGAGCCAACGACTCGTCAACCGATGTCCGCGCTGCTGGACTCCCCACAGCCGCGATCGACGCGGCAAAGTCAGAAGCACGCGTCAAGACGGACGCCGAAGCCTTGAGGCGCGAGGCTAACGAGCTCAGGAATGAGCTCGTTAGGGCAAAGGCTGAGGCCCTCAAGGCCCTTCAAGCTTCAAACAATGCTCAAGCCGAGGCAGGCCTGCTTCGCGCTGAGCGCGACGCCGCGCGAACCGCGGCGGCTCCCCCGCCGGTCCCCGAAGCAGCTGAGGCAGCGGCAGTGCGGCGCCGCCTGGACGAGACCCTAGCTGAAGCGCGAGAGCAAACCCGACGTAACACCCTTGCCGCAGAGGAGGTCATGCAGGAAGTAGCGGAAGCCCAGGCGCGCGCTAGGCTGCCATCCCTAGCGGGGGGCGCAGGAGGCCGCCGCCCTCCTCCAAGCCATGGTCGACAGCCACGCGAGAGCGATTCCTCCCGCACCAGCATGCGCCGAAGAAGCCGCAGCCCTGCGGTATCAGTTGGAGGCTAGCCGAGAGATGGCCGCGGCATCCCTCTATGGCGCGGGGGAAGGCCCCAGCTACCAACCCTTCTATCACTCCATCGTGCAGCCAGGCGGGCAGGCCCCGGCCTCGCCGCATCGTCTGGCGGAGCACTACCCTGCGTGGGTCCCAGCGCCTCCGCCGCGCCCGGAGCTCTGCCACCCGGGATGGATAGCCGAACGGCCCGCCAACGTCACCCCGCACCAACTCGAGATCAGAGCCTGCCAGCCATCGTCAAACGCGCTGGGCCTCACCGACGTGTACAACCCGTTGAGCCCAGGGCTAGCAGCGACGCCATGGACAAGCAAGTACCGAGCGCCCAGTATCGCCAGCTTTGACGGGAACTCCGATGCCGTCAAGTTCCTCAGGGTGTATGAGACCGCCGTTTCCTCAGCAGGAGGCAACGAGGCGATCACGGCTAAGGGGCTGCTGCTAGTGCTCTCCGGCCTGGCCAGGAAATGGTATCTCGGGCTGGCTCCTCGCTCGATGTACTCATGGGAACAGCTCTGCGACATGCTCACTGGCCACTTCATAGCCCACCAGAACAAGGAGGTCACCTCCTTAGACCTATTCTCCCTCAAGCAAGCCCCCGACGAGTCGATACGTGACTTCACGCAACGTTTTGCTCAAGTACAGTGCCAGATCCCAGACATCACCGACAAGAGCGTGTGCGAGGCCGCCCGCCACGCGATCTATAACCCCGACTTGGCAGGAAAGCTCGACAGGAAGGAGCCCAAGTCGGTCGCAGAGCTGTACAAGATCATGCGCACCTACTCCAAGTCCGAGGACGGAAAAACCCGTAGGCAAGCAGAGGCACAGGCACTTGCCGCCTGGACAGGGCCGAAAGCGGAAACCTATGACCGGTGCGCCAGAAGGCAGAAGGATGTGTACCACGTGGAAGAGGAGGAGCGTCGCCCTGCTAAGCAGGCACGTAGCAGTGACCGGGGCCGCGAGCCGGGCCGTCCCGAGCAGGACTCCCGTGGCCATGGGTCGGGCCGTCCCAAGCGGGACTCCCGCAGCCAGGCTTACCTGCACGGAGGTCACGGTCAAGGCCAGGGGCACGGAAGAGGCAGTAACGACGGAAGCGGAGGACGAAGGCCCCGCGGAGACAACCGAGTATTCTGCGAGCTCCACGGCTGGGTCTTCCACACCACCATAGAGTGCGACCTAGTCACCGCCGCCCGTGCGATCAAGCAGCGCGGGCTGGCCACAAGGGCCGGCGCCCCGCGACACGATCGCGCGGCAGCTCAAGAACATCAGGCCCTGCCGCCTCCGCCGCCGCTTCCGCTCATTGGGGAGCCACCGAAGCAAGTTGACGATCCGCGGCGCCGCATAGTGCACACCATCACGGGCGGACACGCTCACACAGTCCCATCCAAGCGACAACGTCGGGCCTACACCCGACAGGTGCAACATATCAACTCGTCGCCACCCACCGAGCTCCCTCCGTGGGTCGGTACCACGGTGACCTTCGGTCCCGAGGACGCCGCGGGAATTAGCCTCCCCCATCATGACGCCCTTGTCATCTCGACAGTCATAAACGACTGTGAGGTGCGTCGCGTCTTCATCGACGGAGGAAGCTCAGCGGACATACTATTCGCATCCACCCTCACAGAGATGGTGATACCGCGGGCATGCTCGCCCCGCAGGCATCCCACTCCTGGGCTTCGGAGGCGAGTCGGTCCCAGGGGCTCGGGAAGATTGAACTCCCAGTGGAGTTCGGAGAAGGGGAGTGCAAGCGTCAGGAGAGTATCGTCTTCGACGTGGTCGATCTCCCCTACCAATACAACGTCATCTTCGGCCGGGTCACATTGAACAAATTCGGTGTCGTCCCTCACCATGCTTTCCTCTGCATGAAGATCCCGTCCCCTTGCGGTGTCATAACCGTCTGAGGCAATCAAGACTTATCCCGCAAATTGACAACGACATCCAGGCGGCCATTCGCTATGTCCACACTGTTCACGCTGAGGCCGAAGCTGAGAAAACCGTGCCAGGGCTACCGACCCCCCAACATCTGGGTGGTGGGTCCCAAAGCCCAAGCCTGATGGCGAGACACGCGCGTACCAGCCGTCAGAGGAAGACCCAATCAAGACGGTGCTCGTCAGGGCGAACCTCGACCCAGGTCGCAGAGGCTCTGCTCGACGCATTCCGGGGCGACCGCGACCTCTTCGCATGGGAGCACGAAGATCTTCCCGGCGTGCCCAGGGAAATTGTTGAGCACCGCTGTATGTCAAGCCGGATGCACGCCCGGTGAAGCAGAAGCTCCGAAGAATGTGCGTAGAACGTCAAGCCGCGGCCCCGTGAGCAGGTTGACAAGCTCTATAAGGCCAGGTCATCCGTGAGGTCATGTACCCAGACTGGCTCGCCAACCCCGTCCTCGTCAAGAAGGCCAATGGGAAGTGGCGCATGCACATGTCCAAAGGACAACTTCCCACTCCCGTGAATCGATCAGCTGGTTGACGCCACCTCGGGATGCGAGCTTATGAGTTTCCTGGACGCGTACTCTAGGTACCACTAGGTGTGGATGGCCAAAGAAGACGAAGAGAAAACAAGCTTCATCACGCCCTCCGGGACATTCTGTTACGTTCGGATGGCCTTCGGGCTCAAGAACGCTGGCGCGACCTTCGCACGGCTCGTGTGCAAGGCCCTCGCGCCTCAGATAGGGCTGAACATTGAGGCCTACGTTGATGACATTGTCGTCAAGAGCGCCCTCGTCGACACCCACGCCGTAGACTTGCGGGAGACATTCGACAACCTCAAGAAGGCGGGCATGAAACTCAACCCGGAGAAGTACGTGTTCGGGGTCCAAGCGGGGAAGCTCCTTGGCTTCCTTGTGTCAGCAAGGGGTATCGAGGCCAACCCGGCAAAATACAAGCCGTGCTCGACATGCGACCACCGGAAAATGTTAAGGAAGTGCAGAAACTGACAGGGCATCTCGCCGTGTTGGGGAGGTTCATCTCTCGCTCGGCTGAAAAAGGACTCCCGTTCTTCAAGACGCTACGCGGATCCTCCAGCTTTGAGTGGACGAGCGAAAGCCAAGCCGCCTTGGAAGAATTGAAGGCATACCTTGCCTCGCCGCCCCTGCTGCAGAGCCCTTGTCCCGGGGAGGCATTGTTGCTCTACCTCGCAGCCACCCCGACGGCAGTGAGCGCCGTCCTCGCCAAAGAAAAGGACAAAACCCAACATCCCGTCTACTATGTGTCTGAGGTGCTGCAGGGCGCGAAGATGCGGTACACCGAGCTGGAGAAGCTCATGTACGCGCTCCTCATGGTGTCAAGGAAGCTGCGACACTACTTCCTCGCCCATTCGGTCCAAGTACCGTCGGCCCTTCCCCATCGGCGAGATGCTTCGCAACAAGGAAGCGTCCGGACGCTGGGCAAGTGGTCGGCCGAGCTTGCCCCGTTCTCCATCGAATTTATGCCAAGGACAGCAATCAAGTCTCAGGTGTTGGCGGACTTCCTGGCAGAATGGGCCCCATCGGGGCACGCCGTGCCTCCAAACCCCTCAGACCCGCTGTGGACGATTTACGTCGATGGCTCGTGGTGCTCGGAAGGCACCGGCGCTGGAGCAATCCTCGAGTCCCCGGAGGGCAATGTCACCTCTTACAGCGCGTGCCTCGAGTTCCAGACCACTAACAATGGGGCAGAATACGAGGCGCTCCTCCTCGGTCTCCGAAAGGCATGTGCCTCGGGCGTGCGGAGGATGGTCGTCAAGAGCGACTCGTAGCTCGTCACCGGCCATATCGACAAAAGCTACCAGGCCAAGGACCCCAAGATGATCAAGTACTTGGCTCTGGCCCGGGCCATGGAGAAGCACTTCACCGGCATCACCGTTCGCAGCATCCCACGCGCTGCGAACACCGACGCTGACATCCTTGCAAGAGCCGCAAGCACGAAGACCGAAATCCCCCAAGGGGCTTTCTACGAAGTGATCTCAGAGCCCGCCACGAAAGGGCTCCCCGAGGTGTGCCTCATTGGCGAGCAAGACTGGAGGGCCCCGGTCCTGAGTTACCTCTCAGACGAGACGGAGCCCGCCGACCCCGTCGAGGCACGGAGGCTCAAGAGTCGGGCCCGGGGCTTCGTCATCCATGGCGACGCTCTCTACAAGCGCGGGGTATGCGCACCCTATCTTCGGTGCCTCTCCAAGGAGGAGGGACTCGAGTTGGTCCACGAAATTCACCAAGGGTTGTGCGGGTCGTACCTCGCCCCGCGCGCCTTGGTATCCAAAGCGTTCCGTCAAGGGTTCAATTGGCCCACCGCCCATCGCGATGCCCAAAGCCTCGTCAGAACATGCCTCGCGTGCCAATGGATGGGGCGAGGCACGAAGCTCCCTGCGAACGAGCTACAGCCCATCCAACCGTTGTGGTTGCTGGCCCGCTGGGGCGTCGACCTTGTCGTCCCATTTGGATCGAGGAGTCGCAGATACAAGTTCGTCGTCGTCGCCGTCGACTACTTCTCAAAGTGGATCGAGGCCGAGCCCTTTGCCAAGATAACATCAGCAGTCGTGCAGAGGTTCGTATGGAAGAACCTCATTTGCCGCTTCTGCGTCCCAAGGGAACTCACCGTCGACAACGGGACTCAGTTCGACGCGACTCCCTTTCAGAAATTCTGCATCGGCCTTGGCATCAACGTGTGCTTCGCCTCTGTGGCCAATCCAAAGGCGAATGGTGCAGTCGAGCGGGCCAACGGAATCATCCTTTCAGGCCTTTGCAAACGCCTCTTCGACTTACCCAAGGGTCTCTGGGCGGATGAGCTCCCTAGCGTCTTGTGGTCCACCCGCACGGCGGCCAGTCGGGCCACCGGCCACACTCCCTTCAAGTTATTATATAAGAGGAGGCGGTGACCCCCGAAGAAATCAAGATCGGGTCCCTGTGCACCGCAACTGCCGTTGATGGAGATTCTCAAGAGGTGTCCCTCGAAACGCTAGATGCCATTCGGCAGGAGGCTGCTCTCAGCATCGATCGGTACCAGACCCACCATGGCAAAGGCATATAACAAAACTGTTCGCCCACGACCCATCCACATCGGTGACATCGTGCTCAAGAAGAAGGCGAATCCAGAAGCCGACGGCAAGCTGAGCTCGAAGTGGGAAGGACCGTATGAGGTGGTTCGTGCCACTCGCCCGGGAGCGTTAGCTGAAGTACAACTGGAACGCTGACAATCTCCGCAAGTACTATGTGTAGCTCCAGTTCTTCTAGATATGGCCGCTACATCGGCAGTCTTGTATTTTGGGTAGTACAGCTAGGGCAAAGACCGCTGCGTCGGTCGCTGCCCCTGCTAGTTCGTTTGCCTGGATTAAGGCCGCCGCGTCTGCCATTGCCGCCTTTTGTAATTGGCCTTCGAGCCTTGTTAAGCCTCGATAAAAACTCAGAACGGTGGCATCATGCCCCATTGAAACAGGTTCCAACATCTCCATCCGGGATAGAGTGCCCGTTCCCTCCGGGGTCGCGCGACGATAAGCTCCCCGCGATGTCGAGCCATCTCCATCCGGGATAGAGTGTCCATTCCCTCCGGGGTCGCGCGACGATAAGATCCCCGCGATGTCGAGCCATCTCCATCCGGGATAGAGTGTCCCTTCCCTCCGGGGTCGCGCGATGGTAAGCTCCCCGGGATGTCAAGCCATCTCCGTCCGGGATAGAGTGTCCCTTCCCCCCGGGGTCGCGCGACGATGAACTCCCCGCGATGTCGAGCCATCTTCATCCGGGGTAGAGTGTCCCTTCCCTCTGGGGTCGTGCAACGATGAACTCCCCGCGGTGTCGAGCCACCTCAAACGCTAGGTGTTTCTGAATAAGGCGTAAAGCATGGTACCAAGTACTCAGCAACGTATTTATTTTTCGATTACTACACATCGCAAAGGAACAATCGCTCTCAAGCACGCCATCGAGCGCTAATTGTTTTCGGATGGAAGGTGGGGGCACGACGTCGTATCCCGTCGTATCCCGTCGTATCCCCACCGATGCCCCCTCCATTATTACAAGATACATGCATACTTAGTGCAATCGATCGAAAAATCGAAACAACCACTAAGCTATGGTGAGAAAAGCTCAAACTAATTAGGAGCATTGGGCAAGGCCCGCGAGGAAACACCGCGACCTCTGCATCGCTCAAGATGCGCACGTCATCGTCCGGCTGCTCAGTCTTCGACAACCCGCGCGAAGCACAACGCTTGGTGGACTCAAGCCTAACAGGTGCTGTCCCCAGGCACCCCGTGCTCGCCTTCCATCGAAGGTCGTCACCCTACATACCAAATAGCAAACATTCACAAGGAGCAAGTGCAAAGTTCAGTAAACCTTCTGGATTTTCATTAATAACTAACAAGTTACATGAGAGTTATAAAGAAAAGTCCAATCGGGTCCGATCACGTAAACCCTAGCAAAAGACGGCCTACTGCGCTAAGGGGCTCAAGCCGACACAACGACGGCCCAAGTACTAAGAAGCATAAAAAGAAAACTAAGCAAAACCCTGCCGCGCTAAAGTAAGCAAAAGACACGAAGCTAGGGGTGAAGCTCACACCTGTGAAGGCCGCCCGCTGGGCGCTCCCGCGGGCAGCCCCCAGGAGTCTCTTGGGGGACTCGGGACTTCCAGAGCCCGGCAACGTACTTCAGTCCACGCCTGTCGCACACGCGCGCCAGGAAAGCCCGGACACTGGCGCGGACGTGCACGCGAGCACCCTCCATCCTCGTCCTTGCCGGGAGGGCGAAGTCCGCCGCCTCGAACCTACCTGCGGGGTCGTAGCCGGCCTCGCGCAAGCAAGTGAACGCCAGCTCGACAGAAGCCTGGGCGCAGCCTCGGGCATGCGCTGGGATCACCTCCAGCGCGGCCGCACTAAGCACAGCCACCTAGCACAGCCAGGCGGCTAGTACGCCCTCTCCAGCAACGTCAGGAGGTGGAAGAGAGACCCCGAGCCCTGCACAAAGTTCACCAACCTTTGCAACGGCGGATGCCACCAGGACGTCCAGCTCCTGCTGTCGCACAATGGCAGCCTGTCGCTCAGCCCCCGCAGTATGAAGCTCGGCGCGAAGGGAGACAATCACTTCCTCTGCCTACGAGAGCTTCTCCTGAGCCCCTGCGGCCTTCTCCTCGACAACCTTGGCCCGTGCCTTCGCCTCCCGGATACGGGCTATCTTGCCCTCGACCTCGGCGTCGTACATCTCCAAGAACCGCTCTGTCGCAAGGAAGCTCTACGAAGAGGTGTCTCAGTTAGGATCCGCCGATAAAGATGTCAGGCACAAAGGAAAAGTCAAGGGCAGATGTTACCTTGATCAGCGCTGACTTAGAGGCAGTTCGCACGTCCGCCGGTGACAACCCGGAGAAAGCGGTCTCAAGGTCTGCGGGGCAAATCCGCCCTGCGAGTTCGTCGTAAAGGCCCGTCTCGACCTCAGAGTTGACGAAGTGCCCCGGGAGCAGCCGCCTCCTGATCAACGGGGCACCCGGTGCACCCCCACTATCCGCGTCCGCGTCCACACGGGACGCAGACCTCGGCGCGATGCTGCTCCCATCGACTAGTAGAGCCGGCCGAGCAGGCTCCGAGCTTGATGTAGAAGCTATGGTGACAGCTCCCCCCGGCGTCGTTGGCGCGGGTAGCACCTCAGCAGACGCGGCCGTGTCTGCCTCGCCACCCCCCTCGAAGCCAAAGTTGAAGCTGCCCGTTGACGACCCGTTCGCCGCCGCCGGAGGGGAGGAGTGACCCCTCTGGACTTCCCGCAACCCAGCATCCTCATCACCGCTGTTGTCGTACCGGTCCGCACTCGACTCTCGGTCAAGTGAGGTTGAAGGCAACACCTGAACCTCGACGCGGCCAGAGTGGCGGCTAGGCCGTTCTCGCCCGAGGCTCAGGGGACGCTCTCCAACCATCGCAGCACAGACCACCCGAGCCAGCGAAGACGGGGCCGCCTCGCGAGCACGCTTGGCCGCCACCATGCCCCCGATCAGCGAAGGCGGGGCTGCTTCGCGAGCGCGCTTGGCTGCTACCATGCCCCCAGTTGGCAGGGGAGGTGGCCGGGCGGGCACCGCCCACTTGAAGCGCAAACACGCCCGGTTGACCCGTGGTCCCTGAATCATCGACTTCACATCCGTCTCCTCGGCAGCTGTGTAGCGGCCGAGTAGCTCCTCCGCGGCGACCTCTACGCTCTGTAATGATTGGACTGTGGAATAAATTAGGAATCATGGTAAAAGTCTCATAAGGGGAGCTTGGCTAAAAGTTAGAAAACACTCACAGGAGGTCGGGATGTAGCCGTCCAGAGTCCATAAGCCATGCGGCAGGACTGCGTCCGGTGGCGCCAAGGTCGGCGCCCAACCCGCCGCCAGCGGTGTCATCCCAAATAGAAGGTACTCTTCTACCAAGTCACGCACGCCCAGCGCGTGAGCCAAGCACTGGAGCATGATCTTCTGGGCCTCGTCGCTCCCATCCAAGGAAGGAGGAGAGGCCCTTGGAGGTCGGGGCGCCTCCTAGGCAAGTGAGGCCTGAACCCTGAATGCGATAGTAAAACCAAGCGCCCCGCCAATCCGGCCACCTGGCCCTGGTAGCAAACACTGGATATTCGGCCTTGTTACGCTACCGGCGCCAGGAAAAGCTCACCGTCCCGTATGTCGAAAAGGAATTTTCTGTCGCCTTTACCTTCATCACCAACACCTGATGATGCCAAGTGAACAGCCTCCCGGAGCCGACCATCCCCATGCTCCTCACTGCCCACTCGAATGCGGCCAGCCTGACGAAGGCGGACGGGTGGAGGTCTGAGATCTCGATGCCGAAGAATTCGAGCACCTCCAGCAGCAAGCCCGCGGTCGGGATGCGCAACCCAGCGTCGAATTGAGAAGCAAAGACAATGATGCGCCCCGGGCTAGGCACCCCCTTGAGGAGGAGCCTCGGCGCCGTAGGGGCCACCGGGCTCGGGAATCTTGCCCTCTGCGGTCAAGCGCCTGAGAAGCGTCGCGTCCGCGCTAGAGGGGCCGAGGAAGCGAGAGTAGGCTAGCTCGGCTACTCCCACCCCTTCGAGCAGGCCCTTCCCCTTTGCGGTGCGTGGAGACGTCGCCATCTCACCACAATGGAGCCCAAGCAGTCAGACCTCGTGGCCCTGCGCACAGCCGGTCAGACCGGAGCACGGTCGGTCAGACCGCCAGTCGACTCGGCGGCCGACTCCACGCGAACCCGCGCCCAGCCGGTCGGACCTTGAACACCCCCGGTCAGACCGCCCGACCTCGCAAGCCCGCGGTCGAGTCCGCGGTCGACTCCGCGCGAACCCGCGCCCGGCCGGTCAGACCGCCCGACCTTGCAAGCCCGCAGTCGAGTCCGCGGCCGACTCCGTGCGACCCCACGCCCGGCCGGTCAGACCTTGAGCACCCGCGGTCAGACCGCGGTCGAGTCCGCGGCCGACTCCGCGCGACCCCGTGCCCGGCCGGTCAGACCACAAGCACACGCGGTCAGACCGCCCGACCCCACACCAGCACGAGCCCTCGCCCGACTCCGTCGTTGCCGACCCCGCGCGACCCCCGCGGCCAGCCTCGTTAGGTCGCGACGACGCGGAGTGGCCGGGGCGCGAGGCACGGGGTGGCCGGGGCGACGTGGCGCGGCGTCGGGGCCGGAGGAGCACGGGCGGCAGCGCGGGCGAAGCACGACGGCGGTGGCGTTGAGGTGGAGAGAGAGAGGGAGAGAGAGGAGGAGAGAGAGAGGAGCGAGGCGGGCTTTATAGCCGCCCCGCGGCAAATATCTCGGAGCTGACTCACATCGGCCGGTCAGACCGCCCCGCACGCCGGTCAGACCGTCCAGCACACCGGTCAGACCGCCCCGTACACCAGTGAGACCGCCCCATGAAGGGTGCAAACTCTCCACCCTAGAGACTCCGTTTGAGAGGTTTTAGTAAAACGGCCGTAACTTTCTCATACGGAGTCCGTTTTGGGTCCACGACCACTCAAATCGAAGCTAACGACGAGGCGCATCCAAAAATTCTACATGTGTACACACTTGTACGCATCTTTACCCTCAAATTCAGCTTCTAAGTAGGACTTTTTTTCTCCGAAAGTTTTTTCGTTACTTTTTGTGATGTTGCGGAGGGCATATCTCCTCTACCCGGACTCTGAATTGGGTGATTCTTGTTTCTCTAGTTAGCTTGAGCCGATGACTTGCTTGAGCCGAGGGGCTACTGTTGGAGTAGGGGTCCCCGCGCTAGCCCGTTTTCAAAGCCTTCTGCATGGACTATCGAGGACCACACTGACACCATCAAGAGCAGCCCCAGTCTTCGCCGTCATCGCGGACTACGTCAACACCGTCAAGGGCAACCTCGGCATTCGTCATCGTCGAAGTCTACGTCGTCGATACTGCCAAGGGAAACCTCTCGTCACCAAGGGTAACCTCGACGTCCTCGACGTCTGTCATCGTCGAAGTCTACGTCGGCGACGCCAAAACGAGGACTACACCGATGGCACTAACGATCGTCCCGGTGTTCGTCGCCGTCAAGGTCTGCGTCGGCATTGTCACCAAAGATGCCAGAGAATATTCCCCGAAGATGCCTAGAATATTCTCCTAAAATACTTTCTATGCACGGGAAATGATGACCACGCCCTTGTAGAAGTCCCTCTCGTGTGAGGGCAAAATTGTAATCTCACCTTTTCCATCCTCCAACCCTATAAATACCCCCTAGGGGTAGAGAGGAGGGGGAGGGGGAGAAAATCTTTTAACCCTAATTCTACACCTCAATACAAGAGTTACTTTCACCTCATCGTACACGAGAGGGGTTTCGCCTCCTCGTATACGGCTCGTGTTCCACCCTATCATACGTGCCTCGTGCCTCAGCTCGACGGACGTTCGGAGGGTCATACTCGCTCGTACTCCTCGTGCATCATCGACGGTCGTTGTAGCCATTCGGGGGTGTCATAAATTTACTGTCTAGACTTGTATCTACGACGAAAGCTTTGAAACTGTTCTCAGACCTGAGCTTTTCAAATCATCTGGCAGAGAACGACCAAACATAAGAAAAGCACACAGGTGGCGCGAAGTCGACACAATATCTTTTGCATGTGAGGAAGCCAGAAGGACCTCCATTGCTTAAACTTTTTGTGGAATATTGAACAAGAGCCAGTATGCAGAAATGAAAAATCAGAATGCGTTACAGTGAAATATCCAGAAGAGCTAACCAGGATTGATTTCCGCAGTGTGGCATGCAAAAACAAAAATACCACCACTGCCCTAGTGGTTCGTGCACTAGTTTCCCTAACTCTAGATGCCATTCATGATGGCCGTTTTTGGTGCTACTCTACATCTCTCACTGTCAGCACCTATCTCCACACACACACAGATGTTACATTGACAACAAGCTCAAGTTAAAGTGCTTCTCAGAGCACCACCACCTACACTGAATTCTATTAAAATTACACGTAGTAAAACCTGGATGATATATTAGACCAACAGGCAACAGTTATTGTCCATGGAACATCTGGTGAGGGGTGGTGGTCAGATCTTGTTTTGCTTTTAGGACTGTTTCCACGTAGTACAGTCTCCACAAAGTTGCATCATCCTAACCAAACAAAAATAAGCGAGGTCAGGCTGAATATAGTGATTTAACAAAGTAAACCGAATGAGACACATATGACGCTTGAAGCTTTTGCGAATAGGTAAATCCAATTGCAAAGTTAATGCAAGACATGCACGCTGTTTGACGTCTGCGTCCAACATAACATGTAAGACTCTTCCATTTTCCATAACAAAGAGTAGCGCCTTTGTGGATCAATAGGAGTAAGAAAACCACGCATATCTATATGGCGGCATCATGATTGGCATAACAGCAAATCCCGAACCACATGCACGGTTTGCGTGACTTTGAAAATGCAGGCAGCTATTTGTCAAAATATCAAACCACATGCATCTCCAATATCATTTACTTAAAGTAATTAACTAACAGGAGTAGATATGTGCAGCATACCAGTCTTCCCAAGTTGATGGATACTTCATCAGAACTCTGACTTTCCGGTCTCCTCGTTTTAACTATCTCCACCATGCGATCAAGTGCCTTCTCTGGGAGTTCGCGCATGCGCATACTGAGTTCAAGCTTCTCAGCAGTGGTTGTAGATCTGCCAGTATGCAACAATTCGAGAAGTTGAGAAATCAACTAGGAGTAACCATCCGTTAATGTGCTTTAGATTATCACCAAACAAATGAAATGAGAAACATGTCTGGTTAGCAAACTCTGCAAAATGTTAGCAACTGCAGGAGACATATTCTCAAATAAAAATAAAGCTCCTTCGTATACTAAAGCATAGCAGCAAAATTACTACCTTCCAACTCACCTATACCAGATTTAGTGGCAAGCAAAACAGAACTTTTTAATTTAATGTCATTCTTTTTAGTACTAGGTCCTTTCTTCTCAATTTTTTTAGCACTAAACTCTTTAGGTGTGATCTGATTTTCACTTTTACTATCCTCCTGATTTTTCTCTCTTTTAGCTCTATCTGACTCGTCTTTTAAAACTGCTTCGAGTCACAGACAACAAAGTAACTTTTTTTCCTTTAAACATAAAAATATATTGATTAATTCTACCATGATGCATAGTATCTTTATCATATTATCAAGTTCTATCTAATAGCAACGAGCATGCTTGCATAGGTACAATATCGCAATCAACATAATTATGATATGAACCAATAGAAAAGTGTATCCTCATAATGCGTGTTACCTTCAGCTTACCATAATTGTTGAAACATTGAACTTAGTATGGGCATGGGTGTTGTTGTGTGCTCAAGTCGACCATGTCCATGCTTTACAACTCTCTCCATCAATAATCACATGTTATAGACGCCTTTTGATAACGAACTATAATTGGAGCAAATTATGGCATTGATCATGTTCAGAATGATCCATTTGTACGCTAAGCACACACTTCACTATAATGCTCAAAAATTTATCCATGAGTTTAGTACCATATTGTTCGTCCTCGTGTTTAGATTCTTGTTCGTCATCTGGAGGGTCAATTGCAAGCGTTAGCATATTCTTCATCAATGTCACTAGCTAAAATATACTCACTATTGTCTTTGATCAAGAGAGCTCGCTTGCTAAGGTAGTCCCACATCATGTGCCCATAGCCCTTGCAATGATGATATTGTGTTTCTTGTGTTCGTCCCATCGAAGCAACCGAAGATGAGCTTTGTGCGGGGGCTGGTACCTGCCTTTGCTTACCTTGGGTGCTTGGCTCTTGTTGGAAGGAGATGGTGTGGCGGTCTTGTTGGAGGTGGCCGTGGGTGTACGATTCTAAAATTGTCTTGTACGACCTATAAAAGAACCTCCAAAATTCCCTCTCGACTTTGATTAGCGTCTCTGTACTTCCCTTTCAGCTTTATAAGCATGATGAAACAAACATGTGCTAAAATTATATCATGTATAGTCAAGTATATCCTGAATTTTCACAAGTTTAAACCACCCACAAATCTAGCCATCTTAGCATCTTCAATTTCTTCTAAACCACAACACAACAAAATTAGTTTACAATTCTTGATAATACCCCTTCACAAAATTACTACCTTGTCTCAAATGTTGTAATTTATTAAGCAAGTCACCAGCATGATATGAAAGTACAAATCTATGTCTCATAGCTCTGTTTAAAGCATCCAAATACGTGGTATATTTTGACTATTATAACGATATTCATTCCTCCAAACATATGCAAAATCATTAAACTCATAGTAGCAGCTCTAACTTTCTTATCCTCTGGAGAATCATAGTATGCAAAGTTTTGTTCTACAACTAACTCCCAATTGAGATATGCATCACGATCATACTTTCCAGCAAAAAGGGTATAGTGAATTTAATTTTTCTAAGTGGATCATCATGGTTCTCGTCGCATACTTACAGATTGAAGCGCCATCGCCAATGATCATGATCATTATTATGATTGATTCCTCCATCAGACTCCGTATCAGCAACATATTGATTAGCTCCATTGTTGACTTCTTCTCCATCTACCTCGGCGGATGAGTGAGCAATTGATGGAGCTCGGCTTGGAGGTATATCACTGGTAGCACCGTGGGTAGCCGGGGATGATGTAGGGGCAACATGGCATGGAGGAGCTCTCTCTAGCTGATCCACACGTGCAACAAGCTCAACAAACTGACCATTGATTGCCCCCTTGCGATGCTTTGAATGTTCATTCAGCAAGCGTGTAAAGTGTTGTTCGATTATCTTTGTACGAGGTATGAGAGGTGAGTCCTCCTCAAAGTGATGTGAAGAACTTGTCATCGTTAGTAGAAAACAAGAAACATATCACAAATAATATGCCCCTATCAACTACTAGGTGGTGGAGGCTCAAAAAGTCACTCACTCTCAAGTTTATACCAAATTCTCACCAATTCTTATCAAGCAAGCAGGTTGTGATCGGCAAGTAGCGATGTCGAACAGCCTCAAAAACTTGAATGGAGCGATTACAAGTGAACGGCGTCTGTATGATAGTAGAACTTGTATAGCTTGGGTAGACTCAAATATAGTCGTAAGGATTAGCAATGATCAAATTAGAGAATGGAAGTTGAATAGTTGCTCAACGTACTAGTCACTAGTTGCTAACCCTAGGCTAGAAAGAGCTAGCTAATCGATGCCTACAAGATTTAAGTTAAGTGCAGCTTAAATCTTGTAGGCATAACAATTGCGGAAGAGGAGCAATGCTACAATGAGTGCAATGGATATAAATGAGTCTCAATGATGCTACACAATAGGATATGACGTAGTGTACTGCTGCAACAAAAAGGATAAAACTTAAATTTAATGATACCATTTATATCTAACTAATCTAAATTTTTTTAGTAAATTAGTGGTCATTAACAACAAAAAGTTTGACTATATTTTTTAAAAATTCACTTCTATTTTGAAACGGAGGAAATAATATTTGAAAGTAACTGACTATCGAACATGCGCACATGCGATGCAAGACGTTTTCGAAATGAATTTGTCTTGTAACATTTTCCGACAAGACCCTCAACCTCTCTTCTTTTCAGTCGGAGCCCCAAATCTCCTCACAGCCGGCCGACCACATCCCTCCACCAGTACACCTCCACCTCCACCTCCACCTCCACGCCCCCGTCGACGATCGCAATCGAAACCCTAGCTCGAGAAATAAAGGATGAGGCCCTCAGCGGCGGCGCCGGGTGGTGGAGGGGTGAGGCGGAAGGGGGGAGCCGCTGCTGCCGCCGCGAACCGGGAGTGGCTGGTGGTTCCGGCGTCGGGGCGGGCGCAGGTGGAGGAGGCTGGGAAGCACGCGGTGATGGCGCGGACGGGGCTGCCGGCGCGCGACCTGAGGGTGCTCGACCCGCTGCTGTCCTACCCGTCCACGATCCTAGGCCGCGAGCGCGCCATCGTCGTCAACCTGGAGCGCGTCAAGGCCGTGATCACCGCCGCCGAGGTGCTACTCCCCAACTCCAGGGAGCCCGACTTCGCGCGCTTCGTCCGCGACCTCCAGGCCCGCGTGCTCACTTCCTCCTCAGACCAGGTGTACCACAACCTTTCTCTCGATTCGCCATCTGCTTCTCTCTTGGGACAATATGTTTTAGGCTTATGATCTAGACTAGTAAAATAGCCATGGCCCGATATCTGAACTGCGGGTGATGACAGGTATGGGGAAGGGTTCCTTGTAGATTTCCAGTCATACTGTATTGCGAAACCTTCTGCTTCTAAATAAGATTGACAATATTATGTGTTAGGGCCTGAATGTTGCCAGTGACAGTGGTAATAGTTCTATTACCTTGGCGCGTCTTGTTGGATCAGATGTTTTTCATGGTATCTCAAAACTGCAATTGGCCAATTGCGCTTGTGTTGCCCTTGATGTTGAGAACATTTGCTAGAACACCTACTGCTTCGGCCTTGTCCAAACACCATATGGTGCAAATAGTACAAGTTTACTTTGTCTGTTGTCTTATTTTAGAAATTTCTGGTGAACTTAGCATCTGCCAGAAAAATGAACATACAGTTGGCATAATTTATGTTGTGCTGCCTCGGCGAATTTTGCACTTTAGTGATTGGAGTCATGGGAGGCATGTTAGAGGACATGCACGATAAAATAGCTTTTTGCAAAGTACACAGTCGTTCATTCTGATTCTGTAGGCAGTTACACTTGGGCCTCCTGCTTCCCAGCTTAGACGACACTGGGGCTATATGATTATATGAATATGTGCCTTTTCTTCTTTTG
This sequence comes from Stipa capillata, assembly GCA_019208055.1. Classification (NCBI taxonomy): domain Eukaryota; kingdom Viridiplantae; phylum Streptophyta; class Magnoliopsida; order Poales; family Poaceae; genus Stipa; species Stipa capillata. Next base: position 487,199 of record JAGXJF010002758.1, on the reverse strand, counting down.
ATAGGCTGCAGAGTTTACCGACATGGAGGGTGAATCATCTGCAGTTGCTTCACCATTTCCTGCCCCTCCTTCATCTAAAGGACATGAACTTGAGATGGCTAAGAAGACTCCTAATGCAGTGGGTGAAATGACTCACAGCAGCAGTATGCCCACATTGGCCGCTGTGAAAGATGGAAGCACCAAGGTTTTACCTTTTGAATTCCGTGCGCTTGAAGTGTGCCTCGAGTCGGCCTGTAGATCCCTGGAAGAGGAAGTACGTGTTTCATTTTATATCTGGAATTTTTTTTCAAGATATTTGAATAGCACTGGATTAATCTAGCTGCCATCTTGGATAGCATGTTTTAACAAGCTTTAATACACTTTATGGGTTGTTTGATAACTGATCATTGTTATTACATAGGATGTTGGACAATTTCTTCACATGTGCTTATTAGAGGAACTTGAGAAGGGGCCCTCAGTTGAGCGATTTGTAGAAGTTTGATTATCCTGGCTTCTTAGAAAACCTGGGAAAGTAGCGTTTTCAATTTAATTTATAGATGGAGTTATGCTTCTTGTAGAAGCTGCCCTTAAGCTGACCCATTAGGAGTAGTCTTTTGACTGTTCTCTGTTTTATTTTAGTATATGTTGCATTTAAGATAGTAAAGTTCACATATTACTTTTGAGATAGCAGTAGTTCTCACAATTAAACAAGACATAACCTACTTGTAGATAGTGAGGGGACTCCTTTTTTTCTCAGACTTTGACTCTGGAGCAAGAGGCATACCCAGCATTGGATGAGCTAACTTCAAAGATCAGCACACTGAATCTTGAGCGAGTTAGGCAAATTAAGAGCCGCCTGGTGGCAATCTCTGGTCGTGTTCAGAAGGTAGGCAATTGGACACTTGAACTTGTTCAATGATTCAAGCTGTTTCATGTGAATCTGCTCGTCAATTTCTTCTGTTGCTGTATCATAGGTAGGTGTTGTCAAACATAATATGTTGTTTCCTTCTGCTGGCTGCTTCTGATATCAATATTTGTTTGACCTCCGTAACTATGTGAAAGAATTTCCCCCAACCACCCACACCTTCACCTCACCTCCATCATGCACACATCTCACCACCACCTACCTATATACCTATTCTTGCCCTCTATGATTTCCTTGCAAAAAGCTATTCACTTCACTCTTCTGAACTCGTTTCCCTTCTAGACTTCACACAATGTATTCCACCTTTATAAAAATCTTACTTTCTGATAGGTGAGGGATGAGCTTGAGCATTTATTGGATGATGAAATGGATATGGCTGAAATGTACTTGACAGAGAAACTTACTCAACAAGATATCAGCGAGACTTCATCTAGAGTTGAGGTTGATGATCCATCTCGGTTGGAGGAGGATAGGCAAGTCATCAAAGCGAGATATATCTGCTTTCTTTTCTTTCTTGCAAGAATAGAACAAGATGTACTTTATTTCCATAAACCATAAATAGCCCTGAGTCCCTGATTAGTTTGTATGCATCTCCATGCATGTATCAATATGTTAAATGTATGCAATCATTTCCTTTGTGTGTAGGGATGAAGATTATAGAAGTGAGGCAGATGGAAGCAATGGTAGCTTTATTGGTTATAAGCCCAACATTGAAGAACTGGAGATGCTTTTAGAGGCCTACTTCGTGCAAATTGATGGCACACTTAATAAGCTCTCCCATGTAATGGACCTTCACTTTCCCATGTTATTTGCATCATTCCAAATGTCGCTCAGTTCTTGCACACTTATCATAATTATCAGCAAGTATTTGCTCAACAGATAAAAGCACCTTAGCTCAGGATTGTTAATTTTATGATGTTCTATATGTGGTATGTTAAGAACTTAAGACACTGTTGCCATAAGAAAAGAAAAAAAGAACAAAATTCTGGTAGGATTTACAAAATGTTATGCCTCAAATTCTCAACAACAGAGGAAATAATTTTGTTTGGCTTACTGAAATGACGTCCCTAAACAAGCTAATATTAGGAGGTAGGGCACTTCAGAACTAGATTGTCTATTGTTATATTGGAAGACGATGCCCTATTTCAATTAGTAAGTCGTTTGCATTGGCTCAGTCCATTTTTTCCTCTTATTGATTTTATTGGAGGTTCCTTAGAATGATTTATTCTGATGTGCCATGTGCTGTAAGCAACACTCTTTATAACTGTGGAAAATTAGTGTAGGGAATTATTAGAAGGATGATAAATCAAATTCTTAAGCTTATACTTGTTGTATCTCTGCTTGAAGCTGAGGGAGTATGTTGATGATACTGAGGATTATATCAACATAATGCTGGATGACAAGCAAAATCAGCTTCTACAGATGGGGGTCATGCTCTCCACTGCGACCGTCGTCATTACTGCTGGGGTGGCTGTCGTTGGTCTTTTTGGGATGAACATTGGTATATCACTTTACAATCCCACAACCCCGGAGGAGACACGAGCAGCACACGTGAAATTTTGGGAAACCACTTTCGGAACCATTGCTGGCTGCGTGATAATGTACATAATAGCCATGGGCTGGGGGAAGAGTAGTGGGCTACTGCAATGAGGGCGCAACCATGCGTCACAAGTGCTCCCACAGAAGACTTGCTGGACAAAGTTCACTATACATGCAGTTCGATTGTATTGCTGTCTGAAAATGTATACCTGTTGCCTATGCCAGGAAGACATAAAAACTAAAGGAAGAAAGTTTTTCGATGTAACAAAATTGGTAATTTAACTGAAAGAAAATTGCTGTATAATGTGTAGCCACAATACTGTCATAGAAATTCAGTGTTGGCTATTAACACTTGGGTGCACAATTGCTTAATCCTACTAGGTGCACATCATTGATGCACTTGCCATTGTAGATGTTTGTGTTTTTTTTTCTTTTGACCGGGAGTTTGTATTGTTGATTTATCTGTAAAATCTAGAGGGAGTTGTACTACTTCTCTAGGTTTTAGATGATGAATATTTTGCCATAAAATTTGTTATTGGAGTTGAATGTTAGGTCGTAAGAATTCAACGTTTACTTTTGAAATGTGTATACCGAATGTTCCGACTCAGGAACTGGATGTTCCGATGTTGCAAAATTTATGACCACGTACTTTCTGATGTATTAGTGTTTGGTCAATTTGTCTCGTAAAAATTGATGGAATTATTTTCTCGACTAATTTGAGTCAAGTGAAAAACTTGTGCTCGCATCCGGTTTGCTTGTCTACTAGTGTGCAGGGTTAATGAGTGCGACGGTAGTTCGGTCACGAGGATTGGCATGACGCCTAGAGGGCGGAGATGCGATCAAGGTGATGGCGACGATATCGGGAGGCTCAAGACGGAGCCTTAGCGGACAAGGCAAAGGTGGAGACAAGACGTGAGGACCAAGTTGGTGCGATGGCACTTTTGTAAAAGTGCAGACACCACCGAAGCAAAATCAAAGAAATCGCAGCGGCGGCCAACGATGCGGTTTAGGATTAGACTTGCGGTGGTAGGAATGTTTGAAGGTGGATATGTGGCTTAGACGTTTTGGGATGCGTATTAAGTGCCCTATGCCCTTAAGTGGACTTTAAGGCCCGAGTGGAGAGGGGTATGCCCCTTCCACTATAAAGAGGAGATGGTGGGTTTGTTAAACCCCAATCTTTTTTTACAACCCTTACAGCTTGTTTGGTTGGAGGAAATTAGAGCTAGGGAACGAGAGTTAAGAGGACTTGGGACTAAATGTCATCTATTTGGTTGGGGGGAATGGGAGTTTAAAGGGGAAGGGGAAAGAGAATTGGTGAATGAAATTCCCACCAATCTCTTCCCTGGTTAGGACCTGGTAATTCATGGGAGGGAGAGGGAATTGATATTAATCTCTACTCACCACCATACAGGGGATTACAAGTAAATAGTTATTTCCCTTGCCTCATCCCTACGTCTACTCCCACCTCTAAACTCTCATTCCCCATTCATCCGGTTGCCAAACATGCTCTTAGTAAGCTTCGTGAAAACCCTAGTTAGGGGCTGCTCAAGAGAGTTTTGGCCTAATCATGAGAAGCTTGTAAAACACCTAGAAAAGCCCACAAAAATGCAATATAAAAAGATTTTCCAATTCCCTTGTGTTCTTGAGTTATTTTCTTCATTAGCTCTTGTGGATTTTCGTTTTTCTTGTTTTTCCTGTTGATTGATCCGTGGTATGGCAAGTAAGTGATGGGGAGATCAACTATATACTGATCCCATCCAAGCATACCTAAGGATTCAACCTTTTCTTTCTCTATTTCGAATTTTCTTGGAGAAGAAGCAAGAAAAGGAATTTTTGTGATTAATCTTTGTAGATAGTTTGAACCTGTGATTTGTGGCTTGAAATAGGTTGCTGGGATATGTGAGATGATTCCATAGTGATTGCATATCATAATTCCTCACGAGCACCTAGAAATCGATAGTTTGCCTTTTCTTTCAATATTTAGGGTTGTTTTGAGGGAGTTGATAAAAGATGGGTTTTTGTATAAAACAAATTGTGATTAACTCTTGATCTAGCATCACAATACCCTTCTCTAACTCCCTGCAAAGTTTCATCGAATTTGGTTGGACGGATTTTGAACTAGAGTGAAAGTTGCATCAATTTTCTGTGTTCTAGAAATCGAAATTCGGACGGTCCGGATTTTACTCTGAGGGTCTGGATTTTCAAATCTGAAGGGTCCAAGTGGTACTCCGGGTTCTACAGTAGGTTTCCGGACTGTCACTCGGAGGGTCCGGATTTGAACTGTTACTGCTTCAGATGTTCACTGTTTTGGTCGTAACTTTTGCGTTCGAACTCGGAATTCAGTGATCTTGGACTTGTTTCGAAGCTATCGACGAGGGTTTTTCTGCTGCATTTTTTGTTGAGGGTTTTTTTGCTGTATTTTTACTCTGATCATACTAGTCTTTATGTGACTTTGTAGTGAAGGTTAAGTGAAAGAATTTTGAAATCGACATTCACCCCCTCTCTGTCGGAAGCCATTGATCCAACAATATCTATAAACCTGTTGTAAATGAATTAAATCATTACAGAAAATTTTACTAGCCTGACTTGCTTGAGCCAGAAGTCTTCTCTATGTTATAGCTGACAATGTTGGTCTGTACTCCAATCGTTGCTCCGTCGTTGCTATAGGACAGTTGTAAACGAGGGAGAGAGGGAGGGATTTGCGTCACCACCTAGCAGGCGAAAAGATTAAAGAGGGAGGCTTCTATAAAGTCATAGCAGACCTGTTTTTCTCGACACCGGGGAGGGAGCAAATGGAGAAGAAGATGGTGCAGGTGGCGACGTACTTCGCGGTGGCCTTCGTCGCGTTCCTCTTCTGGCAGTCCACGCGCAACCCCACCACGCCGCTGCCGCCTCTTCCTCCCACACCACCTCCGCCGCAGCTAGACGTGTCGCGCAGGGATTTCTCGTTCCGAATCCCGCAGGCGGCGTCCATGGTGCTCCCGAATCCGGCCCGCTTCTTCGCGCTGGTGCTCCTCTCCGCGCTGCTCCCCACCAACTCCTTCCAAAACTTCGTGCTCAACAATGGCGACCAGCCGGAGGACATCCACCCGTACGGCGGTGCGGACTTCGGCTTTGGGATTTACAACGATCACCACTACCATCTGGGGTAGTTCGTGTATGCCATTGCTGTGCTTGCCAAGATTGACCAGTCCTGGGGGAGTGAGTACATTCCTTAGGCCTACTCTGTGGTTGCTGATTGCATGACACTGTGGAGAGAACGTGGCGTGAGCTACACCAGGCTGAGGACGTTTGATCTCTGGAAGCTCCATTCCTGGGCCGGAGGGTTGACGGAGTTCGGTGATGGACGCAACCAGGAGTGCACTAGCGAGGCCGTGATTGCCTATTACTCTGCTACGCTCCTTGGATATAGCTATGGGGATAGTCATCTTGTTTCTGTTGGCGTGAAACTAACTGCGTTTGAGATGATGGCAGCACAGACGTGGTGGCATGTCCGGGAGGGAGAAGGGATCTACGAGGACGACTTCAGCAACAAGAGGGTCATCGGTGTCGTGTGGGCGAACAAGAGGGACAGTGACCTCTAGTTTGCTCCACCCGAGTGGAAGGAATGCAGATTGGGAATCTAGTTCTTGCCACTCCTGCCAATCAGCGAGGCTCTCTTCCCTGACATTGGATTCGTCAAGGACCTGGTGAACTAGACCACGCCGACCTTGTCCAGGGACGGGGTTGGAGAAGGGTGGAAGGGTTTCGTGTATGCCCTGGAGCGGATCTACGACAAGGAGTCTGCATTGGTGAAGACCAGGGCGCTGACATCTTACGACGACGGCAACACGCTAACAAACCTGCTGTGGTGGCTCCATAGCCGTGCCTCGCCAGGTGCTACTGGTATCACCTGTATGGCTATTGATGATACTTCTCATGGAATGCTCTTAGGGGGTGTTTGGTTGGACTTTTCAGCAGCTTTTCACTGGAAAAAGCTGTAGCCCAACCAAACGGCCAGCTTTTCAGCAACTTTTGCCAACAATAGATGTGGGCTTTGTAGTGCAAATTCAGCTGTTTGGAAAAGCTGCCTTCTGCTAGCTTTTTGCAATGTGCTGAAGCTTCAGTGCTCAATTTCCAAAATGTTGTAGATGATTTGGATCAACCAAAAGCCATATGTTCACTTTCCCACAGCCACAACAGCTTTTCTAGACAGCCAGTCAACAACAGATTTGTCAACAGCCACAGCCCAACCAAACAGGCCCTTAGATATGCTTGCAGCTGACAATGCTCGGGTTTTAGCGTGAGAGATTTGTTGGTTTGCTCAATGATGGTTGTTCATTTGCTTTAAACATCTCGATTTTATAGTGCCCTTTACTTCTTGAATGAATCTATATACATACTATCTATATCTATATCTATACTTACTATATATCTATATCTATAAAAGGGATAGTTATTTTTTTCTAACTCCACCCTATAAATCGTACCCAGATCACTTAGAACTGTCCAATTAAATACATCCAATGGCTGATATTAATTTGATGATCTGCCAATCCAACGGTTCAGATCCTACCTCATCCCTTCTCTTCCGCATAGGCCCATCGTGAGGCCCAACACCAGCCTGCCCTCACTACTTTCTCATCTCCTGCTTCTCCCAAGCGGCACCGCTAGTCATCGAAAATGGCGGCGCCAGCAGCAACAGCCGCCGCAGATCCCGGCGTCCGCGACCTCCGCCCCAACGGCCCGCCTCTCCTTTCCTCATCTCCTTTCCGCACCATTGCCTCCTGTGCCCTAGCCCCACTGCCACGCTCAGGGAGTGGAGAAAGGACAATTTTTGTCTTATGGTCTACGTGTGTCCTTTTGTTGTGAAGGTACTGCAGGTGCGAGATGCCGTACAACACGATCCAATACTACAAGAGGGCCAGGAAGGTCGAAGGTATATACACAACACAATCCAATACTATTATTTCGTTTTCCTTTAGATCATTCAGGCTAATGCGCAATAGGTTGAAGTCATCATTAAAAAGGTCAGTGATGATTTATCCTTGCTCCTACTTGGTCATATGCTTGTTTTCGTTTTATATATCAACATGTTATGGGTAATAAATAAGTAGAGGTGTGAACGAATTTGTAATTAGCCATGCATTCTCATTAGATACTTAGTGAAAGTTACTCCTAGGAATAACATATACAAGAGCAGTTTCTAACCGGTTGAGACTAGCGTCTTGGCTCCTTAACCGAGTACAGATTCAATATTTTTTCTGCAGTACTGTAAATGAAAGTAGTGAAAATATAGTGTTTCTATGGTTTCTCTCCAAACACACTTTGGTAGCTTCACTTCAAATTTTCTGCAGCTAAATTGTGCAGCATGCATTGCATCAGATTCTAGAGAAAAACATATAGTTTTCTTTCATCGTATTAAAGATTGTTTCTCTGTATCTGTCATTGTCGTTCACTCATTTGTTCCTATACAAGTGCATGTTTTTCACAATTTTGTAAGCAAAAAGGATCAAGGACAAGGTGGCGTGATTGTGCAAGATATGCAACCAAACAAGGCATAATTTCATCTCTCCATGAGATTTGTACTGTACCTGTTCGGCATCCTTCCTAAATGAATTGTATTTGCTATGAGGTCTGTGAGGTTTCCATTTGCTGTGATGAAACCTGAAATGTGAACTTCATCTCTGTACGAATTCTGGTTTAGATGAGCGTGAAAAGGTTATGCTAGACATGTGTCATCATTTTTGGTACTATGGAGAAAGGATTTCCGTAATTTATTTCCAGTTTCATTGAATTTTGTCGTATCTGGTACGAGCATCTAGCACTCCGTGCTACTTTTATGAATGCAAAGTTCTGGACTCTTTATGTTCAGTGCAAATTCAGATTTCAAGTTGTTGAGTAATGTCCGGTTGGCAATTGTAATGGCATTGTATCTCTTCGCCTGATGCTCATGGGCATGAATCAATTGCTTGCTGTATTTGCAACCAATTCAGTGATGGCTTGATTTGCTATTCCGGTACTCTGATATATCTTCGTGTAAAAGTAATAACTCAGTAATAGGTCAAATAGGCAAATAGCAGAGGTCGAATTTAATTTTATATTTCTCACACGGATACATGCTTACTTATCTTGTGAAGTGATGTTTGTAGTAGTCTGCATGTATTATTGACGAGGATGATCTGACTTGTGAATAAAGCCTGCTAAGCGTATCACCTTTTGAATCCCCGGTAAAATAATCGCTTTTCGGATCCTATACTATAGAGTGTGAGTTATTGATTATGTTAGTTACTTTGCATTTTGAGAGCCGTTTATTAAAGTTTTGTCATGGTATATAAATCAGTAGACATCACCTACAACAGTTCAGGTTATATCAGAAAGTAAATAGAAGTTTAAAAGGAGAAAATAAGGTACTAGCAGCCCTGATTGGCCCATCACATCGCAGCAACATTCCAGCGGAACAGACCTTCAACCTTGATAATGTAGCATCGCATTCAATTAGATATAGATCCAAAATTTTGAAGATTTTCTGTCATATATATCGTAAAAGAACGTGTATTGCGCGTGCACGTTTGCTAGTAGTTTTAAAAATGTTACTAGCCTGTCTTGCCTGAATTGTTAATCCTCTCATCTTATAGCTTATAATATCAGTGTATTTGTTGGTTTGTACTATGATCGTTGCTTGGTCGTCGTTATAGAACAGTTTCAGATGACTATTGTTGCGTCACCACTCACCTTTTGGAATTGAGAGTGCGAGTCTCCTTTTTTCTTTTTCGGGAGCCGCTAAGGCATCGGCAACCTGTTTACAACTCTTTTGGGTATACTCCAGCTGAACACTCCAAGAAGTTCAGAAAAAAAATACACTTCAGCTTAGTGAAGAAAACAGCATTGCCGGACAGGTCATAGACTCCTCCTTGGACCTTATGCTTCAACAACGAGTTAGTTTCAATGATGATCTCCCCATGCCCATATCCCCCAGCCGCCAGTTCCCGTATTCGCCAAAAAGGCACTTCCGCATCCACATTAATCTTCGGTTTACCTTGGTCTGGGGCCTTCACAGTTCAGTTGCGGCGCGCATATTCTTCGTGGTGCACTCTTTGTGGAAAAATTTGCCAAATTCTTCTGCACGGCAGCTGATTATATATGTCAGCTCATCAACCTCGCGTTTCTTCCATTTCCAAAGGAGAGTAATAACCAGCGTCTGTGACTCTGTGCCTTCGCCCGGAGAGAAAGGGTGTCACGGACAGTAATCTCTCGGTGTTGTGACACACCTAAGTTCAGTTGCAGTGCAGCCCAAACGTGCTTCACAAATTTGCTGCGCAAGGCGAGGTGGCCCCATCTTCATCAAGGCGATTTACAAACTGGGCAGATGGGATCAATGTGGATGGCACGGCGGCATCTGCTGAGCCTCAGTAGAGTAGACAGCTGAAGACAAACTTTGGAGCGAGCTGCTCTCACTGCTCACTAGACGCGCAAATGAAGGCCCATAAGGGAACGAGGCCCCTTGTTCCCACTCTCGGCCTGCTCAGCCCAAAAGAGGATCCCCGGCCGTCGAATCTCCGGTCCAATCCCCTCTCCAGAAGACGCAGCCATCGCCAAATCCCAATCCGCCGCGGATGGAGTGAGAGAGAGATCGGAGGAGGAGGAGGAGAAGAAGATGGTGCGGGTGGCGAACTACTTCGCGATGACCTTCGGCGCCTTCCTCTTCTGGGAGTCCATGGACAAAGTCCACGTCTGGATCGCCCTCCACCAGGACGAGAAGGTAAACCGATCTTCCCTCTTCTCCCGCTAAATTCGTTAGTTCGTCGCGTTAGATCTAGGTATTCGACCTGTGCGATTAGCTCTGTACCCCGTCCGCGTGAATCTTGGATTGGGCTAAAGGGCGCCGGATCCGACCAGGCCGGATGAACCGTGGATTCTGGGAGTAGGCTAGGCTTGCTTGTCCAAGTGTGATGTCGTGATTTGAAACAGAAGGATTTCTCCAATCGGTGGTCTTGCTACGTTTGGCGGACTTATTTTGGGGTTACATCTCGATTTTTTGAAATAGCTCATAGACCCAGATTCTAAATTGAAACATGAAAAGGTTCTTATAGAGTTGCAGCACTCAAGGGATATAACGTATAAGGGCAATAGGAGTTGCATCTGATCACACCCAGCACATCACAGTGTAGCAGAAGTTCCCATTCTAACAGAAGACAAGCACAATAGTAAGGAAACATCCATCACCTCCTGGGTGTTTACTTTAGGAACGGGCAATTGCGGCACATAACTCTGCAGCTGTACAGCAGCTTCATTCACCATGTAGGCCTTCCCGTCCCGCAATATTTCCTGCCAGCTTTCGACAGCTGCAAGAAGAATATGGATTAGAAAGCTGTATCGGCTCTTCACGTGGAAGTATTATATGATTATGGTTCACCGGAGAGTCCAGGCCGTCAGTGCAAATACAACTAGAGTGAATCAGACTGTTCTTTTGCTCCTGTTAATCATTCAGCAGAGAACTCACACAACTGAGATTGGGGTGGGATTACATCTAGAATTTATCCACCTAGGCATGCGGGTTAACATGAGACGAGCGATTGTTTTTTTCCCCCAATTATGTCTTTGTTTTCAAGCCCTAGTAAAAGGCCTTATCAGATATAGGACCTGAAGGGAAGATTATAAAGAGGTCATTGTCATACTACATGTATCTTGCTGTGCTCATAGCCAAAGAAGTATGATATATTGATATGGTAATAACTTACCAGTAGTTATGCCATGGAAAAGAAGCTTGTAGAAAATGCAGTAAAAGGACATTAGAGAGTATAAGGTGTGTGCAAAGAAAGAATAGCCAAGTAATTAAAGAGGGATAGTACACTCTGGAGGCATGCCATAAGGGGGTGCTGGAGCCCTTGCTGCCCCATGGTGGCTCCGACCCTGCGTACTGCTGACTCAAGACACTTACATGATTATTATTGGAGTTTCTTTGGGAATAAATTGCTTTAGCCTGTAGGCATTCGGGTACTGTGGGTTAATGTTCACTTTCTTATTAACATCAAGCCCTTTTGTTACACGGGGCTCATGTGATGGGTAAATTGCCCATGGGCAACTTGTAACATATATGCACAACGCAAACACATTCCATTTGTTATGGTTCAGTATTTTGTTGCACTGGACTTATGTTAAGGGTACATTTCTCAAGGGGACTAGTAATCTATCTGCAAACACATCAAATGTGACTGTTTTTCTGTACTGTGATTAAACATCAGTCTCAATTGTTCCCAAAAGGTCATTTTGGGCAAAGGACAGTGTTGAAACTCCTGAGAGATGGAAATTGTTGTAGTTGTGTTAACCTGTGTGTAGAATTATTGTTTCATGTTTAACTCTTTTTGGATTGTCATTTGTCTAAATTGATCTTGGGACATAACAGCATTAGGTGTCTAGTTCGTTTGAGAAACTTTTTAGTGCTAGACTGAAAAACAGACAAGTAGGTTCAGTTGTTCTGTGTGCTGTTTCCACCAAAAGGGATATCACCACCAGCCCACCCACATACACACCCCACCACCAAAAACCACTACTGTGGAAAATCCTTTGCAAATTCATGTACTATTAATGTATGTACGATAGTATTTTCTGGAAGCAGCTGAAAGTGGTTTTGCTCTTTCAGCAAGAGAGGATGGAAAGAGAGCTGGAGATAAAGAGAATGCAAGCAGAGCTAATGGCCCAAGCAAAAGAGAGCGAATCATGATTATCATTTGACCAATGGTTTCAAGTAGTTGCTTTGTGGTATTTCTTCTTGTGATGTATTTTACCAAGTTATAATGCTTGGTTGATGTATGCTTGACGCCTCCAATAAACTAAGAGATGCTATAACTTTGTTGAATGCAAGGGGCTATGCTCATGTTAAATATGTTCAGTTTATAAAACAGCACAACCAGTTCCATTACCTGGTTATGAGGTTTTGTTTTCTACTGATTCTACAGATTTTGTAATAAGTTGCTTTTCTTCGAGCAAGCAGATGTTTGGTGGTGTTTCGGGACAGAGATATTTCCATATTCTGGTTGCTTTTCATCTGTGCTGTTCTAAGTAATTAGTCTTCAGTTGTGCACATTGCCTAATCTGCAGTTTTTCTTTCTTGCATTTATCCTTCTTTTCGTTGATTCAAAGCAGCTTTATATCTGCCAAAGTATTTTGCCTGTTCACTAGCTCATGACCCTTTGTGTTGTATAAATCGTGAGTTCTATGGTGCCTCATCTTATGAGAACAAATATCTCAGCCTTTAGAAGATTAATTAAAACTTGGCTGATAAATTTTTTATCAAGAGTGGGCTGGATCATGAATTCATGGTGAGACGTTAGGAAAGTCAGGCCTTGCTTTTGTTAGTCATTTCTGATCGGTCTCGCCATAAAGCAGCTTGTCAGGGGAAAGAAGAAAGATTGTTTGCTATGATAAAAGAATGCCTTCAAAGATTGCATGTTTCTTACGACAAATTACCGGCAGGGGAAAGAAGAAAGATTGCATGTTTCATATACTTCGCTTACGGTACAGGCAGTTTTTACAACAAATTACCGCCCATGTTCTCTCACCTCACAAAAGAATACTAAGGACAGAAAGGGCAAAAAAAGTAACGAGACATGTACATGTACCATAACAGAGATCAAACCATCTCAAGGCACGCCAAATAAATATTCAGTACGCTTATACACTACATCTAGCTACCCTAACTGTCCCAGGCTGATGCTGTGATTGCACATTCGCTCAACACTGGGGAGGGGCTCATCTGCTTCCTCTTGCCGAGAGAAGACATGACCCTGACAGCCTTCACCTTCTCACCAGAAGCCCCCACCTGCCATCGCCATCGCCGGCTTTTGCCATCGCTGCTTTCTCCTGCTCCTTACGCTTGAACTGCCTGCACAGCACCGAGATCCATAGCAACATCAGGCATAAGCTCCATATATTTAACTGATTCGTGCAAGGTTTGCAGCAACTAGGTTACTCACATGCAGAGAGGTGTGTTGCACTGGCCGTCGGGGTAGCTGCAGAGCGCGGCGTGGAGGCGGAGGAGCTGCCACATGCGCTGGCAGCGCGGGCAGCTGGTGCGGCCGTGGCACCGGGAGAAGTGGCGAATGAGCAGCTGCAGGCCCCGGCACGTCGCGTAGGCCGGGCACGGGGACTTGGCCGGTGCCTGCCCCACCGGCCCGACCTCAGTGCATCCCTCCGTGCAGATGTGCCGCAGGCAGTCCATGGCCTCGCTCAGCTCCATGTACACCCGCTGCTCCGCGCGCTTCCGCCGCCACTTGCGCCGCCGCTGAAACAATCGCGCAACCGTCGGTCAGTTCATACTCAGTGCCATATTATCGGAGTAAATTCTTGGTACAATTAACCCCCAAAAAAAACGCGACTTATGAGATTGTCAACAAAGTACGCTGCAAACTGCAGGTAGTAAAATCATGAGTTGAATGGATAAAGTAGTTGTCCGTTCCAGAAATCGATCAATGAATCTCCTTACAAACTTTCCTATCGTTGAACTAATTAATACGCAAGATTCTGCTGATTTTTGTCAAATCAAAACTTTGGTTGGACTAAGCGGTCATAACCATGAGTCCATGACCAAGGATTTTTACCTAAATAAAAACGTGCTGAGATGTTAACATTCGCCGACCATTCGGCGTGCTTGCACGCGGACGGACTGACCCAAACACAACACGAAGAAACCTTATGCACCGGCCAACCAAACAGATTACACATTGGCGTCATTTCTTAATGCGCACGAACGCGACATGCCGGTCCGGACATGCCCAGCATTTCCCGGACTCAAAGGTTGAAAGATCGGGCCGGCATGCCAACCATGTTCCCTAGTGCAGGGAGCACTGCGAGATCGATCGATGCACCATCTTTTGTTGCACTTTGGCATCACGTCGTCGGTCAGAAAGACACTTCAAGTGGCGACACGTATGTCCCACATCGATCGAGCCTCATAATGACATATTATTATTTCTACAATATATTAGCACGAAAGAAAGATGGTACTATATAATTATCTAGAAACATTAATTAGTGTAATAATTGGATAGGAGCCTTAAGACGGTTGCGATGATGACGTACCATATCGGCCTCGTGGAGCTGCCGGAGTATGTCGAGCTCCTGCCATGGGTCGTTCTCCCTGAGGAACCGCCAGGCCTCGGACCTCTCCACGGCCCTGAACTCCTTGGCCAGCAGCTTCATGCAGCGCAGGTGCAGCGGCGGGGCGTCGCAGAGGTCGGCCAGCTGCAGCACGTCCACCACCGAGCCGGGGGTGAGCCGGGACCCGATCGCCTCCTGGCACCACGCTTCAGCCACGGCACCTGGTACGCGTGCGCCAGCGCCAGCATCTGCGCCGCGTACTCTTCCACGTCCTCCTCCCCATCCTTGCCACGCCTGCCGTACGTTATTTCCATCACATATTAGATTTGAGTTTTTCTATTTACATGTCCACTCGCGATCGCTGAAAAACAAAAACAACTAGCAGAAGAACAATTCGTGCATTTGTCGAGTACGGAGTACTACTCTATTGGACGGTGTGGCCATGCATCTCGGTGGTCCCTATCTCCACAGCCACACGAAAAGGTGAGGAAAATTTTGCCATTTCGCGGCCACTGGTCCCTTTCCCGTACGTGTCTGCGGCAGCAGCAACATGCGGCCGATGGGAATCGATTGGTTGGTTGGTCGCCCTGGAGCCGGTCACGAGATGATGCGTGCGCATGCAGGGAGGCTCCAACTAGGCAGGCGCTAACGCACCAACAAAACGGCAGAAATAAGAAAGAAATCAACTCGTTTCTTTCTCGCACTTCGATTCTCCTTCCTCGCGCGCGCGTTTTGGTTCACTTCACCCTTTTTCTCCCCGCCGTACGTACGTCGTGGCCGCGCGGTGCCGGAATTAACCGCATGAGGATCTGTTCCCCAAGACTCGGGGCAAGATTTTGGGGATGAACTTTGTGTTGGATTTGCTGGTTGGCTACTCCTAGTGATGAAGTGTATGTAAACGTTGGTCTTTCACATGCCAGGAATACATAAAAGAACTACTAGAATTCTAAATTTAGCTAGCAATTACTGCCTTGACGGGATGAATGAAGGTATAATTATGTATGAAAACGAGCCATGAAGAAAGTGTCCTTTTTTCCAGCTAAACCATTTAAGACTAGGCCCGCCTGATTGTCCAGCTTGTCAACGTGGGGCACGCATGTGACATGTTCTTTTTTCTCCTCGTGTGTTAATAACACTTAATACAAGTCTTTGCAAACTAAGTACTCTTGCTTACACAGCTGGCAAGAAACGAATGTGTAAAAAAAGGATTAGCAATTCCAGGAAGAAACGCGGTACCTGCCGGCGTATAGATGGCGGACGAAGGCCGCCGCGACGTCATCGGTGACACCGCGAATCCGAACGACGGCTCTGCCGGCCTTGCCGCCGTCCCTGACCCTCTGCAGACGGCGTTGCAGGATGCTCTCCAGCACCGGCGAGGCCGACGCCTGGTTAACACAAATTAAGAAGAAAATTCACTACAGATTTTCTTTTTGACACAACTTCAGAAATTATTGAAACAACAAGAACACATGTTCATGCCAGCATAACAATTCCTGAATCCTACGACCAGTAATCGGAAGCGTTTGCAAATTAACAGAGTAATGCGCCAAGCAATCAAACGGCCGGGTCGAGAAGGAGGGGCGCGAGGAGGCTTACAAGAACAGAGGAATGCGCGGGGATCCTGCGGCGGCCGCTGGTGGTGATGACATCGACGTCGGCGGCGGGGGCGTCGCCGCCGGCGGCTCGTGGTGCCTCGGGCATCTCGAGTGTGGATAAGAGAATCTCGACAGAAAGGATAGGAAGAAAAGCGCGAGGAAAATATCTGGGAAGAGAGCGAAGTGTGTTCAGGAGCGTCGCTGCGTGTGTGCGCGCGTGTGGTTTGAGGGAGGCAAATCGCCGCGGGTTTGAACGCTTATATAGAAGCCGTCGAGGAATGAAAACCCGATGAAACGGCAATGGGTCGAAGCTTTCTACGTTTTCCACCACAGCCCCCGAGAGAAATGTTATTCTCAAAAACGTCCTGGGTCGGTTGTTTATAGGATGTTGATTAGTTTGTGGAGAATCAGTCAGTAAACGCGAAGTGTATCAACGTTTGTTCGCATATCTTAGATTGTGATGGGTCCTAATTACAACAATTGGGACTTAAAAATAAACAAATATAAAAGATCTCGGTTCGCATCAGAAACGGGCGGTCGATAGCCAATCCGGGAGCAGTCCTGGGCTGAATTGCATATGATGATGCCATCACTGACATCAGCAAGTCAAGCAATTGACCTTCGCTTCATATCTTCTCCGGGCAAACACACGGGCTGCAAAATAATGTGTAGTATAAAATATGCGGTAACTAGGAAAGGGGAGTATGCATCTACATCCATGCCGCAAAAGTTACTTTAGAGAATCATGCAAAGAGAATGCCACCGTTGAAAACTCACCGTTAGATTTACGCTTTAAAAAGCAATTGAAGAACCAAGTTGCAGCTCCCCTTTCTCCCCTTTCTCCCCTGCTACAGTCGTTAGGGGCGAAAAAGCGGCGCTCTCAGTTCCTCCCCTTTCTTCCCGGCGAGTCCGCCGTTCTCCCTCGTCTCCGGTTGCCTTCGGCACCGCGTGACGGGGGGAGCGCGGTACTCGTCCGGTTTGTATATAGGGGTAGGTTTAGCTGGTTTCTCCGCTCCGCCGTCGGGTCGTCGGGCTTATCGGCGGTGGGAGGAGCTTTTGTATCCCGGCTCCAAGCCCGGCTTGCCGTTGTCTTCTCCGGCGACGGTAAGGAGCTAGTGGATTTGATGGTTTGTTTTTTGTTCTGTTTGGGTGTGCATCTGGAGGGGTGGCTTCCGCTGCTCTCGGTCTCTTTGGCTCCGTCTTCGGCGGTGTCGTCTCCGGGCTTGCTGGTAGCTGCTTTTCCTCTTCGAGTTGTGGTGGGCTCCGGCGTGGTCTTCGTTCGGCGGCGCTCCTTGCTCGCCTGCTCAGATCTGGGTTCTGTCCCAGCCGCTGTGCCTTCATTGGATGACAAGATCCGTCGCTCGCGGCGGTGGCTTTTCGCGGCGCTTCTCCGAGGCTTTGTCCTCTTTCTATCTTTTGCAGGTGCAGCTTGTGGTGGCGTCTTCGGTCCCCTTCGGCGCGCTCGACGGCTCGTCGGCGGGAAGATTGCTAGCGGCGGATCGAAGGTTGAAGATTGCCCCAGGGTCTTGTTTGTAATTTATCTTTCTGTAGGGGCTTTATTGCAAATTTCGGGGACAGCTGTCCCCCTCCCGATGTATCTGGTGTTTTCCTTACCTCAGTAAAGCAGATATCCCCCCTAAAAAAAAGCAATTGAAGAAGGCAAAACTAGACATACAAGAGAGGAGTAGATCAGTCGGGGCAGCAAGTAGAGTTGTTTTATAAGTGACAGTCGCTGATGAGATATGCCTTTCAAGGAGAATAGTCGGAGGTAGATGGATGAGGCTTTAGTAGCAGACAGAGAGAGGAACAAAGATGAGAAAAAGATCAAGTGAAGATGAGAGAGTATGAAAAACTGTGTTGTCCGTGTGTGGTGGAGTTCGTGCAACCTATCCAGTAGGGGAATAAAATAAGATGAGCTTACCTCTAAACCCGTGACATGGGCTTGTCGCATAAATGATGGATATGTGCAGAATAATAATTCTATATGGACTGTATAACAATATTTTTCTAAAAATTATAATAATAGATAAACTACTGCCGAGATGACCTCATCTCCAAGTAATAAGTTTCTCAAAAGTAATTCATACAAAATTTATAATTAACGGATGTATAGTTAGCTAATCCAACTATAGAGAAGCGACCCAAAAGACGTACATCGCAATAATATCAAAATACTTAGACCTTAAGCTAAAATTAAGGGACATTTTAATGAACGTGTATTTGAATGTTTCTAATACTCTAATAATCCATTATGCAAGAAATAATTTTAAATTCTAACATCTCAAATTTCCATGATACATAACTAAACATGCATCAATAATATACTGTGTTGAAAATGTCAAAATAAATTGGAAAATGTAAACAATAAAAAATTAGTTGTACAAATGCGTGGGCCACTTCGCTAAAAGAAAAACATGTAACATGAACCGCATGCCTCTTCACGTATTCTATTACACATCTATTATATATATTGTCAAAACAAGTTTGAAATAAGCCTTCACATTCGCCCCGAGAGCTAGAATTCCTATATAATAAAAGAAAAAAAAGATATCTATAGAGATCATCTCACTGAGCTAAATCATAATGACACATAGTTATCAAATATTAAAAATTAAAGACATTCAGAATCATAAGCACTGAGGTTATGTAGCGAATACAACTATACTTTTAAGTATAGACGACATGTGTTAAACGATTTATGAAGGATTTTCTTGATTTTCAGAATTTTGATCTTTCAAGATTATGTTCCCACCAAACTAAGCTCTTGATAGACATTCTATTTACGACAACTAATCTCTCAAAGATTAATATAGCAGTAAACATGCGGACGGATTATACTATATTTGCTCCAAAGAATATTCGACCGACTGAACATGAACAACAGATGGAGGATAATGGATTAATCAAGCCCTTCGGCACAGACCAACAATACGCATTTAGCATGATGTTATTTTTTTCGGTGGAACACGATGGATCATGGATGCAGCAAGTTCTTCGGCGCAGACCAGCTAATTAATAATTATATTACCAAATCACTCATCCTAATTAAAATATAAGAACGAAAAGATCATGCGGATGTACGAAAAAAAGCTCTCATAGGCAGCGGATCTAGGCGTTAGAAGTGGCCGGCACGAGCCGAAAGCGCGAGTCGTTTAGCTGCTCCTGCTACGGACGGAGAGAGAGAATGAAACTGAAAAATAAACCTACTAACATAATTTGCAAACACCTGAGGGGGCGCGATGAGCAAAGGATAGCAGCAAACGCGAGTGATGACGTTCGCGCGCGGTCGAGGCCGGGGTCGCACACCGACGAAAGGGCCAAAACCGGCCCTTGGAAGGAGGAAGCGGCACATAGGCCTAGCCCCAACGTCGACGTGGCGGACCCATGGCCCCCACGCTGCCGCCTCGCCCTCATCCGCATGGGGCCTGCTCGGACAAGACGCAAAATGCCATGTCACAGCTCAGCCTCAGATCTCAGCTACGCTTAGCTGCTCGTCGGCTCGTAGCCGATCGAGTCCTCGCTTCGCGCCGCGTCGCTATCCGGGGAAGGCAGGCGGCCCCGGGTGCTTAATCCGTCCGACTTGGCCGCGATTAGTTTAGCGGCTAAAGGACAACTAATGTCTGGTTTAGTTGCTAACCAAAGTTGACGTGGCAGTGACCGACAAGTGGGACCGTTGTTGGGGCCTGGGGGGAAGGTTCGGCCACATGCATGCATGCATGGGTGGACGGAGGACGTGGCGCGTACGGTCAGCGTTATCTCTTGGCCATGTTTGTTTTGTTGCACCACTAGCATCAAGTGTGTTGATTTTATACTGCCGTCGAATTGACAGAACTATAGTTGACAAGCACTTTTGTTGTACAGTATTAAAGTTAACAAGCACTTCTGTTGCGCCACTAGCATCAAGCCATCAACTGTTCGATTTTATACTGCCTTTTATACTGCCATCGATCGAATTGGCATTTACTGTGCTTTTATAGAGAAGGGGACATGTACTATAGTTAACAAGAACTTTTGAGCGCTTTTTGGGGACCGGACTAGACTCTTGAGTACTTTTTGGTGTCCTTTGGAAGTGTCATAAGAGCTACGCCCCTATATATGCCAAAATAATATTTTTCTCTTCTGCGTACTTCGCTCAAGTCCTAAGAACTGTATATGCCAGTGCGTGAGAATGATTCAATCACGTATTCACGTTAGTTAAGAGTCATTGCCTCTAAACCATAGCATAGAAAAGATTCGACTTTTTATCGGTCAAGGCACTGGCACTTGACATAGACGGACAGAAGTAGAACACTTCAGATATACCTCTAATAAACAAAAAGAATGCTTCAGATATATATTTGATCGCTTCCATTTACCAAAGGCACGCCGAATTCTTTTGGTGGTCGCTAGTATGGCTTTTCAAAACACGACATTTTCGGAAGGTTAGCTTGGCCCTTGCCGTGGGTGAATAGCGTTGGCCAGGATAGTACACTTGCAGGTTTGCAGCAGGTGCCAAGGACAGTGACGGGTTGGGACCGGAACAGCTTAATCATGACGGTACATACGGAGTGTTTAGAGATTAATCGGATACCCGCGTCACAAATCCCGGTAATCCCGCGTCTTATTCCCAGGATAACCTCGAGTCCTCAGAGCACAATGGAGAAAATATTTAACACGTAATTTGTCTATATTTATTATCATCGTAGAAACAACATAAGAGAAAGGACGTCGATAGCTTGATGACTATATCACAAAGTTAATAATCCATATACGAAAACGAGACACTTCATGTTTTTCAATAGGTTCAACCATCTCGCAAAGCATGACCTAATCTTATGTGTCGAGAGGAGCTCCGTGCAAGAATTGGCTCGCGACTTGGGCCATTAGAGACTTTCCAAAGAAGCCCCTAGAGTTCCCCATTTGAGACTTAAAGCTCTAGACCCTCCTCATGAGATTTTTCATTTATGTGATGGTAAAAGATCAAGATGTCGGTCTAAAGGAGATGGGTGAATAGGCGACTAATCAATTTTACTACAATGTTAATCAAATCTTTCACTTTTACGGAATTAAGCTTGATTGATTAGCAAAGATTGCAATATTTAATATGAGTACTCAAATATACTAAGCAAGATAAATATAGGCAATATAAAAGTACTTGCAAAGTAAGTGCGGAATTGAATGAGCAAGAGACAAAGATTTGTTGCCGGAGTTCGGATTTTTGGGGGAATCCTACGTCTCCGTTTGGAAAGCTCGATCACATGTGATCAAGAGCCAGCTCTTTCTCATGTCTTTATCCCTCGAGAATGCTCTTTCGTCTCCTTGATTTCTTCTTGGTGATTCTTTCCTCTCGGAGGCGAATCCCGGCCTTCACAAACTTCTTGAGGCTCACCACAAGGATGGGAGCTCTCAAGGACTCCTATCCGTCTAGGAGACCCCAATCTCCAAGAGTAACAAGCACGTTGATTTGCTTGGAAATGAACTCAATTGCTCTAATGCTCAATACTTTGAAAATCCTCACTCTTTGGATCTCTCTCTCTCAAGAACAAGGGCTCTTAGTTTTGGAGGAGGAGAAATGGCTCTTTTGAGTGCAGGGAATAACTTTGGCAAAGAGTTAGAAGTGAATTGGGAAGGATGGGTATAAATAGACCACTCACAAAAACTAGCCGTTGGATTTGATTTAACACATCCGGACATTCTAGACTAGTAAGTCCGGACACTCTGGGTATACAAAATTCCAACGGTCACAAGACCTCATTGTACATCCGGACACTCCCGGTAGGCCGGACACTCCAGACACCTACCCGAGAGTGGACCATCCGGGATTTGGACACCCGGACATTCCGAGCTAGGCCGCATACTCCGGGAACCTACCCGAGAGCGTACTCCTTAGCACGAAAACACTCGGACAGGGCCGGACACTCCGGATACTCAAAGGAAATTAGGTTTTGGCTAAGTGTACGTGATAAATTTATGTCTCCAACAGAGAAGATTGTTGAGCAATTGAGCACTGAGCTTTCTCACCAGCATGTCGACACACCCCTCTTTATAGTACGGCGTTCCTATACTCAAAAGAAATAGAACGAAACCTCATAGAGAACAAAATCTATAGAGATCTTTAATAGAACATACGTCGTCTTCTTTTCTTCACTTTTTAGGGGGTCGTCAGTGACGATTGTTCTTTACAAGGGGACTAAAACTTGAATGTGCACTCATTGAAAATGTTAGTCCCTTAATCATTCGTCATCTAACACCAAAACACAATTAGGGGCCTAGATGCACTTTCAATCCCCTCTTTTTGGGTTATTGATGATAATACAATTAAAGCTTCGATAAAGAGATATAATCAATTTGTATTTGGATTTTTGAATATCTGATAAGCTCCCCCTAAATGTGTGCATAACAAGTTTGCTTGGAATACAAATGCACATATCAAATTTAGGGATTGAAATAGCTCTCACTATATCTTTGAATCCGAGACTTTGATGATGTAGCATGTTTGAAGCAAGTAAGAATTTATGCACAAGTTGACATATCACATGACATGAATAACAGTAGACTTAAATAGCGCATAATATGTCACATAGTCTTCAACAGCTACGGACCAAGGTTCAAATAACATAAACACACGGAAGGGTCAAAGAACATAAAGCACCGAGGTTCAAACACATAACACATAGCATAATAACAAGCATAACAAATGGAATCCTCCAACCCCGATCCTAGAAGCTTCTCTCCCCCTTTGGCATCAAGATACCAAAAAGGAAGAAATGCCAGGGCTAATGAGCTCACGACGATGAGGCTCCTCCAGCATCGAACTCGGCTGCTCCTCCCGGCGGTGGTGAAGGTGACATCGGAGGAGAGTAGGAAGGGTCGGGGAAGACTTCCTCATCGCTAGGGGCATACTCCGAGCCTTCAGGAGATGGAACCAAGTTAAGCTGTGTCATGATCTTCTTCAGAGTCTTCCTATTTTTGGCATTTTGCACTGAAATGGACTTGCACATGTTGAAGATTGCCTTTATAGCATCTGATGTTGAGCGAAGCATACCACAAGGAGGTGAGTGTCTATAAGCTCTTAGAACATCAGCTGTTCTTCTTTGCTTAACAACCCTAGGTTGATACAAGGTGTGCTTCACCTCTTTGTGAAAAGCAATACCGGTAGCATCATCAATGAGTTTCTGGATATAGGGCGCATAGGGTAGTGATCTCTTCTGTTCTACCATGGCAAGCCTTATTTCATTGAAGATGAAGTCAAATACATGAAAACTTGTGTGTCTGTCACCCATAGCGTTGAGGAGGTTTAGAGTGTAATTCTGGATTTAAGATGTATCACCTTCCTTGGGAGCCAGAGTGTGGCGAAACATCTTGTTCAAGGTGTCATAGAAGGGTAGCAAACCCGTAATATTGCCCAACACAAAACGCTTGCTATGGTCATAGAAGTGAGTGATATTGTTGGAATGAGTGATTCCAGGGTATGCAGCCTGTCACTTGTTCTGTCATCAAATCCGGGAAGTCCCAAGGTATGTGCAAACTCTGTGTAAGTGGTTTGGTACTTCACTCCATTATTCATTCAATGAATAGACTTGCATTTGTCCTTGTCAAAATAAACGGTGGCATAGAATTGCATGATCAGTTCATCACACCAATTGTTTTGAAACCCCATATCCTTGACTCCTTTTCTCTCACATGTTTCTTGGATTCTTGGAAAGCATCCTGACTTGCCTCAATGTATGCCCAATCAATTGCCTTTTGTTGAATGACGGCTTTACCAAGTGTGAGAAGCACGGTCTCATAATAATCCTGTTGGACTAAAGTGAAGAACCTTGGGTCCGTTGCATCTCTTTCTTGCTCATATGGATTCAGATTCCACCTTAAATGTTAAACCCTTGACTTCTTCTCATTTCTGTAATTGATAGGTGCTCTCTCAAAATTTTCTCTAATGGGTCGATGAGTTGGGAGAGGTCCAAAACACCTTGGGGAGGAGATCGAGGAGCTGGTGCTTCCCTTTGAGGACGTCTCTCATAGTGCGTAGTCACAGTTGGCCCTAATTGTTTCTGCAAGACCAACATACTTTCCTGGAGAACCGGTAAAAACTTCTGCCACAAAGAACGGTTGTGATAAGAAACGCTCAATTTTTCGTGCTCTTGCTACAGTTAAACGATCCTCCTCCGATAATTCATCCAACCCAAGAATTGCGATAATGTCCTGAAGTTCTTTGTAACGTTGTAAAGTTTCCTTAACTCTTTGCGCAGTTTCATAATGTTCGTTGCCAACGATCCGAGGCTGTAACATAGTTGAGGTTGAATCTAAAGGATCTACTGCTGGATAAATACCCTTGGAAGCTAATCCTCTGGAAAGTACGGTAGTAGCATCCAAATGTGCAAATGTTGTGGCGGGAGCAGGGTCGGTCAAATCATCCGCAGGTACATAAACTGCTTGGATCGAGGTTAACGACCTAATTTATTTGATTAATGGATCAACAACCAAACCACCCATTTTATGAAAAAGGAGCGTGGTCTTATTCAAATTCAAAGCGCTTCGTAATCTTCAACCAGTTCTGTGCTTCAATATAATTTCCCGGAGTAAGCGCTATAGCTTGTTTCCAATACTCAGCAGCTTGATCAAACCAAGCTTCCGCAATTTCCGAATCACCCTGTAGAATGGCCTGTTCTCCTCGGTCGGAATAGGCAGTTCCTTCCCCTAGAACCGTACTTGAGAGTTTCCTACCTCATACGGCTCAGAAATTGCTATTTGAATTTCCCCTATCTTAACTGAATTCGATTTCTCAAAAATTGATCCAATTTGTTCTTGGGTTAAGCAGAAGAAGTTAATTACCTAAGTTTTTTTTTATTTTTATTAAGAACTACTTGAATTTTTTTCAGTCTGGTTGCGAGGTCTGAATAGTGAGTATGAATCATAGTTCCATTTTTTTTTGATCCACTCTATCTATTTCGTGTTCCAGATACTAGAATAAATAATATCTGACGAATTAGAATCATCTTGATAGAGATAACAGGCCCTTTCTATGTATTATCAATAGGATCAATTCTAACAAGTCACACACTCATATTCCAGAGATACCGAAACAAAAAAATTCCGCGGTCGAACTACCAGAATGTCTAGAAATGTAGAGCTTAAAGTAGAAAGGCTTTTTTGGATGGAAAAACTATGACTTCATAGTTTTAGTTAGTAAAAACTCAACTGATCAACTTGACTCCCTCTTGACTTGGAGAGAGGCCTTTTTTCCACGACCATACTAGGATGAGGACGGGGAAGTTCATCATCATCTGGAACATAGGGCTCATCCTCTTCCTCCTTAGTCATTCTCTTCTTCCTGCGTTCAGCAACTGTAGCCCTAAAGTTTCTTTCTTCAGTGTCAGTAGAATCCCCTCCATACACTTCCCTCTCGGATTCTAATTCAATTTCATTTCCGAAAGACATGACACCTGTGAGGAATGCAAGATAAGATGAAAGGGGTGAGAACACATGGGCATGGAGGACAAGCATATTGATGAAATGGTCGAAGGACTGGAGTTAGGGTTGCTGTTCCAGCACATCTGGAGATTCCAGCAAACATGTCCGGATACTCTGGACAACTACAACACATCCGGAGTTTCCGGGAAGGCATGTCCGGATACTCTAGACGGGCGGAGGCAGCCCTAAACCGGTGACCAATGCGAAGAAATTTCTTCGGATCTTGACAACCAATTCATGGAGGAGTGAAATTGAGGGAATGGAAGGAAGTTTTACCAGAGAAATTGTTGGTTTCCGCAAAGGAATCGAGTGGGAGAGCCGCGGAAGATTTTTCCTTGCCCTAACTTGGCGGAGGAAATGCTACGGCGTTGCATAGCGGGGAAGAAGGCCGGCGACGACGATGGACGGTGGGGGCGCACGGGAGATGGTGAGGCGGCGTCGGCTCGTCGTTCTCCAGCAGTTAGGTTTCTTCACGCGGTGAAAAATGAAACTAATTCACCGTGTGGGCAAGATTTAACCTGTTGTGAAACCCGACTCCCGGACATTCCGGAGGGGCCGGATATTCCGGAGCCCGGAGGCTCCGGGGTAAAATTCCCGGAATGTCCGGATGAAGAAACCAGACTCTCTGGGGTAGGCCGATTATTCCTCGGAAGCTCATCCGGAGATTCCGGACAAATGTGTCCAGACATGGTGTCAAAGCCCAGTGTATTATAGAGAGAATTGAAATTTGGACGAGATATAGATAGATTAGCTAGAGGAAATCCTTACGGGTTCTCCCCACATCCGATTGGCGAACAAACATGGATGCAAAGCAACAATTGGATGTGGTTCGAACAAAGTCTAGCTCCTGATTTAGATAAAATAGGGTAAAGGCACCAAGATTGCCCAAGACCAGGAAGAAAGCAAATGAACTTCTAATGAACCAAAGGTGGAGATGTTTCCACCATGTATGAGTCATGCAATACACCAAAATCACTTATTCATTTGAGAATAGGACTTTCATCGGTGAAAACTCAATTTCTGTAATTTGTCCAATATGAACATGATATAATTACAGGACATTGATTTATTCACATGTATAGAGATGAGTCAATATATTAACAATTTTGACACTCCCCCTATATGTGTACTTACATCTAAAGCATCAAATCATCAAAATATGATATATATATATATATATATATATGAATATCCAAGAATTCAAGCCAAGTTTCTAGAATCAATGATATTAAGTTCATTCCTTAACTCTCAAACCTATGCTCATTTAGGGGTTTGGTGAAGATATCTGCTAATTATTTTTCGGTCCTTACATGAATTATTTCTATATCTCTCTTTGCAACATGATCCCTAAGAAAATAATGACGGATGTCTATATGCTTGGTTCAGGAATGTTGGACAGGATTATTGGTAATTTTTATTGCACTTTCATTATCACATAAAAGAGGCACTTTTCCCATATTGATTCCATAATCTTTCAATGTTTGCCTCATCCATAATAATTGAGCGCAACAACTCACGGTGGAGTTTTTGTTTCTTGGAGGCCCACGAAACTAGTGATCTACCAATGAATTGACATGTTCCAGAGGTGCTCTTTCTATCAACTTTGCAACCCGTATAATCCGAATCTGAATATCCAACAAGATCAAAACTAGAACCCTTAGGATACCCAAGCCCTAAGTTTGAGGAATGAACAAGATATCTTAGAATTCTTTTAACTGCTACTAAGTGGCACTCCTTAGGAGCGGCTTGAAACCTTGCACATACATACACTAAGCATGATGTCGGGTCTAGATGCACAAAGGTAAAGCAAAGATCCAATCATGGAACGATATACCTTTTGATCTACCGATTTTTCATCAATATTGAGGTCGAGATGGCCATTTGTTTGCTTGGGGGTTCAGATGGGTTTGGCGCTCTCCATGTCAAACCTCTTCAACATGTCTTTGACGTATTTGGTTTGACATATGAATGTCCCCTCCTTGAGTTGCTTGATTTGGAATCCGAGAAAGAATTACAACTCCCCCATCATTGGCATCTCGAATTTTCTAGCCATCATCTTACCAAATCCTTCACTGAAAGTTTCGTTAGTGGAGCCAAATACAATATCATCAACGTAAATTTGGCATACAAATAAATCATCATCTACTTTCTTAGTGAATAATGTGGTATCGAATTTTCCAACTTCAAACTCTTTCTTGACTAGAAAATCCCTAAGGCACTCATACCATGCTCTAGGGGCTTGTTTTAACTCATAAAGTGTCTTATGGAGTTTATAGATATGATTGGGGAATTTGAAATCTTCAAAACCCGGTAATTGTTCAACAAGCACAAGTTCATTAATGGGTCTATTTAAGAAGGCACTTTTAACATCCATTTGATATAATTTGAAATGATGATGAGATGCAAAGACAAGCAATATGCGTATGGCTTCTAAGCGGGCAACGGGGGCATAGGTTTCACCAAAGTCCAAACCTTCGACTTGGGTGAAACTCTGTGCCACTAACCTTGCCTTGTTTCGGATGATTTGTCCATCCTCATCTTGCTTGTTCCGGAAGACCCATTTTGTTCCTATAACGTTTTGCTTAGGCCTTTCAACCAAGGACCAAACCTTGTTTCGGGTGAAGTTGTTGAGCTCCTCATGCATTGTATTCACCCAATTCGGATCATCTAGCGCTTCTTGGACCCCTTTGTTCATATCACCGAGAATGTTGTCAACGGGGTGATCCCGTTGAACACATTGATGAACCCTTGGATGGAGCGGAACTTGCGATGTTCCAATTCCTACTTCTTGCTCAAATGATCCACTTGAGTCTTGAATGGAGTTGGATGGCTCAACTTGCATTGATTGAGTTTGGGTTTCTTGAGTCTCCATACTCTCCGTTGGTTTGATCTCTCCAAGAGATAGAGTCTTGATTGCTTGTGAATAATCGGTGTCACCTACATCATTTAGATCTATTTGCTCTACTTGAGAGCCGTTAGCTTCATCAAATTGCACATCACACGACTTCTCAACACAACTGGTAGTTTTGTTGAAGACTCGGTAAGTATGCGAATTCGATCCATATCCTAATAAAAAATCTTCATCACATTTAGGTGCAAATTTTGACAATCTATTTTTCTTGTTGAGAATAAAACATTTGCCACCAAAGACTCAAAAGTAAGAGATGTTTGGCTTATCTTTAGTGAGGAGTTCATATGGAGTTTTCTTCAAGATGCGGTGGAGATATAACCAGTTGGTAGCATGACAAGCGGTATTGACGGCTTCCGCCCAAAAGTGATCCGATTTCTTGTATTCGTCCAACATTGTTCTTGCCAAGTCTAGTTTAGCCCTCTTCGAGCCACTAGTATGTGTGTTCCGATTGTTTTGATGATGCGGCAGAGGTTTGCTTCGTGCCCTTTTGGCACTAGGGCAAGGTTGTTTGATTCGCTGCCAAGCAAAGGGATAGGTGCCGTACAATTTCCCTTGTCATTTCGTGCTGTTTTGATTGCATCCTTGGCTCTTGTAATGCTATTGCATGATGTGTGATTCCTCTCACTGTGCGACGCCATGACCTAATGTTGTTTCTTCTCCCCGTTTAGCTGCTAATTTCCCCTCCCTCGTGACCTACCTTCAATCTATGTAGTATCCCCTTGTTTATTGGCAACATTTATACCCCTTCCAGTTACCTTCAATTATTGCCCCGGTATTCGCTCCTCGTTGTCGGCCACATGCCACCTTTATCTAACCGCCTTGGTTTTCCCCTCCCGGGAGGCTATCAAATGAACGTTGGCGGTAGGACCCTACCTAGGGCAGCACGCCACGCGTCCAACACCGAGCCTTCAAGCGGCCATATGAACCCCGTTCCCTTCCCGTGCTACACTTTGTGCTACCCCTTTCCTAGCCAAGCACTTCTCACACTGAAAGAGCCTTCGTCCCCAGTGCTCCTTTCCCCTTCCCGCACCAGACTCTGTGCCATCCTACCTCTCGCCAACCAATTTCTTGCTGCTAGACCCCTTTTGCTCCCAACGCTCCTTCCCTTGCTCAGCCTTCCTTCCTCCACGAGCATGATGCCGCAGGGTATCCTCTGTCAAGAGACCACCGCTGAAGACCTTGCCAGCTTCGCCAGCATTCTCTAGATTATAGCCTGGCAAGCCCTCGGAGCGACGCGACGACGGAATATGAAGTATACCAAAGTCAAGTCCCCGACGTCGTGCCCGAGTTTTGGGCTGATGTCCATGTCTACCTCGCCGGTACCAATCCAAGTGCGCCCTTCAGGATCCACGGACGGTCCATGCCTACACCGACTTTGGTGATTCAGATGGCCGCCTGGGAAGCTATTGCTCTTCTCCGCTACCGTGTCCCTGGTATGAACCAGAGAGCTTTTCTTTTCTATCCTCATCACGTCCCCGAAGGAGGCATGAGGTTTACCAACCCACCTCCAGATGAAGATGCCGTGGTGACCCACCTCTCACACTATCTGGTCGCTCAGCATGACCTCCTCACCCAACTGGTAGAGTTCTGGATCTCGCTGCAACAGATCTCTCCTCCCTCACATCCCCCATCTGTTTTTAGCGACTCTTCGGCAACTTCCACCTATACTCCTGAAATTGGAGAGCATCCTATGCCAAGAGCACCAACAGCCGAAGAAGGTACCTGCCGTCGCAGGCGCAATGCAACCTTCCCACGCGCTCCGACCCCATCGGAGAGCTGGAACCCTCAAGAAGAAATTGTTCCACCTCAAGCCGTCAATCCAGAGTTAAGTCAGGCCGATGATGCACGCCGAGTTTGGGTTATCCAACTCGGTACATCTGGTTGTTTGTGTGCTTGTCTTGCATTGATCTTTGCCGTTGCGTTTGGTTTGGTGCCTCCTTAATCTAAAATCATAAAGGTACATTGTCTTCCTAGCAACACAACTTTCATAACTGTTGAAATACGTTAAAGTACAAAATTTGAATATAGGGTAAGTGCGAAAGTACCATGGATATCTTTGTTGACATAAACCCAAACAATTTAATTCCTCGTCCAACGTTATTCTGAAGTAAACCACTTTGATTTCCAGTGGGTTTACGAGAAGTTAAGTATTGTATTCAAATTAATAGCATGAGAATATTTGAAACCCTAGCAAGCTTAATATCCTGTAATTGCAGGTATACCTAAGTACAAAGTAAGTCGAAGAAACCCTAACACGCTTAGTATTCTGCTAGGTGAAAATACCTGACTATGTTCCCCAAACCCTAACAATCTTCCGAGGCACCGGAACCCTAACGCGACATAAGCCTAAAGTGGATATCTTTTCAGGATAACCTAAAGCACTCGTTCCTATCATCCTAAAGCTCCATGAAATCACAATAGCTAATCCAACGTGTCGTGGTTGCACAAGTTGATTACTCTGGTTTTGCAGTCGATATTCTCGGATCTTACTTGCATCGTTGTTTTATTCGCCGTTCTTTCGACGTGTAGATACCGACGTTAGGAGATATCGCACGAAAGATTTCGGACCATTGTCGAACCGGGTTCAAGATCGAGCCCCGGACAACCTTGCCAGGCAAGCATTCCCACCTTGATCATGTTGAATCCCATATGTGTGAAATTTAATTATTTTATTTGCGAAACTTGCATGCTATATGAATATCTATGGTATTTTATGTAGACCTAATTATACCCCATAGCTGCATATGACTTAGGTTCAAATATCCGATCTTTGTAACCCTAGAAGTATTAGTCGGTTGTTCCACGACCGGCAAAAGTATTAGGGCTATAGGCTTTAGCCATGCTTAGACCCGCTTTAGTTCAAAACTAAACATTTGATCGGTGTTCACAAAAACCCTGGGACATGGGAAATAAAACCCTCGGATAGCACGTGTTATCCGAGGTGGCATTTGAGAGAAATGTTTGTCAAAACCCAAATAAAACTGGAGATGATTTTGATTCGGGTGAGAATGCTAAGGGCAGCCTGGGGTTGTAGAGTACCTGATGGTGGCATGGTCGTTAGGGACGAACATGGGATTGAAAATGGAGTATTGCTCGAATCAATTAAGGACCGAGTCTAAGTGCCGCTAAACCAGTTCCTCACCATACGTCCACATGTCCTTTATGGGAAGGACTTGACTTGGTACCCCGGCAAGTATTAGGATATGGACCCGTGGGAAGTAGGAAGTACGTGACTAGGTGGTTAAAGTCCTAGAGATCTCCCACCGCAGGGCGTTTAGGTGTTGACTCGACACAAAGGTGGGGAGTCCCATTTTCGGGGTCCGGGATGCGAAAGTTGGGTCAACTGCCCAGCGGGTCCAGCTCTAGTATGGAAGCGGGTTAAGGTCTCGTTGTAATAACCCTGCCGGCACTCCTCGAGAAGAGTGCTCATTTGGCCATGGCAACAAGGGTGACTTACATCTTGTGGGTAAAGCCGTACAACCTCTGCAGAGTATTAAAAACTATTCGAATAGCCGCGTCCTCGGTCATGGACATGAACTGGCAAGGCCACACATTGGTTAGACTAAGTTTTGTTGGGAAAGGGATTAAGGACGTGTGCATGATGTGTCCACAGGGTGCAATTTACGCTACACTGCTGGTAGCAAGGAATTGCAGGAGAATGAGGCTAGCCGTACTATCCGGGATAGTACGGGCTAAGCATTGAGTTACGCGGAGGCTAGCCGTGCTATCTGGGATAGCACGGGCTGAGCACTGCGTTGAGGAGGCCAGCTGTACTATCCGGGATAGTATGAGCTGAGCAATGAAATGAGGAGGCTAGTCCTACTGCCCAGGGTAGTATGGACTGAGCCATCACAAGAGATAAAAAGGAGGTAGCCGGGTCTACCTCAAGAGAAGTTTTGTTGCTTTGAATTGCTTGGGTTTACAAAACTGCTTTGAAATCTACTATTCTCGTATTTAAATTGAAAACTTATATTTCCGCACAACAAGCAACTTAGGATAGAGCTGTTCCCTTGACTCACACCCTGCATGCTATAATGCCATATATTCTCCTGAGGGAATAGCTTGCAAGTACATTCCATGTACTCACCTGGCTTGTTGATTTGGCCAGACGAAAGAGACGCCAATTTTTGAAGATACGATTACGATCGCGAAAGCTAGGGCATAACCCCAGTCAGTTGCCTGTCGGGTAAGGCATATTGCTGGGCCACTCCACCGCTTATTTTTCCGCTGCAAGTTTATAGCCGTTGGGCTACAGGTATCAGACAATCGACCTTGACGGTCTATTTCCTTATTATATATTGATATTCCCACCTTCTCCTGCTTGCTTGATCGGAATCTATTCACATTTAGAATAGCTGAAGTGCTACTTAACTTCACTTAGTAGTTGAAACTCGGAGAGACAGAGAGAGTCCTCTCTCATACTTGCCAATTCCAAGGCTAAGACCATGATATACAGGTTAACTTGTGTGTACCGGCTACTGATCCAGGGACCGGTACAGTAATCACAAGGGAGTATCTGGCTTTAAAACCGGGTACGTCATTCTCTCTCAAGAACAAGGGCTCTTAGCTTTGGAGGAGGAGAAATGTCTCTCTTGAGTGCAGGGAATGACTTTGGCAAAGAGTTAGAAGTGAATTGGGAAGGAGGGGTATAAATAGACCACTCACAAAAACTAGCCGTTAGATTTGATTTAACACATCCAGACATTCTAGACTAGTAAGTCCAGACACTCCGGGCATACAAAATTATGACGGTCACAAGACCCCATTGTACATCTGGACACTCCGCACCAAAACACTCGGACATTCCGGCTTGGGGCCGGACTATCCGGATACTCAAAGGAAATTAAGTTTTGGCTAAGTGTACGTGAGAAATTTGTGTCTCCAACAGAGAAGATTGTTGAGCAATTGAGCACTGAGCTTTCTCACCAACATGTCGACACACCCCTCTTTATAGTACGGCGTTCCTATACTCAAAAGAAATAGAACGAAATCTCATAGAGAACAAAATCTATAGAGATCTTCAATAGAACATACGCCGTCTTCTTTTCTTCACTTTTTAGGGGGTCGTCAGTGCCGATTATTCTTCACAAGGGGACTAAAACCTAAATGTGCACTCATTGAAAATGTTAGTCCCTTAATCGTTCGTCATCTAACACCAAAACACAATTAGGGGCCTAGATGCACTTTCGGATGGATTTTACATCTTCATGGTGGGTTTATATAGGCAAAAAAACCCATGACAAATAACCATAGGTAACCTTAAGGAGGGAGTGAGAGAGGGGTGTTTAGATAAAATGGTCCATGAATCCATGGTGGACTAAGAGAACGGAGGTGTTCATAGTCCACGATGGACTAATCCTCACATACATCCCCTAATGCTTCTCTTGGCTTGCTAATGGTCTTGTTGACTTGTTGGCTAGGTCTTGTGCCATGTAGATACCCACATAGGATGCTATGTGCGGGCTCATATAGGATTAGCAATATCACAACATGAGCCACCTTGAGTTGTAGTCATGGTAGTGATTGCAAGTCAATCTTCCGGTGTTGATGAAAATTCTTCTTCTTTTAAGTTCATGAATGATTGGTAGTTGCCTGGCACGAATAATTTATTTTGATCTTGAGAAGAAAATTGACTTTGACTATTAGGCGTGTAGATGCACTCTTCTTGGTGATGGAAGGAAAGAAGGGGAAGGAAAAAACCCTTGAGGATTACATTTTCATTTTCCTCTTTTTTGGGGATTTTTTCTTCTTTATTTTCATGACTTTTTTTGTGATTTTGTGGAGAAATATGCAAGATTAATAAAAAACAAGTCGACAGGCTTAGCTAGGCTAGGCTGGTTCCTTAACCCACAGGTGGCATCGAAGATGGGTCGCGGTGAGGCAACCCTGGCCCATCATCGGCCCTCTCACGCCTGTGCTTGCACGGGTCCGCTATCAGACTGCGTCCCCATTGGAGGCCTCAACTGGGCTCACATGTTGCGACCTACTCGCGCGAGCGCCCACGCCTCGCTAGTTGCGCCTACACCCGGTGCACCGATTTGGGCCAAGATTATGAAGACCCAACGTTAGGGAAGCTCGGGCTGGGGCAAATCGGATGGCTTGCATCCGTCTTCTCCCAGGCACGGGCCCACCCTAGGGTTCCCTCCCAAAGGCCTCTATGCGTACGACTTCTGGCGTCGGCGTTGTCTTGTGCAAAAGAAGGGGCCGACGGATGCCCGCCATGCTACCGTGTGGCCGCCATCCGGGGCTCTTGAATGGACAGCGAGGTTGTTGTCCCGCCTATAAATTATCGGCGCGAGGCTCCGGTTGAGCTCGTGCCCCCCTTATCGTCTCTCCCATTTAGGCCGAAAACTCTGTCGCGGTCCTCGGGTAGTGACAGCAGGGTGTGAGGCCCAGCAGGTTGTCCATTGTGGGATGGCTTCTTTGGTAGTGGGGACGAAGGCTGATGGCGGTGTGATTCACCGAGGAACGGAGGACGGCTGGTGTACTCTAGTGTCTTCCCTTCTGGGCTTATCAAGATGATTCTGGCTCCAGTTCAGTTTAGGCACTTCGAGTCGTTGAATTGCAAGATCTAGTGGCCATCGGGTGTCGTTGCCTTTTGGGGCTTTTCCGTTGGGTGGAGCCTTGGAGCTTGCCATTCTGCCACGAAATCTGTCAATACTTGTGACTTGATGACGGCTCTACCGATGAGCGTGATGGAGAATGGTGTAAGCTCGGTGGCCCACTTGGCTATTCTTATCATGGCTTCTTTGTTGCCAAACACCTAGTTGAGGGAAAAAATAGAGGGGATGGTGATAGAGCTTTCTTGAGGCTTGACGAGGGCGTAGGCGATATTCTCAATTTAGTGTATCTTCCCTTTGCTCCAGCCAAGGCTTCGCTCACATAGTAGATGGGACGTTGGGTGCCGCCTTCTTTCTTCATTAAAGCTGCGCTGACTATTGTTGGCGTGGCAGCAAGGTGCATCAACAGAGGTTCTCCAGGCTTCGGGCTTGTAAGGAGTGGAGGGCTGATCAAGTACGCCTTGAGATCTTTGTAGGCGGCTTGTGCTTTGGTCATCCACTTGAAGTCGTTTAGGCTACGAACAGTTTTGAAGAAGCGAAGCCCTTTCTCTACCAAGCAGGAGACAAATCTCCCTATTGCAGCCATCCTTTCAACAAGGTGTTGCATGTCCTTGACAGACTGTGGTGGCCCCATGTCAAGTATGGTATGAATATTTTCAAGGTTAGCTTCGGTTCCTCGTTGCGACACCAAGAACCACATGACATTTCATCCACAAACCTCAAAGGCACACTTCTCTGGGTTAAGCTTCTCCCTATACTTCTGGAGGTTCTGAAGGTTTCTTGAAGGTCTTCAGGATGTGTACTCGCTCTTGATGATGACATCATCCACGTACACTTCTGCATTTCATCCAAACTAGCTCTTGAGATTGAGGCTCACAAGGCACTAGAAGGTTGCTCCAATGTTTCTCAAGCCGAAAGGCATCTGCAGGTAGTAGAAAGTGCCGACGGGGGGTGATGAAGGTTGTTGTTTCTTTGTCTTCCCTAGCCCTGTGGACTGGGTGATATCTAGAATACGCATCCAAGAAGCTCAACATTTTGCATCTAACCATGGAGGCGACCAATTAGTCGATGCGAGGAAGAGGGTAGTCATATTTTGGGTATACCTTGTTAAGGCTGGTGAAGTCCATGCGCCATCTCCCACTAGTCTATTTGACCAAGACTGGGTTGTCTAACCACTATGGATGCCACACTTCTCGGATGAAATCAACGTTGGTGAGTTTCTCGACTTCCTTCCTGATGGCACCGCTTCTTTCCAAGGACAATTGTTGGAGCTTCTGCTTCACTGGGGCATGATTCGGCTTGATAGCATGGTGATGTTGCATCACTTTGTGTGGGACGCCCTTCATGTCGACGAGTGACCAGGCAAAAAGATCAATGTTCTCCTTAAGGAGTGTAGTAAGGCTTGCTTGAAGCTTCGTTGTTTAGATCTGCTCCTATCTTCACTGTGCACGCATCTTCATTCTCGAAGAGGTGAACTTTCTTAAACTCTCCCTCGGGATGCAGCTTTGGCGTAAATATTTTGGGAGGAGCCATGGAGGGTTCTTGGATAGCGGAGAGGAGCTTCACATTTTTGGTTGTTTTCTTTGGTGGTGTGCTTCATCTCGTGGAGGTGAAGCATGTGCAATCCTAAGTTTGCTCTCCATGTACCATGATAGGTCCCTGCAGACTGGGAATCTTGAGGCACAAGAAGTTTTGGTAACAGCTGCGCATAAGCAGTTGAATGTGACCCTTCCTATGATTATGGTAAAGGATGACTTCATGTCCACCACATGGATGTGCACCATCTTCATCCGGTGACTTTCCATGGTTTCGAAGGTCATGAGAAATTTGATTTGACCAAGTGGTTCTACGGTCTTCCAGTGTATGAAGCCAGTGAGCGAGTAAAGTGATGGCTCTATCAAACCATCCTTGTAACCCCCTTGCGGCTCCAGAAAATTTTTGAGGATGAGGAGGTATAAGATATCCGCCGAGCTTCTACCATTAGTGAGAATCTTGGTGAGTTTGCAGTTGGCCACCGTGGCGGTGACAAAGAGGGAGAGTGTCATCGTTCGGGAAGCGTATTCCCCTAGCATCTTTTTCTGTGAAGGTCAATGGCATACTTGCTCATTTTAGAGACGCGGTACAAGTGAGTGCTCCAGCGATGTTCATCTCCCTTGCATATTCCTTGCGTTGTCTCTTGGAACTCCTCTAGGAGGTCATGCCCCCTAGTATGACACCGACAAGGTGGCAGGGTTTTTGGAAGGTAAGTTTCTTTTGCCTCTGGAGTTCCTTCATTTACGAGCACCTATGTTGGGGTGACCGCTCTTTGGGGAGGAGCCCCTTGTGCCATGGTTGGCTTGGCGAAGCGTGGGGCTTGTCTCGTGGGTCCTCCTTTCCAAGCACGGTATTCACTAATCTAATGACCGCCGGTTTTGCGGAAGGTGCACTACTTTTTTTCTAATTTTCTAGGTCCGTGATCTTGAGGTTGAGTGCTCTCGTCAAACCTCTGGTAGTCTTGGGGAGGCCGGTTGTCGATGGCCATGACCTTACGCTCCTAAGAGTGCGGGTAGTTCTTGTTTCTGGAGGTTTTTCTTGAAAGAGCTTACGGTTTTTTTCACCTAAGCGTCATGATCGTGTGATGAGAGCTCGAGCTTAGTAGTGTCACCATTTTCACCTCGCGCGTACTCCTGTAGTTTCCTATACAATTCCTCGGTGGTTCTTGGAAGGTTCCAATTAAGGGCCCGATTTACTTCTCCGGTCAAAGAATCAAGTGTGAGCCATCCCCATTAGTGCAAGGGTAAAAGGTTTCACATATCCATTGGTCCTCCTCCGGCAGCACGAATTACCGTGGGATATACCTCCAAGAATTGCAGGGGGTTGGAGTCCCAACAATATTGCTTTAGTGTGAGTGTCTTGAATTTTTAGGGGAAGACGACTTATTTGATCCACCTCGACAAAGGGTTGCAATTTCATTTGTGGCTTTGTCCCCCCAGTATTTATGCCGTTTACTTCGGATGTCACTTTCCTCCCTAAAGGGCGAGCCTGGTGAACAGTCTAGGGACCTCCTCGGCAAGCGGGAATGGTCGCATTGGTGCCTCCTAGAAGCCGTGGCCATTTCGGAATCTATCACCTAATCCTCTTGGTGTGTGCACGTTAGTTCGTGGTGACTTGCCGCTTGACTTCCTCGGTGGCCGCTCCCGACTTGGTGGGGGTTTGTGGTGCTTTGCCCACAGCCTTCGTTGTGTGTATTCTGGGCGTGAATTCCTTGGAGGGTGCTTTAACTCAAGTGGTTTTGGGCGTGTCACAACATGATCTTCGGGCAGCAAGCTTCTTCTCATCATAGCACTTCAAGGAGTTGCGGCCTCATTGCTGGCAGTGCCGTGCCTTAGGATGCTCCAGTATAGGTGGGCTGCCAGAAAGGGTGGAACCACGGAGCTTTGCCCATGACGGCCACATGTGCCACGGATGGTAAGTACGGGAAGTAGGCCGTGTTGAGGATCGACGCTCTTCCATCGTGAACTCTGATTCTCGCGATGTCATGTGATCGCCCTAACGATGCTAGTCAAAAGCGTTTGAAATTATGAGGCCAATGGAATCATGACTTGGCTCGGAGCATGCTGAAGTCAATGAGCTTGGCATTTGCAAGAGTCCTCAAGTTGATGATGAGCTCTTCAAGCCTCCTTGAGGTATCATCGGGGATCCTTGAGACGTTGTGGCGGGCTCCGAGATAGATGCCATTGAGTAGTTTCTCACCTTCTGATACAACGAATAACACACGGTGGCGAGGACTGGTTTGGACGATGCCTTCCACATTCTCCATGCGTCTAGCGTTTGAGTATTCGTCCTCGGTCGCCTCCAAGGTGCCAACTTTTCTCTTGGAACCTCGAGTTGTCGTGCCTTTGCTCCAGGCAGGCAATCCTCAGCTTCGGTGAGAGTTTGATTTGGCGGGGCCATAGCTTCTCACTTGACTAGGTCCCCACAGATGAAGCCACTATTATCGTTGTAGACATAACACTAGAGAGGGGGTGTTGATAGCTCGATGGCTATGTCATAAGTTTAATTGGCTTTTTACCATGGCCTTGTTAGAATGGTGTCGTACACTTGGCAAAACAAGACACTTCGATGTTTTTTGAATAAGTTCGGCCGCCTCGTGAAGCACGACATAGTCCTATGTCGAGAGAGGAGGCCCGTGCAAGACTTGGTAGGTCATCAGAGATTTCCCAAAGCTATCCTAGAGCTCCGTGTTTGAGACCTGGAGCTCTAGGTCTCCCTCATGAGATTTCTCATTTATCGGATCGATTTTACATCTCCATGGGGCGTTTATATAGGCAAGAGGCCCATGACAAATGATCATGGGCACCCTTGAGGGGGAATGTGAGTGGAGTAGTCTAGGTAAAATGGTCCAGGAGTCCATGGTGGACTAGGGGACAGGAGGTGGTTCATAGCCCACGATGAACTAGTCCTCACATACATCCCCTAATGCTTCTCTTCTACTTGCTTTGACTTGCAGTGGTTTTGTTGACTTGTTGACCTATTCTTGTACCATGTAGATGCCACATAGGATGCTATAGGCCGACCCATATAGGATTACCAATATCCCAACAACATTATTACTACTTATGTTAATAGGGAAATCTATATGGAGTATGTCCGCCCCGTGGTCTTAACAGGTGAACGTCTCACGACCGTGTGATCGCGTCGATGTGTTGGTGAGATCCAAGCGAGCGGCTTCTGGGAGGAGAAAGAACAAGCGGGAGGAGGAAGGAGGGGGGAGATTGAGCAATGGGGGCAAAGAGAGAATGACGGTGTTCACCGTTGCCCGACGGGTTCACCGGTGCCCCTGAGGCTTAGAAGGATGACCGCCGTCGGGAGGACGAGACGGGGCTAGCCCTACCAGCCACGGGCAATAGTGGACGATCGATTGGACGGGACCAGTGAGGCGTGTCAAGGACAGGAGATATTCGGGATGGATACGGCGATGCATGTCATGGAGCAGGAGGACGAGTAGGAGGAGAAGGTGTTAGCTGTGGAGCTAGAAGAGGACGAGTTGGAGAAGACGAACAATGGAGCGGAATAAAGAGGAAAACGAGCAAGATGGATGGGATACATAGGAAGAACGAAGGTGGGTTGCACGATAAAGTATATCGGCCTCTAAAACTATTAGAGGCACGTCGCCACCCAGTAAGGTTCTTAATTGTATTTTAGTGGACCAACGATCGAACGGGTGAACCAGTGGTCCGATTGATGAGCCGGTGAACCGTGGGGCCAGCCCAGACAAAAACAAACAACCATGTCACAGCTCAGCCTCAGGTCTCAGCTACAGCTCAATCGCAGCCGAGTCTTCGCTTCACGCCGCGTTGCTATCCGGGGAAGGCCGGGAGCTTAATCCGTCCGACGTGGCCGCGATTAGCTTAGTGGTTAAAGGTCTATGATTAACCTGGCAGTGAGTAGTAGCTAATCAGCAAGTGGTTTTGTTGTTGGGACCTAGGGGGAAGGTCGAGCCACATGCATGCATACTTGGATGGAGAACGTGGCGCGTGGGGTCAGGGATATCTCTTAACCATGCATGCTTCTTTTGTTGCAGCACTAGCATCAAGTGTGTAGATTTTATACTACCGTCGAATTGACATGTACTGTAGTTAAAGAGCAATTTATTTGTTACACCACTTGCAACAAGTCTGTTGATTTTATACTGCCACCGAATTGACATTTACAGTTAACAATTTGCACTTTTTACTTTTGGACGGGATTTTTAGCACTTATAATTGTTCCTTTGAACGTGTCGAAAGATTCGAAGAACGGAGAGTACGCTGAAGAAAAAGGCCAATGCTGTCAATCACAATTTCTTTTGCATGCTTTGCTCGACCTAAGAATGGCATATGCCACTGCTTTGATAATGGTTTATCACGTCAGTTAAGAGTCGTTGCCTCCAATCCATAGCCAAGAAAGAAATATCTGACTTTTATCGGTTAAGGCGCTGGCGCTTCAGATGAATGAATGAATAGATCGCTCGAGATATTTGATCGCTTCCTTTTACCAAACAACTCTTGGGATATTCGTTGTTTTGACCTTTCAAACACGCCAGTTTTTGCCCATAACTTGGCCCTTGCCGCAGGCGAGCAGTGTCGCTCGACTAGTACCACTACTTGCAGCGGCCGGCTGCTAAGGACATTGATGTGTTGGGACCAGAGCGGCTTAATCATGATGGTATTCAGGGGGTGTTTCGTAATTAATTAGGCACGCATGCATGCATAACACTGTATGGCGCCGGTGTCGTTCTCAGAGTTGAGTGGCAAATTTTATCGGCGTGTCGAATATCCGCATCGCAATTACGCGCATGGCTTAATCTTAACCCTGCAGTGTGGCGTCTTATTCACAGGACATGACCGGTTTTATGCTTCTATGGCGTCTTATTCACAGGACATGACCGGCTTTATGCTTCTATCTCTCAAGCCAGGTAATTCCGTTCAATCGAGATTATAGAAGATGCCACATCGGAATTAACTAGTAGGGGCTTTTGGAGACGCGTCAAATGCTCTCAAAATCTGACGTGTAGCAACATCACCGGTAACGCAACTAGCAAATGTCCTACTCTAAATTAAGACTAATTCACTTCTTGCGATCAGCCGGATTCAGACCTATCTATTTACACTTGATTTGTTCCTTGATAAGCAAATAAAAAAGTACACTGCTGATTGGTCTGGTATGTTTGTATGACTGCACTAATGCGCCATCGGAGCTCTGACTTAGTTAGATTGTTGGTCTTATGCATTTTTTTTCCCCTGTCCTTTTCTTGTTGGGCATTCCTATCTACTGCAGCTTGTTGCACTGATCTACTACTTGATTTTGGCAAAGATTGTACGCGATCACGGTGTGATACGTTTGCTATTGTTGTCGCTATGGATGTTTTCTCATAGAAAGCATCGATCAGGCACAAGTTTTCAAGGCATCAGAGGATCTAGGAGTTCCCGACCAGTACATGCTCTGAATTGTTTTTGTTTGAGATAAGTGCGTATTACTCTTTGAACTATCATCTCACTTTAATTTTAACCTTCAAGCCCAACGCTTTTCATACTGCGCGGTCGACCGTTCCCAGCGGTCAATTCCGACCGCTACAGTACTGCTACAGTACCATCACAGTACAGCTACAGTACCACTACAGTACAGCTACAGTAAAACTGTCAGAAAGTTGAAAGCTGAAAGTAGAAACTTGACTGTGCTAAAGTAGAAACCTAACTGTGCTAAAGTAGAAACCTGACTGTGTTAAAGTAGAAACCTGACAATTTTCCGACAGCTTTACTGTAGCTGTCAGAAATTGACCGCTGGGAAGGTCACCCGTAAATTACAGGTGCCCCAAGCCCAATACTTGTTAAATTAACCTCTCGCTTCTCAATACCGTTTAAAAGTTTTGGTTCACGTGAACGCCACATCAGCCCGTCACTGAGGCGTTGGCTGCAACGTGTACGACACGTCACCACACGTCACTCTTTTCTTCTACAAGAGAATTTATCATATGTCCCTTTTTTCTTATAATTAATCATATACCCATTTAATTATATGCCCCATCTCATATATTCTATTCATTTTCATGGTAACTAAGACAGAGAGGATGGTGATTTAAAAGACAACTTGTTGAATGGAACATCCACTACCCAAATTGCCCCTGTGTAATTGCCGTTGTCCTCAGTCAAGCTTCTCCCGTCCAAGCCCTACTCCGCCTTCTCTATCCAAGCCGCGGGCCGCAATGTCCGCATCAGAGCCGGCCGTCGCTCTCCTTCGTGGCACTAGCCGTTAGCGTCCTCCTAGTGCTCTACCGCCGTGCATCCTCCTGGAGCCATAGCCGCCTTCTGTGGCGTGCTCCCGCAGGCTGCGCAGGCCCTAGGCAAGCCACCATTGCTGCTTGCAGCAACAATGGTTGCAACTCGTGCCAGCTGTCGCCGCCGTCCTCTGTGGACCTCATCACTACCAACGACACTCACTGAGAGCATCTCCTCCAGCTCCTTCATCTCCATTATATTTCTCTCTTCATGAGCCCTGTTCATTTCTTTGCCCCAAATCCAATTCCTTTTCTCTAGGGCAACGTCAGCTTATAGGTGCGGAGCAATGGGTAAAATGGATGCACCTATTCCTAATTGATCTCAATGGTGCAGTTTGCTTGATCTATTCTTTTTAATCCTTTGCTCAAACTTGTTGAAAGTCCTGAAAGTCAGTTCCATTCCCTGTAAACATTCTTTGTTCAGTGACTTGGGCAGGGGCAATTTGGGTAGTTGATGTCCCGACCTAAGTTTTTTTTTCAAATCACCATCCTCTCTATCCTAGTAATCACAAAAATGAATATAATATGTGAGATAGAGCATATGATCAAACAGATAATGAAAAAGAGGCATATAATCAATTAAAAAAGGGGCATACAATAAAGTACCACCGAAAAAGGGATATAGGGTCAATTATATCTTTCTTCTACCTCCATCTCTCTTCTCTGTCCCGTCTGGCCATGACTTAGCTCAAGATTATTGGTGAGGTAGTGCCCAAGGGGGTTGGGTGATGCAAAAACGAGTCTAGCAGGTCGCAGTGAAACTTCACACAATGTCGGTAAGGGTGAAGCGCCACTGTACTTGTTGCGCGTGGTGGTGCCACAACGCATATCAACCCTCCCGCGCGCCCTCAATTTTGAGTTGCTTGGCCGCTCCCGTCGACGGAGAATGTTGCGAGAGAGCGATGGGGAGTGAGTGAATTAGGAGGGAAGACATGGAGATAGGAGATGATGAGTCGCTGCTCGCCTTCTTCTCCGGCACCGTCTACAGCTCCGCCTTGCTGTATCACTACGAGCGCTGCCACCGCAGCACCACCTACGCTCTTGCCTCACCTCTTTTCTTTCATTTGTTAAATATTTTAACGGCTCATGTAAAACATAGAAATAGTTCTTAATATAAAAGGTCTTAGTGCGATGATTATTAGACTAATGATTAAGAATTAGGGGGTTTAAGTACCCTCTCCTCTTTCTTCAAAATTATGATAAACAGTTTGTGTGCTAATAAAAAGCAATTAGCGCTTGAGTGTGCTCAGCCGAATGTGCATGTACGAATTAAAATGCAGAAGCTATTAATGTTTCAGTTTGCTGCATGGTGCTTCAGTTACAAGCCTTATCGTTTAAACGAGTGAATGATGCTGCTTAAACGCTTGGTGCTTCAGTTACAAGCCTTGTGTTTAA
This sequence comes from Stipa capillata, assembly GCA_019208055.1. Lineage (NCBI taxonomy): Eukaryota > Viridiplantae > Streptophyta > Magnoliopsida > Poales > Poaceae > Stipa > Stipa capillata. The sequence goes on along the minus strand of JAGXJF010002758.1, from coordinate 442,972 downwards.
GCGAATAAATGATGCTGCTTAAACGCTTGTATAGTGCAAAGCGTCAGGCATTTTAAAAGGATCACCGTTTCAGCCTAAGTCGATGGAATGTGTGACTCTTTGCTTGACTGCTATCCAGTATATATACACGGCTGATCACACGGCAAAGTGAAAAACATAAGAGACTGCAAGGATCTCTAATCATCAAGAGAACACTTAAAGTGAGAAAGGAAGAGAGGAGAGAAAATTTTGATATGTAAGACGTTAATATGTAAGTTATTTCTTTTGGTTGGAGATAGGTTTATACGGTAGAGCACATATAAAATTGTTTTTTTGATTGAGTTAAATTGTGCCAAAATGTACTTCCGACTTCCGCGATATTGCTCACGTCATTTCCCCTACTTTTTTTCCAAACCCCCGTGCCTTTCTTGACCCCTAGCCGAAGCTCGAGTTAGCCATCCATGGCGTTCCGTTCTGTCCCCGGAGAAGAACGATTCCCATCTTTCATTTCCTTTTGGCTACGTGTACTCAAGAAATGACACAAGAAAATTTCTTTCTCTGATTTGTTTCACGGCCATGTGGGCCACCAATTTTATTTAGTCTTTCTGATGACACTAGGACACCGGATCACAACAAAACCACTCTGAATTAAGTCAAAAAAGTTATTTAAATGGTTGTGAGAATTGAGCAATTTAACCGGTTTTGGACCTAGGAGATGAAAATCAAACCGAGGTAATAGTTCAAGGGTAATATGCACTTATCTCTTTTTGTTTCCCTGGTGCGTCGTTGATTTGAATTGTTGGAAGAGAGGAGGATGTCATCATTTGTTCAGCCCCTTGCTCTTCTTTTAGGTCGTTGCTTCACGTTGTCAAAAGATCTATATACAACTCATGTGGTATGGAAATTAGTTGGTCCAAGCCTTGGCTTCCAATTTCCATAACTTGTATAGTTGCCTCGCATGTCAAGCGTCGTGAAACGATATTATTCTTCTTATTTTTGTGGTAAGGAATTGTGATAAAAATTTATACGCTTGTGTATACTATTAAATTTCGTTGATTCATCTCAGTGTTCTTGAAAAAGATAATTCTGTTGCTGATGGGCCTGCACCTGTATAAGGCCTAGGCTTTTATTTTGGTCCAACTCAACATTCTCAACTATGCGAAGTCCCCACATAAAGGTTATCGGAGCTATAAGCACAGCAGCCAACAGGCACCTCGTGAAAAACATCCAAAGTAGCTAGAGGGTTGTACTTGCACTGCAAGTCTGCAACTGCAAGGTGGCGACGGACGGGTTGCTGCACAGACACGAAGGCGAGGAACTGCTGCTCGATCGGCATGGACATGAGCACCAGCCGTTGAGACGTATGTAATTGAGATTTCAGAAATCTCAACGATTCTGGTGGTGTAGAGAGAGGGGGAAAAAGAGGCCCGAGTTGGGCCGCGCTCGCTCGGAGTCCGGCTGGACCGGCTCGCATCCAATACAGACTTTGAGTGGTGGGGCGTCACGATCGGCACGTACCCTATTTGTATTTGTACCGTAGGAATGCAGATATACTTGAGCTGGACGCGGAACAGAAAATTAAGAGAATGCAGGAACTGAAAAACGTATGAACAAAAAGAATACAGGAATGGAGCATCGTGCAATGTCGAATTTTATAAAAATTAAATATATAAAAATAAGTAATAAAAGTTATGTGGTTATATGACGAAAAAACAAATAAACTTGAGGCGCGGAGTTGCCCAGGTGGTCAGCACATATAGTGGTCAGGCCATCAGGGCGCACACATGCGCATGGGTGAAAATACAAACGACTATCCGTTTGGGTGGTAAAACTGAACCTGTGCTCAATTGGCTCCGTGGAATATTAATCGTTTTGCGGGAAAAATGGGGTTCCAAGGCACCCTGGAGGTCAGGATGAAAACGGTTCGGATAATATCCGATCCGAACCATTTTCGTATCCGACGGAAACGGATATGGAACGGAAATTTTGGTATCCGACCGGATACGGTAGCGGATACGGATAATTAGTAGCGGATACGGATACGGATATGGTATTGCTGTTATCCGGCGGAAACGGATTATCCGATATTTTTTGTCGGATATCCGAAAATGCTAAATCGGATAATTATCCGATTATGCACTTAATGACTTAACTTTTTGTCTTTTTCATTTTTTCGTCGCTCGGCCTGAGGCTCACTCAGTCACTCTGTACTGAGACTCAGTCACTCCTCAGTCCTCACTCGCTAAGTCGCTAGGTCGCGTCCGGCCTCTCCTCCCCGCCGCCACCCCCGCTCCCGCCCGCCTCTCCTCCCCGCTGCCACCGCTCGCTCCCGCCGCCACTGGCCGCTCCCGCCCGCCTCTCCTCCCCGCCGCCACCGCCCGCCGCCGCCGCTCGGCCCCCTGCCGCCACCGCCCGCCACCACCATCCCCCCGGCACGGCCGCGCGGAGCTCAGTCCCGCCCGCCACCGGCCGCTCCCGCCCGCCTCTCCTCCCCGCCGCCACCGTCCGCCACCGCCCGCTCCCACCGCCAGCGCCCCGTCGGGGCCCAGATCTGGCCCCCGCCACCGCCCCGTCGGCGCCCAGATCTCGGCCCCGCCACCACCGCTCGGCCCCCCTGCCGCCACCGCCCGCCGCCGGCGCTCGGCCCCCCTCCGCCACCGCCCGCCGCTACCTCCCTTCGTCGCCGGCTCGCCGCCTCCTTCCCATCGTCGCCGTCCAGCTCAAGGCTGTTCATGTTGGAGTGGAGCAGATGGTGTGGGTGGTTGGAAAACCTTGGAAGGGGCATATACTTGTTATTAAACTTATTATATACTCAGGGATGATGCAGTGTTAGCAGTTAGCATTTTGGAGAATTTGGCGAAAGTTAGCTTTTATTTTATTTTCATAATTTCTTATGTACATGTGTATATCCGATAATTTTTATCCGTTTCCGGTCCGCAACCGATCCGTTTCCGTACCATATCCGTTTCCGAAATAATCCGTATTTGTATCCGTATCCGAGCTCTATCCGATCCGCTTCCGAATCCGAAAAAAAAATATGGTGTAGGATATGGTTTGAGCATTATCCGTCCGTATCCGATCCGGTTTCACCCTTACCTGGAGGAAAGCCTGGTTTAAAAAATAATTTTTTATTAGATATTAAACGTATGTAATAATTGTCATAGAGAAAAATAAAATTTCAAAAATGTAATGATATCATGCTAAATTAATTTCTATAGAGTTGAATGTATAAGTGATCCACAAAATTTGTTAGCCTCGTTCATTCGATCACAAAAGGCCTTTACAAGAAAGTAAATGCCTACGAATTGACATTCGCCAAAATCCTACGAAAATTCTCCAATCCAAAGGGATGTTAAAGGTGTCGCGCTGCAGACCTTACGTTAAAGTTATAGGAACTCTAAGGATACGGCTAGCTAGCACAAACCACTGATGAACAATAACTCTCACGGGTAAACACGAGCTCCAATCCTCTTAAGTTGGTTTGTATACTTGACAAGCTTAATTATCCTGTGAACATGGCACAATACTGCAAATGAATGATGAATCAAAATAATGATTTCCAAAGTAAACAAATGCGGACTCAAGAGCGAGGAGGTGACCACCACCTCCAGCCTCTTGGGCTGCTCCACCACCTTGACGCTCTCGCCATCGCCGATAGCGGCCGACGGCGGTGGGGCATCCTCGCCACTGCCAACCACCCCTCCTTACTCCTGTGCGTCGAGCTCCTGTGCACGTCATTGTGGAGGGCTGTGGGTCACGCCAGATCACAACGTCCACCGATAGTTCGTGCTCTCTGACCAATGACGTAGCTGTCACAACTCTCTCGCTCTACGTTGCCTCACTAGGCCTACCATCCTAACGCTACCCGCGTTGTTGGCGGTTTGTAGAACACTGCTCACTCATGCCTCCAATAGGTGTCGACAGCCTCATCCCTGGCCTTGGCACCGACCCGATGTCAACGTTGAAAGTGTATCTAGGTCCCTAGATTTATGTTAAGTGGTCTTAGTGATTAATGACAACTGAGTTTATAGACTAACCATTTTCTTGAGTTTGAAAAGTATTTGTGACAACCAGGTTTATAGACTAACCATTTTCTTGAGTTTAGAAAGTGTGTATGGGTTAGGTTCTATTCCGTGAGGTTGCATCACAGGGATGAACATACAGTCCGTGAAACCCTGATTGGCGATGTGTGAAGGATTTTAGATAAATTCATGTGATGAAAGTCATCAAATCAAGCGAAGCATCAGTGATCAAAGAGTTGAAGAAGTGAATCTTATATAATCAACAAGGAGCTTAAGAAGTGAACTTAGAGAAGACCAATCAAGATTGCGTTCAAGGGAGTGAACCATGTATGATTGAGGTGAAGTTTAAGATAAGAACAAGTGTTGACCAACATGAAATGCAAGGTTGAATTCAATGTGGTCAAGGTTAAGCTCATGAGATGAGACGTATATGATCAGTGTCTTGTAGCACGGAATTCAAAAGAACAATTCAAGGTGCGGCTTAAAGACATCAAGATTGAAGGATGAACCACAAGTGATCAAGTTGTTCAGTGAGTAATGTCGATCATGTTTGTAAACTAACCATGTTTCATGTGTTTGGAAATTATGAGGGCTGGGTTCACTTCATGAAATTATGTCAAAAGGATGATCTTATTAAAGCTCAAGTCAAGAAGGCATCAAGTGTTGATGCCTATCAAAGTGCATTGAATGTTTTCATAAGTTTTCGAGGGTGCTTTATACAAGGATGGTACTCAAAGGAAAGTCGAGATGTGCATTATGTGAGGATGAACCCAAAGCAAAGTTTTAATGTTGTGAAGCACCAAGAGATGATGACATTAAGGTGCGTGGTCCAAGTTGAGCATTACGTTGAGATATATACTTGAAGTTTATGGTCCATCAAGCTATGATGGACAAGCTAGTGAAGATTTTTTCAAGAGAAGATTTTCCCGTATTGGTGTATGGCGAAGCAAATCCCAAGACTTCATCGAGCAAAAGATATCACAAAAAGATTCCAATTTAGAGCTAGGATGATTGTTTTCATCAAGCTCATTTGGAATGCTTAACGCAAAGGTATGCCTAGCAAGGTTTTCCTAATTTTACCGGTCTCAAGGTGTTGGAGAGAACTAGGTTATTGGAAAGATAGTCATTATATCAAGAGGGGTTGCCGGATAAGTAGCTTGAACGAGTCGTGTCTCGATTACTCAAATCTTTGCATGTTTTGCATATTCCCCAAGCTCCTTGTTCCCACGCTTTAATCTTGCATGATTAACGCTTGTCCGATAGGTGGAGAGCTTTCGGATTTGTTCCCGGAGCATCTGGGCCTATTTTTTCTCCATCTCGAAACCTCTAAGTTCGTGTCGGAGTGTCTGAGTTTGAAATCTCAGAGCTTCCGAGTTTGATGTAGGAGCCTCCGAGATCTGCTTCTCATCGTCTCTCTTGAGGTGTTTGAAATCTCAGAGCCTACGAATTCACATCGAAGCCTATGAGATCAGCTCCTAGTGTTGGCAATTTGAAATCTCGGAGCCCCTAGGGTCTTCTTAGAGCCTCTGAGTTCTGGTTTTGACTGGTCAATATGGCCGTTCTTTTGGATCTTAGAGCCTCCAAGATTTAACGTCAGAGCTTCCGAGTTTTGCAGAGAAAGTGTATAACAGCTAGTTTTTGAGTGTGGAATATAAGTAGCCACCTTGGTTGGTTGGGAGAGTAAGCTTTAGTTCTTGGGGATCATTTGTTGGCCTCTCCTCATACACTCTTTCACTTAATAGCATCTAGGGCATGAGTTGCTCTTGGTGAGGTATCAGAAGAAATTCTTTTGCATTGTGTTGCATTGGTTATATCGATTTGAGCTCTCCGCATTGACTATGTTTGGGTTGAAGTCCAGAAGCTTGTTACTCTTGGAGGCTACCACCTCCTAGACGGTTTGGTGGTGTTGAGCTCGGTAATCTCTCCAAGAAAATTGTGAGGAGGCCCGAGGACGTGTGAGTGGTTCTGGAGCTTGCCATCTCTGAAGTGGAGGAACAAGCTAACCAAGGTGAGTAGTTTTGCTAGAGTCAAGGATCTCTATGGAAACGCTCGATTCGTTGGGACAAGTTTCTTCAACGGAGACGTAAGATATCCGATCTTCGATAACAAACATCGTTTATGTCCCTTGTCTCCTTTACTTTCTTTCAAGTCATATTTGTGCAATTTTTTTATATAAAAATATATTTCTTGCTTGTCATCCTAGTATTGCTTACCTTGTCTCCTTTACTTTCTTGCAAAATTTACTTACGTAATTATCTTATGTATAAATTTTCTTTGCCTACTTTCAGCCTATGATTGCTTATCTTGTCTTAGATTTAGGGTATTGGTGGACATAGTTGAACCTAGACTTTTTAGGTTTTGCACTTCTGAAAATCCGTTTAGTTAAATTTCACATTAAAAATTGACCTAAATCGTAATAAATTTTAAAATGCCTATTCACACCCCTCTAGGCGACATCCGAGATCCTACAAACATCATCATCTACAAATCCAACAACATCAGCCTCATGCAGCCCTGCCTATGGCGCTCAAGACTCAAATCCCGGCCTCCTTGTCACCGACTTCATAGTGTTAGTTTTCCTCTCCGGATCCGGTGCCCTTGTGATGTGTTGGGTCTTGCTATCCACATGCCAGTGTCCTTTCAGTATCCGTTGAGGCGGCTTGGTGGCCTCCCTCCCTCTCTCCGTGGTGGAATCAAGGGAGTCCTCATCAATGCTTCTACTTTGAGCGTTTTGCACTATTGACATCTCTTCTTTCAGTTAGTTTCGTTGTGCGGCTCACCTCCACATCATGCCTTCATCGGCTGGCTGGCCATGGTTTTGCAAATGGTGGCCATCGAGGAGGTGTTGTCTCATTTCGGCAGTTGCTGTGCCTGGGCATGGATGGCCCTCTATGCATCTGGATGCTCCATATGGAGCTACTGGGATCCATGGCATCACAAATGGCAACCATGGAGGCGGCATCCTCCTGTTCTGGGATATGGCCGCGATGGAGGGTTGGTACTCAATCACTATTTTCAGGCGGAGTGGCCTCACTACTCTTGTGGTTTCCTATCTTTTGCTCCTTGCTCTACGACGGTGGTGGGCGATGCTATATCATGTCTATTGGTGAGATGTAAAAAAAGTATACTATTTTTCTATGTTTAATGATGCATTTTTATTATATTTCTATTATTATTTTAATTATTTTACTGGATTACTTAATAAACTGGCATACTGCCTTTTAATCCTATTACTAGCAAGGTACTCATGCATTACAACGAGACAAGAGAGAGATGTCTAAAGACATTGATAAAGTGGTCGCTCTATTTTGTGAACAGGAGTGTGAAAAGTGACGTGTGTATAATTTTTTACAACAATCGCCGATGTCTTTCTCTCACTTCCTTCCCTCCCTGGCGATCAACTATGTTTTTCCCTTCCTCTCTCTTCGTCATCCCCTCAACTTTGCCCCTGACTTTGTCGTTTCTTCGTTCTGCAATCATTCTGATCCAATCCTCATCGCTCTACCGTCATATGCATGCCTTCTCTAACTTCGATGGGTCTCCGTCACATTTCCTATCGCCTCCAGTTGTAACACTCCATAATTAATTAAAAAATGTCAAAGTTAGTAAAAATCGAGACTGACCGAAAACCTGGAACGAAGTGATAATTTAAATTTGTAAACCATGCTTTGAATTGAAGATTTGAGACCGCGGTTGTGTTCATCTCATTGAATCAATTGAGATAGACTATAAATTTGTTCAAATCAGAGTCCGAACGAATCGATCGAGATAGACCCATCCCAACCCATACTCTCCCTCTCCCTCTCTCTCTCTCTCTCTCTCTTCTCATCTCACCCTCCCTTCAAGCCACTACCGCCTCTTTCAGCACTGCCACCACCATCTTTCATCTTCAGAAATAATGTAGTTGATCGCAATAATAATTTGTACAAAATAATATAAATAATACTTTTGCATTCTAAACATATGCTCCCTTTAATAAACCACATCATCCCCCCAAACAAGCCCTAAGAAAGTTACAAAGGTAAAATGGTTTGAAGCGTCAGGCTGATAATGGTAACATAACTCTCTCTTAGTTTCTGAATATATGTCATTCTATGATCGTGCACAACATGTATAAGTAATATTGGTAATAACCATAGGTAAACAGTATTTTCAAAATTGTAAAATGACCCAATTTAGAATAAAATTTGGCAGTGAGTACTAGAATGTTTTTTGTGTTACAGAGTACCTAAATTGTAAGCACTTAGATCTCCTCGAATATATACATTTTTCCATTTATGTTATAGTAAAAAATGTACGAATGAAAATTTAAGTATTTTCAAAATTTTAACATATATTTATTAGTAATTTCCAAATTTTAAGAGATAGAATGATATTTCGTGCTGACTATATTTGCCGGGAGCTATGATCCTTGTTCTTCTCGGTGAAAGTGACATGACCACAGAGCAAGCGTATGTCGTGCCAGGACAGGACACAGGAGCAAAGCTATAAAACCGAAACCCGGTATAACTAGAAGTCTCACCTTTTGGAAACATACATGCATATGCAAATCTGTGCATACGCTCCGCTGCTCCGGTACGGTTGCATGCTTCAAGTTGCCCATTGGTCAAAAACACGATCATCAGAGCATGCACCCATCCAAAAACAACGGTAACTCGATCGAAGCATGGCAGCGGGTTATAGGTTGGCAGCATCCCCTCCTCCCCCCTCCTCCCTCTCCACACAGCGCGCGCATGCCATGGCCTAGAAGCTAGCTCCACTCACCCCCGCCCCAGTCAAAATCAATCCCAACCTCTTCGAGACGAGACCATCTGCAAAACTCGATCCACTACCCTCCCTCCCCGTCTCAACTCTCGAGTCTCTCAGCACACTTGCGGGCACAAGAAACTTTCTCTGTTCCTCTCTGCCTGAGATCTATGCATGTGTCTCCGAGAGGTGAAGCAGTTGTCCGAGTCTAGTTGCGAGTGGTTAGTCTCTCGGCAAAAGAGAGATGCGAAGTTTCACGAGCTACTGCTTTGCTGCATGTGTGCTGCTGCCACCTGCCATGGTTAGCTACCTAGCTTGCTAGAGGTAAGCCAAAAAGGTAGCTGCCTGGCTCTAAGTGCTTAGAGCATCTCCAAGAGACTCTGGAAGAGGCTCTAGATAGCCATATTTAACCAAAAAAAAGAGAAAAAGAGTGCTCCAACAGTTTTCTGAATAGCGTTCTCCATCCCTGTGTGTTCTGTATCTCCCCCCTCTCGCTCTCCAAACATCTGCGCTCTGGATTGAGGGTCGTCGCTCTGGATCCGCCGGCAACCCCCTGCACGCGCAAAGCTTTCCACCCCAAGTCCCCTCTCTCCTTGGCGCCCCACCTCCCGCAGCTCCATTGCCATCGCCGCCCCAGCTCTTGACACGTTACCCGCCTTCCTCCTCGGTGCCCCACCTCCCAGCTGTTCCCTTCCGCTCGCCGCCCCGGCTCGCCGCACGTCCCCCCTGGACGTGGCATCTCTGTTCCCCTCTCTGCGCTACCTCCCAGAAGCTCCCTCCGCTCGCCACGCTACATCCCCTGACCACCTCCAGGAAGCTCCATCCCCGCATCCAGATCCAAATCAAGGCGGCGACAAATCTAGAGCGGGGTCGGAGAGAAACCACCGTCTCCTCTCCGCTTCCTCTTGAGCCATCGGCGCTGCCCCTCCGCCCCCCGTCCAAGTGCGTGCTACTTCTCTCTCTACTCCACTCCTCCAGCGCCCGCCTTGCCAGCCTAGCATTCGCCGCGTCTCGCCTGCCGCACCAAGCACAACCGAGGTATACTCCAAAACTTGCTGCTCTCTTCTCCTCCCTCCCTCCCTCGGTCAATGCTGCCCGTCGATGTAGTGGAAGGTGAGAGTCCAGATGCTTGATTTCTTCCTGCTACTTTGGGATTTTGGTCTCGTCTATGATGGATTGAGTGGGAATCAAGAGTAGTGCGAGTAGTTCTTGGTTAGGGGGACTCAAATTTAGGTATTAGCTATTTTATTCATGATCTCCTTGCCTTTGTATTGGTTGATCATGCATGTCCTCAAAGCCAGGTTGTGCTAAAAAGACCGTATGCATGCACCCCTATACTTGGTATTGGTTGATCATGGATGTCCTCAAAGCCAGGTTGTTCTATTCATTTTTGGTAATCTAGAAAGATAAACACTCAGAATTTCTCCAGCCCTTTACAGCAGTATTTTTGATAACTTGCAATTAGTTAATTATCTTCACTACCATAATGAGCCGATCCTATCCAAATTTAAGTCTTATGTAAGACATAAAATGTGTAATGACAGTTGCATATGGCTGTGCCTTAACTGAGTTGCATATGGCTGTGCCTTAACTTTCTTTTGCACCATTTCGATGATGGGCCTGGACAATTAAAGAAATAGAGGAACTAGCAAGTGCCTTTAAAAAATTAGCGAAAGATAACTTTTCTCCATGTTCTTGCCCATGCACAGATGATCTAAACACAATGATTGGTCAAATCAAAGAACTAGCTGCTACTCTAGATAATGTCGCGTCCCAATCGACCGCATTGCTTGATGATTCTGTTCCGCTTGATGATTCTGTTCGTGTAGAGGATGACATCGCTCTTGGCCTCGGGCCCGACGATCCTATCCCCACGCGACTACAAGAGCGATCATAGTGATGTGCCAGATTTTTGGCAGCGGTGTGAAGATGAGGGACTTGATTTCGATAGTGATGATTCTGAAGTTAGTTTAAGTATCTTTTGGAGGTGAAATTGTTGTAGTACTATTTAGAATTTGTATGCACTCTATTTTATATTGGTGTCCTTGAATCTGTATGCACTTTATTTAAGAATATTTATGTATTATGAGATGGTTCATACTGTTATATCTATATAGATGTTTGACTTGTTAATTAACTTGTATACAACTTATGTTCTTAGAAAAATTGCAATGGGTGGGTTGGAGGGGTTTTTACATTAACTTGATGGAGGAGACAAATGATGTTGCCGCTTGGAATGAATCTCAAAATTTTAGCCCCGTTTGGGGGCAACAATCCCCATCTGAACAAGTTAGACCGTCCAATAGGCCACCTGTGAATAACAGATCAAAAAAATTTGGTGAAAAGGAAGACAGTCTACTCATGTCCGCATGGCTTAATATCAGTACAGATGCAGCACAGAGTAATGAACAGACCCTCAGCACTTACTGGAAGAGAATTCATGATTTCTTCCATGAGCATAAGGACTTCGAGTCCGATCGTAGTCAGGCTTCCCTTATGCATCGTTGGTCAGCTATTCAAGAAAATGTCAACAAGTTATGTGGATGCCATGACCGAATTGAGCGCAGAAGGCAAAGTGGATTGACGGAGAAATATAAGGTAATGTCCTAATTTGCTTGTAATCTATTATGTTTTTAAACATTTTTACTTTCTAAGATATATTTATTTTTATAGATTATTCAAGTATGTACTATATACAAGGAAGAAGAGGGCAAAGCTTTCTCATTCTTGCATTGCTGGAACCTTTTGAACAAGCATCCAAAGTAGACTGCAAGATTATCACACAAGAAACAGAAGGTGACCCCTAGGTCAAGTCCAAGTTCGTCTAGCCCAGCTAGTATGAATTCAATTCATTTGGGAGTTGAAGGTGAGGCTCCTAGTCTAGATAATGAGACATTGGCGAGACCAGCTAGTAGGAAGGCCGAGAAAGAACGTTTACGCAAAGGTAAAAGTTCTAGCGGTAGCACCGAAGGAGATAGCATCTACATGGATGTTTTGGATACTATCTAGTCAAAGAAGAGAGAGGCAGATGAGGAGAAAGAGGTAGAGAAACGAGAACAGTATGAAAGGCAGTATGCACTTGAGGTGAGAAAGGTAGAAGTTCAAGAAAGAAAGGTAGAACTGAAGAGGATGATGGAAGATGAGAGGATCATGAGTTTGGACATTAGCCATACGGACGAGCTACAACGAGAGTACTATATGCATCAACGGAGGGAGATCATTGCTCGTCGGTGCAGTAGGTCGGGTTAAGCTCATTCGCATGTGGGGAGCAGTGACTTATTATGTTTTATGTACTTTGTGAACCTTTTTATTTATGTTGTTCTATTCATTCAAGCGACGTTAAGAACTTATGAACTTTGAACTGAAAAAAAATGCGATCCATTACTTATTAAAACGTTGCCGAACTACATTGCAGCATGACGTTCCCATAAGTGTTCGACTAGATCAGCTTGCAGCTGAGAGTGAGCGTGCCTATTTCTAATACAATGATGAGTTTGAATAAAAATCAGAAAGTTTAGGCGTATAGTCATGAGAAACTGTTTCATTTTCTCCCACTCCATCAAAATTGTAGTCCTGGGGGCCTTCATCTCGCTCGTCTTCTATTATCATGTTATGCATGATGACACAAGCCGTCACGATCCCACGAAGTGTGTCTTGATCCCAGAAACGAGCTAGTCCACGAACAATGGCGAAACGAGCTTGAAGAACCCCAAAGGCCCATTCGACATCCTTCTTAACGGATTCTTGAGCTTGGGCTAATAGTTTCTTCTTATTCCCTTGTGGAGATGGTATTGTCTTCACAAATATCTCTCACGCAGGATATATGCCATCTGTAAGATAGTATCCCATTGTGTAGTCGTGGCCGTTGATGGTATAGTTGACCTCTGGAGCTTGGCCTTCAACTAACTTTGCAAAGAGAGGGGAACGACGAAGGACATTAATATCATTATGAGACCCTGGTAAACCAAAGAAGGCATGCCAAATCCAGAAATCTTGTGAAACAACGGCTTCTAGAATAAATGTCGGCTCATGAACATGGCCGGTATACATGCCTTGTCATGTCGCAGGGCAATTTTTCCATTTTCAGTGCGTGCAATCTATGCTCCCAAGCATTCCAAGAAAACCTCTTTCCTCTCCAATTACTAGTAATCTAGCACTATCATTATCATTAGGAGATCTCAAATACTCTTCTCCAAAGACTTCAATAATTGCTTTCACAAACCTTTTCAAGCTTTTTATAGCAGTGTTGTCTCAAATCCGAACATAATCATCAGTTGCATCGGTTGCTACTCTGTAGGCTAGCATTCGAAATGCTGCGGTTACCTTTTGCAAAGAAGATAAGCCGAGAACTCCAGCACTATTTCTTTTTTACATAAAGTAGTCATCACGAGCTTCCAGAGCTTGCAATATGCGGAAAAATAGAGAACGAGCCATTCTAGACCTGCGTGGAAAGAACGGAGAGCCTTATAAAGGAGGACAAACTAGTAGAGTAGCAAATATTTATTAACTAATTGCAAACCTGCGTCGAAAGAATGTTGGGCCGTAGGTAGGGGAATTTGAAAAATATTCGTTATACAGCCTGAAATGTCCAGCTTCTCTATTGCGATGAACCACCCGATGTCCGGGCATGGAACCGCCATGGCGTGGAGCACTCATAAGCTCGTGATGTTTTTGTAGTAGGTAGGCTGTAGTAAAAGCAAGTCTGTCGTCATCGTCCGATGACGACGATGAATCAACGAAGGATTGCATGCGTGAGTTTGGAGGACTGACTTTCAAGTGATAATGAAGGAATAGGCAGGAAGAGGATGAAGGGCAGGGAGAGCATATGGCTGTGCATATATAGAGCACAAAAAACTAACTGTTAGATAATTTAGCCGTTTGAAAATATGACCGTTTTAAATATAACCGTTGAAAATATAGCGGTTAGAGAATATGATCGTTGAAAATATCCGTTTCTAATATAGTTGTTTGAAAATATGACCGTTCGAAATATGACAGTTGAAAATATGATCGTTCAAAATATATCCGTTCCTAATATAGCCGTTTCAAATAGCCGTTACAAATAAAGCCGTTAAAAATATATTATTATTTGTAACATATGGATAAAATATAGAGAGGAATATGAAAAGTGAGATATAGAAAAGCTGTCGGAGAAGGAAGAAATACGGAGAGAAAATTTTTTAAAGATGGCTCCCCATATGAGATTTTAGAGAGTGAATTTTGAAGAAGCTTTTGAAGGTGCTCTTAGCAATCGCGCGTAGCTCGGTATAGTACCGCAATGTACGTACGTGACGAAGCTACTGGGTCTCCGTTTGTTCCCGTGCACATAAATGAAAGGCGGCAGGAACGGCAGAGTGGCTTTTCTTCCATCGCTAAGCCTGGGCAGCGTTGCGTCCCCGGCCGCCCGGGCCGGCATGCCGCGCCCACGTATGAGTGTTGGCCATTTGTAGTCCGGGAATCGTATGTTTGGCGCAGCCAAGGCCAATCTCGGTGCAACGCCCGAGCGATGCAGGGCGTACTGCGCGCTGCTGCCCACTCCGTATGGGTGTGGCTGCGCAGTTGCGCGGTACGTATGTAGCTGCCGTCCCCCACTTGCGCGCGGCGATGGCGACACAGAGTGAATCGAGCGCGCGCGCCCGGGCTGGGCGATTGACGGATGGGACGTGGGATGGGAGGGGCTCAGGGGCGTCCTTTGTGTCAAGCGAACTTTTTCGTGTGGGCTGTACTGTGGTTTTTTGTACCCGTCGGAGCGAGCGCTCCTGTACTTTGAGACGGGGGAATGTTTTCGTTGACATCACTGTTGCTACTTAGCCGTGGCCGAACATGACATCCGAGCTTTTAGGATCGGACGCCCCTCAGCACCGTTGGATCTCACCGAACACAGGCGCGACCGAAACTACCTTTACCGTCACAGCCTAGCTAGCCAGTAACCAGTGGCGTGCAACGAAAAACATTGCGTTGCGCCGTAGCTGCATAAAGCCAGTTTTCAGAAGTGTGACTGAATTGTTATGAACAGTCTCTGTAACTAACTTTCGGAAGCCATAGGCCGAGAAAACTTCTCTTCATTATCCGTGTCCGACTTAATTCAGTGCTCTCAGTTTCGTAAAGAGTGATGTGCTGCCATCCTAGCATCCTAGGATCCGTACCACTGTGAGCTACTCCACCGAACAGGGGAGATGGTCAGATCGAGATGGCCATACGCTGATACGCCCCGTACTGGCCATGGCCATTGGGCCGGGTGCATGGCTCGAGAGGGAGGGAATCGAAGCCGAGCAGTTTCGCCGCAAGTGCTAGAATCGGAGGATGCGATCGAATCGATTCGATTCGATTCCATTGGATTTGGATCGATGATGGGTGCCGCTGGCAGCAAAGCCGAAAAGGTGGTATGGGGCCTGGCGGAGGAGCCTCATCGTCGGGCTTGAACGGACCCGTTCGGGATCACCACCAGAGTGAAACTTATTGGCTTTGCCTTTCGGCTAATTAATTCTCTACACTGTTCGGCTTCCCGATCTGAACTCTGGTGCTGGATGCCGATGCTGTTGCAGCGTATAGTATTAGCTGTAGCCGCGCGCTCAGGGGATGCATGGCACTCTCCGCTTGCCGTACGTACCCTGTTAGCATGCACTGTGCCACTGTGCGCCCGTACAGTAGCATCGGATCGATATCACACATGTAGCTCCATGAACCATGCACTACTCGTATACTGTAGTATTTTTAAGTATCACCTAGGACACATACTGTATTTTTTATCTCCTAGGATACAGACGATGACTTTCCGGATAATGGCCAAAGTACAGCCTACTAGTACCAAGCCTATATATCAGGTGCGTCCGTATATATACCACAGCATGCACAGTTGCCCGAGGCGTGGTGCACAAGGCGTGGTCTGATGGACTGAAATGAATTTTGTACACCTGCATTTATCGCAGGCTGGAATGAGTCGGAGTCTGGCAGCTCTGGCCTCTGCACTGTTGCAGTGGGCTAAGCCCAACTAATCTAGGCTTTTATCTTTTTTTCTCACAACACAAACGATCCACTGCATCCAGTGCCCACGATTCGAGCTGTAGCTAGTACTGGCTAACTGGCCGGGAAAAGCTTTCGTTCCTTTCGGAAAGCCCATGCAACATACACGACGACAACACGAGTCCAGGAAAACGTGTGTGCACCCTCTGGCCTCTACTCTCGCCTCCTCACAAGTCATAGCTCAAGGGGAGATGAAACGAATTTAGGGAGGGACATGCACGTGAGAGCGTGTCAGCGCGAGAGTGCTCATGGTCGCGCGGACGCCGAGCTGCAAGCCGAGCACGACAGCGTGAACGCGCATCGCTCATGCATGCACACGACCGCACGAGCCCAAGGCCACGTGCCAACCCTGTGACGGTGTGACTCGTGCGTCGTGCGTCCACCAAAAAGCCATGGCAAAAATCTCGGCGAAGTACAGGTCTAGTACTAATCAGTTCCTGAGCAATGAGTGACGGCCCAGGCCGAAGCAGCTATATGTGACTAGCCGCAAGCCCTGCTAACACTGCACAAGACACAACAGTGTCATCATTTCTTATCTCTTTTCCCTGGCCATGATCCATGCCAAGATAGATGGATTGACCAGAGGATGTGTAGAAATGCGGTAAAAAGAATAGATGAGGAGGAGAGAGGCTGAGCTGAAAGGAAGCGAAGAGTGACAATACAGATGTCAGGCAGGCTGCGGAGATAAGGGTACGTTACTGTGGATAAATACACAGAATATATATATACACCTCGACATGACCGGACATCTTCTTCTTGCTTACAGCGCGCGGCGGGCCCTACCTACAAACGTCTAAACCCGCGGCTACTCATCCGCGCCGGCGCACCGCCTGGCGCCTGCCCCTCCACTCCCTACCCCCAACCGGGGTGCAAGATCTTCTGCGATTACTGTGCACACTGCCCAGTATCGGAGCAAAATCTTTTTGCTTTCACCAGTGCCGGAGCAGGAGCTAGAGGTAAGGGCCAGCTGAGCTAAGCATCGTAGTGTTCACAAACAAATAACCGGCCGTCGGATTTGTGTCACCTCTTTCGCTGTAAGAGGACCAAATTCCCAGAATATAATTAAGATAGAAAGATAAGAATCTACAACCTCTCAGTTCGCTGGAGCCACGGTAAGACAGTGTAGACGAGCACATCTCAAACTCCTGATGAAGCGTTCTCACTCCTGATGAAGCCTAGATTTCACATTTTAACTCCAGAATTGAGTAAGTCATACAATTAATTGTTAACATCGTCTAACTTAAACCTCAGACTATTCAAATGCGGTTTTTGGATAACGTGGCAATGGTTTGTACACATCGTGGCAGCTAGTCAACATATCTCGAATAAAAAATCCAAAAATTACGTAAAAACAGAAAAGAAGTAAAAAATAAATGGAAAATGGAAAGAAAACAAAGAAAACATATCACAAAATTTAGGAGGAAAGGGAAAATAAAATGGAAGAAATAAAATATAAATCAAAATATAAAAAATTAGGGGGAAGAGGAAACTTTCTATTTGTTTTACTTTAAAATCTCTGCATTTTTCACTCGGTTTTCTGTTATATTTCCAATTTCCTAAATCTTTCCTTTTAAAACTTATATTTTGTTGCCTGATACCTTTTTTTATAAATTTCATGATTACGTCCAAATTTTCTTGATACTTTCCTAAACTTTCTGACATATTTTCATTTCTTTTCTTTATTTATTTTCTCCTTTTTAAAAATTTCTTGATCTTTCCTCCAATATGCTGACTACGCTGTAACATGTGTGAAAATCACTTCAACATCTTCCAAAACTGCTTTTAATACTCTCTGGGCAATAATATTAATGATGTTGACAATAAAAGTGTAAGGTACCTGGTTTTAGAGCAGAGAAGTGAAAGCTAGACTCTCACAGGAATCAAGATGTGGGAATTTTACAATTCCCTAACAAAGGTAAAAAAGATTGGAAATCGGAAATTGGATCCTCCCAGTACCTAACGCTTTAGAATGTCATGTCGCAACTAGTTTTCTTATATGGATTGTATTTAGCTTAGAACGAGCCACACTTTCAGTTTAAGCTGTCGTTATTTCAGCTAAAATATGAGTTGGGGGTGGTGGTACGTTGCCTCATCACAATTCTCTCATAAAATCATGGCACTAACATGTGGGCTCTTCTCGCTCGTGCTTTTCTTATTTCTCGTCTCTTCCTCTATCTTTATTTCACACCAACTAGCGGTAACAAATTTTATACAAGATACTCCTAGTACCGCGACATTACATCGCAAACCAATATTTGGTTTGGATCAGATGTATATCGGATTAGATCTATTATATAATGACACAACATATACAGTTAGGTTTACATGTCTATCTCTAATTATATCAATTAAAGATAGATTGGCTTATCTTACTTCTAACAAATTTTCGTATATCATAATAAGTACTGTATAGACTACTAAGAGTTGAGGATTGGCCTAATGCAGAGCCGTAGGCAATGAGGTCACACCTTCACAGCCATTGCCGAATGCGGGAGGATGCTTGCTACGAAGCCTACCGTTTCTCTTTCATTATCTAAATTAAAGTGAGGTGCTTATTGTGCTACCATTCGTCGTCAAACATGATGACAACCACGGTGGAGATTGACCGAAGTTGGAGGAAGTGTGCAGATAAGGCGTAGGGAGGAAGAGAGCCAAAATGATAGACAATGGTCACTGGGAA
Organism: Stipa capillata; assembly: GCA_019208055.1. Taxonomy (NCBI): domain Eukaryota; kingdom Viridiplantae; phylum Streptophyta; class Magnoliopsida; order Poales; family Poaceae; genus Stipa; species Stipa capillata. The sequence continues at coordinate 424,522 of JAGXJF010002758.1, read as the reverse complement.
GGAATCGGGCGAAGTATTGTTGTGGGAGTGGAGAAAGAGAAGAAGGGAACATGAATAGTGCATATCAAGAGAGATAAAGCAATAGAAAGACACCAACATTTAGCGCGACATTGTGAAATAGAATAACCCTTTGATCAGTGCAAAGCAACACACATGTCACTAACTACTATTATTCAAATGCTTGGTGTGTTGGTGATGGTTGGCACGCCCCTTAATTAATATCCTCCTTTCTATAAAAACACAATGTAACATGTTTCAACAACTTTAGTAAGGTCACTATTGTTATTTTCATATGGTCAATACTCCTTCATTGTGATAATATATGTAGTTTTAGTACAATTTGATCATAAGTTTGCACAAAAACATATCTCTTCAAAAAAGCAAGCGTACCTTATAAAGCTATATTTTACGATGAACCTAACAAGTATTGTCAATTTGATGCTATGAATGCTGATGAGTTTTTCTGTATTTATTGTCAAATTTTAAGATGTTTAACCGATGCAAGTCTAAAATGATATGTAAACATGACACGGTAGTTGTATTAATAGCGCTCCTCCCTTAAATACATAAAAAGATGATGTTTTGGACACTGATATGATTTTCAAAATATCACTTCGATCACTAATTTATATTGTAGTATATGATAAAACCTAACAAAAATTTGATATTACTAGCCAAATACACGTGCGTTATTACGGATAAACGAATTAGATTACTGAGCATGTCGAATTATTGATTTCACGCTCTATACCACTTCTTCGGTTTCATCTCAACTCTTGGTTGAGTTTCAGCTCAGGTAGAATTAGGAATTGTTTGTAGAAGTAGCACTTTGGGTGAATGTGAATTTCAAAATTTTGAGTCGCTGAACGAGGAGAACATCTATTGAGGTTTCGACATGAGCATATAGTCTTTGCTAAAATTCTGAGATGGTGCCATAGTAAGAAAGGGGAGAAAGTGTATGGACCGTTGTCATCGATTGATACATTTATAAGAGTATAGAAAAGTACTTTTCAAAATAAATATATAATATGATGATTTTTAAGTATGTATACTCTAACTAGACAAAATTTTAAAAGTTTAATTGAAATTATATCCAAAACGAAACATTTTTTGAAGTGGAGGGATATATACTAACCAAACCAAAGTTTAAAGCCGTTACGTGCAATAATGCTATTTAGTGACGACACTGCTCCACCTTACATAAAACATGCTCTAGTAAGAGATCGGTACACCTGTTTATAATCCCTTCACATGTTTACAGTGCAATTTGACCAGGGACAAGAATCGAGAGCATACTTTTCTCTGGTTTTATGGACCGGTCACGTTTGTAAGATTCTTTCTTCTCGCATGTTATGCGAACCATGTTGCAGTACACCGTTTCTTTGAAATTCCCCTGTTCCACGAGTTTCCTACACTGAAACGGAGAGCCTAAGCAGTAGCAGCATGGCCGTGTATGGGAGAACATCCGCGAAACAAGACAAGCAGCTCTAATGAACGTACGGATGAACGCATGTCTCCTGCGGGATCAGCACATCACAGAAGATCCGAGCTAACAAGACTAGCGGCACAGCACAACACCACTCGCCCCCTCCACTCCCTTCGACCACCCTCCACCTCCCCTTTGTTCCTGTAGAGTTCCAAATAAAGCCCACCTGCTTTCTTTTCCCGCGACCATTACCATAAAAAGAGCTTCCACTCCCCCTCCCCTCTTCTCTCTCCTCTTCCACCCCAAGTACTGCCCGCTCTCACTCCTACAACCACGCACAGATTATACAGCTAAGCAAGAGTCAGGAGAGAGAGAGAGAGAGAGAGAGGGAGGAGGGGTCGCGGAAGTACAATTCTATCTTAGTTCTTGATTGAGGTCCGGAGACAGGATCAACGAATTAATCTCGAGAAAGTTCTAGATCTTTCGTCCAGCGCCTCCGCTGCTTCTTTAATTTGGTGTTCACGTACGTACTTGAGGCATGGAGGAAGGAGGAGGGGGTGGCATGGGCGGGATGCCGCCGGGGGCCTCCCAGAACCTTCTAGACGCTGGAGCTCAGGCGTACTACCCTGCCGTTGGCGCGCCCTATCCGTTCATGCCGATCCCGCACCAGCTCTACTGCCCGCAGCCGTACCCGGTCATGCCGCCGGCGCCGCTGCCGATGGCCATGCCCATGCCCTTGCCCATGCCGCCGTCGGCGCCGCCAGCGGTGATTCCGCAGCAGCCGGGGTACTCCATGACGGCCGCTGCGACGGCGGTAGATGGCCCGGCCAGCCGAGCGGTCGTGCTGAGCCTGCTGCCGCCGCAAACGCCGGAGACCGAGGTGGCGCGAGCTATGGCGCCGTTCGGCGCGGTGCGCACGGTGGACGCATCGGCGCTGGCGTCCGAGGGCGTGGCCACCGTCCACTTCTTCGATCTCCGCGCCGCCGAGCTCGCCGTTGCCGGGGTGCGCGAGCAGCACATGCGGCAGCAGTGCCGTCTCAGCCAGCTCTACGCCACCGCCGCTGCTGCCGGCTCCACCTGGCCTCCCCCGCCGCCGCCGCCAGCCTGGGACCGGCCCCACGACGATGGCCGCGGCCTCGTCCTCGGTCAGGCCGTGTGGGCCCACTTCGCCGCCGCCTCCACCCTCCCTGACGACGGCGCCAATCGCGGCTCCCTCGTCGTGCTCAATTCCCTCCCCGACGTCTCCCTCTTCGAACTCCGCGAGGCCTTCCAAGCTTTCGGTATGCACCACCACCGCCCCGAGCCGTTTCCTGTGACATCCTGATCAGATTCTCCACTGTCCGTTTCCTGTGTTTCCCGCAACAATTCTACTGGTCGTCTTGTGTTTTGTAGGTGACCTGAAGGATGTGAGGGAGTCGGCGCAGCGGCCGTGCCACAGGTTCGTGGAGTTCTTCGACACCCGCGACGCCGCGCGCGCGCTCGCCGAGCTCAATGGCAAGGACCTCTTCGGCCACCGCCTCGTCATCGAGTTCACGCGCCCGTCAGGCCCCGGCTTCCGCAGGTAATTCTGCCCAATTCGTTCAACATCTGGCCGTCTCACTTTCCCATCCAATATATGGACGGCTAAAATCTGGCGTGTGCCAATTTCACGTAGGCACCAGCCCGTCGCCCCGACCCCGCCGAGGCTGCAAGCGGCATGGCGTCCGACGTCGGCTCCGGCGCAGCCTCCGCAGGCGGCGTCGTCGTCGTCCGGCACGGGCAAGGCGAGGGAAGGGGTGGTGCTCCTGACGAGGACATCTACAAAGTCTAGCGCGGGTGATCACTCCAAGGCCGGCAATACCGGCACGAGCCACGAACGCAAGGGTAAGGGCACCAAGACCACCGTCGTTTCGGCGACGTCCTCGTCGTCGACCGCGACGGCGTCCGTCAAGCTGTCCCAGAAAGGACTCGGCCGTGCCGGGAGCTGGAGGGGCCAGAAGAGCGGGTGGGAGGCGCGTTTCGTGTTCAAGGAGCCTGAGGTCGTCGTCGCCGCCGCCGCTGCCGACACGCAAGAACCGGACACGCGAACCACCGTGATGATCAGGAACATACCGAACAAGTACAGGTCGCTATGTTAGTTTCCACATTGTTACAACAATGCTATATTTCATGGGTGCGCTACGATGCTGGAATTTTGCCTTTGTGTGCTGATGCCTGAACTGATGGTCTGTTCATCGCAGCCAGAAGCTGTTGCTCAACATGCTGGACAACCACTGCATCGTTTTCAACAAGCAGATCGAGGCGGGGGAATGCGAGGGCCAGCCCTTCTCCTCCTACGATTTCCTCTACCTCCCCATAGATTTCAAGTGAGTCGTCGCCTCCCAATAAGCTGTATTTATATTTTATGGTGCCCAATGCCACAAACACCTAGACACACGCTTTGCAACTTCTTTTTTTTTAGAGATGCAACTTAAATTTTTTGGTTGTCTGTGTGGGAAGCTGGTGCGATGGAAATTGTTAAAAAGGAACAACATGTTGAGGAGTCCTGGTCTAGAAATGGGAAGTTGGGAGAAGTGCGGAGTTTTGAGTTATTTATCCGGTAGTGTGAGTTTGTGGATGGAGGTATCTTTGGGGTAGGATTGTTCTACACTCTGTACTGCTAGTCTGCCACACATATGGATGCCTGCTTTGCTGTGCCATGGCCTTATTAGCCCAAATGGAAAAGAAATTGGCAGTCCAAGGGAGATCACACCAGATCCTTCTCGTTTTGATGCAATCAATTCTTCTTTTTTTTTGCATGCATCTGCTGATCAAAAGGATCTCTTCACCTGTCTTCCTTTTCTAGCGCATCTGCCTCTAGGATCCTCCTCCCTCTGCCTTACTTTCTTGCTTGCACAGCCCTGCACTTCCATAACAAGGCCAGCACAAAAGGAGAAAATAACGTTGCGTCTAGAGAATTGAGAGAATCATGGAGTAGCGGTGAAAAGTTGCATCTATGTAAAAGTGTTTTTGACATGGACTTGAGGTAAAAAGTATGCAAAATGGATCTTTTGACTAGCAACTTTTCGCTTGCATGAAGCAAGTTAAGACTTCTATCCGTGCCCCATGACAAGAGGACCTTGGTGGTGTCAAAAGGCAGCTTGACAACTATAAAAAATTGTAGTTGCAAAAGCTTCAGAGTTCTGACTTAAAGAAGCTCAATTCTAATATAACGAGTTCTTACTAATACAACGCCATATCATTCTAAATCGTTCTTAAGTTAAACGAGCATTTAGTATGTGCTGCTAAAATTTAAACATTTCAAACCATGCAGCAACAAGTGCAATGTGGGCTACGGCTTCGTCAACCTCACCTCGCCGGAGGCCGCCATGCGATTGTACAAGGCATTCCACAAGCAGCCGTGGGAAGTGTACAACTCTCGCAAGATCTGCCAAGTCACATACGCACGCGTGCAGGTACGTACTGCATGCCATGAATCTTCGTTCTCCGATGCCACAGCTCGCCGTGTTAACACTGTCTGTAATGCGCAATGCTCGCGTCGTGCGCCGCCATGCATAGGGCCTGGAAGCGCTCAAGGAGCACTTCAAGAACTCCAAGTTCCCGTGCGACAGTGACGAATACCTGCCCGTGGTGTTCTCGCCCCCGCGCGACGGCAGCCAGCTCACCGAGCCGGTGCCTCTGGTCCCGCGCTCGCCGGCTCCGTCGTCGGCGTTCGGGGCGTCGTCGCCGCCAAGGAGCCCTGCCGCGAGCGTGGATCCGCTGGCGCTGGAGCTCGTGGCGGCGCCGCCCTCGTCGTCCACCCACGATCACGCCGACGAGGACGACCACGGTGCAGGCGGCAGCAGCGACGACGACGAGGGACTCGGCGAGGAGCTACAGCGCCTAGGCTACACCGACTAGGCAGTGAGTAGCTTACGAGCTCGCTCGTGAGCGATCAGCGTAGTATTTGCTTCGCGAAGTGGATGGAATGCAATGATGGTGGCTAAAGCATATCTGCAGGTGATCTGCGTGAGCAGCAAGTGAAGTGAAGTGCAGTGCAGTGAAGGTTGATTCATTTATGGCATGTGAAGATGGAACGATAGGAGTAGAAAAGACTCGAGAAAAGAAGCGAGTTGATGTTTGTTTCTTCGAGAGGTATTCATTCGTAGATGCATGCAGGTGGAGTAGTGTTCTTTTGGTTTGAATTTATGAGTTTCCTTCTTTGAAACTTGGAGCTAGCTAGGGGCGGACTATTCTTCGTCATGCGTTTGTTCGTTACATTAATTACAAATCACCACTCTACAAATTTCGAGAGCCAGTGATGAGATGATAGATTTGATCAGATCTCACCAAATCTTCTCTCTCTTATCGTTCTTTCTGTATCTCTTCCTTGGCTCCGATTTTGTTGTCATCTTGTCAATTCTACGGCTCACTTTTTTTTTATGTAAGGGTACTTCTAATGCATTGTATCGTAGGATGTATTTTATTACATTAAATAACTGTTTAGATACAACCTGTTCAATAGGTTGTATCTTAGTATTATATCTAAAAGAGCTCTTATTTAATGTGTTTTGTGAGAGAAAAATTATGAGATGTCTTGAATTTGGTACTAAGAGCCATATCTAGATTAAGATATGATTACTCTCTCTTTCCTTATTAAATAGGGTGTTATATCAGACTTTTGCTTAGGTAGCATGATTTAGATATAGTACATGGTGTAGCATTGGGACTGCTCTAATATACATGCATGTTCCTTCTGGGCTTTTTATTTGCCTTTCTGATTGGTCGAATTCAGGTAATTATTGGCTCTAAAGGTACAAAGCTAAGGGAGGGGGGGGGAATTAGTTTCATATTGGTAGTTCACCGCAAGATTAGAGAACGAAGAATTAAAAAAGTTATGACAGAAAACGACTCCGTTGTTCTCATACTTGTTTTAGGTTCCCCATGATATTAGGGTGGCTTTTCATAAACGCTTATTTACGGATATAGCAGTTAGTTCGAATCATCTTTGAAGAGAAATCTTTTACTATAGTTAGTAAAGATTTCTTAACTAACTAAATCTCATGATTCAACACACTTAACTATAAACTAAGACGTTTTAGGGTATCTCCAGTGGTAGAGAAAATAACATTCTCTTATGACATCTATGAAATCTAGAAATAACAATAAAAACATGTTATATAATAAGTTATCTGTTGATGTCATCTTTAGTAATTAATACATGCATAAATGTATAAACAAATTAAACTAGAAAATGTGTGACGAAGAGAAGACATATGGTACAATTGAGGAAATAACGATCTTTTAGACGTGAAAGGATCCCCTTTACTTCATCAAGGAAAGTCAGCGTTCTCTCTCTTCTTCCTTTCTTATCTAACTCAATAAAAATTCCACGTCATTCTTAAGAAAAGACTGACGTCACACTATTAAATATGCTTTAGGATATTTCTTAAGCGGTGATGATCAATAAATGTACGTGAGAGAGAAGTTGATAAAGGTAGATTGAGAAATGTACATCGGAGAGGAATTTAATTTGATAACTACACGTCACGGAAAAAAAAAGTGAAATTTAAGTGTTACTGCACATGTTAACAAATCTACAACAACAATATACCCGACATTAATTTGAATGATGGAGATTTACATCAACAAATTTGCATGTAAAGCTTTTAGAAAGATCAGTCCATCGTCCATTCCCACTCCTCTGTCCTCCTTGATTAATGTGCTGAGCTTTGCAGCTAAAGAGTCTGCTACCAGCTACCAAATTTTTTAACTTTCACCCTCTCTTCTCACCATCTCTTTGGCCTCATCACCAAAAACCTCAGTTTGCATGAAATTTGTTTGGGCCCTCGAAATCACATCCCGACTCCTGGTACTCAAAATATTTTAACTAAATGAAATTTCTGCGAATCAAGGAGCAACTTGGAGTGTACAATCGAGAGTGAATTAATACCTATTCTGTTTGTCAATTTGATAGGACAGGCTTATACTATGGAACATACTCCCTCCGTCCACAAGTATAAGATGTGCACGGAATTTAAGATCTAATTTTAACTAATAATTAAGTCAATAATATTAAATTATATAATACAAAAATGATACCATTTAAAAATACGTTTGAATATGAATCCAATAGTACCACTACTATGTCATATAAGTCAATAGTATTGGTTTAATCGTTGGTCAAAGTTAGATCTTAAATTTCATGCACGTTTTATATTTATTGATAGAGGGAGTACTACATTATAATTTTCCAGGTAAATTCAGGCTATAAATTCAGACCGGTTCGAACCTCTTATTTACACGAGACACGCGATAAGAAAACTAGCAATCTGCCGGTGGTGTGTACTTGTGCTATATTTCATGTGTCGGACTTCTTTTTGGGGCACTGCGAGGCTGCCTAGTGGGCCTGCCATTCTAACGATACTTACAAGTGGGCCACCACTCTCTTAAAGGTCATGACAATCCTGACAACACGAGCCGCTTTAACGGCCAGGGTAGTAGTGCACGCTAATATGTAGGAGTACATGGTCGTTTCATGCACCAACAACGCTAAGCCAAAACGGATACCGAGCCGTGCGCGCGTGTGGGTTCGTGTCGGTCCTTGTGCTTTGACCAGCTCTCACAAAATTTACATGTCTGTCGGAGTACGTGCTAACCTTAGTTACGGTAGTATTATATGACGAATTGTGTGCTTGTTTGTACGGGACCCCGACATGTGGCCCAATGTAGAGTTGTAGAGTTGGGCACAATGGCATGACGAATTGTTTACTCGGATGTGTGTCCATGATCGATGCCACTGTCGAGCGTAGAGAGGAAGAAGCGACCTTTAGAGAGGACTCTTTGATCCGTAAGATTTTTAAAATATAAAAATCAGATATCATGATATATTTTATTTCACAAGAATTAAAAATATAGAAATAAGAAATAAAAGTTGTTTAGTTGCACCATAAAAATAACATAGAAATTTTCTTTAAAAGTTTGATCTATCTCATAGTTGTCATAGAAACTGAGAAAATTTTCAAGAGATTGGATTCAATAAAAAAAATTCTTTCAATCCACATGCGATGTAGTCCATAGAAAATATTCCTATAATTTTTCTACAAATTTAAATAAGTTTTATAAAAAAATTCTTAAAAAATCTTTTGCTTTTTATAAAATTCTTTTAATCAAGAGGCCCTAAAATCCTGGCACTAATTATAGCAACGACGCTCGTGTGTGCGTGTGGGCACTGGACAGAGAAGATACTTGCATGCTGACATGAGTAGTAGTTTAGGTTAGTTCGTGCGGGAGTAGCGATGCAGAGAGCGTCTCAGGTAGGATTTTGTGCTGGCAGGAAGAAAAATAAGGTCCGTGGGCGGAGGCAAGTTGCGGGGTCGCAGGTCCCGGGGAGTGCTGATTAAGCGAGTTCGGGGCGATTTGCGGGTGCTTTGGGTCACCGAAGCAGGCACGATTGTTTTAGGAATTCCGAGGCAGCTCGGTGTTGTGACTCGAAACAGTGGGGGCAGGCAGGCAGGCAGGCAAGGCAATCGCATGCAACAAAGCCTCGTGGCCGCTCGTCAGTTGCAAACTTTCCAGTGGCCGGCCGGCTCGGTTCCTTCGTTGGTCGCATAAAACAAAGGGCTTGGATTTGCTTAGTGGCTGGGCCTTTTCCGATGGTGGGTTAAGTACCAGCTTCTAGCGGTAAAGTTGACAAGGGAATTAGCACGCGCCATATGGAAGAGGTGCGCAATGGGAGGCCGTACCACCGACCGACCGAAGAAGCCTTAACTTTGGGGTTTGGATCTACCGAGTCTGAGATTAGTATTTTCTTTGCGATGGAGTGGACCTTCTGTCTCCTGAAAAGCAATACTAGTGCTGTACTTGGGCGCCATCTCCTTGTACGGCATGTAATTGTTTAGAGCTCGTCTAATGCCCATTTGGATTAAGTCGACCTTAAGATTTCCTTTCAGATAAGCTCAAGTTTAGCTAATAAATTGACAATAACTTGATCTCCTGAATACTGCATACTGTACTATCTAAAGAAACCATGCAATTACGGTAGTAAACTATTGAGAGCTCAGGACTGCATATGTGGCAAACAAATGTCGAATTGTTCGCAAAAGTTTAGATGAAGTTGTATTGAGTTGCTGACAACATTATTATACTAGTGATCACACACCGACGTCATTAGTTCATTTGGTCTTGCAAATACTAGCATCCCTATATGGAGTATAATATTGGAGTATATTTAGCTAGGGGTCACACCGAAGTGATCTTTTTGTTTGGTACCATTGGAGAAGTGTCATGTCACCACATTTGCACACAAGCGGGATGTATTTGAGCCTTGCGATGCTTGGTGTAACGCATGCAGAGCTAAGCCTACCTATAGCGCATAGCTGCTCGCTACACCATCGTATCCTACCCCACGCAAGGCAAGTCTTCATTTTCCAAGGCGAAAAAGAAGAAATAATGCATGTCTATATCGAGAGAGAGAAAGAGGGAAGAAAGCTAGGAGCAGTAGACGAGTAGGCAGGCATAAAAGATTGACCAAAGTGAGACAAGCTAAACACGATGGTCAAACCCCAAGTCAACGCCATCGTCTCCCTCCGCCATCCCGTCCCTGTTTCCACACCATTTCTTGGCTTCAAGCAGATCAAAGGCCAGGCCAGGCCAAGCCAAGCCAAAGAACGCACGCACGCACGCTCGCACGCGTAAGAGCACGCTTACACGTGGGAGCCACGTAAACTCGGACCCACAACCCAGCTGCGGAGGCCCGGCGCGCTGTCGTCGTCTACCACCACCACGAGAGGCGCGACAAAAAGGCCGCGCTGTAGAGAGAGAAAGAGCGTGTGAGGGGAGTAGCGGTGAGATGAGAGAGAGTGGAGAACCAGGGAGAGGGTGCAGGCTATTAACCGGTTAGAAGGGCGCTCCCGCCATGCAAAAGGATGATGCGTGCGCGGGACAAGGCATGCAAAACCGCGAAGAGGGGCAATAAAAGAGGAGAGAGAGCGAATCGATTTTGTTGAGATTTGAAGCGAGAGAAGGGAGAGGCGCGACTTACGAGGAAGCGGAGAGAGAACGAGATCTGGCAGCGAGGGTACTCGCCACGTTGGACGGCATCCCACCAATGACATGGCGGTCTGCGCCGTTGACTGTGTCCGTACGTCCACGCCCTGCCCCGCTCTCTCACACACTTTACAGTAAACTCCTAGAAAGAGAGGCTGTGGGAGAGTGAGATACAGAGAGAAACTGACGGAGGGTTAACTGGAAGCCAACCTGTCAGTGACTGAGGCATGGACCCCATGCACTCCCCTACTTCTGCTCCGGGCACGGGTCAGTGGGTCCCGGTTTCATTGACCGTGTTAACGTGTAGGTGTGCCTCATTTATTGAGATGTTTATGCAAATGGAACGTGCTTATGTATGTGGGCGTAGAAAATACGAGAGATCTCTAAGAACATCTCGAAGGGCTCTTTTAAATTGGCTCCTTCGTATTTCTATATGTAAAGTTCTCTAATAAATTTATAACTTCATATTTTTTTTGCACTTCAATAGATCCTTTTTAATTTTGTCTTCCTATATTCTATCCTGTCCTAATTCTCGCCACTTCCTTACTACCCAATGGCCTAAGAGCATCCACACCAGCTTCCCTTTCCCATTCCGTATAGCTAAAATTTAGCAAAAGTGACAAAAGAAGCCCTCGCAGCAGCTTCCCTATCCGATTCCCTAACGCATCCCGTTCCCTATCTCTCCCTCACCGTTCCCCAAGTATAGGGAACCCGAAGAATCCCCAAATCGCAACCACCGGCCGCGGAGATCTCCCTCGCGCCACGCATCCCGGCCATCTCCGACTCGTCAGAGCCCGCAACTCCCTCCGCCCCGCGCGGATCTACTGCCTCGTCGTCGGGGAAGAACGGATGGAGTGCGGGTTCTTCCCTATCTGCCGGATCGAGGGCGGTGCGGAGCCCTAGCGCACCTCCAATGAGCCATCCGTTCGCCTCGTCCCCCTAGTCGAGGTGGTGTTGCTGGTCCGGCTCCCTAGTGGTGGTTGTGCCTCGTCGTCGGGGAAGAGCAGATGGAGTGCGGGTTCTTCCCCATCTGCCGGATCGAGGGCGGTGCCGAGCCCTAGGGCGCTGCCGACGAGCCATCCGTCCGCCTCCTCCCCCTGGTCGATGTGCTGTTGCTGGTCCGGCTCCCTAGTGGGGGTTGTGCCGCTACTCCGGCGGATCCCTGGTGGTGGTTCCGCTGCTGGTGTGGATGCTCTTATTGCTGCTGGTGTGGAGGACGAGGACGTCCTGTGCCGGCATCTACTCGCGCTCGAAGGTAACCTCCGCACACCCAGCCACAAACATGGCGATTTTTGTGTAGTACAGTGAGCTTGATTTGATATGCACAATTGCTTCTCTGCTATTTTTGTTTCGCCTCATCAATTCGGTCTTGTGACTGTATGCGTTGCTCTGTTGGGTTAACCATTTCAAGCTAATTGGTATGCTTGACTGATGCTTGATGATGCTTATCTGATGCTTGCTGGTCCGGCTCCCTAGTGGTGGTTGTGGCTCGTCATCGGGGAAGAGCAGATGGAGTGCGGGTTCTTCCCCATCTGCCGGATCGAGGGCGGTGCCGAGCCCTAGGGCGCCGCCGATGAGTCATCCGTCCGCCTCCTTCCCCTGGTCGACGTGCTGTTGCTGGTCCGGCTCCCGAGTGGGGGTTGTGCCGCTACTCCGGCGGATCCCTGGTGGTGGTTCCGCTGCTGGTGTGGATGCTCTTATTGCTGCTGGTGTGGAGGACGAGGACGTCCTGTGCCGGCATCTACTCGCGCTCGAAGGTAACCTCCGCACACCCAGCCACAAACATGGCGATTTTTGTGTAGTACAGTGAGCTTGATTTGATCTGCACAATTGCTTCTCTGCTATTTTTGTTTCGCCTCATCAATTCGGTCTTGTGACTGTATGCGTTGCTCTGTTGGGTTAACCATTTCAAACTAATTAGTATGCTTGTCTGATGCTTGATGATGCTTATCTGATGCTTGCTGAGCATTAATACAATATGGGGAAGATTCAGAGATATATATGCACTGGTTAGCTGAGCATCAATAATGCTTGATGATGCTTGACCTCAGGTTGATGATGCTTATCTCATTCAGAGATATATATGCACTGCTTAGCTGATGATTGAGTACTGATATGAACTGATATGAATTGATTCAACTGATCTGCATATGAAATCTCCATACGAACCTAATATAGTTTATCCGATTCAAATGATCTCTAGATTAATTGAGTACTAGATTAGTTATGGACTATCTGATTCTGCATACTGATGCTTGTCTGCTATTTTTGTTTCGTCTCATCAATTCGGTACTGCGAATGTATGCGTTGCTCTGTTGAGTTAAACCAGATTTGGTATTTTTGTTAGCACTGAAATAGAGCAAACGAAAACAAGATGGATTAATAATTGTTGTGCTGCGTTCGTCTTTCGAAAACCTGTTGAGTGCACAAGCTTTAGTAATTTGTCTGTTATGGCTGTAATCGGTGGGCGGAAATCTGGTGATTCGTGCATTGTAGGCATATGAATTGTGCATAAGAACTGAATTCGTGCATTGGAGGCATATGAATTGTGCATAAGAACTGAATTTAGTTATGGACTATCTGATTCTGCATACTGATGCTTTATTGAGTAATGAAATAAAAGCTTCAGGTTTTTGTTCTAGACAGCATGGAGAACAACCGTAATAAAGATCTTGCAGGCTGGTCTTGGACAATAAAACGAATAGAGGGTATAGCTTCAGATCTTAAGAAAGTAGTGGACGAAAATCTTACTCCATCTACTAGTGATGTTAACAGTGTGCTATTTGAAATTGAAAATCTTGCGGTTTATCTGAACGAGGTTTCAATTAATTCGCGTGAGTACCTCGAGGAGGAGGAGCTAGCAAGGTTAGATCGTCTGGATGAGGAGAACGAGAAATGTGTAGATCTTGAGGATCTTCGAGCTATTGACTACGAGTCTGACCACAGTGGTAGAAGGCTGGACTGGGAGTACCTCGAGGGCGAGAGTATTTATTCTGAATAGCTGTTAGGATAGGTTGTAACAATGGTAACCTAAGTATTATGTTGTTTACGTAGTTTGCGAACATTGTTGTACTCTCTAATTAAGACTTTCATGTGGTTGAAGATCTATGTGATGTACGGAACTTACTTTAATGTGCTTATGTTGGAAGCTTGTTTGTCTTTTATCCATGCATCGTCGTACCTGTGCCATGTTTTAACTTTATCATAGCCTCAATCCACAGAGTTTTGTTATGGAATCGTTTTACGTGAACTTGTTGAGTGGGGATAATGATGGGGTCAATTGGGAGGATACCCCAGAGTTCATCCTGTTGAGGAAAGTCAGCGGCCTGTTGAGCATGTCACCCCCTATTGAGGAAGTCAGCTGCCTGTTGAGCATGTCACTCCCTCCACAAAGCAAAATAGCAAGAGGTCTAAAAACTTCAACGAGATGGAGGACATGGTGCTAGTATCGGCTTGGCTCAATATTAGTATAGATGCGGCACAAGGTAATGAGTAATCTCGTGCCACATATTGGAGAAGGATATATGCTTACTTTCATGGGAATAGGAACTTTGAGTCAGATCGCACTCAAAGTTCCCTTGTGCACCGTTGGTCGACTATTCAAGAGCATGTTAACAAATTCTGTGGTTGTTACGATCGCATTGCAAGAAGAAGGCAAAGCGGGGTCACGGAAAAAGATAAGGTATATTTACAATTTTGCAATCCTAGTTCAATTATACTACTTGTGAGATGTGTTATGAGTTCTAAATATTGAATGTTGCAGATTGTTCAAGCTTGTGCACTCTACAAGGAGGAGGAGAAGAAATCTTTTCAGTTTCTCCACTGCTGGAATGTTTTGCAACTCCATTCAAAGTGGACAGACAAGTTCTCCCAGAAGAAGCAGAAGGTGAGCATCAGCTCTACTCCAGCAACATGTAGTGCTGCCAATAGCTTTGCAGGTGAGGCTGAAAGTCCAGAAGAGGCTCCAAGCCAAGAAGATGTGACCCTACAGAGGCTGATTGGAAAGAAAGCGGCGAAATCTAGGTTGAGGCGAGGGGAAGCAACTAGCAGCTCGGAGGCATTGGGAAAACTATACATGGATGCATTGGACAACATTTGGTCAAGGAAGAGTGAGGCGGATCAAGTCAGAGATTTGAAGAAGGAAGAGCGATATGAACGAGCCTATGCACTTGAGCAGGAAAGGCTACAGTTAAAGAAGGAGGAGTTAGAGCTGAGGAGGATGGTCGAAGAGGAAAAGATTATGAACATTGATACCTCCATCATGGCTGGTTCCCTGAGGCAGTACTACTTGTCTCTTCAGGATGATATCATTGCTAGAAGGTGCAAGGGGTCAGGCTGACTTGTTGATATTCCATTTGAAGTACTATAACTAATATGTTGGTCGAATTAGTATGTTGTTTGAACTCTTATGTTGGTCGAATTAGTATGTTGTTTGAACTTTTATGTTGGTCGAATTAGTATGTTATTTGAACTCTTATGTTGGTCGAATTAGTTTGTATGTTTGAACTCTTATGTTGGTATAATTAGTATGTTTGAACTATGTTGTGTGCATTTTTGTGTGACTGATACATTGAACTACGGATACATTGAAGTTTGTTAACACTGAACTACGAATACATTGAACTACGGATACATTGAAGTAGGGATACATTGAACTAGGGATACATTGAACTAGGGATACATTGAACTACTCTCCTCCGAATCGTTGCCACAGATGCTCGACTAAATCGGCCTGCAACTGAGAGTGAACCTGCCTATTTCGAATAGATTGATAGGTTTGAATGAACTCTAGGAGTTCAGGGGTCTCTTCGTGCGACACCGTCACATTCTCCCCGGCTCCATCAAAATGGCAGTCATGTGCGGCTTCGTCCCCTTCGTCTTCTATTATCATGTTATGCATGATAACACAGGCAGTCATGATGTCTTATAGAGTTTCTTGGTCCCAGAAGCGAGCAGGTCCTCTGACAATGGTGAAACGAGATTGAAGAACTCCAAATGCTCGTTCGACATCTTTCCTTGCAGACTCTTGGGCTTGTGCGAAGTTTCTTTTCTTATTACCTTTGGGGCATGATATTGTCTTCACAAATGTCGCCCATGCAGGATAAATCCCATCTGCGAGGTAATATCCCATCGTGTAGTTGTGACCGTTCACGTTGTAGTTAACATTTGGAGATTGCCCTTCAGCTAACTTTGCGAAGACAGGAGACCGATGGAGCACATTAATATCATTGCGTGACCCCGGTAAACCAAAGAATGCATGCCAAATCCAGAGGTTTTGCGCAGCCACAGCTTCAAGAATGATAGTGGGCTCGTGCACATGTCCACTATACATGCCTTGCCGTGCCGAAGGATAATTCTTCCACTTCCAATGCATGCAGTCTATGCTACCTAGCATACCTGGAAAACCTCTTGCCTCTCCAATCTCAAGTAATTTAGCAGTATCTATCTCATTCGGTGATCTCAAGTATTCATCATCGAATACTTCAATAATTGCTTTCACAAACCTTTTGACGCTCTTAATAGCGGTGCTCTCTCCGATACGGACATAATCGTCCGTAGCATCAGCTGCAACTCCGTAAGTAAGCATTCTAAGTGCAGCGGTTATCTTCTGGATAGAAGATAATCCTAAAGCACCCGCACTATTTCTGCTTTGAACAAAATATGCATCATGCTCTTCTATCACGTTCAAAATGCGAAGAAATAAAGGGCGACTCATTCTAAACCTGCGCAGGTATGGCTAATTGTCGGTATAATTGACGTTCAAAAAAAATACGATTAATCAATATAGAAATCGGTGACGAACCTGCGCCGAAAGAATCTTGGTCCATATGTAGGGTGGTCGGAGAAGTAGTCATCGTAAAGTCTTGTATGGCCGGCAACTCTATTGCGGTGAACAACTTGACGCCCAACCACGGACCTAGGACGACGTTGAACTTGCGTACGTAGGAAGTGTTGGTGGGCTGCTTGGATGGTCTGAAAGATAAGTTGGTCGTCGTCATCGGACGACGAAGAATCTAACATAGTTTCCATGTAAAAGCTTCGACGAGGCATGGTGGATGATGAGAGGGTAGGAAGTGGTAATGCGTCTCGCGTTGGTTGAGAATGTGAGAAGAGAAAATGGTTTTGGCCTAGATGGGAAGGATGGATGAGCACATGGTAGTGCATATATAGGCATCAAAATATAGCCGTTGGGAATATAGCCGTTGGGACTATAGCCGTTGGGAATATATCCGTTCCAAATTTGCCGTTTAAATTTTTCCGTTCAAAAATTTGTCGTTCAAATTTCGTCGTTCGAAAATTTTGAATTTCTAATATAGCGCCGTTCAAAATATATCCGTTGCGAATAAATAGAGGTTGAGGATGAAGTGGTAGTTATAGTATATTAATAAAATATTGGATGGTGGGATATAGGGAATGAGTTTGGAGGAAGCCGGTGGAGTGAAAAAAAATAGGAAATAAAATTTTTGAGGAAGCTCTCTGTATGAAGATATAGAGAATCAGATATAGGGAAACTGGTGTGGTCGCTCTACGACCCTCACCACCGGTCACCTCCACAGCCTCTTCCGCGCCAAGCGTGATCCGTGTCGTGCCCTCGCGCTCTACGACACGGCCATCGTTGTGCTTGCCCCGACACCGTCCCCGTCAAACAGCTCCCTCTTCACTTCCCATCTCACGCTCCGCCTCACACTCCGCTGATCTGCTCCTCCTCACCACCTCCTTCCTCTCCCGCTTGTGCACGCTCTTCCCCTCCCTCGCCGACCTTGAGCCCCCCTTCCTCACCCTCCCCGCGCCTTCTCCTGCACTCAACAGCCCCTCGTTGCCCTCCACCTCTTCTGCTCTGCCCCCTGTCCCCTCGCCCTTCCCCACACTGTCTGCTCCTACACCGTAGGGGGAACAGCCTGGGTACGGAGGCGGAGCTCCGGGAGCCGAACTCGCAAGAGGGCGGGCCTACGCAAGGGAGCGGTGAAGCTCTGGTGATCCGAGCTGGTGATGGGAGCGGGGGGAGCTCCAACGGCGTGGCGAGGGTGCCGAGGTAGAGGAACTCGGTGTTGTGGTTGGAGGCGGCTTGAGTAGGCAGCCCTTCTCCTTGATGTCTTCAGCGTGGTGGTGGGACACGAAGGAGGAGGAGGTCACGGCTTGCGAGGGCAGGAGGGAGGGAGTGCAAGACGGGAGGGTGATGGAGCGAGCGCGGGAGCGTGATGGCGACCGCGGGGTTACTCGCCAGGTATAGCGAGCCGGGAGGGCGATTTGGGGCTCGCTACTTTTGGAGGGTCGGATGGAGAGTCTGTTAAAGCTGATATTCGGGCATTTTTGCTAAATTGTAGCTATGGAGAGTGGGATGAAGATCCCTTGGAGTTGCTCTAATTCTATGAAGAAAATAGTTGCCATGACAATTGGATGTAACAGGAGCTAGAAATGGAAACTACTAGACATGCAATGTATCGGTTGATGTGTACGGGAAGTACTAGACATGTGGTGTAATAGCGGATGTCTACATATTATACTCTTTTTAGTTCATAAAAACGTGATGTTTTGAATTTCTATGCGGTTGTTAATGTAAATTTTACTGTAAAATTACTTTTCAAGATAAATCTATAATTTTTAATTACCCAATCTAAATATTTAATACAATATCAGTAGTTAAAGTTCTAGAAACTTGATTAAAGCTATGTTCGAAAGTCTCCCTTTGAAACGGAAGGGAGTACTTTACAAAATAATTAGCCTCTAACTGATTTTCTTTCAAACAATTTACAACTCACCAAATTTGGGCAATGCTACAATATGCACTTAGCAATTAGCAGCAAACCAATGCATCAACAACTTTTTTTTGCCAAAGTTTGACAAATATTAGCGACCGTGTTGGCATCGCAACTTGGGCAATAAACCAAGCATTCCCCACCGCAATTTTGTTCTCAGAAGGTCAAGAGAAGAAGTACCTTCCTCTGATATCACGTTAGCCAAAGCGCGCCTTGCCACATAAACTACATACGGCGAACAAAATTGACGCGACTACTGTGAAAAATTTAGCTAAGAAAGTAAGTCTACTAATCATGAGGCTAAGAATGTAGCCATAATTATGGTAGCGCGTAATTTTCCAGTTTTACATTTTGATGTTATATATAATATAGTTCAACTAATGCCACGGCATTTCTTCAGTTCATATGTAGTGCTGCGCGTGGGGATGCGCAGATATAACCTTTTGTGTTAGCTCTTCGTTGTTATTTGTCAATAATTGACTAGTGGATTGCTCAAGATCAAGAAATTAAATGTGTAGACCCTTCAAGAATCTAGTCGGACTTGATTTTCTTGAACACGAGCACGACACGTATCTTATATAACAACATAGTATCACATAAAATGTCAATGGCTATCCCAGAATCCATTCGTTTCATTAGAAGTCAAATGTAGCAATCCTAGAATTAACACCTCATGCAACCGGGCCGTGCACATAGGCAGGTGATGAAGGAAAAAAACCATAAAATGAGCCCTTTTCGAAACACAAGAATTTGCTCAGATTGCCACATAAATCGAACTATTCTTATCCGAATTCCTCTACTTAAAACACAGGAATTTGCCCTTTGTACGTAAAATTAACCATTCTTTACAAAATTCCTCTAAAACCTGCGCATTGCCTTTTTGCAAATCGAGACCGTCAAAAGGACCAGGTAGATTCTTAATCATTTGGATAGATCCGGGAGCGTTGGAACAAGGAGAGGTGATGAATGATTATATCTTTTGGCCAAGTGTTGCTTCGCAGATCAGACAGGTTGAGAAGACCAGGCGAGATCGATGACACAACTGAAGTGGGTAGCGGTGGGCCCGACCCGTCACAATTGCGAGTGCAGAGAGCAGCCTCTGCCTCTGCGTCTGCCATGCACGTGCGTACGTTGTTAGCATGGCAGCGGCAAATGTGTCACTCCCTGTGTGCGCGCATGGAGGGATACGAGGCAAACGAAGAAGCAAAGAAAAAATCGATCGAACCCGGCCCCTAGCTGCGAGTGCAGCTTTTGCACTGTACCAGCAACTGCCTCCCGCTAGCAAACAGTAACTATATCGGGCAAAAAATTGCCCAGCCATTTCTGGTGTCACTCCCCCGGGGCTCTCTCCTCTATACTATGCTCTCCTCTCTTCTCACATCTCTTCTCCTGTGAGGCTCTGGCATGCATGGCACATCCCACAGGAGCACCATGGAAAAGCTAGCTCTGCTGATTAATAATGTGTTTCAGTTCTGATTAGAATCCTAATATGTTTGTGTGGGAGCGACCAGAATTCAGAAGACAAGTGCTGATCAGCTAAAAGCGTTCTTGCTGCTACCTCCCTCAAGTTGTCTGCCAAAGCTGCAACCAAACGAGGCAATTGACTACCCCAGCCAAGGAAGCTCTCGCCTGGGGTTGCCGGCCGTGCAAGTTCACTTTACGAAACCGTGCCGTCCGTGCATGCCTATACGGGAATTTATTATCAAGTGCAAACCAACATTAGTACATGATATCATGCATGGCGAATGTCGGCCTTCGCTGAATCTTAAGACACCATCACGCCAGTCATGCATATCAATGGCAGGGGGGTCATGCATGTCGATGGCCATAACGCGGGCAGGACAATCTAGCGGTCGCACCCATATGCCACCATGCATGGCAACAAAGTGACAAGTGAGCAGTACGGTTGGTATTTCGTACGTCTTTCCCTGTAAGATTTATGTGGTTACTCACTGTGACAAGTGGGGATGACGGTACGTACCCGCTACTCCCTTTATCCGGACATGTACGGTGTATATAGATTGATTAAAATAAATTTTAATTAAAAATTATTTCATTACTATATGATTCATATGATATAAAAATTATAATTATACATAATAAGTATTTTTAAATATGAATTTAATAGCATCAATTTGATATGATATAAATGCCATACTGATAAAATAATTGTTAGCCAAAAAATTATCATAAGCAATCAAAATACTTCCTCTGTCCCGTAATGTAAGACGTATTTTGATTGATTAAGATAAGATTTTGATTATTAATTACTCTATTAATACGTGATTTATATGATACAAAGTTACAATTATAAGTAAGTATTTTTAAATACGAATCTAAATATATCAACCTTGTGTCATATAAATCATATACTAATAGAGTAACTGTTAATTAAAATTTTGTCTTAATTAATTAAAATATACTTTGTGTTATATGACGGAGAAAGTCCGGATGGAGGGAGCAGCAGGGAAAGGTTAGTCTCGCGATGCGATCACACGTACGCATGGCCGGGCGTCGTCGTGTGCGGCGGCCACGGAGGCGGCCGGGACCGAGGGTTTGTGTCGGGGCCGGCAACCGAGTCGCGGCGCGAACCTCGTATTGGTCCCCGGGCGATTGACAAATATATGGGGCGCCATTCGTGCCTCCCCAAGTCCGGGGCCGGATCTTCCATGCGTGTCCCCCGCGCCAACGCTTCGCGTCACAAAACCCGGAGGGTGTGTGTGTAGCGTGACCACGTACTACGTGCCTAGAGCTAAGGAGGGCCGGGTACCTATACTAGCCGGCTTTGCTATCCCATACCCATGTCTTTTCCGTCGCTTCTGTGAATAGCAGAAAACATGTTGTTTTAGCTATAGCTTTTCCTGTGTGAGCAGTGGCTTGTTGCTGTGCACGACATAAGCATAGCACTGCTATCACTGTGTAATATTTTAGTGCCGACTCACGAGTGTTTTTTTACTGTGAGGGAGGGATTTCTTCCCACCTGAATACAATTAACACCTACAGTAGTCAAGCCAGGAACGTGGGTGCGCTGTTTGTTCTCACAACAATTGGCCAACCGAGGCACGTCCTATCTCCTGTACAAATCTCTGCTGTTATTTTGTGCTGTTATACGGAACATCAATTTTATCACTAGTAGTAGCCAAACAACTGGTGCCAATTGCGCATCGATGTTGACATAAGTAAAGATGGTCATCCGTGAGCACACGTTACAAGTATTCAATTGTGAGGAGGACAATGGTACGTACTTTGCATTTCACGTACCTAACGAAAAACAAATGCAACATGAATAATTTGCATGTCATCGTCATTCGGGCATATAGAATCCGGGGGAGCGCACATCACACCGCTACAGTGTTGGTGGCGTAGTGATGATAGCACGTAGTTGGTTTCCATCAACTGGAAAAAGCTGAGACGGGGAGCCTTGTTCAATAAATTTGCATTACGCCCCGGATTGACGTCGATCGATCACGTAACCCAGCAGTAGCTACTCCTAGCTACAGCCTACAGCCAGCTCCTCGCTCCTTCGATCTCTCTCTCTCTCTCTCTCTCTCTTTCTCTGTACGTGTATATTTTGTCGCAGAGATTGCGATTCCTACACCTGACGCAACGCAGCCACCCACGGGCCACGGTATCCTCGGTCTTCAGACTTCAGGAGATAGCCCTTCCCTTCCCATCAGAACCCTCCCATCTCCCACACCCGTTCACTCACACTGAGTTCCGGTTCAATCGATCTTAAACCGTGCATTTCCATTTCATATGCCCGGTTGGCCAATTTTATGGATCGGAGCACAGGCATCCGGTCTTACCAGTTGCAGTGCAGTGCTGCCCCTGTCACGCTTGCCCTGTGCTGTGCAAGGCTGCAGGCGTCGGCCAAAAAGGTGAAAAGCCTTGTGTTGCGTTGCACCGAAATGGGTTCCGGCGGGAGGATTCCACCCGGCGCCTGCGCCAACCGAGGAACGTCAGGAAAGGTCACAGATAAACTGTTCTGGAAACCGAAGCGCAGCTGTAGCCTTTCGGCAGCGGTGAAGCTTCTCAGCACTGTTCTGGAATTAATCTGTTAGTATGTACATGGATTGCGATCTCCTCTCTGTAGACCTGAACTATTTGTTATTCGACTGTGGAGAATGGTATAGATAGGGGAATGGCATGAACAGATATTCACTGTGTGTGCGATTGCTGAATTCACATGTCATCGTGTCAACATGAAAATAGATCAGAAGAATTGGGGAACCAGGAACCTGGGAGAAGTCATGGTCAAACTGGACTAACCAGAGTAGAAATCTTGGACAGGTGAAAGTACTTGCATGTTACAGTAGGTGGGGAGTCATATTAACGAACTAGATGCGATTAAAACCATAACAGTAGTTCTGCAACGTAGGTAATACAGTTACAGGCTTCACTGAATAAATATGTTGGTAATACAGTTACAGTTTTGACTGAATAAATATGCTCATTGCAACTTGTTCGCGACGTAAAGGAGGTGGCTGATGTTCGTCGGAGGGTAGCTCTGCAGAAGCTTGAGATTGGAACTGAAATCACCAGCCAAGAGGCGTTTCCGGACTAGGATCAGCATGGCGCAGCATATTCTGAGTAAGGTTTCCTGCGTTCGACAGATAATGCTTCAGGCAACGAACAAGAATAAGCGCTCTGCTGAATAAAACCAGTGTGTGTCGTTTGTTACCTGACGACCATCAGGGACGCTTAATAGTGTATCCCATATATGAATAGTATCGGCAAAGTTGAACTCCTGGGTTAACAGCAGGGTTATCCACCTGAATGCGTAGAACTGGGGATTAACCTGCAAAACCATGCATTTGTTAATAACGCTGCATGCTACTTGACTTCTATAAGGTAATAAGGATGCCAGTATCAGCAGTGTGGATCTCCTGCTATGATGCTTCCAAACATCATAACAAACTACTGTAAGAATGGTATAGGTCCATGTCAGATCAAAACAGATACAATGTGATTCGAAAATTTTGCACAGCAAGTCAAAGGACTACCCTAAACACAGCAAGGACAGTGCTGTCTAGTACGTAAAGACTTACTTCCGTAGTTATTTCCAAATGATGCTGAAGCTCTCCATCATACTTCGCCAGAAGTTGCGATAATTTGGAGAGAGTACCTCGAATGCCAACAGCACTGTTGTCTAGCTTCTGGCAGAAGTTGTCTCTGAACCCACTAAGTAACTCCACGAAGCAAAAGAAAGAATCAGCTTCTGCAAAGTTCTGCAAAGGATTACAGGTAGCAACATCATGATAGTCTCAAAATCATGTCTCATGACTATACAAAACAGGCAGTGCCTCAACAGTCTGCTCTACAACAAATGGGATGAAGCATATGCTAAAACAATCGCTTACTCCATACAGCATTTTTGTAATCTGGATCATTCCGAAATACAAAGAAGAGTGGTGCCAAAATTTCATTCATCCCTTGCACATATCTTATTCCAGCATTCAGCTTGGCAAAGATGATTAATATATTTTCAGAGAATCCTGGTCAGAATCACAAATGATCAGCCATGTATCCGAGCAGAACACTGTTTAGACATAGTGGAGATTTACCTGATTGGACTTTGCAAAAGACGAGTCTCCACAGAAGAAATGCATGTCAGGGTGAGTGCGTTTTACATCACGGTCAACCTGCTCCATCATCTCTGAATACTGTATGAAAGATACGTTCCGAGGTAAAAAAAATCATCTCTGAATACTGTATGAAAGATATGTTCCGAGATAAAAAAAAATCAACATTAGGGTGATGCAAAGTGATGAGATGACTCGCACCCGTACACTAACTCGACACCATATGCATATGCAAACATTGCTAGTGCACACAAATACGCTCGAAACAGAAAAGGACACTAAACAGATAAGGTTAATGCTTCCAAAACTAAAAGGCAAATCGAGAAGTTCGAACTTTCAAGATAATTGCTTCAAATAGTTCACTGGGCTTTTTTGCATTTTATATATTCAAAAAGTGTCAATATGAATGCCAGTATGAATAATACGTAAGCACACCCACCACTGACACCGGTGCAGTTCTAATACGAAGAAATGAAACTAGCTGCAATAGGTGACCAGAATTTCTAAGTGAAGAAAAACAACATGTGCAACACAGACAAAACATAATATCCAGAGGCACTAGAGGCCTAGAAGGTACCTCAAAGAACTGATTCCATTCGCTGGTCTTCCCAAGGCTCAAAGGATGCTCCTCTTGGGTTATCTCCGACCTATGAAGCAACCCATTCTCGACATGCTCTGCATTTTCATTACTGTGGCCTTCTAATCCTCTAGTGGCACAATTTCCACCTACCTAGCAAAATTAAGATTCAGGCTCTCAATTTTCCATCGAGGATCTACACTAGGTACCATAGGTGTAACTATTAATTAGTACAATCAAGACACAAACAGTCTAATCTGAACGTGAACTGACATACAATGGTGCTAAGGAACTCGTCTTTGAAGGCTGCATATTGTGATCTCTTTCTTGCCAACTCCTGCTCCCACAGTACACGATCATTGGGCAAATAGCCCAGTAGCAGCTGCACAACCAACGTATGTACTGTCAGTCTGTGACTGAAAAGGCAAAAATCAACAGTTTTGAGTTTTGATGGCATCTTTTCCCTCATAATGACCATATCAGGACAGTTCACCAAAAAGATTAACAGTAGCAAGTAGATGAACATAAAAGGACAAAAGGCCAGATGATCTTTAACCGGACATTGGCATCATAAAGCGAAAGGATAGACTAAAGGACATGTATGCACATTCATCAGAAACTCAACACGGTAGAGCAATTCTATCTCAATTAAGGCCAGCCTACAATTAAGAAAGTCTCCTTTGTACTGCCATCGCCTCCAAAAACCTCCGAACCTTCAGACTCAGACTACAGAACAAAATCTCGAAAGAATAAAAGGACGACCAATCAGGTACCTTCCACACAGTCGACCGGATGCCGGCGCCGTCGGGGACGCCCTGAGCTGCTAGCATCCTCAGTTCATCGAGATCTATCACCTTCTTGGACAACTGTATGAGCTCACCACCCCCAAGGACGATGCATCAAAACGACCTTATGAGCCAAAAAAAAAGAAGAAGCAAAAGGCTAAGGAATGAGAAAGTAGCAGGGTACGGGGGGCTCACCGCCGCGAGGATACGGGATTGCCGCGATATCTCGAGCTCCGCCTGCGACGCCGGCTGCGAGGATCCCGGCGAGCTCGCCATGGGGATCTCAACTCCTCCCTGGACGGATGCGGCTTCGGAACTGTTTGGGTCATGAAGATATATCATTGTGATCCGCCCACGACCGTAGATTTTGTCCGGATCATTATCATGGACGGCCAAGATCGTCCGATGACTTTTCGTGAAACCTTCTTTTAGAGAACTTTTCGTGAAATGTTATGTGGGCCTTCACAGAGCTGAGAATGTTGGGCCACAACGAAAGGCCAGATCAAGTAAGTGGAAATTCTACGAAAGGGCAACAGTAACAAGATTATTATTTTGGAGAACACTGACATGATTGGATGCTGAAATTCAATATCCAAGCGTACAAAAGGTTGTCGCAACTCTGTAAAGAAAAAGGTAGCTATATCAAAATACCGCTGTTTAAAAATAGGTGGCGTTTTAGAAAACGTGCAGTCAAGTTTTATTAACTTTGACTACTAATAGGTTAAAAACTATTTAGATTGATGAGGTAAAAGTAATATCATTAGATTTTTATATAAAATATTATTTTTTAAACATATTTATATAAAAAGTAGCGGTCTAATCGTATCAATGTCTAAAACGAGGGTTATTTACCAACAGAGGGAGTATATTTTGAAAATTGAAAATCAAAGATTGAGCAAACTAATTTTCATAGCAGAGCTGTATATACATCGTATACAACGCGAAGCAAAGACTGAAAAGAAGCGCGAGGATTTTCTTTCTAACAGCTTCCTGATACTAGTCTATGTGTGCAATTCAGACGGTGAGGAACTGCAGAACGCGCGGCCATGACAGAACACGAATTAGCACGACACGCATTTGGAGAGGAGTAAAACACAATATATTAGCAAGCTTTCATATATGTTGATCAGCGCGTTACATTACCAGTAGTACATTACAATTTTTAAAGAAATCCAGAGAGATCGACCTCACCCTCACACGCCTAATCTGTACTGCGTACACGCAGTACTACTACTTAATTTAATTTATTGAAACCCAATTAACTTATAGGAATGACAAACGCAAACCATTAATTCAGACATCTAAATTCTTGCATTGGATTCACTGGGAGGCCTTGGAGCCGAGCGCGCGCCTGGGAGGGTTGCGCGAGGTCTTGACGGGGTAGGAGGCCTCCATGGCAATGCCGCAGAGCCCGCCGTCGGCGCCGGAGTCGCGCTGCATGCGGATGTAGCCGCGCTCGCCCCACGCGGGTCCCCACGAGTTCTTGACGGTCCAGTATCCCATGCCGTCGTCCGTCACGCCGTACCCGACCACCGCCACGCCGTGGTCCAGCTCGGTGCCGCAATCGCCGGTGAAGACGCCCTCCGAGTAGAACTGGAATGCCTGGCCGCTGGCCTCGATGGCTACGGACACGGGCTGGTTCGCCACGGCCTTGGCCAGAGCGTCCTCGCTGTTGGCCGGCACGTTCTGGTGCCCGTCGATCACCACCACTGGGGAGCGCCTCGCCCTGACGGCGTCGCACGTGCCATTGGCGGCGCGGTACGGGTAGGCGGCCTCCGTGGTGATACCGCCGCTGTGCTTGATGAACTCGAAGGCGTTCTCCATGAGCCCTCCCTGGCAGCCGCTGTTGTCCGCCGTGTCGCAGTCGATCAGCTCCTGCTCCGACAGCGACACCAGCCTCCCCGTCCGGATCGCGTTGATGCCCTCCACGGACACCACCGTCGAGAAGGCCCAGCAGCTGCCGCACTTGCCCTGGTCCTTGACGCCCGTCACCGCGCCCTTCTGGCGCCAGTCCACGGATTGCGGCAGGCCGGTGACGCTGACGCCGTCGTACATGAACCCCGGGACGGCGGGCGCGGGGGGCCCCTCACGGCGGAGGTCGTTGACGTGGGAGCCGGCGAACGTGGCGCGGAACTCGTCCCGGCCCATGTCGCCGAAGCGGTTGAGGCGGAGGCGGTAGGGGCGGTCGCCGCGCTTGTTGTGCGCGTGGATGAAGCGCACGTTGGACACGAACGTGCCGAACCGGCGGTGCTTCTCGGCGTGGTGGCGCGGCACCCGGTGGGCGCTCTGCCACCGCTCGTACAGGTCCCACAGCGTCTCCTCGGACTCCAGGTCCTTCTCCTCGAACGGGATGGCGCGGCACACCTCCACGGCCGCCACGGCGAACACCGCCGCCACCAAGGCCACGACGAGGAGCTTCTTGCTAAGCTGCCCCATCGTGCTAGCTAGTGTGCTGTACTACGAGTTGTAGTAGCTGCGTGCCTACGTAGTACTGCACTATTGACCTAGCTACTGCTTGGTGGCTTCGAGTGTGAGATCGATGAGCAGTGTGGAGCAGGGAGGAAGTGTATTTATAGGTGGAGATCGATCGAGAGCTGAGGGGAAGCTTGCATGCATGCATGAAGGGAGGGAGGGAGGGAGGGAGGAGAAGGAGAACCATACTCCGACTTGTTTTGCGGCGGGAAAGACACGAGATTTAAATGGCGGTAACAGAAAGCTAGGGGAGGGTGTCAGATTCTGCTCGGGATGGTTGCAGCTAGCAAGTTGCGTGCGCTACGTGTATTGGGCGGCGCCAAAGATTCAGGGCAGATTCATCGATCATTCTCCGTTCATGGCCGGGGTGCATGATCCATTCCATTGGATCACCGTGATAGCCTGATGATCGTAGGTGTGCAGTTTTATGGATGCTACGTACGGCTCTACCCCCACAAAATTGCTAGATGCAGTTAGCGGTGAAGCTTGATCACTGCCGTGTGATGGGATGGCCGTCGGGTCAAGGGGATCAATCACGGTATTAATGGCGGTTGCGGGGGCCGAGGTGATCGGTCACGGTGTGCATCGTTGCATCTATAACTTGGTCGCGATAAGGATTGAATTGGGGTTGGAACTGAGGCAGCGGAGGAGGATAAGCCGCCGTGCGGGATCGCTCGCGTTCACTAATTTTTATCATCATGCGCACCAGACGAATTGATCAATGCGTTGAGTAGATAGATAGTTGGAGTGCTGTGAACGAGATGAAAAGAAATACACCGATGTCAAGTTGAAAGTGAAACAAATTTGGCCAGTGCACCGTTTGCAGGTTCTCCAATCACTTTCAGTTTCAGGGATGGGGACTCCTGTAGATCCCCAGCGTGCCTGACGCACCGGGCAGCTATTACGGTTTCAGTCTCAACTCTCAGGCCTGATAGCACCAAAGCAATGCAACATCCCACAAGCTGGCAACCCAACAGCACAAACAGTTCCACGACAGCAAACGGATCTGCCTTCTTTGGCTAGCTTACAAGAACAGTATCATCGTAACATCACCAGAACCGAAGTACCATTCATATCACAAGGTCAATACAGAAAAGAAAAGAAGGCAAACAGAGACCAGATTGCAATATGACAGATAATCAAGCATTGAGTGCTAATGTCAATACATCAGACATCAGATCAGTGCTAAACTAGGTGAATTAGTAATCATGGAAATGATGAGCGAAATTAGCGACACTGGGAGCACACTGATTGTGGTGCCAATAGAAATTGTCAAATAAAGATATCAGTGCTAAACTAAAACCGTGAGCAGACCACCATGGGCTCCGGTTACTTGTGGAATGTACAAACTTACCCCTGTTGCTTCAGGCACTACCATAACTTACTACTGCCTTGGTGGCTCATTTCTTTGTTTTTGTCTTCTTGATTGAATGACCCGTCTTGCGCTTGTGACGGCTGAAATCTGAAACAAACCTGAATGTCTGTGCACACCCGGGCTCGTGGCAAACATAGGGCCTGTCACCCGTATGGACCCTAAGATGCTCTGTCCTTGCCCATGTCCACTTGAATGCCATATCGCAGCCCTTCCATGGGCATTTCAGCGGACGATCATCCATATGAACCTTGCGATGCTGCAGCAGGTACTTGTGCGAGAAGAACTTCTTTCCACAGCCCTTCACTGGGCAGACATCACCCTTATGCAAGGACAGTTCCTTCTTTGTGCCAAAACTCATAGAACAGCCCTCGATATTGCATGTGTACTCCTCTTCATGCTTTGGAGCTCTTCGAGTCCTTTTTTCTCCTGTAGCTTTCTTCACTTGCGTCTTCGCTTCTGTTCTGGTTCTCTGTTTATGCAAAGACAATTCCTGCTTAGTGTCAGAGCTCATAGAACAGCCCTCAGCAGAGGATAGGTGCTCTTCATCATCCTTTGGAGAAGCTGGAGTCATTCTCTTTTCTCCTGTAGTTTTCTTCACTTGCTTCTTTGCTTTGACTTTAGTCTTCTGCTTTGGTGGTCTTGCTCTCAAATTGCAAGTAACCTTTGACTTTGGACAGCTAGCATCATCATCATCCTCTTCTTTCATCTCTGATTTTAGCTTGTTTGCCCTGCTGGCAATCCTTGAGCTAATACGAAGAACCACTCCAGCTGGTGAGGGGGAGGACACTTCAGCAACACCTTTTACTGCTTTGGAACTGTACTCTTCTGTTTGTTTGGGCCTCTTGGTGTTTGTTTCCTCCAGAGTTCTGTTCTCCCTTTTCTTGCTTGATTTCGTTACAGCTGTAGTAGTGCTACTATTTCTTTTGGAGGCTTCCATTCTAGTAGAATTGTCAAGATGATAAGAACAGATTCCATCTGTTTCTTCCCGTTCACGGCTTTCAATTCTGTAAGCCAAGTATGGATGGACCTGGTTTGACATCCATACTTTCCCACACCACCGGCCAGCAAAGACTATTTTCTTCTGCCTGCCTTGTCTCTTCTCATAACTCTTCAGCTTTACTGGTGAGTTATTAGGAGAATTGCAGCCAAATGCCCTATATATGACTCTGTTGTACGGCATTTGTTTGTTATAAAGAGGAGATTTAGCAAGATTTGCACTATAGTAAAGATTAATACCCAGTTTTACAGCCCAATCACTGTTTGTTGGTACTGCTTCCTCATCCTGCAGGACTTGTTGTATCATCTCCCTGTCCTCCATATTGGCTTCCCTGAAATGGATGTCCTTCCAGTCATACTCGACTTCCATTTCTGCAGCTAACGATCTTGCTTCTGCTTCTATTTTAAGATATTCTGTACAAATCATAACAAATAAGTCAACTGTGTCTTCAGAACCTAGAAAGCAATGTTGAGTATTCAGTATTATGAACACCTCAAGGACTGAAAGTCTGAATTTACTTGTGACTTTACCAAAGTTAATGAGAGTATGTGCTTTTGAAGAAAAATGATGACAACTTAGCAACATGTCTTGGATGGCCCGTGCATTAATGCATTCAAGTTCAATTAAAATGTGTCATCGCTCAGTCATACTGGATGCATGCAGCCCAAAAGAAAATCCATTCCACGAGTGTTCAAAATGTTAGATTAAAAGAAGTGCATTGCACTTAATCACAATAGGTAAGCAGCTTGATAACTGACCTGGACGACATAAAAGAATAATATGGGCACCACCAATTGCTTGGAGTTGCTTCTCAACCTCGACAGCATGCTCAAGACAAAATACATGCATTCTTGATGAATCCTTATCAGATTTCACAATTGATGTATTTAAGTTGTTCATTGTAGTTGTGGAGCTTCTGAGGTCACCCATAGCGATTTTAGTGTTGTTAAGCCTAGCATCATAATTTGTGCCACTGGCATCAAGTGGCTCCTTCAAAATCCTTTCTGAGCTTGACGGTCCAGATTGAACCTTCTTTTCCATCGTTGAATACATATCCTTTGCCTGAAAACCTTCAGACAGTACCATCTTAAGTTGATATTTGTTTCTTGTGCGAACACCTCTTGGTCCATTCGAAATACCTGAGCCACCAATACATTGAGAACTCTGGGATGATGGTCTTTGTTGGCATTTATTGCTACTTGAGGACATCTTCATTCCATCAAAACAAACATTACTTGAACCATTGGGTTGTGATTCAGTAATGTGCCTTGATAATTCATTGGAGCCATGAGAGACCTTAACTTGTTTGTTCAGAATATCTTCATCAGAATCTGATTGATACGTAGATGCCAAAAGATCAAGAGCAGAATTCCTATTGAGAGGTGCAGCATCAGAAAGTATTCCATCGCCATACGGTTCAAAACTGGGTCCTACATGTTCATTAGAAATGCATATATTGCATCAGATAAAAATAACGATTGATGCCATAAGCCAAAGAAACTAAGATGAAATGCACTTCGGCATAGCAAATGAACTACAGATCCAACTAGAGCTACACAAGGAAAATCAATGCATGTTTGTCTATACAAGCATCCGCAAACAACGGTGAGGCCTTGACTCTCCTCTGTTTGGAATTAACATGATGGGTCCTACAATACATGTAGATAAACTAATATTACAGGATGAACAATCAAATATAACATACGCATCATAAACCATTCACTGCCATCATAAGAGACACAAGAGAAGAACTACAAAATTTAAACGAGAAAATCCGAAAGTTGACCTAAAGCACCTTAAAAAATCACCCATTTTCTAAGAGCATGTACAATGCAAGTGCTTGGAGAGGTGCTTAGAAAATAAACTGGTTTTTTCTTGCCATATAGGATAGCATGATGCTTATTTTATAGTATGAGTGCTTGATTAGGCACCAATGCTTAAGAGGCTTATGCATTTAAACTAGTACCACATACATACATACATAGATACGTTATATATATATATATATGTATGTATATGTATGTATGTATGTATGTGTGTGTGTGTGTGTATATCTATAATCATCTAAGCACCTACAAAGAGAAGCTTACATTGGAGCAAATACAATTTACATAGGTGATTGATGATATGGCTATATTCTCTCTCTTTAAGCACTCATGTATAAGCACTTTGCATTGTACATGCCCAAAGGCAAGAAGCAATGAAGCATGTACTTTTAGACAGCGTCTCTAAAACAATAATAAACTATCCCGAGGTTAAATTGCCAGTGTGGCAATATCAGAGAATGCAAATTTCAAGGCTAATGCTTTTTTGTTAGCTGTGGAAATCTATTTGTTTCCAAAAAATAAATCACAGGATCAAATCTGCATCTATTTCAATCCTTCAATTCTCTGTTTTCTCAAGGGATCACACAAGAATTAATAACTAGTTAACTATTGAGAAAAGCAAATGTACATGTACATGTGGGTACATGAGTTAAGAATTTAGTTCAATTCTCATATTTATGCATCTCAAAAAATTCTTCAAAAATTCATAGATGTTCATCATGTTATATTGTACAAACCCACAAAATTTCATGTTTTGTCTTTTTTGTGTAGGGCACTCTTGATTATATTTTTGCATGAAATTTTGTGGGTTTGTACATTATAACATGATGAACATCTATGAATTTTTGGAGAATTTTTGAGATGAATAAATATGAGAATTGACCTAAATCCTTAACTCATGTACCCACATGTACATGTACAAAATCCACTCTCTTAACTATTTCCTACACAACTCTGTAACAGTAAAATATCAGTAATTCAGCACATAACCCTTTTAATAGAGAAACACGCATAGATTACCAAAAAGAAAAAGAAAAAGTCAAAGATAGTAAGTCTGACAATATAAGATGTATAACTTACGTAAAATGCCACCATTTGTCATTTCATTTCTTGATGCATCTGCTGAACTAACAAGCTGATCATTAATTGGATTATAATCAGAAGACATGAAGTATTTTGCTGTACACCCTCTTGGTTTGATGACAGCCACACATGAAAAACTTAAAATCCCACAGCTGACACAGGATAATAAACCCTGGTCCAAAAGCCCAGAAGCACTGATATCATCCGCCGTATCACCTTCTGCATTATGCGTATCAGATGAACTAGACATATTTACACAATCATGTATACATCTTGCAGGTGGGAATTTCTTTCCAGAGCAGACTGACAATGAACTTTCTTTGGATGAAGACAAAGCACTACAGTTTCTAATTTCCCCATTCCTATCAAGCGTACCACTCTGTGGTAAGCATCCTGAGGCTTCCACAGCTTCTCTGCTACTGCATAGGCCATCTGACAACTTGAGTTTAGTTTTTAATTGGGATCTTGAGCGTAAAGCTGAAAGAACAGGACCATCATGGGCATCGATTGGAAGAATAATACAAGAAGATCCATCATTCAGAAGACGACTGAGCAGTTCATTGTCTTCCATAACATTTTGGACAAATATCTTTTTGACCAATTGTCCCCCTTCACCCTTCTTCTTCTCCTTTAATCTAGAACTTCGTGGTTCCCTGGCCCCAACCGACGTTTCCCTAGAAACATAGAAGTTGAAAACGAATTAAGTAAAGGGTCCAAATACATAAAAAGGATGCACCTGGTGCCAACTCCAAGCACAGAAAGAGCTATGTTAGAAAGCAGCTCCAATAACATATACATGGTTAACAGATTGAAGCATTATCAGTAAGTCATGGCAACTGCAAGACACAAAACACAGAAGTGAAAAAAGTATACAACTTCCTTGCCTGGATCAGAGAAATTGAAAGGGGGTACCAAATATCATCAAAACTGATCGTAGAACCATATATCAGTTAACACATGGAAGTTATTGATTGCAGACATGCTGACCAACTATTTTTAGGTGATAACATAATATAAGTTGGACAATGATAAGGAATTATGAGATCAGTATTTTTTTGCAGGAGGCATCATAAGAAGTGTGCATAATGATACCTGATGCACATTGACAGCGCAAGTTCGTAAAGCAGTTGATAGTGTGAAACCATGGGAGGTCGATTGATTGAGGCTCTTCGGATTGCTGCCTCTTTCGCTACTCTCAACCATTCAGGAGTAGCTATATTTGATGCCTCGCCACAGTTGAAACCTGCCCAAATAGAAAGTCCTTATGGGATTGATTGCAATTGCAAGAGCCAGCAAAGCAATGTCCAAGTAACAACATAAGTTTACTTTTCTAATAGCATGTGATAGGAACAAAAGTCCTCATGAGTCACATGCACAGCAGTGTTCACTACAGATACACATATTGCATTTGTATATTGCACACCTGCCTAGCAGAGATGAACGCCTCGTGTCAAGATGCACAACCAAACTCGGGAAAGGGATATGTTAATATAACTAGAGTAAGGGCAGGGTGATCTTTATCACAAAGGTAACAGTTCCTTATTTTCAGCAGATGCTCGAATTCCTTTCCACAATGTCCTATGGTCCTCTGGTCTCAAACTCGAACAGTCTAGAATGCCCTTATATTCGTATTGCACCTTATAATACATGAAATAGTGTTGTATGGCCGAAACTGTAAATCACATGGATATCACACTTGCCAAAATCGCCTAGCTACCCTACTGCTTAACAAAACTAATTCCGTATGCATACATCAAATACAGCATCAAAAAGGAGGCTTTTCAGTGACGAATGCTCACCATGGCTGAACCCGCAGTGATAAGATCCCGGGAAAGTGACCACAAACTCGCCTGCATTCTGCACCAACCTGTTCCCATGTACAGAACCAAA
The DNA here is from genome assembly GCA_019208055.1 of Stipa capillata. Lineage (NCBI taxonomy): Eukaryota > Viridiplantae > Streptophyta > Magnoliopsida > Poales > Poaceae > Stipa > Stipa capillata. Next base: position 389,746 of record JAGXJF010002758.1, on the reverse strand, counting down.
CCTCCGTCAACCACCACACACGTATCTACTTCTACTACTACTATAAAGATGTCAATTGGTGGCGGTTCATTCACCTCCTTCCCCTCCTGACATGTGGGACCACCTCGAAATCGAAATGTCAATCTAATTCCACAAGCTGAAGAATTTTACTTAGCAATCAATCTATTTCAACTTACATGATTGTCTGAAATATTCTAACTACATCTTCAAGCGATGTATATGTCATCTACTCTTATTACGGTTCCGCAGCAAGGCATGGGCACCTTACTATCAAATCAAATTATTCAAAAACGGAAGGAAGCATCACCTGCAGCAGGGTATCCCGAGGCTCACGAGCACTTCAGGAGACATCACAGTTGTTTTATGCCCCAGCGTCGCGAAGGTTTCTGCACCCCAATTCACAATTCCATAAAATCACTTTGCAATCAGAACAGCAGAGGAGACGGGGCTTCTATAGAAAACAAACACCTACAACAGCCTCACCTAAGGGGTTCACCTCCCCGCCATACCCGTGCACGCGCACCACCTCCTCAAACGCGAGCGCAGCGTCTCGCGGCACGCCGTACCACGTCTTGGCGGCCCCGAAGTGCATGTAGTTGAGGCTGTGCAGGTCGTGGTCCTCGACGTGCCACGCGAACCAACTGAACATCATGGCGATGTACAGCATCGGCGTGTTGACCCCGGGGACCTCCTCCCGCATGAAGCGCAGCAGCGAGCCGGGGCTCCTGGCCACGCCGCGCATGTTCCAGGCCGTCTCCCCGACGTGCGCCTGCTGACTCGGGCAGCCGGCCCAGGGGGAGAAGCCCGAGCCCGGCATGTCGCCGGCGTATTCGACGATGACGGGGCGGTCGACGGAGGAGCGCCAGAAGAGCGTCTCGTGGTCGAGCAGGGAGAGGTGCTTGGAGGCAGGGACGTTGAGGCGGGCAAGGAGTGGTTTGCGGGAGGCGGCGGCCTTGGACTCGAACTGCGGGAGGGTGTAGCTGTGGGTGGAGCGCCAGACGGGCTTGAGCGCGGGGCGCGGGCGGCGCGGGCAGAGGCCGAGCTGCTGGTGGCGGGTGGGGAAGGACGGGGATGGGTCCTCCGGGTGGAGCGCGACGAAGGAGCGGGAGAGGTTGGAGAGGGTGGTCTTCTTGGGCGGCTGTGGGCAGGGCGGCACGACCTTGCAGATGCCGAAGGGCGCCGCGGCGGGCTCGATCTTGAGGATGTAGGCGACGGGGTCGGCGAACTCGGCGGCGGTCGGGTGGAACTCGGGCGCGAGGGGCAGGGATTTGAGCCACGGGGGCACCAGCTCGGCCGCCGCGCCGGGAGGGGGCGGTGAGGACGGCATCGCGCTGCGTCGCGGAGGTGCTAGTCGCGCATTGGGAGCCGGAGCAGAGGAAGGAGGTTTTGGGGGTTTGGGAGCGGAGGAGGAAGGCGAGAGTGAAGCGAGCGAAGGGGAGCGTAAAAAGCGTGCGTGCTTTGCGGCAACCGCTGCTGCGGCTCGTCGTGGTGGACTCGAGTCGTGGTGTGTCTGTGCGCCGGTCACAGTAACTACGCATGGGTGCAGTTGTTCTTCGCCATGTTTCTTTGCGGTTTCTCACTTGCAGCTGCGGCCTTGCTGTTGTGTTTAGCGAGTTGCTCCGATTTGTTGTTGCTCGTGTAGCCAGTCGTGCGGGCGGAAAGTACAGGGTGACCGGGGCGTCCCCTGCACTTATTATCTGAGCCATTCATCCGCTTCAAGATTCGCAACAGCCGATGTATTCAGCAATGTATTTTTTTGCAAACTTATAGCTAATGCATGTATTTCACTCATTACTTGCTGTCCCATTTCTGACGTCGGCACAGTTTCTCAAGACTTTCTTGTCCAGGTAGTTGCGAAGCTCTTTATTCAATACGCGCGGCACTGTAGTTTTACCGAGCACCATAATTGTTACCGCGTTGGTTGATTAATATATATTTCCTGTACCGAGTTCCTCCTTCCCCCGCACGCTTCATCTCCTCCACTCGCTTCGGTTATTGAGTTGCAGCTCTACAATGCGGCGATCTGCATCTCCTAGCCCAGGTATGAACTCTGTTCCTCACCCCAATCTTGGTCCATGTCCTATTTGCCACATCGGTCAGATCCGTTGTTACTATCTCCTGCACCTCATCTTCTTCGTTTCTCTCGTTTTCATCCACTGCAATATTCACTTCTCCAGCTCCCTCAGCTTCCTCGCTCTGCTTCATCTGTATGTACGTAACCACAGTTATAGTACCCCACGCCCCCACCTCACAAGCATACTCCCCTGAAATTGCTAACCTCTTGTGTTTAAATGACTAACCTGGTGATCAAAGACATAGGTACGACAAGTTGCTACGTACCTGATCCGAAAGGCTTGTGGAACCGCCCTGCACTCCACACACCTGATCTACATCTGCCGCATTTCTCCTCCTCTGTTCAATGAAACTGTTATACAGCACGTCCATAAGCGCATTACGGAATCTGCGGCCAGTAACGAACGTACCTTCATTCTCCCGTACTGCTTGAACGGTCCATTTTCCATCATATCTCTTTTAATCATTAGCCTCATCTTACTCTGCTTCAAATGACTCACCCTCGGTATCCCAAGTCGATTGAAAGTCAGCAATCCGAAATCCATGCAATCAAGATAGAAGATCTGCGTTCACAAGAAGCATGAGAACATGTCAAAATAATTCTGATTTTCAGAAGCGCGCAACAACAAGTTGCAGCCACACTTACCTGCGGAACAATCAAGCACCCAACCAGTAAGTAGCACTTAGCTCTGGCCTCCAAATCCTCCTTCAGCCTAGCCGCTCCCACCCTCAGGATCTCTAGCACGTACTTTGCCCAATTGTAATCTCGTATTGATTGCGGTTCCAACACGCATGTCAACACTTCCGCTGGCAACACTGCATCTCTTCCTGTTGGTGCTAGAACCCAAGCGCAAGCAAGCAATGTGTACGCAACACGGATAAGGTCCTTAAGCTCCTCTGTCAGCCTGCGCTTAGCCGCTTGCTTCAGAACTTTAGAAATGGAGGCCACAGATATATAGCCGGGAACATCGGGATCCATCCCAAGAATATTCTTCACCTTCGCTAGGTCTTCACGTCCCACCTCATGAACAAACGTTGGGATCGGGATTCCACCTTGCCGCAATCCAAGAATCCTACACACATCTGACTCTTCGAGCTTCTTGCTGCTGCCGTCAGCAAATGCGAAGTTCATTGTTCTCGGATCAAGACGGCTAAGCAACCATAACGAGAAGCTTCGATCTATATGCACTGGATCAATGCTCAAAATCCCCCCAAATCCCAAGTCCTTCACCACGTCCATCCACTCGTCATCCCATGAATCGCAAGTACAAGACAGATGCTTCGGACTAAACGAGCTGTGCTTTCGAGCTGTAGACTTTTGCACTTCATCCGTAGCGGTAGCTAGAGATTGGCTTATTCTTCTCCGCCATGGCTGCGTCCCAACAGCGTTTCCTGAACCAACACCACTCTGGTTGCCGACTTCTTCAGCCAGTGTTCCATCAAGATCCATATCCTGCAGGAATGAAGCAATCTTACAACACGAAGAACTAGTAGCGGGAGCAGAGAGACGAATGCACTGTTCAAACCTCTGTCTTCATGAGTACAGCCTTTAGTTCTCCCACCGGTCCATGCGGTCTTTACTGCCCGGGGCGCTACCCAAATCTTTCTATATCTTTCCCCAATGGCCTCTCTCCAACTTTACTAATGTCAGCTATTGGAAGTGACGGGCAGCACAGACCTCGGTTCCAGGACTCGAACACCAGCCCCTTCGGAGAGAGAACTATGGCAATATTCTCTTCCACATTCTCACCGACAGGATAAGTCTCGTTTATCTACGTCCGGTGGCACAATCGGAACCGGTGCCCGCGTGAGCATCTAAGACCATTGCGTCCCCCGCTCCAAGCTACTTCATCTTCCCGCCATTTCAAATTGCAGTGGGCCTTTCAATAACCGAGGCCCAACAAGCAAATCCGCAAGCTGAACTTAATCCATGATAGTAAGGAAGCACAATGCACTCTACTATTATTTTGCCATTAAGCTGTGTAATCATATATGTCACACTCGCAGGCGTTACATATAAGTTCAAGTTGTACATTCAATTTAATTCAGAACATTTCATCCTAATTTACAACGCTTCCGGCTTGAGCTTCCCGCATCCGATTGTCCGCCATCTGTACCATACTGCACATCTTCGATTCCGTCCTCTTCACCCTTTCCTACACCGACCTGTCCTTCAGCTTCAACCCCTTCAACGTGCTCCCTAACTCCCATCTTCGGATCATAATCGCCAAACCCCTCTCCGCACTCTTGTTGGTCTACGTCTTCCAGCAGCTATGCAAAAACAGATGTTACTAATGTTACATAAAACACTTGCAATAACTAAATATATCTCTAGAACACACCTTGCAATTGTCTCCAACTTCTTTCGTGGACACCTCTTCCCGCTGCACAAACTGGCCTTCTGTTGATTTCTGCAAATACTTTACAGCATGACATAGGCCGGACGGCCAGATTTGACACAATGCGAGCCTACGGACTAATCATTTACCGTGTCATCCGCATAATCAATCTCTGAACATGGATGTGGCAGACCTACAACTTCTTCAGCAACTTGCTCCTCTTCGGCGGCCAAATCGTCCATCGAATACACGATGTCATACTTCTCGTCCGCCCAAAAAAAAAGGAAAATTTAGAACACGATGTATTACGTAATCAACAAAGTACCATGTGTCTTACCCCGCTCCAGCGTGCAATCGATACCGCATCGTCCTCAACGATAACGCTCGATCCATACGAGCTGCTCGTGCTGATCGCGGGAGCCATACTGGAGTGTGCACCGCATGAAAACGCTTAAATAGCAAGATCGAGCGGGAATTTCATGTGTTTTGAAAGTTTGAATTTTGTAAAGTTCTGAACCCGAAACTCTGAAACAAGTCCAAAAATGCTATAGCTGAATGCATATAATAACTTATAAACCATCGCGTCAACTAAGTGCCCCAGTAATTCAATGCAACCACTACTACTCACCAGTACCTCAGCTACTGAGTTTACGTTTACAGCTTTCTTCCAATGCAATTAACAATTCAATTCACGCTCAGTTTGGAATGACGTGGTACAACGATCCCTACGGTGACCACCCACACCACAATTACTACATTTACCTTCACGGCGAACAGGAGGCAGTACATTACCACGCTCTGGACACGTCGTGCTTTTGTGACCTTTTGTTCTGCAGATGGAGCAGAATCTTGTTCTCTTGCCGCTCATCTCGTAAGGCGGTTTTTCCCTCGATGTTGTAGGTCTCCCCTTTACAATCTTTTTCCTCGGAGCCAATATGTTAGTTCGCTCCCCTGTGAAGCCCGACATTGTATTGCTTGAGTCCGCAGATGCTTCTTTGCTCAACGCAACCATCCCATTTGACGATGCCCTTGTTTGCTCAACCAGGCTCATGCCGTCCGTCGCCGAGCTCAATGTTTCCAGCTTTTGCTTCGCAGCATCCATTATTTCCACTAACATATCGTATGCAGCAGCGTTCGAATCTCCAAGCTGAACCAACTCCAGTGCTCTCATGTACAGTGTGGAGTGACGATAAGAATGAGACCTTGGAGGAACTTGATCTTTCTGGTAGTGCTTCAAATGAGTTGGGAGCATATCTCGCGCTTCAACGGTCCAACGCTTCAAGATGTGGGCTTCCGGTATAGCCGCAACCCCTAGATTAATCATAACCTGCAAAACAATACAATGTGTACGAACTCAGCAACAAATCTTTTATGAATTCTGCAACACACAAACTATTTATTCACCTTCAAGGCATGGGAGCAAAGCATGCCGGTGTGCTCATACTGCCCACATTCACAAACGAAACGTTCTCCACCTCCCAATATATGTACTTCATAAACTCCCCTGGACCACTTGCTCCGCGTTGCATCATTGTAGTGCCTCGCTATATATCTCTTCTTTGCCTCTATTTCATCAATGAAGTAGCTACCGGATTCATAAAGTACCTCCCCGAATTTCTCGAACATTGCACGTGTGTATATCTTACTTGCATGTCTCTCTATCGGCAAGTTAGCTCTAAGAACAACGCCTCCCTGCATGGTTTGCAGTTGAAGTTAGACAATGCAAGTTTAATGGACTTCTCTAACTAAAAAACCAGAAATCAGAGAACAAACAATTTTAGTCCTTCTCTCCTGATAACTTTCTTCTGAGTCCCTATCAAATTGCAACTTCTCATACTGTCTCACGAAATTGTTCATTGAGCATCCTGGCGGGATATATCCTTTTAGTAAATGGTTTGCACTCTCACTCCTCTGTGTGCTTGTCATCTTTGCACAAAAAACACCAGTGAAGTAAGATTTCGCCCACATGCTCCGTACTTCGTATATTTGGGTCAGGAATGGATTGTTCTTCAGCCCATACTTCTCCAGCATGGATAACCAGGCCTTCTCAAACTCTTCTTTTGTAAGCATCTCATTCACAACCTTGTGAAACTCACATCGGAACTCACTGCGTTTTGTGTAATGTGGACCTAAGCACTCCTTTGCTTTCCTAAGCACATGCCACTTGCACTATCTGTGCGTTGTGCTCGGCATGACCTCCCTAATAGCCACCTGCATCGCCCTGGCTTGATCTGCACACAACAAACAGGCATCTTATTTGTGGCAAAGAAGAGGTCATCCACAACTTTAAACTATTATTCCAAAGGTACGAACCAGTGAGGATTGTTGTAGGAGCCTTTCCACCCATCATGCGAATGAACTCAGTAAAAACAAATTTGAAACTATCAATTTCTCATCCCGCAGCAAAACACCTCCCAAAAATATACTCTGGAAATGATTGTTCACACCAACAAAAATTCCAAACGGCATGTCATACAAATTGGTTCGATAAGTAGTGTCAAAAGTAATGACATCACCAAAGTGTTTGTACTGCAGCTTACTAGGCCCATTACTCCACAACAACGTCTTTATACGGCTCTCTTCATCAACCTGCACCGTATATGAGAACTCCTTATCCTTCGCTGCTAACTCTGCAAATATCTCCATTGTTTTGCGAACATCCTCATCACATTGCTCCATGCTTATCTTCCCACACAAAGTCCTCAAAGCCCTTTTGTGAATGGTATGTTCTCCATCCTACCAAACAGACTTCCAATTATACTGTAAACCCTGCCTAAATTAACATTATTATCCCGGAGCTGACGCACTAGGTCCCGGGTGTACTTATCAATATGCTTATGCGATGGCCAGTGCGCCTTTTCACCACATGTATTGGTCATCGAATGTGAGTGATTTATCCGGTGTTCTGAAACATACCAACCTCGGTCCCCGGTTCGTAAAAGTCTAATCATAGCTGGACATTGACATCTACTAGAACGACTGTTCTCTTTCTTTGGTCTCCCCTACAAATCAAAATTCGAAGTTAATTTCTTATAGCACGCACGCAATCAGTTTACATCATACACAATTGCTGAATATGACGTACCGCACAGCCGCAAACTATCTCTTGCATTGTCTTTGTTCTCTGCACGTTTAACCGGCTCCTCCCATACCGAACACCAAAACCCATCTCCCATGAATACAGGTTGTAGAAGTCATAGGCTTCTCCCAACGAATCAAAACAGGTACCGACCTTTGGAATCACTATTTCCTTCGTTTCACGATTCGCAAAACCCCTAAGCGCACTCTCCAAAGCACACACTCGATTACCATCTATCTCACGTTCATCGGGCCCGGCGTCTAGACGCACCCTGCACTTGTTGGACGAAAACAAAATTACACCTCACATACGACCTAACTGCAAAAACCCGGTGCATATTCACACCTTCGTTCACCTCAAATTGAACGAACCAATTATAAATTTGTCCCAAATACTACGAATACATGAAATCAATTAAGGAAGCAATTTTAACTGAACGAACCGATTATAATTCAGTGCACGGCAAAATTTAGAAAAAACCTTGTTCAATAGCGAAGAACAAACTGAATGCCTGATGAAACTTCGTACCTTCTCCTCCACCCTTCAGCTCCTTCAGTCCACACAGGACAAGTATTCACGGTACTCCTGTCACCATGAACTTCAGGCCCCTCTTCCTCTGTACGTACTATCGTACCGGAAGCTGCACTGCTCTGCCCCGAAGAATGGACCGAAATCCGACGGTCCCCCCCAAAGACGGACATCGCAATCTCCGGCAAAGTTGTACCCACCTGCTCTTCTACATCCGAAACCCGCCGTTCCCCCCCAAACACCGACATCGCAATCTCCGGTCCAGTTGTACCCAACTGGTCCTCTACATCTGAAACCCGCCGCTCCCCCCCGAAGACCGACATCGCAATCCCCGGGAAAGTTCTATCCAACTCATCTGCTACATCTCCTTGTGGAACACTCAAATCTCTCCTGCCATTAAACAAAGTATGTTTACTCGCCAAGCTATGCTGGTAGATCGAACCAATCAAACTCCGGTTGTACATACCTGGGAGCCGTCATCCGAATGGGATCCAGGTTGCAGATACAATCCAATGCTTCTTCCAGATCTGGAAGAACGGGCTTCAACCTCCACGAACAGCACGATGGAAGCGAAGCGGAGATATTGAGGAATGGCCATTACGAAGCGTCTAGTCCATTCTCTATTAAGTACAAAGGAAGAACATGTTCAATTTTACCGACGGTACAGGTCGCAGCGCATCCGGGGTGTCAATGCTCCGTCCTGTTCTGACACGAGTACGCTCGAACCGTATTCTTCGTGTATTCCTCCAATAAAAGCCATGAGACATCTCCACGGCCCATATCCCAATGTTTAAACTAACGGTTAGGATAACCATGGCAAGCGCCGCCGTGCGCCAAAAATCCGCATTCGTCGTGCGGGCCTTGGCAGAGAACCCATCACTCCATACACTGGAGGCCTGCTTCTCGGAATAGTACCACTGTACCAGTACCATTTTCTCTTGAAAATAGCACATGCGATCATCTGAGGCGTGCTACAGCCTACAGTTGATGACACAGATGGCTGGGCAAGCTCTCGTGCCCAACGCAGCAGCGCACGGTTTGGATTCAGGACGACTCGCCAAAAATTATAATGTTTCAAATTTCGGATTTAACACGCACTTCATGTGAGAGTCCACTTCTAAGAACAAAATTTGGGCTCCATGGTACCTTCGCCTGGACTAGCAAAATATACCATAGCTTACAACTTTACATGCACACAAGCAAGTAGACATACTTGTCGGCCTAGGATCAGCATGATGATCTAACCAATTCCGTGTCAGTTCTCAGCTGTGTAAGAATGCCATTACAGCTCATCTACCTTCCATCACCTGTCATTCCGTCTGATGACACCAGCATGAAGCAGTAGTGCTGATGATCACCACCAACAGATCAGGAGGGTGACGCCTGGGAAGCGAGAAATGCTGAATATTTTGCTCGCTCTACCTTGTAGCGTTTCAGCTCTTTGATTGCCGCCAACAGAACATGCAAAGAAACTGGTGCAAAGAATGGCTGCAAAAATGTACCGATTTGAAGCATATCGATCTCAAATCTCTAGTGTTACAAATTACAAAGTAGGTTGGATTTAACGTAGCTCCATTTATGATTGAATATACTACAGAGATCTTGAGCACTTCAAAGGTGCAACTATTGAATGAATAATGCAAATTTGTGTAACTCTGATGTCAACATTATATGATTCGGATAAAGGAAGTTATTTGCAGACTACTATGGTACACTCTTGGTTATTTAAAATCTGTGGTTAAAGAATAGAGCAATAACTCACTTGCTTTCTTTATGTTTAGGGTAAAAAAATCGAAAATGAGAAACTGCCAATCATAAATTTAACTGCCAGAGGTATAACTCAGTGAATACTGACCATGTAAATCGCAAAGTAGTGCTCCACTGAAGCATAACTGATTGACATAATGGATGGATGAAAAAAAGCATCCTCAGCCAATGCCCTCGCTCTTGTTGCAGAAACTGTAGAACAGCACAATGTTTACCAAAATGTTTACCAATCCCTAATTAACTTGTGCAAGAAAAACCCTAAACTTGCCTGCTGAAGAGTCACTTATTCCAAGAGAGACATTTCTTTGAGCTAAACTTGCCGCTTCAAGAGAAAGCTCAACCTGCAAAAGAAATATTTACTTGTAAGAGGTCAAAACAAACTTGACCTCACTATGAAGTGATGTACAGGTGTGTAAAACGACACAGGAAGACAAAGCCATAACAACAGACACCATGAATGTTCAGGTTATGAAGCATGTGGAGTTTTATCTGAATGTTCTGTTTCTGGAAGCACTCACAGGTAAAGGGTAGAAAATAATAACTAAAAAAGCACTACTATACAGAACCATGAGCTATCCATTTAGCGAGTGGTAGAGGAACAAACCTGTCTTCCAATTTCATCCATAACAATCATTCTTGGGAGCGATTGGACCTACCAAAAGAAATAACATTAGTGTATGTCTATGTGAAGAACAGATTTTTATATATCTCATTCAGAACTTCTGATGTACCAAGCTGGAAAGTGACTCCAAGGTAGTGAGGCATGACAAAAGACTGGAATATGCATGGTGTCGGTATAATAAATCTAATTCCCTGCAAAAGAAGATGAAACAAGAATCCCAATAATAGCAGTGAGAGCCTTAGAAGTTAACTTTTGTAAAGAACCTTAGAGGTCGACAAGTTCAACAATTAACCAAAACTAAGTGAGCTTCTAAACTCACAACTGCTGGACTTTGAAACAGGCAGTCACAGAGGGAGTGTAAACAGAAGACATACTTCCACACATAATTCTAGATACAGATTTTTAGTAGAGATCCCTTTTTTAGGGAAAATTTAGTTGAGATGTTCTATGCTAGATGAATGTGCTCCCTGATTTATGCATACTACAGTACTAATGATTTAAGAATATGCAATCTATTGAAACAAGAATTTGATAATAATGGTAATAAAAATGTTCTCCAGTTCAATGTGACAACGGATATAAAATACGCATTCCAGATTTTGTAAAACTCTGTTCTGCCATAACAAAATGGATTTGTGCCATGGTAATTCTATTAAACAAACAGGGAGATATTCTCACCATTGTGCAAACCCCTTTTCACTAACTAGGAATTTAGTTGCCACATCCATGCCTTGTGCATGATAATTTGGTTTTAGACCAAATAATTGCCTTAGCTGTCCAATGAAGATTTCTAGAGTCTCCGTAAGTTCCTGTTTCATATAAATGTGTCAGCATATAATGCTCTTGCAAAGAAGGTATATCACTCGGGACAGTGAGCATAGCATACGAACATGCAACATATAAAAAAAAGCAAGAAAACGATCAATTCTATACACCTGCGATGACATTTTGGTCCGAGTCCCATGTGTCTTCTTGGAACCAAGTGAACAGCCTGGTGGGTTCCAAATAACAACACCTCCCCACATCTACATAACAGGATAACACTGTCAAGAAAAATGGTAAGATGGACAACACAAAGAAGGTACATACTACTTACTGGGGATATAAATGCATTAGTTTTTGAGAGCTCCCCATCTGGAAGCTGCAAATACAAAGGGCATTCCCTTGCAGATGGAATGTACCTGTTTATTTCAGAACAAACAGTTCAGATGACTAAATGAGCATCCATAACAGTTCATAAGTTAATATTAAACTTGGTAACTTAAAGATGCGGGTCTGGTCTAAAAAGCATACACCACAAATTGAAGAACTTTTGATCGTCCTGTAGCTGAAATCGATGTATCCAAGTGCCACTCATTTGAGTTTACCTATCGATTTCATTGCACGATTTAATTAGGTGCAGCTGACATTACACAATTCAAGCACTAACAAGCAGCTACCTGTAGAATGCAGCAATGAACAAGCCTAGATTACTTCTACAGAGAAAATCAGAAACATACAAAGAAAGGAATGTCTCCCATACTAAGGACATTGCCACCCAGTTTATCATCAGAGTAAGAATAGGACGACTTTGGAGTGTGGTACAAAACCTGAAAAGAAAAGGAGCAGCAGTACAATACTTATTAGTATTGGCAACTTCACAAGAGATAGAGGAAACAAGCTTAGCAAAAATATGGCAAATCTGCACCTGACTCTCTATATTAATATCAGCAATTGGTCGCAATGCCTCAATGACAGGAGTCAGAATCCTCTCACCAATATTTTCAAACTCCCTGCATGTGGGATGCCTAACTGTAAAACTTCCAAGAACAGCAGCAGCAATAATAGGACAACGAGTTGAACTGTAATTGATTCTAAATAAGGAAGATAACAGATGTCCATCATCAGTATTACTGACATAATGTTTACCCGTTGCCTCATTAATCTAGCAATGTTGTACTTTACTTAAACAGATTGTCATATCACAGGACATAAGTTATATTTTGAAAAAAAAATAGCAATGCAGCAATAATCTGCATAGCATGTCGTAAGTTTTCGTTCTTACCAATCATAGACCCAATCACTTGGATCAGCATTCAGCAAGCTAAATGAAAGAACAACATTCCCATCTGAACCAACTGGCATGAACTCTCCTTTCCCAATGCCTGTCTCACCCTCCTCAATAGCGCCATTCATGAAATACTTGATGAATACCTTGCCTATAAGTGACACAGCCTCAGCCTCATCAATCTTCCCGACCACCCAAGCGTGACGGTGCTTTCCGATCACAACTCTCGTCCCCTTCCCATCATCACTCTCAATGATGACAACAGTGTAAACCTTCATGCCATCCCCACCGCCACCACCCAATGCCGAGCTCAGCAATTCATCAAACACCTCATCACCGCGAACCAAGTCCTCAGCGGTCACAGCGCCACATCGCCAAGGCGATGCGACGCTGCTGCTGCTGCTGCTAGAGCATCCACCCGCCGACTGGACGGTGACTGAGACGGAGAGGTTCCCGGCAGTGGAAGAGGCGGGGAGGCTGAGGGACTGGTTCGGTATTGCCCGCTCGAGGCGATCGGCAAGGGAGGCATCGGAGGGGCCAGAGCCGGCGCGGAGGAAGACCGCGTGGGGACCGCAGGGAAAAGAAGGATGGTGAGAGTGGAGGCGGCGGGACAGGTCGCCGATCGCATCGGAGGGCAGCGGCGAGCGGTGGATCTCGGTGGATTTGAGCAGGAAGGGCAGTCCTATGGAGAGCAAAAGAGAGATGCGCGCGAGTTATACGGGGAAGAGAAAAACCCTAGCTAGAGTTAGATTTCGGGAGGTGGGGGGTAGTACCGAGGAGGAAGCAGAAGAGGACGGAGACGGTGAGGACGAGACGCTTCGTGCCGGGCTTCGACGTGCGCGGCGGCGGCTTGTCGCCGTCGGTGGCGGTGGAAGAGAGAGTAGACGGCGCGACGGAGGATTCACGGGCGGCGGAGGGAGGAGGTGGCGGTGGGGCCTCGTCGCCGGCGATCTCCGACATCTTTCGGGTCGCCGGAACTGGAAACTGGGAAGGGATCAGCTAGTACGCCAGGACAGTGGTTAGTAGGCTGACAGGTGGGCTCGGCAGTGTTGCCAGCCCTTTCTTTCGAAAGGTAAAATTAGCTCTGCTGTTAGCCGAACTATGGACAGTGAAAATATGTAAGAGAAATCTTTTTTGCAGAGTAAGAGAGAGGTTAACGCAAAATAAGTATGTGATAGAAGCTAAAAAATGCAAGTGCCGAGTGGACGTTGCTCGTGGCTAACCGAGCGAGTTCACGAGATACATTATCCATTCTTCATGTATATTTGGTTAAATTTTGACCGAAGCTTTTTCTGCTTATAAATCAAAAGCTCAACTAAAATATTAAAATAATCAAAACTGTTTTTAGACAAGCTCTTCCAAAAACAGTATAGAGATAAAAAAAACACCTCAAAATATGTTTTGGTGGCTTTTGCAGAAAGTTATTTCAAACTTTACTCTAAAGTTGGTGGGTATTTATCCATGTTTGCCACTGCATCAAAACGAACTAATCACCCCCTCCTCAAACAGCCCGCCTCCCCACGAACCCCAACGACAGCCCCCGCCCCGCTCCTTGCTCTCGCCCCAAGGTTTCCCGCCGCCACTGGTCTTCGCCCCGCTCCACCGGAGCCGCGGGTCTCCGCCCCGGCCGAACTCGTCCTCGGCCCGCCCGAACTCTTCCCTTCCCCGCCGGAGCTCCTCCCCGCCCCACTCTGCTGCCGACACCCAAGGTCCGCCATGATGACCTCGTCCCGCTGGAGCTCCTCCCCGCCCGAGGTCCTCAATAACCTACTCCCGGATCTGCTGCTCCCTTACGCCCGCCACCCTGCGAGTGCCTCTTCATGTAGCCCAGCCTCCCAGCACCACCAGTCTTCCCCGAGCTTCGCCTCACCGAGCACCGCCGGCCTCCCAGAGCATCCTCCTCGCAAGCCTGGATCCACACGTGGACGCGCCCCAATAGTAGCTTGAGGAGCCGCCTGCCCCGAGCAACCGCCTCCCCGAGCAGCTCGTCCCGTCATTGGATCTGCTCCCCCGGCCAGCCCTCCCCGACCCCTGTTTAGTCCATTGGAGCTGGATGCGGTGGAATATTGTGGATCCATTCAATTGGATTTGGTTGTGGTGGAATATTCATGTTTTTTTGTCTATGAATTCGTTATCAAGAATTGGCTCCAAGAATCAAAAATCACTGTAAATTTGTTTGCTCCATGAACCGAATCGTGGGTTTGTTTGATTTTTTGTGTTCGTAATCTCAAATAAAAATTTCAAGATGTTGGATGCTGTAACTTGATCATGTTCATGATCTTCATGATCCTATTATTTATGTTTAATTAGTTATCGAAGTACAATTTGCATACATTAGTGCAATGTGTGATGAATTAGTCCAATTGACGATGAATCCTTTTAATTAGTGATTGATAGTGCATTGTATGGCAGTGGCATCCTATCGGTTTGAAGTTATAATTAAATTAGCACAAATAAAAGCAATTAACATCCAATCAATATAAAAAGAGCCTGTCAGAACCTTAGGACATTTTGGACATACTCACTCACAGCCACAACTTCGACAGCCAGTTTGCCAAATGACCATCCAACTTTTCCACAACAGATAGCCGATAGTAGCTTTCTCACAGCAGATAGCCGATAAACTGCTTTCGGATAAGCCATAGCTCAACCAAACACCCCCCTAAGAGCCCAACTGTAGCCTACAAGTCTAGCATTCGTGACCGTTTATTCCAACTACACTTTAAGAAAGAAGGTAAAAAAATAAAAACCTAGCCTCTTGCCCCTTTCTTCGGTTGCTCAAAAGTTGCTACAAGAAGAACAAGATACACAAATAACCAAAGGAGAGAAGAGAGGAGGAGTGGACCTCTGTCCTCTGTCCAGTTGGTGGCTATCTGCTCCTTTTTTGATTGTGTGATTGGATGCTCAAACATGGTTGGATTAGCTCCAAACTTGGTGAGTCTGTTACACACTTAGGGAACTTTAATTTGGTATTTTGGTTTGAGGATTGGTTGGTTGGAACACTAGATTTGAGAGCTTTTTAGTCACATCTATTTGCATCGTACTCAAAGGTGCACGATCTTGGCATATGGTTAGTCAGAGGGTTCAACTGTTGTTAGGTTGAGCTAAAATTTTGACCGAATTTTAAGTTCTCATTTTAATATATATCCATCAAGTCTCGCCCATGTGGGGCCAGTGGTTTGAGAGCAGCAATATGAAAACTAAAGAGGACATAAAACTATATTTTCTCTAAAGTTCACTTATGGTTCCTTAACTTACGTGCACCACTCACTTTAGTCCTTATACTCTTAAATTGCACATTTAGCTCTCTAGATTTTGTGAAAGGATCCACTATAGTTCAGAACATGTTAAGCCGACGTGGCTTCCTCCATGGCAATCCCTCTCTTCTCTTTTTGTCTCTTCCCATGGCCTCACCCACACAACGTCTCCGTCGGCCATCGTGATCTACGTCCTCCTTCTTCACTCACCACCATCGGAACCCACGGAGCAGCTCGATCCAGAATTAGGAACACAAAATAGTCCCCGAATCCAAAGCTCTCGGCTAAACTCCAACCAGGGCAGACAAGAGAAAGGAGATGACACTGATGCCACCATTGGAGCCTCCTTCTCATAGTATCACTATTTGGACTGCTTCGGCTCCCATTTATCATCCACTGCGTCGCCTAAAAATTTGCAATCAGAGCAGGCAGGTAGAATCAAACCTTGATTAGAGTACAAGAGCGATTTAGATCTAGAATCAAATTACCTTCCTTTTTCTTTGACGAGAAAAAAATGGCTTGCCAATTCTATTGATTACGGAAGTCTGTATGAAGGGCAAAAACAAGATTTACAAATCCCAAATGAAGAACACTAATAGCTAGGGGGAAAAATACAACAAACAGAGCTCTGGAAGCCAGGGATAAATTAGAAAAAAAGGTACTAACGTAGGAGCAAGGCCGTCATGCATGCGGGGTTGGACAAGACTGTCATGTGCAAAGCGAGGTGGTTGCATGAGTGGGCGGAGGAGGTGTTGCTACGAACACAACCGTCTCATTAAGCATGTTGCTGCAAGTTGCTTGAGCGCCCCATCTACTTTGATGTCGGCGTTTGGTGTGTAACCCCGTCAGAACCAGAGAAAACTTCCCTTCCCTCAGCTGCGGCGTGGAGAGAGAGAAAGTATTTCTGTGACAAGTAGGTTGCCAAGCTCGTCGAGTAGACCCAGACCGTTGAGATCTTTAAGCTCCAGGTCCATGCACCCCGATCATTCACCTTGCCCATCCTAGAGCTCGGCGCCGCCGTCTCTCACTCTCCCTCATCTGTCGCCGTGTACAACCTCATCCCCAACTCGCTCTGCCTCCTCCCATGCTCTTGCAACTCTGCTTGTGCTTAGATTTACTTATCATCCACTTACAATCTTCGTAGCAATCAAGTAAAGGTTCATCCTTTGTGATTATCCTAGCCAATCAGAGAAGATCTCCGCAAGTCGTCGCAGCGTCACTGCCGATTCCAACGGTCCCGCGACGAAGGTGGAATGTCGGTTGCACCCTTGACACATCTGTCGGGCTCTCCCGGATGCATCGCCGACGAGGGCCTCACCACCGCCGAGATCTCCAACGAGAGAGAGAGAGAGGAAGAAATGTGGGAAAGAGAGGAAAGAGAGTAACCATGTACTGATTAGGATGCCATGCTAGCACAGCCAAGACGCCACGCCAGCTTCATTCGCTAGCCAAGCAAGTTTTGGTCCATAGTGGACCTCTTTACATAGTCTAGAGGGTTAAATGTGTAATTTGAGAGTACATGGGCTAAAGTGAGTGGAGCATGCCAGTTAGAGGACCACTGGTGCATTTTACTCTTTTCTCTATTTAGCGGATTTTAACTACCTCTTGTCTGCTCTTGTTACAAGTGGTTGTTGTTTATGGTGATATCAAGTTTATAACTCGATAATGGTGTCGCTGTTGTCGTAATCTTCTTTAGGTTTTAGAGATGAATCTGTTGTATCAATTTTACTAATAGTGGAAGACTGCAGCAGACCAGTAGGTTTTAGGTAAACCGTTGTGTCAAATGATGTATATCCTTTTGTTATTCCGCTGCTTACTCGTCGATTGAAGCTATGCAGAAAGTTCACTATACATTGAAGGATTGACTTGTGCATGTTTACCGTATCCGTGAATGTGTATTTACATCATTGATGTGCAGCCCCCACAGGAAGGAGAGGCAATTGCATACAATAACCTTTCTACTGTGTAGGTATAAGCTGCGCGCTTACGGAGTGTTGAATAGGTGTAGAGCTCAAGCACGTTTTGCCGAACGCGCGAATTAGCAGAGACAGGACATGCACATGGCACATGCGGCTGCCGACCTGCCGTGGAGGGATGGACCGGCGGTGGCCGGTCGCAGATATAGCGCGAACTCCGCAGTTTCGGATAAGCCGCGAGGCGTGGCGCTCTACCTGCCGTGCCGCAAGAATGATTTCAATTTAGCTCGGATAGGCTCGAGCCGGCGGTGATGTGAACTCAACATAAGCGCGCAGGCCTCTCCTCCCGTAGCGGCACGAGTTCAGGGAATTAGGTGCGGGGTTGATAGTGTCATCTCAGCTGTACTCCAGTCCCCAGGCCCCTCACCTCAGGGTATGGTTTCATCAATCACGACTGGATTACGGGCTAGATTCCATGTCTCTGTCTCTGATCCGGATTGGATCTTGTGTACACTTGATCAGCGTACTCATGCGAAATTACTGAGAAACAGGTGTCTCTAACTCTGAACTGCTACTGCTGACTTGGTTCAACTGCAATCTATCTACTTCTGGTGACTTGTCACGGCTAATTCAGCCATGTGTGTTGTGCTGAAAACTGAATCTCTTAAATTTTCACCGACAGCTAGTGCATTCTGGTGAGCGTTATTTTCGTCAAGTACATACAACTAGCAATTCAATGTCCTTTCAGTTATAACAATAAGGAAAAACTATCAATTCAGTGCACTCGTGAATACCACACCGGGGAAGGGGTGCAGGGTACATCAGAAGAAGTAATGCCTGGAAGCACTGAACTTTTCATTCGTCAGCCGTGCTATCAACTGTTTTGCCCGTCTTTTTCACGATTGCCTTGATCCAGCAAGCGTTTTATCAGTAAGAAGTACTAGCTTTGGTGGGTAGGTTGTTAAAAGCAAGCTAGCTTTTCTCCAAGTTAGGCAGTTTTCAGTGCGAGTTGGTAGTTACATGTTTGGTAACCGTAAACCTGCTGCTGCTTGGTATAGGTTAATTGCAGCTTGAAGATCGCAGATGTACATTCCAGTACAGGGCCACTGGCTGATGGTGAAGGAAAAATGGACAAACCAGACAGCACCAATTAGTATGGCTTATATACAAGGATTATATGGCACAATATAAACTGTATTGCAAATTGCATCACATATCCTATTGGTGCATATGCTTCGATTCAACCGGTCGAATCCAAGTCCTCAAACCTAAGAAACTGAAAAAATGTAGTTAGACTGAGAATCGATCTTTGCTCTGTCGATCACGCAAACAAACCGCAAAGATTCGGCAAGAAAAATCAAGAGGGCTTCTAGCTAGACTTCGATGAAGGAATGGCAGGGCACCCCCATGAGCTGCGCGAGGGTGGTCGACCTGAGCTTCCTCTCCTTGACGGCCGGGTCTTCCAGGAGCAGCACCTTGTCCTTGTCCTGGACGCCCACCATGTGCAGGTGATCGCAGTCGTCTCTCTCCTTGCCCCGGTACAGCAGCCTCTGCTCCCTAGGCCACAGCCCGGTCACCAGCGACAGCATCACCTTGAGATCGCCTGCATCGATCGCGGCACAGTGAAGGTCAGCAAGATACCCCATGTTTTCCATTCTGATCACCTAAACGCTAAAAGATCGATAAAAGAAAATGGAAAGCTGCATGGAATGCAACGCAATGATGTACGTATGTACGTACATACCGAAGGTTGCGGTGGCGTCGATGGAGACGTCGTGCCATTGCCACCCGCCAGTGGAGACCCTCACCAGGATGACGTCCACGGCGCCGGCCGTGTCCTCCTCCTCCTCGGGCGCCCGCCTCTTCTGCACCAGCATCCCGCCCGGCCGCACCTCCCACTCGATCTTCTCGTGCTCGGCGACCATGGCGCAGATGTCGACTCCGCCGCAGGTGCTCTTGGAGCGGCTCCTGAAGAGCCTCCTTGGGCTGGGAATCTTCACCATCTCACTCTCCTCCCTGCTCTGGTGCTCTCCCTGCTCCGCTCTATGCCTCCTTGTCTCTAGGCTCTAGCAACCTCTGATCTGCCTCGGCTGGTCTCTAGCTAGCTGCTACGGGTGCTGAAAGCTCGAGAGATCCTTGAGATTTTAAAGAGGGATAAGTGTGGATGAGGACAAAGCAGGAGGAGGTTAAGTCGCGACAGGGACGAGCCTCGTCCACCGTGCGCGCGGGCGAAAGAAGAAAAGAAAAAGGAATGACCAATCGGTGACTAAGCGGCCGAGAGATTGTTTAAACGCCTTAAGTCCTCGTTAATCAAGTCTTATAGGCTCAAGGGCTGTGACGGAGACGACACCTG
This sequence comes from Stipa capillata, assembly GCA_019208055.1. Lineage (NCBI taxonomy): Eukaryota > Viridiplantae > Streptophyta > Magnoliopsida > Poales > Poaceae > Stipa > Stipa capillata. Next base: position 369,765 of record JAGXJF010002758.1, on the reverse strand, counting down.
CAGCCGAGACGGCGAGAGCGAGTTGAATGCGCAGCGCGACAGCACATGGGGAGGTGGCGACACGGTCTGCCTGCATGAATGGCGGGGCCGACGGAATCGTCTTACCGGCTGGTTGGTTCGCTCGTTACCTGATCTCCCTGTCCTATTGTTAAACAAAGCGGCAACCTTTTTTCCTCTCCAAATCGCTGTACTGAAATATGATCATCTTTAAGCAGCAGGTGATAAAGGGGTACCCGGAGGCTGGTGATAAATTGATAAGGACATCAAGTAAACATGCATTGCAAAAAACCATATTACCAGAGCAACACTGAAGATTGTTGTGCAGAAATGATGGATCGAGATATATACGTCTAGGAACCATGTATTTCGTACGTGTGCTTGGCGGTAGCATGTGGGCATGTTCTGCGGGATTCACATCACCTGACCCTGCTTTCCTCTGACGCTAATAGCATTTGTAGCTTAGCCGAAATGAATTGCACCTAGCCAGCTACAATAATACCACACCACTGCACGCATTTGGATTTGGTCGCTGCAGAAAAATAAATCGAGGTTAACGCTTCTGATGATTGCTACGTAGGAGTTAGGACAGCACATGGCTGGGTCCTCCGGTGCCGTATTTTAAGCGTCCACGAGAGGGAGAGGATACTACCTACGCACTCACCGGCGGCGAACTGCGAACAGTATGCTCGGTTGTTGGTGATACAGCTTTAGTTAAATCCATCGATCGGGCCCGTATCTGGGGCGCGCAATGATATGCCGAGCCGCCGAGGAACCGCCACGTTATTGCTGTCGATTTGGTAGGGATTAGTTTTAGCGACTACACTCTTCCTGCCACCAATCAGCTGCCGCGTCTCTCTCTCTCTCTCTCTCGCATCGGCCATCGGGTGCAGCAGAGGCAGTGCGGAGAGTGGAGACAAAGGAGGCAGAGGCGCTGGCCTTTGTGTAAGCATGGTGGAGTTCCATCGTTCGGTGGCGATGGGCGCTTCATGGAGGCGGCGATAGCAGCTAGCTCGTGAGTAGGTAGTGGGGTATGGGTAGTTCAGATCGAGTTGGCGATCGATGAGGCATAGAAAAGCACCTTGGAGGTTGGGTTTTTCCGTTTTTGGAGGGTCCTGCGGCGGTTTGGGCCAGCGTCTCTGCGTGTATCGCTGTCGATCGAAGAGCTAACGCTGGAGACTGCATATTCCCCTCGGGTCGAAGAGTGACACTAGAGACAAGTGCAAATAGCGCATATTCCCATCAGTTCTGTGCTGTTTCCCTCCATGAAGCTTGCTTGTATCGCCCGATCGATCCGAAGGAAAGTACAATCTCCTAACAGTAACATAAGAAGAAGAACCCTCTTGGATGGATAGATAAACGAAAATCTAACGACAGAACATTCTCCCGTTAGTCTTACCGAGCGAACTATCCAGTGCTGTGCGATCGCTGACTCAGCTATCTTCCAGCGCCTCTCAGTCACCTTATTTCTCGTGTCAAACACCACCTCCTCTATCTCATTCCCCAATCCCTACTCGAACAGCTCTACTTAGGCTGGAACACTAGATCTATAGTTGTTGCTGCCCTCATCTTCACTGTGGGAGGGTTCCGGCGTCCAATGGGAGGCAAGGAGGAGCTACTCTCTGCTGCCTTTGACGGCACCCTTCCGTGAGAACATCATGCAGGGTACTTCGTCTGAGGCGAGGGCCCTCTTGGTGCCGTCGCGTCAGGGCCTTTTCTAATGGTAGGAAGCGTTGGACGCGAATATCCAAAACTGCATCATGGAAGGAGCTCGAGATATAGAGCTACATTGAGGAGTGTGAGCGAAGGTCGCCGAAAGGGAGGCCACCTGGAACCCGAGCTCTCCCAACGCGAGGTAACCCCTTTGCTTCCTCCCTCCTTTCCCATTAGTCTAACGTTTCAGTTGATCTCTTGTTTTCGACTAGTACATGATAGATGCATTTGATGTGGTAAGGTGTGCCTCCTTGGGTGGTGCTGATGCATTGATAGATGGGTAACTGATTGCTAAACTCTCGTGCATTTGGCTTCATCAGTAATCAAAATATATTTTCTTGATCCCTGGATAGAAATCAAAATTTAGCAGTAAACTGAGGGGGATAAATTTGATACGGGTCATTCGTTATGTTAGATGTTGAGTGACCGGTTACCACTATGCATTGGGAACCAAAATAGTTATTTAGGCATGTTTGTGATGCCAATCAGAGAAGAGGAGGTGCAAAGCTGCTGCTGCTCTCCTCCATGAACCCTTTATTGTTCTTCTTCCAACTCCCATGCTCGTTTCTCTTACTCTTTTGAATGGGTGTGTGTATGTGTAAGTGCTATCACAAAGAACGTCTTGTATGTGTGGAGCTTCCTAATGATACAAGAGGTGGAAGGATATGCTTCTGTTGTCTCCCTAACAAATATCTTTTCCTAAGCATGTGTTTAGTTAATTTTTCTCATTGATGTGGTTAAGTAGAACTCAGTGATCTTGTAATTTGTATACCAAATGCCTCATAACTACAATCAGGATACATGCCTGTTTTGGTTGGGATTTGAACATGAATATTTGTCTCTTTGTCTTCGTTCATTCTTCATTTTATTGCAATTATGAATCATGTTTCTACTTATTCTCATATGGGTAACATCTTTAGAAACTAAAGTTAGTACTGCCCACCACAATTTAGTATGGAGATAACTCTTTGACATGTAGAAGATAATCATAGATATTGAAGATGGTAACTTGTAGTACTTCTAGTTGGTAATAAGTTATTAGTTGCGGATTTCATTACTTTTGTGGGCGGAAATCTGGATGTGGCTTACCATTTTATTCGACATTTTATCCGCGCGCCATTATGTTGGAATGATATTGCATACATTGTAGCAATCACCTAGGCATGATGCAATTACCATTATGTCGTGCATGTAGTTAATTTCTTCCTAGCCTACAAAAGATTAGTTCCATTGCTTATCGTCTATTGGTGCCCATTGTCTAGTTAAAGCTTGATGGTATAGACAATCGAGGAGGGAAAATGGCGAGGAGGAAGAAAGTGACAACTGACAGGGACAAGAGGTGGTAAAGGGATTAGGGACCGTAAAGAAACACTGTGCATCTCTAATTCTGATAATTTAATTTTATTCCTTGCATATTATGATGGCGTCTTAGGTAAGTAATGTATGGTAACTTTCATCAGAACCATATGATCACCATGTACCAACAAATAGATAACCAAATGATACATTTGTAGTAAGCACTTATCCATTAACACTAATCATATATGATAACTTCCATTACTTTATTGGGCACCATGAACTAGTAGCTTGATGGCGGTAGTTATTTTCTAGTAATGATTTGGCTTCAATTAACTAATGATTTTTCATAACTGTACTGACAAAAATGATCTGATAACTATTACACCAACAACCTGGTAACTATTGGGTAACCATTAACACATGATTCTAAGCCTTGTCTAGTAGTTTGATAACTTTTGTTATCGTGATATGATAAATGTATCACCAATAATCTGATAACTACTCACTAATGATTTGTTAGGTCTGAGCAAGTTCGCTGGAGTGACGGATACCTATCTTTCGTTGTGTCAAAACTAAAGTATCTGCTGAAGTTTGGACATTACTTGCAATTGCAATATCATTGTTGTTTTAATATCACCGGTTGATAACCTACATTCTCTCTCTAGTTCTTGATAGTTAGTTGTGGCCTGAGTTCACTGTTACATAATCAAAGTCTTAGAAATTTCATTTCTTTTTCTTCTCGAACGTACATTTAATGAATCATGTGCAACAAGGAAATGCAGCTGCGTTACATTTGGCTATATCATGTCTTGTTAACAACATTGCATGGTTACTCGTCTTCTGGCACAAAAAACTAGGTGAAGAGATGGGTAGTTGATGTAATAACATCCTAATTGTCTAGCAGAAGAGGTGTGGTTGAATAGTGATGTCTCTTCCCCACGTGTTGTGAGTGCTTGGGTATCATGGGCCGCCGAATGTGGGAGGCAGGAGAAATGGAAACAACAGGGCTCGCTCGGTGGAATCATTCCCTAGTTAAGACTATCTGACGAACTATCGTCCAATAGTCGCACCCATGGGTCACTATCTCGATGTTGCATCTCATCGTAGAGGGATCATTAGGCGCCCACCCAACTACACCCGGGATGCTTTGCGGAAATGTATTAGGATATCTACAAAGATGGAACTTCAGTTGATTCTTTCTCTTGCCACATAGGATAACTGCTGATGTGAATGAGAGAGGAGGAGGAGGAGGAAAGAGAGTAAAACTAACTCTTGGCGAAGAGTAAGGCTCTAGAAAAAACAGATGCTCAATAGAGTCAACCTTATTGCCTTTGCATGCCGCGGCATTTATACTAACTCTTCATGTAGAGTTAGCTTAAGAGATAACCCATTTTATGTGTTATTTTCAATATCGACTCTAGTTGACGTGGAGAGGCCAAAGACGTGAACGACTGACTTTACTTTTGTAGATGTCCTTATCTAGTTAACCATGTATATAGGGGTGAAAACAGAGTAGTAAGTTTCCGTCCCTTATCGAGGAAACTAGAACTGAGAGCCCCAAAAATCTAATTTTGTCAAAAAATATTGGAGCAGAAACAAAAATGTAAGTGTTGTTTGTGACAGGAACAACAAAGGATATTCAGAAAAGTAAATACTTAATTTTACATATTAGGAATGCCCACTCTTGGCATATGAGGCCCACTAGCTCACCAATAACATACTCATGTAGCTTGCTATGCTCGTTTCACCCATTTCGCCTGCTAGATCCATTTTGCACCCCGAATTTCTATTTCTAAATCGCATTCACTATTTACCCATGATATTTGCTTCTCATGTTACTCCATCAGTTTCTTAAAATTTGTCTTTGGGACATTGGTGAGGTCTTCAAAACACATTCTTGACCACTAATATCAATTGTAATATATTTATAAAACCCAATAAACTTATATACTCCAAAAATACTTTTGAGACAAATTTGTTTATATGATTTCAAGTATCTAATCTAAATATTTTTAAAGATATTAATAGTCAAAGTTTTAAAAGATTAAATTTATATATCTAATCTAAATATAGTCAAGATTGATATTAGTAGTCAAGTATCTAATCTAAATATATCGAACATGATGAATTTTAGAAAATCAGAGGGATTTTTTGTTATTCCTTACATAAAATAATTTGTGAATGTTATAAAAAATTAACTAATTTGTTGTTTTCGTTGTTTTTGTGTGCATGGATCAGAGTTCTATTTTTGTTCAGACAAATATTCGGGAAAATATCAGTGTCCGCTTCTTATTTGTTCCGTGTTGTCATCTGGCACTATTCACATCTGTATTCGTCATAGGGTTTTCCGAATTGGTTTCAATTACCAGGAGAAAATGTGGAACAAGAACATAAGCACTATTATTCGCATCTGTATTTGTAATAGGGTTTTTCGAATTGGTTTTAGTTACCAAGAGAAAATGTGGAACAGAATAGAAGAACTATTTTTTGGTTTGTATCCGCCTCCATTTGTCAGCTCTATGTTTATGGGTCAAAATGGTGCATCGGACCAGATTCTCTATCTCTTGCTCACTGCGGGAGATAAGGAACCGTTGCACGTAGCACTTTTCCTCCCTGTCAGCCCATTAAGGGTCCAAGGGAGTTTTCATTTTTTATTCTTATTTTTGTTTCTTTCTCTTTCTTTTTATGTTTTTCTTATTCGTTTTGCTTTCTTTCCTTTTCTTCTTTATTTTGTTTTTAATCTCTAATTTTTTTATTTTTTTCTTGTTTTGGTTTTTTGTTATTTATGTATTGTTGTTTATTATTTTTCCTCTTGTTTTTCATGTATTAATGAATAGGTGTTTCTTCGGCATTATTTTTCTTTAAGATGTTTTGCTTTTTTTTCTTTGTTCACTAGTAGGTATAATATGTCGAAAAGATTATGACTATCGACTAAAAGGGAGTGAATAAGTGATTATCTAAATATATATCAGATAAAATTCTATGTATATTAGTAAACAAGATATGCAGGAAAAACAAGTATGAAGGGATAGAAACTATCATAAACACAAGAGAAACAATGATTTGTTATCGAAGCTCGAACCTTTGGTACGACTCTATGTCTACATTGAGAAAACTTGATCTAACTATTGAAGCCGGCACCGAAATATGCTCTTTCCCCAAGAGACTTGTGGGTGTGAAGCCTCCTTTCACTTGTGGGTGCTCTTCAACTTACGATAGGTGAGCTCCAAACCTTCACAAACTTAATGGGGCACTTCGTACATCTTCATGAAGGCTCCCAATGACTCCTATTGTCTAGGAGACGCTAATCTCTTAGAGTAAAAAACTTCAATCAAGTTGGTTGGAGATGAACTCTTACTTGATGCTTAACTAGAGCTTAATCTCTCTCTCTCTCTCTTTCTCAAAGATTTCCTCACAAGGAATAGAGTTTTGGCTTGAGAAACTGCGGCTGAGCCTTAGGAGAGCAGAAAATAGATGTTTCAACGAATTAACAGTGCAAAGAGGCTTGGGGGTGTATATAGACAACTAAAAAAACTAGCCATTATACAAAAAAGGGTAAAACTTGAAACTTTCGACTTTGAACTCGGAGGTTCCGATATTTTGAAACCAACGACTATATTGATGTCCAGAAATAGATCTTGAAACATCCGACAGAACCCGGAGGTTCTGACTTTCAGAGCACAGCAGACAGATGCACATATTGGAGGTTTCGACATGGAGCTCAGACCTTCCGAGATATAGGATTACCTTAAGAACATATCTCTAGAACAGAATCAAAGGCTTCGACATGTAACTCGGAACTTCAGAGATTTCAAACAACTTAGAAGAGATTCCATAGAATAAGAACTCGAATATTCTGGAATCGATCTCGGACACTCTGAGATTTCGAAGAGAAGTCCATAACAAAGACTTGGAGCATCTGGGGAACTTCCGGTTGCTCCAAAATTTGAACACTTAGGACTTTGACGGTTTCAGAACTGAAACTCGGAGGGTCCAGAAAAAAACTCGGATATTCTGGGATTTCAGAGGGAAGTCCATAGCAGAGACTCAGAGCATCCGAAAAACTTTTGTTGCTCCGACATTAGTGCACACATGACTTAGACGTTTCGAGAACCTAAACTCAGAGGTTCTTGGATAAACTCGGATGTTCCGACTTCCAGAAATCTAGACTGAAAGGGCAACTCAGAGGCTCTGAGGTCCCTGACTCCATACATAGAACCGGATCTCGGATACTCCGAGATTGATCTGAGAGGTTTTGACTTTTACTGAAAAGGTGTGTAGAGGGGTTTCAAATGCCTCTTTGGATTTTGAAATTGATTCTTAATTGAGTATTTAGCAAAACACTCTCACCAGCTACTTAATCTCAATCCTCCTTAATAGTACGGCTTGTTCTAAACTCAGTGTGATTCAACGAATTACTAAAAGAGCTAGAAGAATATCCTTCATCTCTAATTTCTTCAAGCGTTCCTTCAATTGGAACTTTTAAGAGGTCACCAAAGCTGGCTAAATTACTGCTTCATGGAACTAATAATCTGATCACACTTAATGCACACATTCTTCCTTAATCGTTTTGCCATTAATCACCAAAACACGTAGGGGACATAGATGCACTTTCATTTGTACTGATAGTAACTTTTATTGTTTCAACACGAAAAGAAAAGATTAACATAAGTCATTATGTTCTTATTTGTAATATGGAACAATTTTCATGAGTTAGCTAAAACATTTGCTTGAAAATACATGAACAATTTTCATGGATAGTGGAACATATTCTAAAAATATTTTGATATATATGAAATCTCTTGTAATCTATCTAAACAATTTCGTAAGTTGTGTGAATATTTTATTTGATATATATGAACATTTTTATAGACAGTGGAACAAATCTCTTGAAACATAAGAACAAATCCTAAGAAACGATGAACTATTTTTGCCTTATGCTATAGAATATTAGTATTATATTCTATTGTACTTTTTTAAACATGATTTGTAAATTATATTTTTAATTTTTTATGATCTTTAAAAACTAGTAATCGTGCACGTGCAACGCACGTCTTGATTAACATAATTAAACGTGAAAAATATATTCTAACATTTACACACATAGTTTCCTATCCATACTTGCATTCTACCAATAATGATGTTCAAGTTGCTTAAAAAACTTACAAATTGAGATGGTACAAAAAGAAAGTGGACACCATTATTCCTATGGAATATAAAAGAATGATGAATATATTGTCAAAAAAATAACATCGAATATAACCAATGACACAATACATTCTCGCACGATCTATCTTCTGAATCGCGGATTGTCCTAGACTACGGCGGTGAGGGGGACGCACTGTCGATGCCAAGGTCGGCGAGTAGTGCGTCAATCTCGTCGATGCGCTGTCGATGCATGAGCTGTTTCGGCGGAGGGTGGTGGTGAGGCCGTGTGGCGGCGGCGTCGCGGCCTCCGCGGTGCGGCTGTGTGCGTGAGGTGGAGGCCCGCGCGGGGGAGGCCGATGTGGAGGAGGAGGCAATGGAGATCGTCAGGTAGTAGGGGGAGGACGGCGTGGCCCTCGATGGCGCCGTGTCGTCGGACAGTCGCGGCAAGGTGACACCCGGCGGTGGTAGGTGCCGACGGTGGGAGGAAATGGGGTGGCGACGGTGCAGAAGGGGCGGCGGCGGGAGGAGATGATCCCGCCCTTGTGGTCCGCTGCTGCGCATCCCGCACGCCTTCGCTTCTACGGGGCTCGTTGGCTTCTTGTCGGCAATCGTGTCACTTGTAGAGTGAAAGAGATGGCGATGCGTGGGTGATGCGCTAGGAGGGCAGCGAGGGGAAGGCGGGATCAGGAGAGGATGACGCGGTCTGGAATAGTGTAGGGCAGGATTATGGTTTCGTCGGATGGTATAGTAGTGGCAATGGTGAAAAATTATCTATTAACTTTAAATAAGGGTAATGGTGGGTAATTACTATCAACTTTAAGTGATGGCATGGCGGGTAATTTTTAGGTGGCAGACCATCAAAGTAATATTAGTCATTAGATGATTACGATCAGACAGTGCAGATTGAGTCGGAGATAAGAGGGAAAACTCTTCCTTTAGTATAGTATAGATTAAAAAATAGTAAGTGAGCCGGCCCGTTTGAGGCCCACCTAACTTATTGTGGGCGATGGTCAGCTCCCGCATCCAGACTTCGAGTTGAAATCAAGTCCACGTTTGCCTCCTAAGTGTAATTAGGCCTTCCGTAATCCGCAATTACAAATACATGACGTAACAGTCGCAGCCGGCCCATTATAACAGTTGGGCACCGATTCTGGTGCTTACCCGGCCTAACTCCAATCAACCTACAGGCGAGCTCGTTGCGACCTCGCTAGTAACCCGTATTCGGGGGCCGCAGCTCACAAAAACCCCCCAACCACTCGCCGGAGGCCCGGACGGAGACGATGCCGGAGTCCCAGCCGGCGGCGCCGCCGCCCCCGAGGGCGATGATGCTCGCTGACCTCAACATCGACCCGCCAGAAAGCGACGGCGAGGACCAACAGCCAACTCCCAAACTCAAGCCCGCCATCGCCGCCGCCGCCGCCGCAACCGCCGTCGCCGCCGCAGTTCCGGTGGTGGCCGTCGGCTCCTCTACTAGGTACTTCTACGAAGTTTGTCTTCGATCTGACCCTGCAGGACTTCTGCTTCTTGTGACTCATGGCCCTTGCGAATAGTTCGGAATTGGGAGTCCAGTCCTCGCGGGCTCGTGGTCGTCAGTCGTAACCCTAGGATTTGATGGAGACTGTGATTTTTGCATCTATGTGAGGATAATTCTGCCATATCGTTGAACTTTCCGGACGAATTGTGCTGAATTCAACAGGATGCTGTGCACAGGGTGCCAAATTTTTTGCACATGCTCATCCAATGAGCTGAAATTCGGAGCTTACTTACCATTCTTACAATTCATGCACAGTTCAACATGCGATAATCTTTTAATACCAATTGTGCAATAATTTCACTGCTTAAGAAGTCACTGACCGTCAGTTCTCTGTTGAATTCTTAGACATTGCCAATTGATGGAATTTTACTTGCAGGAGCTGCAACGAGGAGGGTGGTTTGGTGAAACATGTGATTGCAACAAAGGACCCTGATACTGTTGAATGCGAAGGTGAGACATGCTAGTTGACATGTGAAGCAGTGGAAGGAAAGTTTACTGTCGTGAATTGATTACTTACGATTCTCTGTGAACAGATACTGAACAACATTGTCAAGGGGCTTCTGTTTCACGTGAGGAGAAAGTTAGCAACCTGAAAGCTGTGAGCTCTTGGTCCTAATGCCACTGGTCAATGAACATTTATGTTTTTTCCATCTGCAACTTGCACACTATAGCAAAGTGAAATTGTATGTAGACACCGTTTAATATCATATGAACCACGGTATTTTCATCACATCATCTTGATGTGTAAGTTGGTGATTTCAATGGGAATGGTCAATATAAATGTGGTTAAGAGCTTAATCTTCCTTTTACAGGCTTTGGTTCATGTTGCCCGGAAGATGCCTAAGAATGCTCATGCCCATTTTATGTTGGGTTTGATGTACCAAAGGCTTGGTCAACCACAGAAGGTAAATGGTCCTTCACTTTGGGAAATTGAACTTATTTAGCATTTGCATAAAGCTTAATCAGCTGCAGAATCTCCCAGGCAATATTAGCATATGAAAAGGCGTCTGAAATATTGTTACAAGATGAACAAGAAGTGCGGAGACCTTATTTACTCTCATCAGTGAGGATACACCATGCTCAGGTTCATCAGCTTAACAAATCAAACTTATCTCATTTGCAATTTGATTTTGATTTATATTTTTTTGCAACTCTTCTTTTTGCCTGCGTATTTAATAACAAGACTTTAGTCTGACCCAGCTAATTCCTCATGTAGTGTATTTTGCAAGCAAGCATGGGCGATAGTTTTGACGAAGAACTTGAAACTGGTGAACTGGATGAAATCCTTGTTAAGCTGAAGAGTTCAGTTGAATTGGACCCCAGGCAGGCAGCTGTTTGGAATATTCTTGGTTTAGTTCTTCTTCGGGGTGGTCAACTTCAGGTACCAACATGCTGAACATGTCGCAATTCTTTCCAGTCATCACACAGAAGTGCCTAAAATGAAATGTCTTGGAATACTACCTAACTGTTCACCCTGTCCAGAGTGCTATCTCAGTTTTTTCTACTCTCACGACTGTTGCTCCAGATTACTTGGATTCGCTTGCGAATCTTGGTGTTGCATATATTCAAAGGTGTGAAAACTGTGAAGTACCATTTCAATTTTCATTTCGTCGCTTCACACTATTAATATTTATCAATTTCCAGTGGGAATCTAGAGCTGTCTGCAAAATGCTTTCAAGAGCTTGTTCTGAAAGATCAGAACCACCCAGCTGCTCTGGTGAACTATGGAGCTCTCCTTCTATGTAAATATGGATCTTTGGCTGCAGGTACACCAGCAACTTGTTTGCCATACTCTTCTCTCCTTTAGTCTTTTCATGTCTTATCTTAAAGATGCTGGTTGACATGTAGAACCAAGCTTATCTGCTTCAGGGTATTTTGATGAGTAGTTACTACTTTTAGTTGCTGTCTAATACATTGTGACATAACAGGGGCGGGAGGTAATGTCAGTGCGTCTTATCTGCATCAGAAAGAAGCCTTAGTTGTTGCAAAAGAGTGCTTACTTGCAGCAGTGAAGTCTGATCCTAAAGCTGCATCAGTGTGGGTTAATCTTGCAAATGCATATCACATGGCTGGTGAACATAGAAATTCAAAGAGGTGTTTGGAGCAGGTATACTGTTGTTACTTTCCTTTTAATTAACATTATCATTTAGACATTCGGTATTGCCACATTAGCTGTCATATATGCTACCTCCATTCTCAAATGTATGCCGCCCATGGGATGCGTGCAGTCAACCTTTTGAAATTTTGACCATTAATATTTGCGATAATACATTGATACACTCTGAAAATGGTGTCCCGTCTTGCAAATTTTTTTCATACTATTCACTTTTTGTTATTTTTGATAACATACCATGGTCAGAAATTGTAGTCAGAGTCTTGTATTGGAGACCATAAAAAGTCAAAAAGGACATACATTTGAGAATGGAGGGAGTATTTAGCATGTATGTATTTTGTTAACACCTGGAGAAATTGCTAGTGACTGAATGGGTCAAGTGGTGAATCCACTGCTTCACTGCTGGCTAGTTCAAGAGGCAATACGTTGAACTCCAGAAATTTTAAAGACACAAGGAACTTCCTTCCCCAATGGTTTGGGTTATTTAAAACAAGTATTTCAATGACAAGCTGTTACCAGAATCCTGCTTGTAAGTCGTAACTGACCTAGCCAACCTCTGTGGATTCACTAGTTCACAGATTAAAGTACATACACTTTAGCATTGTTTTCTTACGTTTGTATCACATTATAATGTTATTTATCTGCCAGCTTTCGCTATGCTATACTATAGCTATTGAAAACTTTGTGCAGAAAGGCCATTGCTACAGTACACTAATATGATTCATTCAAAGTTGTTTGGCAATACAGCAAAAAGAATTGTGGCCTGTGGGGCAGCTGATTGCTGCATGTGCTGTTAAGAGGAGATTTGATGTTGTAGGCTTGTTATATTAAAATTATTAGCTAGGTTTTGGTGCTTGCTCTGTCCAATACCTCAAACTGGACCAGGCTCCAATCATCTGACTGGTTTCATCTGGTTTAAACCGCTGATCTTGACTGCTTGTTAACTGTGAGTTTATGGTCTAGAAACCTCAGTGAAATCTACAATTAGTCAACTTGAAAAGTGCTTATCTACCAACCAATTCCCCTCCAGCTCCACCATTGCCAATCACTGAAGCTATTCAATACCATGAATTACTTCCTTTTTGTTCTGGTACTAGATGGCCCCAATGTTGCATTTCATTGTGACAAAGGTGGTGAAGGCTTGGTATACAGGACAAAATAGAGATGGCATAAACTTTTTTCGGGCTGTACTTTGCAGGCAGCAAAATTTGAACCCAATCATATGCCTGCTCGGTATGCTATTGCAGTTCACCGTATCAGAGATGCTGTAAGGTCACAGTGTTCTGATGATCAGCTTCTCTGGGCCGCAAATGAAATGGCAACGGTTCTAAAAGAAGGAGACCCTTCAGCAGTTGATGTCCCAATCGCATGGGCAGGGTTGGCAATGGCTCACAGGGCACAACATGAAATTGCAGCTGCTTATGATGGTGAACAGATCAATCTAAATGAGGCAGAAGAACGAGCTCTTTGTACACTAAAGCAGGTGATGTCTGCAAACTATCACCAAAACAAAGCCACTAACTTCAATCTGAACAGACAAGTGCAAAATTTGGGCACTGGAAAGCAGTGAAATAAATATTCTTATTTTGACATCTTATTTGCAGGCAATCCAAGAAGACCCAGACGATGCTATTAAATGGCATCAACTTGGTTTATACAATATTTGCACGACTCAGTTTAGCCGATCTGTGGATTTTCTCAAAGCTGCAATAGCTCGTTCCCCAGATTGCAGCTATGCTTGGTCTAATCTTGGTAAGTTTCGAGCACCGTTCAGTCCTGTATATACCTTGATTAACAAGCCAGCAGAATGTTGATTCTTTTTATGTTTGTTGAGGACCATGATGTTATATGCCTTATCAATGAATGGCCTAAAAATTTCCTGTTAATGTACTTACCTGGTTCAAGTTCCAGCAATCTTCTCATTTTACCAATTCATCTAATCAGTTCAGAAATGCTCCAAGTCATTCCTCTGAACAAAAGGAACTTAGTTACCATAGCATCAACTACTGGACTCTTCCATTTTTTTAATATGTAATTTAACTCCATAACTAATGAGTATGCATTGTATGATGGCTATTTGACATTAACTTACTGTTCACACAGGTATTGCATTGCAACTATCAGATGACCCGTCCTCTGAAACTGTATATAAACGGGCGCTAGTACTATCTTCAAGCCAGCAGTCGCATGCGATCCTCTCTAATCTTGGAATTCTTTATCGGCAGCACAGGATGTATGAACTTGCAAGAAAGATGCTATCGAGGTCATTGGAAATGTGTCCTGGATACGCACCAGCCAACAACAACCTGGGGCTTGTATTTGTCGCGGAGGGCTGTTGGGAGGATGCTATAAGCTGTTTTGAGAAAGCTCTGCAATCTGATGACCTGCTTGATGCTGCCAAATCGAACTTGGCAAAAGTTCTTGCATTGGCTAAGAAACAATAGAGCAACAGAAGACGAAAGTTGACCCTTTAGCCTTGCACTGGAGCTTCAAACAAGTATTCCTGTGTGTGAATCCCTGATCTGGAATTCTTAAGGGGCTAACTCAGGACTGATACTCAACTTCGGATTTGCCTCACACGGCTGGAAGGTGCAAAGAAGTGCAACTTCAGGTTGCTGCAGACATTTACAGAGCTACTGCCGTTCGTACGCCTAGGATAAGCGCCCAGGCTCTGCAGTTGCTGTGGTAGTGCATTCTCAGTGGCCCGTCACTCTAGGAAAGGCGCAAAATTTGAAGTAACAGTGGAGTAAATTTTCACTGTAACAAGCATGTATGATATGAAATTCGACTGCAGTTGTACATAACGCCTGACAAGTTTAGCTGTAAACACCACTTACTTCACTGTAAGATCAGTTGTTCAGTCTGGTTTAATTGATAGGTGTGGTGACACACCCTGACAAGTGTCAGTAGATCTTGCAAGGTTGCCACGCCAACACCGTGTATGGATCTCCACTGCTTCGCTTCTTTCTCAGCCAATTCCCCGGATCTCCTGTCTGGCCCGCGATTCGCTAGGAGCTCAACGGCAGCAGCGGCGCTGTCTTTGCGGCTGGTGAGTAGAGGCGAGGAAGAAGTGGGAAGGGGCTCGCATGACGCTGGAGCTAAGGCTAACGAGCAGCAGCGCAGACGCGCTGTTGAGTTCGTCGGTGGAGACGGCAACCGAGCCCAGTATGTCTCCCAGGTTACCTTCGCGTTTTGCATCGTTTTTGTGTGTGTGTTTTTGTTTGCGGGCACAATGGTGGAGCCATGACGTCGACCGGAGGCCATGGAGGAGCTGAGGGAGTGGTTCAAGCTGAGCTTAGCAACTTAGGGGGTGAAATTTCCATTCAAAAATAGCAATCATTGAAACTTTTGACTTAGAAAATTGAACTTTCAAAATAAGTTTTAGAACCTTACATTTATTGAATTTCGAACTCTTAACTAGCTTTCACTGTTAAGGGCACCTTTGATTCTGCAAAAAATCAATTAGTTCCTGTGAAATTTCTGCGAATTAAAAAGGCCATGACACTTCCTAACCGGTGAAACTGTCGCTAGTAATAAAAGAAATTGTTCATTTTTTACTTGACTAGCAAGTGAATTTCGGCTTCATAGCTGGAAAGCGGGTAATTGGGCTCCACCTGCAGCAACCAACTCCGACTCGGAACTCGACATCACCACCGGTGAACACAAATCGGCCGAGTAGACGACGACGACGACCCCCGACGACGATTCCTCGTCTTCCATTTCCTCCCCCGCGCGCACGAGAGGAAGCCCGGCGTCCCCACCGCCGGGGACCCACCGGATCGGCTCCCTTCTCGTCGCCCTCCCCTTCCTTCAGATCCTTCCAGGCCTCTCAGATCCTCCGGGAGCGGCCGCTCGGGGGTGAGAGATCTTCGTGAGAGATGGACAAGTCCAGCGCCCTCGAGTACATCAACCAGATGTTCCCCACTGGTACCCGCGCCGCCGACGATTCCATTCCATTCCATTCCTCGCTCGCGATGCTGCTGCGGCAATGCGCTCATTTGAGCTGTGCCGAGATTTAGTAGTGTTTGTTCGAGGCACTTAGGGTTACAGTGTGCGTTTTCTTTTTTTGCGAATTTGGCAGAGGCGTCGTTGTCGGGAGTCGAGCCGCTGATGCAGAAGATACAGAGCGAGATTCGCCGGGTGGACGCCAGCATCCTCGCCGCCGTCCGGCAGCAGGTTCGGCCTTGTGATCTCATGTCCCGTGTCACACAATGCTGTTGTCTGCAGTATTTACATTCTTCGCATTAGGAGTTTAGGACTGGTTAATGAGGCCAAACTGATGTATTATATACTTTGGAATAGTATTGTGGTATCACGGTGATTGTGGTGATGCAATAGTAGTGAATTTACTTTGGATAGCACTTAATGAAAATGTGCTGCTCGAAGCTACAGACTAAAATATACCAAATTGTTTGGTATGTGCTTCTTATTGCTTATTGCTATACTATATCTGATAATGGGAAGCTTATTGTTACTCCACAGAGCAACTCGGGAACCAAGGCCAAGGAAGAACTTGCTGCTGCGACAAATGCTGTTCAGGTCATATTTCTCACTTTCTGTGTAATGTGCATTTTTGCCCACAGTGACCATGCTGGATCAATCGGTTGAGCAGTATGTTTTAGTTTTACTCTACTATAGTTGGGTTGTATTAGCTCCGGAAAAGGTAGAAAGTTATCAGATACTAAAGTGAGCACTTAATGGCATCTTTGGAGTTTAACTTTACTGCCTACTAACAGGAACTAATGTACAAGATACATGAGATCAAAACGAAGGCTGAACAAAGTGAAACGATGGTTCAAGAGATCTGCCGCGATATCAAAAAGTTGGATTGTGCCAAGAGGCATATAACAACTACAATAACTGCTCTTCACCGTCTTACTATGCTTGGTTAGTTTCTTTCAGTTACTTTTATTTTGGAATATGTACTATTGTGCTTACAAAGGTCATGTGCAATAGCAAAGGTACATCTATCTAAGCTAATTCATACTATGCCATACATCCTATGCAGTTTCTGCTGTCGAGCAACTTCAGGTCATGGCCTCAAAACGTCAGTATAAAGAAGCAGCTGCCCAGCTAGAGGTCAGACACATAATTAGTTGATACACCTGTAAACCTTCTAGCATTGATCTCCATGCTTGCAATGATCTACCACTTACTGTGACCATTTTGCATCATGTGCCAGTGCTTATAATTGTGTGCACAAGTTTTCCGTCAAAATTTCTAATTCTTTTTCTTCAGGCAGTAAACCAGTTGTGCAGTCATTTTGAAGCCTATAGGGATGTGCCGAAGATAACAGAGCTGAGAGAGAAATTCAAGAACATCAAGAAAATCCTCAAGTCTCATGTATTTTCAGATTTTACAAGGTACACAGCAAATGATTTTTTTTTGTTTGTTGTTGGTGGCAGCACCAATTTTGGAGCAGTAAACCAGTCAGGTACTGCAAGTAAGACCGTGGCAATGGACAAGTTAAATCCATGAGTTAGCCGGAAACAGGTGGCCTAACTAAGGAAGTGGCAACTTACATTTATTATTTGTCATCTTTCAAGTAATATCACTCAATAAATGAGGATATCAGCCAGAAGAATTCAAATCCAGTGCTAGAGCAAATAACTTGATGGAAAAAGCCATAAATGATGTTCCCTAAATAGCCCGTTTTATCAACTACTGGTCCCTGCTGGTAACCAGCAGTTTGAGAACCCTGAGTGTTTTTCCTGCCTGATAAGTGGAAGACAATGAAGCACTGCGAAGTTTTAGTTAGTAGGCAATTGTTTGCTTGCTATATATCTAGTACTTCGTATTGTGAAATAGACCCACTAATTGGTATACTTTTGCAGTTTAGGAACTGGGAAGGAAACAGAAGATGCCAATCTATTGCAGCAGCTATCTGATGCTTGCCTGGTGGTTGATGCTCTGGAGCCGTCTGTCAGGGAAGAACTAGTAAAGAATTTTTGCAGCAAGGAGCTTATCTCATATAGGCAGATCTTTGAAGGAGCAGGTAAAAACCCTGCATATGCTACTTGCATCAGTTTTGTTTTCATAAATTTATATACTTTTTTTTTGCTTCATTCTTATTTTGATACTTCTGGGAAAAAACAGAACTGGCCAAGTTAGACAAGACTGAAAGGAGGTATGCATGGATTAAGCGCAGACTACGGTCAAATGAGGATACCTGGAAAATATTTCCATCTTCCTGGCATGTTGACTATCTGTTGTGTATCCAGTTCTGTAAGATTACAAGGTTTGTTTCCATCTCTCCAATTTTGCATTTTATGAACTTCCGCCTTTGAACTGAGATTTACATAGAACTAAAGCAACCATTGGTCAATTTGATTTTACATCTTCTTTTATGCATTATTATGTTCGTAGTTATATCTGGATACTAAGATCAACTCTTATCTTCCACCGTACAAATTAATTTACTGGTGACAAGTTACTTCTTTTTCAGGGCCCAGCTTGTCGATATCCTGAACAATCTCAAAGAAAAGCCAGATGTTGCAACTTTATTATTGGTAAGTTTCTTGTTATTTCTTGGAAGAATGAGTGACATGGAAATGACTATCTGCCCTTTATCTTACCATTCTATGCAAATGATTGATAGCCTAGTTTATATCAATTTTAGGTTTTGGGTGACTTTTCTAGTGGGTTTATCTTGCTTCAGGTCTTCTGTTGGCTTTAATTTAATAAATATCAAGGAAACAAAGAGAATTTATATACTTCATAATGCATTAATGCTGTATCAGCTTAAGTCTGGAATACTAGAGATATTTGTAATGTTTGAACATTTGAGTTGAGTGTTTAAATTGATTTATTTGCAATATAGAACTTTCGTACTGAACATTCTGAGATTCTTGCAAGGCAGACGTTGCAGAGAACCCTTGAGTTTGAGGAAGAACTGGCCGAGAAATTCAGTGGAGGAACTACGGCTGCTCGGAATAAAGAGCTGGAAAGCGATGATGAAAATGAGGGTGTGGAGCACAATAAAATTGTTTCTGATATACGGAAGAAATATGAGAAGAAACTGGCAGTGCCCAATGATGAAGTTGATCAAGTATCTACTGTTTAGTCTTTCAAATTTTTTTCTCTTCTGTCAATATTTTTTTTTCCAACTCTTATGAAATTCTCTACTGGCAGGACAAAGACAAGCAGAAAGATTTATCAGTTCCTGGTGCTGGGGTTAGTAGTCTATCAGCTATCGTGCAGTGCATGTTTATTACTTATTTGGATGATGAACTGTGTGTTATATACTCATATATCATATTTGGCACCATATTCTTACAGTTCAACTTTCATGGAATTATATCATCTTGTTTCGAACCATATATGGCTGTGTACATAGAACTTGAGGAGAAATCTTTGGTGGAACAATTAGATAAACTTATCCAGGTACACGAGACATACTTACGATTGAACCCTTGGTCTTCGAGGCCTGTTTAGCTTGAGCTCACCCTTCTATTCTGGCAGGAAGAAAAATGGGAAACAGAGGAAGGGAGTCAGACAAACATTCTATCAAGCAGCATGCAGGTATAGGAAATAATACATGCTAGTTCAAAATCTTGTTTCTGGCAGTTTGCTACATGTGGCTGATAGCAATTCAGGCTTGTCAAAACCTTGCCATAATCATACTATTTCCTTTTGAATTGGTCAAAAAGTGGCTAATTCCTGATTTCTTCTCATTCTTTCCTCTTGGGTTTGTCTCGCAAGAATTTATTAACCTTTTGTTATGTGGAATGGTGTATGGACTGATCAAACTATGGCTAGTATTTTCTAAAAGCTGGCCTTTAGCAGATTTATGTGCAACTCCACATTTGATGTTCCACAATTTTATCAAAATACTATGCTAATCTGCTTTGTATTTTCACTCGTGCAGGTGTTCTTGGTAATCAGGAGAAGCTTAAAGAGGTGCAGTGCGTTAACAAAGAACCAAACATTATTCAACTTGTTTCAGGTAGACAGTTTTTTCCAGGCTTTCTTAGCAGTTTTCCTTTCTATGGACAATCCCATGTTATTTGCTCCAAGATTTATTCCTTTGTGAATGCTGTTTGTGTAGCTGTGAAGATTCTTTTTTTCCAATTCGTCTGCCTACTGCTTATATGATTCAGTTTGTTCTGCTATTTGTTTTAACGATACTTGATTGATAATCTGCTAAATCTCTTTGGAGGGACCCAATCCATTACCGCAGAGCTGCTAAAATTTACTTTGTAGTTAACATTAGGTGGTCGGACAATTCTAATGCCAAAACCGATGCATGCAATGAAGGATGAAGGCTGGTTAATTTCACTGTTTCAAACAAAGCAGATCTTGTATGCTTGTTTCCTACCTCTGATATTGTTTTTTATGTGCTGCTCAGTTGGTAAATGAGACTAGGACAGGAACCATACCTACAAAAGAAGAAACGTACCATGAAATAATCTTGACAACAACCAACCGTATGCCATATGGTTGTGTTCGAACATATGTTTAGTAGTTCAGTGAATATCTCCCCCCCCCTCCAAGGTCTGAATTTAGTATTTGAGCATTGAGTATGGTTGTGTCTGCGAAGATCTTATAATGTTTGTTGAAGCTGATGAAGTTTGGCCTTCAAATGGGTTCATTACTGATCAAGTACATTTCTTGTTAGGTATTTCAAAGAATACTTAAAGCCTATGCAGCAAAGTTATATGCCAGGTTACCAAAAGGTGGTACTGGTATTGTTGCAGCTGCTACTGGTACCGATGGGCAGATCAGGGTATGATAGTCGTCAGTTCATTTTTTCTTTCTATTTCTTGTTTTCCACATCTGGTAACAGCATTTTATATCCTGTCGCTATTACTGCAGACCTCTGATAGGGACGAGAAAATGATATGTTACATTGTTAACACTGCAGAATATTGTCACCAGACAGTAAGTTTTCTTCTCTTAAACCGTAACTGGTATCCTGGTATAGAAGAAAATGGAAAGTAAGTATGGCATTATTAATATCTTTTCTCCCTCGGGGAGACAGAAACAACATACTTGGACTAAAAATCCTAGGCTCGTGCATTCAAGTAGTGGCATTCTCAATGAATGCTTGCAGATTTGCCGCCCAACAAAACATTTTTTTGTCCTTTTGAGGAAAGTTAGCCATATGTCACCCACATCGCTACTGCACTTGCAAAATGCCACTGCAAACAAGCATGTAAGATATGCTATTGCAAACATTGATTAATTTGCAAATTTCCATATTGGCTTGAAAATAATAACAGGATTTCAGAAAACCAAATTGCCCCTTGCAAATTTTCAGAACTTCTGCATCTGGCCCTCGTCCACAGTTCTCCCGCATGTAGCACTTGGCAATTTCCCAGTCCCTCGTCATAAGACCTCACCCACCATCTGTTTCACATCAGAAGGCTGGAATTGGACGTGATTGGTGTCAAGATTATGCAACTTGATCTATTGCACAGCCCTAATAGGCATATATATATTACAATAGTCTTGAAATACAAGACAAGAGAAGGAATCCTAATCAAATACAAACACAATGTAAATATGGAATATATCTCTAATAGCCAATACTACTATATCTCTAACACCCCGCCCCCCCTCAAACTCATGGTGGATCAACCACACTGAGTTTGGAAAGATAGAAACTATGCTGTGCTCGAGTCTGGGCCTTTGTGAAAAAAATCCGCTAACTGAAGCTTGGAAGGCACATATTGTAGAGCAACCTCCTGATCATGCACACTGGACCGAACAAAGGAAGCATCAACACCAATATGCTTAGTGAGCTCATGTTTCACAGGATCACGGGCAATGCCGATAGCACATGTATTGTCAGACAAAAGAGGAGTGGGTGTAGTGACAGAAACACCAAAATCCTCAAGCAACCACCACAGCCAAGTAATCTCTGCTGTCAGAAGAGTCATAGCTCGCAACTCAGCCTCTGCACTCGAACGGGGAACTGCAATTTGTTTCTTAGTCTTCCAGGCAATGAGAGAACCACCAAGAAAAACACAGTAAGCAGAAAGGGACCGGCGATCAGAGGGATCACTCGCCCACGTGGCATCCGATAAGCCTGAAGCTGTAACGAGCTAGAGCGAGGAAAGAAAAGACGGCGAGAGATGGTTCCACGAAGATATCGTAGAACGCGAAGAAGGTGACTATAGTGAACCTGAGTAGGAGCAGAAACAAACTGACTCAGAATATGAACCGGATAAGAGATATCCGGACGAGTAACAGCCAGATACAGAAGACTCCCAACAAGATGACGATAGCGAATCGGATCAGAAAGAGGCTCGCCATCAGAAGCGCAAAGGTGAACATTGAGCTCCATGGGAGTCTCAACAATACGCTGATCAGTGAGAGAAGCACGGTCAAGGAGATCCTGAATATACTTTTCTTGGGATATGAAGAAACCATCCGAAGTAGAAGAAACCTCAATCCCAAGGAAGTAACGAAGAGGACCAAGATCAGACATAAGAAACTGATCATTAAGACGAGCCTTCACAAATGCAATGTAATTAGAGTCATCTCCTGTGATGATCATGTCATCAACATACAGAAGAAGAAGAGTCCGACCACGAGACGAAGTGGGAACAAAAAGCGCAGGATCATGATCACTAGCCGAACAACCAGCAGCAGTGACCACAGAGGAGAAGCGCTCAAACCAGGCACGAGGGGCTTGTTTAAGGCCATAAAGAGAGCGACGAAGGCGACAGACCATGCCCTCAGGGACAGAATACCCAGGTGGTGAATGCATGTAAACCTCCTCACGCAACTCACCATTAAGAAAGGCATTCTTAACATCAAGTTGAGAAACGGACCAGTGGCAAATAGAGGCCCACCGCAAGAAGAGTGCAGACCGTGGTCATGTCATAGTCACGACCATGTGCCTGCTGAAAACCGCGAGCAACAAGATGAGCCTTATAACGCTCAAGAGAACCATCAGAGCGAGTCTTCATCTTATAGAACCATTTGCAGGTGATGGGACGAACATGAGAAGGAAGGAGAACAAGATGCCAAGTGCCAGTACGCTTAAGAGCAGCAATCTCCTCGGCCATGGCAAGCTGCCACTCAGGATGAGGAACAGCATCTCGATAGGAGACAGGCTTGTGAGGAGCTGCGCCAACAAAACCGTAGTAATCAGGAGGCTGAAGAGACTGACGGTCACGAAGAGCGTAGTGAGGAGAGGGAGGGGATGGGTCATCAAGAGGTGATGGTACATCGGGAGAACTCGTAATACGAGGTCGACGAGTGTAAAAGAGAGGATATGAAGGAATAGTAGGAGCCGGAGGAGCCAGCAGAGATGAAGCAATAGGTGACAACGGTGGAGAGGCCATAGCAGGAACAGGGGAGGGTGGAGTGGGACGAGTGGACGAGGGCAAGAGAGTGATGGGTGTATCAGGAAAGGTCAGAAAAGATAAAGGCTCAACGGAAGAAACCGAAGAAGAAGCAGGACGCGGGTAGAAGGGACGAGACTCATCAAAAGTTACATCCCGAGAAATCCGCATCCGATGACCAATAGGATCCCAGCACCGATAGCCCTTATGCTCGGCACTATAGCCCAGAAAGACACACTCAACAGACTGGGCAGTCAGTTTGGTGTGCTCACGAGGGGTGAGGAGAACGTAGCAAACACAACCAAACGAACGAAGCCTAAAGTTCTCAAGAAGACCACAGAGACGCTTAACAGGAATTCCACCTTGAAGGGCAGAAGAGGGCTGAATGTTGACTAAAAAGGTGGCAGTGGACACAGCCTCGGCCCAAAAATGAGGTGGAACAGAGCAGCGATCATCAACGCACGAGCAGTCTCAAGAAGATGACGATGCTTGCGCTCAGCAACACCATTCTGAGCATGAGCACCTGGACAGGAAAACTGAGCGAGCGTACCCTGTTCAACAAGAAAACTACGCAGATAATGAGAGATGTACTCGCCAGTGGAGTCAGCACGAAAAACACGAATAGAAGTAGAAAACTGGGTACGAACCATGGTGGCAAACTGTTTATAGATGGACAAAACCTCACTACGAGACGACATAAAATAAATCCAAGTGTGACGAGAAAAGTCATCAATAAAAATAATATAGTAGCGGTGACCCCTTTTGAAACAAAGGGAGCCGGACCCCAAATATCTGAGTGAACAAGATCAAAAGGATAGTGCGACACGGACTCACTATGAGGATAGGGCAACTGAACTTGTTTGCCTAGCTTACAACCCTAACAGTCTAAAGACACATCACCTGAGACTGACCCCAGGAGACCACGACGAATTAAAGACGACAAACGGGAGCCATACAGATGGCCAATACGATGATGCCACTGCTGGAAGGAGCCGGTAGACGAGGCAGCAGGAGCAGAGAGACTAGCGGCGGGGTAGCAGAAGGAAGAAGAAGCCAGTCAAGCACCCAAAGACGCTGGAGTCAAGGCGCCGAGGGCCAGTACCAACCAGGGCTCCCGTGTGACGGTCCTAAACACAACAAGAATCAGAGTCGAGAATAACCCGACAGCCAAGGTCAGTAAGCTGGCCAGTAGAAAGGAGCTGCATGGTAAGGCGAGGACATGAGCAACAGAAAGAACATGAAAAGATGAATTGCTAAGAATTCCTCGACCAGGAACAGGGAGAGAAGTACCATCAACAATAAGAATATGAACAGGAGAATCTGGAGGTCTAATGGAGGACGAGGCAGAAGAATCAGGAGTCATGTGGAACGATGCTCCAGAATCAAGAAACCACGGGGAGGTACCTGACTGTGTAGAGGGTGGTCTCTCAGTGCCAGAAGAGTCAGTAGTAGAACCTACAGAACCTGTTGAGGAAGAACCTGAAGCAGCAAGCAGGTAGCGAAGGCGGGCAATCTCCTGCTCAGTAAGAGATACAGTTGAAGAAGTCAAGGAAGGAGCACCAGTGCCGGTAGAAGCACGACGTGCAAGATGGCGTTTCTTCTGAAGCAAGCAGACTCAACATGACCATCCTTGTCGCAGTAGGAGCAGTGAGACGGCCACCACCAGAAGAAGAGCGGCCACCACCAGTGGAAGTCGCTAGAGGAGGCGGTGTACTGAAGCGTGAAGTAGTCGAAGTAGTCGATGTAGCCGGTGGATGAACAGCGAGTACGGAGGGAAGTGGTAGAAGACCAGCACCACTCAGACGAGTCTCCTTCGCACGTATCTCCGTAAGTGCCTCCAAAAGAGTGATACGAGGGTGGCGTGCAAGAAGCTGGGCACGGCGCTGCTCGAACTTAGGACAAAGACGAGTAAGAAACTCATAACTCGATGGAACTCCAGGTCGGAACAAACGGCGAGGCAGCATGGACAGGAGCGACAACCAGCGATGCGAAGAGAATCCAATTGACGCCAGACAGCAGAGCTCTGAGCGTAGAAAGCATCAACAGAGGCATCGCCTTGCTGAAGAGAGTGCTCCTGGCGAACCACGGACAGATATAGAGCATCACCAGAGGGCTCGTAGCGCTGACGAAGGTGAGTCCACATCTGGAATGCCGAAGAGAGTCCCACAACTTCAGAAGAGAACTGAGGCTGGATACTGGTGATGAGAACAGCAGCAGCATGGGCATCATCATCAAACCACTGAGTGTAGACAGTCAGTTGATCCCGGTATGAATCAAGAGCCGCCTGGTCAACGGAGACAGCAGCATCCTCAGCAAGACAGGCAGCATCAACAGTGGCCTTGTCAGCGGACGAAGGCAGCGAGACAGATGTAGGTTCCGTCCGAGGAGAAGGGCAAGGCGGACAAGTGACATCGCCAGAGAGAACGCCCCAGAGACGAAGACCATGCATGTGGATGCGCATGTGCGAGATGAAGTCGGTGTAGTTAACACCATAAAAATGACCGGCAACGAGGAAGAGAAACGGTGCCCGATGACATATTTCCTGGGTTTTTTTTCACTACTTAACGGGAGACGATACTTTGTTCTGAATCTCAAAACAAAGCACTCAGGCGGGAGGCGGGCAAAGCCGTGCCCATGGACGCCGGCCGGTGAGGGGAGTGGCAGTGGTCAGCGACCGGCGATGGGGTTGCCGTCGGCCAGCAGCCGGAGGACACACCGGCGGGCTGGAGCAACACGGGCGGTCGGCAGGGGAGGCCGGCGGACTGGCCGATGGGCCGACGGAGGGGCTCGGGCCGGCCTCAGCCAGTAGCGAGCTCGGGCGGATGAGAGGCCAGCGGACGACCAGGGGAAGCCGGTGGGCGGGGAGGCCGCGGAGGTCAGTGGGGCTGGTGGGCAGCCGGCGGGGAGCCCGGGGTCTCGGGCGGGTCAGCAGGCCGCGACGGAGGCCGTTGTGGACGGCGACGACCGGCGGACCTCCGGCGAAGGGCAGCAGTGGTAGGAGAAGCGTGAGTTGCAACACGCAGTTGATCGAAGACAAGAAAAGAAAACTAGGGCTCTGATACCATGTCAAGATTATGCAACTTGATCTATTGCACAACCCTAATAGGCATATATATAGTACAATAGTCTTGGAATACAAGGCAAGGGAAGGAATCCTAATCAAATACAAACACAATGTTTATGGAATATATCTCTAATAGCCAATACTACTATATCTCTAATAATTGGCACTTGAGATGGGCCCACCATGCTGTTCCTGGTTGGAGATCCCATCAAGTGCTTAAATTTCTTGGTTGAAAGATGGGACACTCATGTTCTGATTGCCATTGAGCCAAAAACAATATCGTATATGGTGGTTTGTCATCATCATGCACCAACGCTGCCTTTGATGAAAGCGTTCAGCCGGCTGAGAGCGAAAGGAGTTGCCACTAGGAGTCTCCGATGGTGTGGTCTCGTGTCGAGAAGCTCGCCACAGATTGGACCATTTATCATATCTTAAAAGAAGGAAGATGGTGAGGAGACAAAAAGATGACATGAGGAAGTGAGGCTTATAGAGGTGGCCTGTTGTCAGTCTAAGTGCAAAGTTGTGAAAGGATCTAAGGTATCAACTAGAGGGAGAAGGGTGAATAGGAGATTAACAAGTATTCTATAAATAGTTGAATAGGAGATTAACAAGTATTCTATAAATAGTTCTAAGCAAAAGCTAGTATACTAGTGATCAAAACAAGTATGAAAACACACGTCGAGTTTGGACTTCTTGACGGAAGAAGTTTCCTTGTGGATCTCTATGAGCGTGTTTTATAACATTATGCAGTCTTAAGCAAAACCTAGCATGTTAGTGATCAAAACAAGTATGAAAATAGATATGGAGAAGTGCAAGAATATAACAACACGGGAGCCACAACACTTGTTGTCAAGTTCGAGCCTTTGGTGAGGCTTTATGTCTCTGTTAAGGAAGCTTGATCTAACGATTGAAGCCAGCACCGAATCATCTTCTTTCCTCAGAAGCTTGCCGATGTGAAGTTTTCCTTCTCTTATGGCAGTTTTTGACCTTGCGGTAAACGAACTCCAAACCCTCATAAACTTTTTTGGGCGCTTCACAATCCTTGAAAGCTCTTAAGTGACTCCTAACCGTTTAGGAGATGTCAATCTCCAAGAGTAACAGGTTTTAATCAGTTTGGCTTGGAGATGAACTCTTGCTTGATACTCAACTATGACTCAATCTCTTTCTCAAAGATTTTCTCACAAAAATCACAACTTGGGTTTAGGAAACATGGAGTAGCACTTAGGAGAGCAGAGAAATGGTTTTGTAAAGAGTTAGGCGCGGAAAGAGGTTTGGAGGTATATATAGTCAACCACTCAAAAACTAGCCGTTACTGCAAAAAGCGCAAAACTCGAAACTTCCAAGATGGAACTGGATGTTCTTACATTTGAAAATAATGGCTACTTCCGGCAAGAACCTAGAGGTTCCAAATTTCAGAGCACGGCGGACATAAGCGAATGTCAGAGTTTCCGACTTCAACCCGAACCCTTCGGGATTTAGAATAGCCTTGGCAAGGCGTGGTCAGAATTGATTTTCGACGGTTCAAACATCGCATTCGGACCTTCTAAGATTTCAAAGGATCCTCAACAGAGGATGGACAGAACACATTTTTGAAGGTTTCGACAACGGACTCGAACATTCTGAGATTTCAAAAGATAAGTCCAGAATAGATCTTGGAGATTTCAGAAAAAATCCAGTTGCTCCTACTTTCAAAACAAAAGGATTTAGGCGCATACAGAACCGAAACCGGATGTTCTAACATTCAGAAGATCAGTCAGAAAGGGCAACTCGGAGACTCCGAATTCCCTAACTCTTCACACAGAAGTGAAACTCAAATGTTCCGACATTTTCAGAAAATGTGTGTATGAAAAGATTTTATATGCCTATTTGGTTTTGGAGATTGATTCCTATCTGAGTATTAACAAGTCACTCTCACTAGCTTTCAGATTTCAAACCCCCTTAATAGTACGGTTTTTCCTAAACTCAATGTGATTTCTGAACTATTGAAAGAGCTAGAAAATTATCCTTAATTTTTGTTTCTTCAAACCATCCTTCCTTAGAACTTTTTAGAGATTGTCAACACTAATTTTAATACTGCTTTTGGGACTAAACACCTGATCAAACTTGACACACACATTAGTTTTTTAATCATTTTGTTATTAATCATCAAAACCCACTTATAGGGGGCAAGATGCACTTTCAGGGGGAATGTCTTGATAAATTGCAAGCTATCAATGTTTATAGTGGCATTTTGCAAACATAGCACATAGCTAATTTTTCCTTCTTGTGTATATGTGCTTGCACGTGTGTGATTGAGATATTCTCTTTAAGCTCTTTTTTTGTGACAATTAACTTTCTCTGTGTAAATATGACAGTCTGGTGAGCTAGCTGAGAATGTTGCTAAGATGATTCATTCTCAGTTTTCTGACAAGGTGGACATGTCTGAAGTTCAGGTGACTGATCATTATCTTCTGTTGTTGTTTTTTCTGCCTGATGTGAATATTGTAGCCAATAAATTACTGTGTTGTTTCTTTTATATTATTATTAAATTTCTAGTAAATGCCTCAATACATCAATACTTGCAGGATGAATTCTCAGCCGTGATCACAAAAGCATTGATGACACTTGTGCATGGCGTTGAAACCAAATTTGATGCTGAAATGGTTGCAATGACTCGTGTTCCATGGGCGACCCTTGAAAGCGTCGGCGACCAATCAGAGTAGGACTTTGTTAAATCCCTTTCATGTTATCCTTCCCTCATATTTCGTTTTATGTGACAGCCTTATTACATGAAATGGAACTTTGAAATTTTGGAGCACTGTCTTCTTCATTCTTTAAATTGGAAAGAGAAAAAGAAAAGAAAAACATAATTTGCACTCATATGCATTCTTGGCCTCACATATTTTTTGGATCAGCCCAAAAAAACACGATAATTTCAAGTATACAAATAACTGCTTAGAGGATTCACTGTTCCATGCCAGATCTTAGACCAAAGGAGTTTTCCCCAGCTTTGTTTGAAAGCTAAATTTTACATTGTTTTGTTCCAGGTACGTGAATGGTATCAGCTCTATTTTGTCCAGCAGTATTCCTGTGCTTGGTAGCCTGCTTTCAGTTACCTACTTCCAGTATTTCCTGGACAAAGTAAGTTAAGCATTCTTCTTTACTATGGGTCAAACCTTGGGCCCTTAGTATTTGTTTTTCGTTGAAACAAATATCATCTATTGTCATAAATTATATGTTGGTTATCACTTATCAGTGTGCTTTATTATTATACTTTGTGCATTATTGTGATGCAGCTGGCAGCCTCGCTTGGTCCTCGGTTTTATCTCAATATATACAAGTGCAAGCATATATCAGAAACTGGTGCACAGCAGGTGCATATCAATTCATATGAAGCTCTTTTGTGCTATTTGACACATTTCTCATCACTTTGCATTGTTTTTTCAGATGCTTTTGGACACTCAAGCAGTTAAGACTATTCTATTAGACATCCCAGCTCTTGGGAAACAGGTAACCTTATCTTGTCAGCACAAAATCATCATGGTGTAATGCATAGCCTATGTATCCTCAGTTAGCACCGGGGGGTTGAGAAATACCGCCAGGTGGAGTGATTATTTTCTATCAATTATTTATTAAATCTTAGGAAGAAAATTGGCCTGCGAAGATTGAAATATGTTCATAATCAATCTGATTCTAATGTTACCCAAAGAATGTTGACAGCGAACAAATGCAACAAATATGCTTTGTGAAACTAGGATGTTGGCTGCGAAAGGCCGCAGATTTGTAATTTTATACTTAGTTGCAAGAAAACAGCTTTCCTAGTTATTTTTCATACTTGACATGTGGTTCATTTGTATTGTGTATAAACAGACTACAGTTGCGGCTAGCTACTCAAAGTTTGTAAGCCGGGAAATGAGTAAAGCTGAAGCACTCCTCAAGGTAAATTGGGGAAAATGAACTTTAGTTTTGATGATGTACATCATTATTGTGGAAAAGCCACAATACATTACCTCCAAATTCGATCAAGCTAGTAACATTGCTCAATGCAGGTTATTTTGTCACCAGTTGATTCTGTTGCTAATACATACCGGGCTCTCCTTCCGGAAGGCACGCCTCTTGAGTTCCAGCGGATACTTGAGCTCAAGGTTTTTGCTGAAAAACCTGTACTCTTTTCTATGCCAGCTGCAATCTTCCATCAGTTGGGTTAGCCTGACACACTTCATTGTTCATTGTTGCTCGTGTTGTTCTTTGCTTTGTCACAGGGCTTGAAGAAAGCAGACCAACAAGCTATACTGGAAGACTTCAATAAGCATAGCCCCAGCATCAAACACCCTACCATCACTCCCACAGTTGCGCCACCAGTTGCCACTGCATCTGTCCCGATCGCACCAGTCGCAACACAAGCCATTTCAACGACACCAAGCATGTCCGCCTTGACAGGAGCTCTGGCCAACCGAGAGGATGTGCTCGCCCGTGCTGCAGCACTTGGAAGGGGCGCAGCCACGACAGGGTTCAAGCGATTCCTTGCATTGACTGAGGCGGCCAAAGATCGAAAGGACGGGCCGTTCCGCAAGCTTTTCAATGCGTAAATTTTTGCCCTTGCTTGTTCATAGTATGCGTCTCTCTTGCAGTGCACATAGCTATAGGAAATTCTTTCCACACCGTGTCCCTCTGCACCCTAACCGTCAGTGTATAATGAGTAGATCTCTTTGGCACTCCCCATTTTGCGGAGAACTGATAGCTCAGGTGTATTGAAGAGGTTTTTATCATAGGAATAAGATTCCACTGTTTGATCTCATATGTGAAGGCTCAAGGTTGCCCATTTACTGGATACAAATCGCTGAGTTAGCATTTTTCGCATGCACAAGAATTTCCTCAGGAGAAGTACGGCGCGCTTACATTGAACGTATCATTAGCTGTTTAGAATAGGTATGTTTGAATTAACTTGCGTTCACAGATGCTTGCCAGCGAGGATGACCCCTCCGGAAGCAGAAGTGAGGAGTTTGATCAAAGTGCATTGGTAACTAAACACTGACTTAACAGTGCAGTAAACATTTGATGCGTGAACAAAATTTACAGATTATTAGGACTCTAAGCTCTCTCGTCCTTCAGTGCCCTGCCGGTCAGGAGATCCGCTGTTAGACGTTCAAACCCGTCCGTTTGCCGCAAGAAAAGAAAACGAACGTCCGTTTCAGCGTTTCCGCTGTTATCAGTTGTCCCCCTATTTCAACCCCGTATTTTCAAGGATGCTTGCTCCTCTTCGAAACGGAGGATTCGTTTTTAACTCTCGTCTTGCATTCCATCGCTTCCTCCCTTTTGTTGTAAAAATCGGGAAACGAAGGCAGTGGACATGACCAGAGCAAAGCAACGCGGAGCGCGCGCGCGGCTGGATGCCGCGCGCCACCCCATCTTCGTCGTTGGCCTGGACCACCGTCCATCGCCCGAAGCTGGTCGCTGCCCGTCCTTGGTTGCACAGTTTGCTTATTTTCTGCTGCTTCGTTCTGTCTCAGACATCACATGAAAACTTGAATTCTTGGAACAGCGAGAGCAGATACAAACTGATAACAGGCCTACCCTATTGTCTGACGAGGCACCGCTATTGGTTGATTTCCCGTTCCGAAACCCTAAAGAATCTGCTGAAGATGTTTACTATTATTATTTCTGGTATCGTACAGAAGCAAGTGTGCTCACTGAACACAGGACGCAGAACACAGACATAAACCTGCACTGGTTGGCACGTTCAGTTCCTCGCATGAGAAGCTTCGCACCTAGGAACACGATATGCACCTTACTAAACGGATATTCTCCTCACCTCACAATCATTGAACAAGCCTCGCGACGAAATCGTCATATCAGTCTGGCACCAAACCTGCAAGTTGGGTGCACATGCGATCAGTACACGACGGCGCCGGCCGTTTCAGATTTGAGGAGTTGCAGGTAGACATCAGTCACACATCACGCATAGCTGCAAATCAATATATCCATTCTTATCTCCTTTATCGTCAGTGCAACGTGTCGGGGCCGTAGTGTTATATGGTGTATGTGTGCAAGATTTTTCATTAATACTCGCGTAACCATCAAGAGCCCTGCTAAAGCTTCCTTTCTGCAGTGCAGAAATATCGGTTCTGTCGTAGCTGGTCATCACACTTGAGCATCAAAGAATCCATGTGTTTTTGGGTACTTGGACGGTGAGCGTTGCGCGCTTGCCTCTTTTTTGTTTTGAAAGGACATCGTGCACTTGCTCGTTGCCAGCACGACCCACATGCACATGAATACATGATCACATGCATGTGCATGCAAAACAGCAGGGCTGGCTCCTCTTGTTCATGAATTGTGTCAGGCAGGGATGCGTTGCTCCTCTGTACACGGGTCCCTACGGGCCTCCCAAACGCAGAACTCGACAGCGATACAGATCCAACTCAAAATTAGGCCCCCTTCAGAACGCGTCAGTTTTTGCCTGAATTCTGCGAAAATTGAACTATCTTTTATAAAGTTCCTGTAAAAGTCCTGTAAAATTCTCGCGCTCCAAAACGGGGCGATAGATGGCTAGCACAACGACACTTCGTAGCATTGCCGAGCTTCATCTCCGAACTGCTCCTTTTAAAAATCTCCGAAAGAACAATATTTTATTTGTTAAAGAAATGAAACCAGGCTTCTCGAGAGATCAGTGATGGGCGGGTTTAGAGAAGTGGGATCAAGCTGCAGCATGACTCCATCTACGGATCCGATCACCTTTTTTTTCAACGGTCAAATCATGGCAGCAGGATTCAAGGATTAATTTAAGGACGCTGGCATATGTATAGTTTCCACCTGCCATGTTCTTTTCTTGAGCTGAAAAGAGTCCCATACGATACCTTAACATGCTCCCGTCATTTCCCAATGCACACGTTGTACGTGATGTCTGCCCGGCCATACACGCAGCAAATCAGTTCTGCTTTGTTAAACGCTTGATTAATCTCTGTTGTTCGTGACTCCAATCTGCGATTGGACTAAGGACTTGTTGTCCTTTTCCGAGGATTCAATCAATAGTGTTTGGCTGTAAGCAGTTATGAATCAACGAACCATGTGATCCAGACCTCATTTGTTCAGATCTTGCAAACTGGCTGATGCAGCTCGCCCTCAATTCTTCAGAATTGTAGGGTGTTTATTCAGAGCACGTCACCGTTAATGTTAGCTAGCAAAAGCTTGCAATTAGTGATGGAGCACTCTAATCGGACAACTGCAAAGAGAATTGGCTTGTATTCATGATAAATCTTTGTAATAATTATGGCCTTGTGCATCTCACGATGCAAAAGTCGGTGAAGTAATCTCTTTTATTATCTAGAAAAATTCGTGATACAATGAACCGTAGTATATTCCTGTAAAATAAATAAGATAATGGTTTATGTGAAGGGGAAAAAACAGAAACTGCACAACCTGATATTCTGAATGCACTTGACGTTGCCTTCATACAGCTGTACAATACACTTCTTTTTTCTGAAAATTACAACACACTCCTTAGGCTGGCAGCTTTCATATGCCACTCAAAATTCGGAAACTGACGAATGATGTATAAATTGTTGTACCATTCAGGATGGACAAAGAAACCGGCCTGAGAGACACCACTGTGGTTGTCAAGAGTACAAGGCATGTGCAGTGGTTGTCGGAGAAGAAACCTACTTTTGGGCAATTGCGTATGTGCGTCCATGAAGTACAGCAGCCTGCCAATCAGAATCGTGATCGAGTGAATCGCATCTGAACACTGCAGCCACGTATATCTCAAATTTAGCGTTCAATTTGGATGAGCAAGATCGGGTGTATATAGATAAGAACGTGAGCGTTTCTTTCTGGAAGGAGGAGCTGGGTGGGAGCAGTACCAGCAAATACAATACGATAATAGGCTGTAGTGACACTGAAAATCAGATAGACTATTTATTTTCTGAAGAGTTTTGGACGGTTTAGAAGGAGAGGGACAGAGGATTTGGCCAGCGCCAAGTATGGAGCAGATGCGCATCTACTCTACTGGCATCTCCCTGTACCGGCCCAGCTCGAAATGTCGTGGAGGGGCAGACTGCTTTCTTCGGCTTCAACTGATGTTTCTGTTACATGCACTCAGAATTTTACACCCTTTGGTGCAATACTTGTTGGTAACGTCGGGCTGGTTTACCTACGTAGTCCATCGATCAGAGGTCATTAAATTAGGTCGTATGCTCCTCGAGTTACTTGGTATCTCTTTTCTCTTATAAACATGTTTGGCAACTTATGTCATGCATTTCGCTTAGAAGGAAAAAATATTACAAAGATAGGAAAAATCATTGTTGTTCAATATAGCTCTGATTTGCACGGCTGGAACCATAGTCATAAAACTCCATAGGTAACACTAACTTACAATGTTATGTGTTTTTACTATATGAAACAGATTCACGGTTAAGAAAAATAAATAATGATAACTACACGTAAATATGTGTTTTTTCTCGGGAGATAAATATGAGTCACGACTAGCTTAAAAAGCATAGAAGGAAAAAGGTAAGTCATCATACCAATTAAAACACATTGTCTAAATATGCATAAACATAATATACTGATGCGTACAAGACTGTAGTAGTACATTAACACTGATAATGGGTGTAAAGATATACAATGGGCGTGTTGTCACATATGAATGGTATAATGATTTTTATAGTGACTTATCTATTCGTCGTAAATAACTAAACAAATGTGAAAGACAAACAACCAACAAGAAAAGCCTTACACCTCCCAAGCAAGAGGTTCAGTGACTATTTTTCTTTAAAAAGTTACTTGATCAGTAGATAAGAGTATCAATGGTGATTGTAATGACTCCACAACCTAGTGCACCGGTAAAAAGTGTGGTGCTTATAATTGATGAGTTGGCTTTGGTATCATTTGGTGCAAGGTGTGAATTGATCACATGACCCACTACTAAAACAATGTCTTAAATAAAAATCTATCCTCCTGCGCTTAGTGACGTCGTTGTCTCTCTATCATCTTCACTTACACTCACGACACCACCATTAATTCTGTAATCGGCTTCTAATACTAAACCTCGTGATACTTATTTCTCCTTCGATAAGCCTTTGGTGCTCTCTGTTCTAAATCATAAACCATAATCAGAAATATTTATCTTAGAATAGACTGCTCTGGCATTTAGCATCTATTTTAACTCGCAGTCCGCTCCTCCTTATGTCAATTTTTTTCACGACAGAACGCAGTGTACCCGTAGCAGCCCCATTTCAAATGATGGAAGAGGGCCCCACAGGGCAGAAGCAATTTGGGAGGAGGGCCGCGGGCCCTAATCACAAAAACCACCCAGCCCAAATTAGTCCACATAAGGCTGCACATACAGATTTCCCACGGGACGGGGACCTAGCTTCGATTTCTTACCGCTCAGGAGATCCAGCGAGAGACCCCGTCCCCTACGCGGCCTCTCGCTCCTCCCCCTCCTCCTCCCCCGGTTCGCCTAGAAGCGTCTAGAAGCTTCGGTAGTGCCCCGCCGCGGGCGCGAGGGAGGGGACGCCGCCGGCAATGGCGGCAATGGAGGCCGCCGCCGACGCGATGCTCGCCGCCGCCCACCGCGCCTTCTGCAGCCCCTTCGCCGTATTCTTCCAGATCCAGGTGAGCCCCGCCTCTCCGAGGTCGTCGCCTCCATACCCTACTCTCCGCATTTCGGTGGATTCGTGGCGGCTGCGCGGAATTGTTGGAAGCCGCGGAAAGCGCGGAGTTTTTTTCAAATATTTCTTTCTATCGGTACCTTACGAGGAGTAATTTTGGGCGGAGAATTTTCTTCTCCCCTACAAAGTGGAACTTAGCGTGAGGTTCTACCGGCGCCTGTGCACGGTAAAGGCGCAATTGTTATGTGGAAGGGAAGTTCAAGGTTTCACAGTGGTAAACGGCAAGTTATGTGTGCTTTTGGAGTATTGCAATTTGGAGATGGTGCTTTGATTTCTACGTCTCAAGCTGGCAAATGTATGCATACTCATTGTATTATCTGTGTAGGTGCATATGTTTTATCAATTTGTCGGTTTCATTCGGACAAGCAATGACGATCTCAACTTGTCGTACTCATTTAGTATGCGTATTGTGTTACTGTTAGGCTAATTAACCCTGCTTTGATTCACTTTTAGTGTCCTTGATAACATGACATGGTATATATCCTGTAGTCTAGGTTAAAGTTCAGGTTTTTCTTCTCATGCCGAGTGCTTTGCATCTTAGTTTGTATCATATACTTTTACAGTTTATAGCTCGCTCCTCATTTCCTACACAATTTGACACAATCTATGTAGGGGTGTTTTATCTGCTTAACACTTGCTCTTGGTTGGACTGTTGCTTCATTTGTCAGGTATTGTGGACCTTCAAGAAAGCACTTCTGTAATCAAAATTTACCTTGGCCATGTTTCTCAAGGCCAGAAATCCAGCAGCAACTGATTCTGTTTTACAATTGATGCTTCTTACCAGAAAAAAGGAAATACGGAAGATGAGGCGCAAAATTGTAGATGGAAATAGTTTTGCATTTCTTTATGATGACGTAGATGAGCTTGAGCACTCTGTTCAGGAGAAATTACCTAGGGTCTCTGTAATTATGCCCTGAAGGGCTTTGGGGAACACAATTTGCAAAACTGGAGAACTCAGGTACAGTCAGACTGCAACATATTTATAACTATGATGCATATAGTGTTAACTGTTTACTATTAACACCCATAAAAAATACAGATTACATCTCTTTACGGGGGACCACTGGAATTCTTGTTCGTAGTAGAAAGCAAAGATGATCCAGCTTATCGTGCTGTTTCCTGTTTAATCACAGAGTACAAGGTAAGTGAAAGCCGTGATAGTGGGTCAAGGAGCTTATTCTCCCAAGTTGTCGATAGCTCTCTTCATCCATTTAACCTTTTGGATTATATAATTTTCAGGATAAATTGGAGGCAAAGGTGGTTGTAGCTGGGTTCTCAACAACATGTAGCCAGAAAATTCATAATCAGTTAGTACGTAAAGGACTTCACACCCACCCTTGATGTGTATTATGTTATCCTTTTACATTTCTCAAAGTTGGATGTTCTATTTAGCTCATGCTAGATGCAGTACTAACTTATTACATTTGCAATGCTATTAAGTATTGACATCAATAAAAATATATAGATTGATCTCGATTAAAAAACTGGTTTATACTACAACTACGATGATATTAAGTCCAAAAATTTGCAGCTATTATAGGATTATCGTTTGGTCTCAGTGTCTGTTTACCAAACAAGCGCATTAACGTGACAGGGTAACGGGTTTCTCTTCATTCACTGAAACAGATTGGTGTTGAAAAGATGCATAAGGATAGCAAATATGTTCTATTTCTGGACGATGATGTCAGACTGCATCTGGGACAGTTGGAGCTCTCACAAAAGAAATGGAGAAGAATCCTGAGGTCTGCTTTCCGTGGCACCGGGGGTCCTCTCTCTTTCTTCTTCCTAACAGGGTATATTTGTTGCATTTGGCAGATATTTATCCAAACTGGATATCCCCTTGACCTACCTTCTGGCAGCTTGGGAAGCTATTGCATATATGAGTATCACATGGTATGTTGGTTTCTTATGATAACAGAATATCCTGCAAAGTTATTCATTATAGAATGGGAGGTCACAGTAGTGCAAAAATGCCAAGCTAGAATACATCGTGCTGTAGATACTCATTCTGGTTTCTGAATAGTACAAACATACAGCCTTGTGCATCAAAAACTTTATTGCCTTTCATTTTACCATTTTTACAAAAAATTCTGAAGATTCTATGATCGGGCCTTTGTTGAAATTTTGAGATATTTGAGTTCTGTAGTTCTTTTAACCAAAGAAAACCGTCAATTAAAAAATGCCATCAAGGAACTGATGCAATTGTATCTGAACTTTTTGAGCTTTGCTCTTTGCTGTTGTTCCCTTGTATCATGGATGGGATCTTTTTTATGTATTAGAAGTTTTCATAACAAGGGTGCTGATTTGGTTAGCTGCATTAAGTCTTTTTGTATGCATACCCAATCGTGTCAATCTAGTCTTTAGTATTCGTTAGCTACTCGTAGTTACTTAGTTCTGTATCTCATTTTTATTGATTTTTCATTTACTCTCCTTGCAATTTACTGATAAACGACCATATTGCAGCCTTGTTCAATTGGATTTGCAACTGGTGGGAAAACTTCTTTTTGTGGGGTGGCTGTATGATGGTAAGGGTCTACTTTAGCTTTCTTCTCCAAAGGAAAAACATCTCTCAGCACTTGTTCTGTATAAACTTTGATTTGATCCTGTACTGTTGCTAAGACAATTTTATTTTAGATGCACGCTGACGATTTTCGGCAAGACCTATATGGTTTAGTCAGTGGATTAAGAAATGGTGGTTACTCAGATGATATGACCCTGGCTGCGATAGCTGGTAATGTTCTGGGCAAGGAATTGTGTCTTTTTTGGGTATAGCTAAAAAAAAGTATAAAGCATGGAAAATTAGTGTTGAGAATGAATACAATTTGAACCTTGTATTCTATGCTTAAAGGCAGCGCTATGCTTATCTTTTGTCTATTTGAGGTTTTGGCTTTTGCCTATATTAAAATTTTATGATACGCTCAGTGCATGCATTTTGGCCGTGCAATTTTCCTACAAATAACTTGAGTGCATCCTTTACAGGGCAGCATAAAAGGCTGATATCTTCACCACCTGTTGCTGTGTTTCCACACCCTCTTGCAAGTGATCTTAGCTTCTCCAGGTATTGTAAATCTTACATTCAAACATATGCATCTCATCCCCACTCAATAAAAATAAATGTATGCATCTTGAATCTTGACTAGTATCACTTATTCGGTTGCACATTTTGTTTTCATGCAGATACTGGAATTATCTAAGGAAACAAACTTTTGTTCTTGAATCATATGTATCAAAGGTCAACTGGATGATGAACCGTGCACTATTTGCATCACATTGCTATTTGTCATGGGGGTTTGTTTGCCCCTATTTTATGGCTTTAGTACATGTTGTGACTGCTCTTAGAGCACCATACAGCGGAATTGTAAAGGAAGCATCTGACTCATCTTGTGGTCAGTGCTCTCTCTCTCACCCCCCAATATTCATCACCGCAGATACAGTGCTATTGCTTGGAAAGTCAAGACAGTCAACTGTATTTAATTATTGAGTGTTCTTATATCTGGCATATTGCTATATTCTAATTACAATAACAAACACACCTCCACCTGCTTGTGGTAAAAAATTCTCACCCAACTTCGATCATGCCGTGGCATGTTATTTCAGGTCTGAAACTAGTGAGCTGCTTGTTAATATGCACTCTCACTGAGCTTGTTTCAATGTGGAATTTGACGAGGGTGGAAATTCAACTCTGCAACATGTTGTCTCCAGAAGGACCAAAAGATTCCCTTCGTTCATATAACTGGGGCCTTGTGAGTGTCTCTTCCAAAGTGCCAATTTATTTCAGAGACCTGTGTTTCCAGTGGTCATGATTTACTAAACTTCACCTTGGTTGGATCTTAATTTCAGGTTTTCATTGCTGTGTTGGTAGACAATTTCCTCTACCCTATATCTGCATTCCGGTCTCATTTCTCCCAATCAATTAATTGGTCTGGTATCAGGTACTACCTGAGAGATGGGAAAATAAGCAAGGTACCCAGCATATCCTGAACATTGTTCCTTTACGATATATGCCTTATCTTGCGCAATCTTTTAATAAAACTTTCCTGATAAAATGACATTTGTTTCGGTTCATCTAAACACCTGATTTTAGTTAGTACGGTTCTGCAGATTGAAAGAGAGAATAGCTCAAAGTATACAGATCTTGGAGGGAAGCATCTATATGGCAAGAGGACATACCCTCCTAGAAAATCATTGCTTGGTTACTTGTCAATAAGTTTAGCGCAATGGCACCAGCCAAAGAAATATGATATCTAAGGAGGCCAACTGAAATTCAGTCCTCAATTTTGTGGGACATCTTGTTGTACACTTTTTCTATTTTCTTCTTCTTCTTTTCTCCTTTTGATTGTTCATTGATTGTTAGGCTCTCATTCTTATTGAATTTGGTGTTCAAGCAGCGTCACATCAAAGGTTTGCACCTCATAGTTCTTGTAACATTATAGATATGTAGCGAGCTGATTGAAGAAGTGAAGTGCTCCATATTGTTTCCTTGCTTGGTCCTATTTATTCACATTGTTCTATTTAATTTAGAGAATGGAAGCAACTGCAATTTAAATGATGAGTGTTGTTTCTGTTAGCTACCTTGGGCTTCTGCGATTCTGCCTTTTCTGATTGCCATTTGATAAAAACTTTCTTAGGTCAAACATGCGGAGCCAGACGGCGTATGCGAGCCTAATGTTCAATATTTTAATTCCATTGAAATGCATATAAGATCAAGAGCCAGCTTTGTAATTTTCTTGCTCCAGTTGACATGCCCTCTTTCTATATCAGTTTTTTATACCATCTAGTTCCTATGTTGGAGACCTTGGGGTTCCATTTAGCAGTTTGACTAAACTTTTGATGTTACAATATTCTCGAGTTGCTGTTTCTATTTAAAATGATGGGTAGCAAATACACAGTGGATTACGTCCCCCAAGGCAATCATAAAAATGCGCATTATTCATACTATTTTCAACTAGAAGTCTCCGTCGAATTATTATTTATTAAAAAACGCATTATTCATTCTATTTTCAACTAGAAGTTTCCGTCGCATTATTCATTTAGAAAAACGCATTGTTCATACTATTTTGAACTAGAAGTCTCCGTCATACTCGTCCACGGAAAGACCTGGTTACTACCATCCATTTCAAGGATTACGTTGGCATTGCCACAGATGTGACCCTACAGGCTACAGCTGCTTGTCTCGACGTGCCACGGTCTTTGTCCTTGACACTCACGCCTACGTGGCCAAAACCATATATAGCAGCAATTCGTAACTCTCGAAGCTCCGATGGTGACCGGTGAACTGTGTGATGTCACGGTGCACAAGAACTCGCACTTTGGAGAAGGTCCGTTCCAGCGATGCCGCCACCACCACCACTATCGCGCAGCACGCATCCTCCTACCTGGACTTCCAACGTGAAGGTTCTCCAATGATGTTCGAATTCATCCTATCTGTTGCTCCTCTTTTTAGCCGTGAGGGAATGATTCGTCGCCCCAAACTCCCAAACCAAGGGAACGCCCCCGTGTTGGCCGTCGAACCATCGACGGCGAAACGTGCACATGAATGCAGTGAAACGATAGGGAAAGAAAGAAAGAAAGCAGAAGTTTGAGTTGGATGGAGCAGAGGGAACCATGGGCGTCCGTCCGTACGTGCAAGCGGTGGAAGAAAAGGACGTGTGCAAAAAGGAAGGCGGCAGCAGCCCAAAACTGGAGGGAACCCGCCGGGATTAGGCCACGGCCTCCGGAAACCACTTGCCACCGACGGTTTTCCCTACGCCGTCCTCGGTCCGCGCGGTGCGCGGCGGGGCCCGAAACCGCGACGCGCGCCGCCGTGCGCGCGGACGCGACAAAACAGCGGCGGCACACACGTTAGGACACGGGTGGCCCGCCCCGGCGGGGTCCTCTCTCGCTGGTGACGGACACACGGCGGGCGCGCTGGGGCCTCGCGTTTGGGGTGGGTACAGCGAACCCGTGACGGGTTTGGGGGCGCGAGCCCGGAGGGATGTTTTGGTGCAGCCCCCTGGAAGAGATAGGAATATAAGATGATGTTTCTCGAGGACACTATGCGTCATACTATTTACTGACCATTGTAACACTGAGGCGGAATCCCTCGGACAAACTACTGCAAAGTTTGGATGTAACACTCAAGACGGAAACTCTGCATCTGATCATTGATACCAACGTTCGGCACACCCTGTTGAATTGGTGCTCTTCCGCATGTGCGGACAATCGTATCGACTTATCCTATAGAGCTACGAGCCATAAAACTCATATCCCACTTATTATTGAGTTATCCTATAGATCTAATTAGATGCATAAAGATATTAACATACCATTCTCGTGATCCTAATGTAGTTAGTAGATGACTCAGTTTGTTACGTCTAGTCATTGATACCCATGTCAAGCGCTCCTTATTGAATTGGTGCTCTTTGGCATGTGCCAACAATCATCAAGCCGACTCATCTTATAGAGCTATGGCCATGAAACTTAATTCACCGCTTATTAATGGAGTTATGTATGCTATACAAAGGGCCCTATGGACCTAACTAGGTGCTAATAGATATTAATATACCATTCTTGTGATCCTAATTTAGTCAGTAGATGATCAATTTTGTCACGTCTAACCATTTATACCAACATTCAATACACTTTGTTGAATTGGTGCTCTTCCGCATGTGCTAACAATCACAAAATTGACTTATCCTACAGAGCTACGGCTATGGAACTCCTTCACCGTTTCCCAATATACGAGCATACATTAACGTAGCAACATAAATAGAATTTATTTCTAGAACGTGAGACTACAAAGATGACGATGCTTACACAACCTTCATTCAATCTGTAGTCCTCTTGTAGAGAAAATACAAAGAGAAAACGGGACAAGATTATAAGTTTACATAAAATTACAAGAAACAAAATGTTTAAGAAAACATTGATAGGTTTACACAAAAACGCAAGAAATTAACCAAATGCCACACGGAAAGTACACGGGTGTTAATCTAAAAGTTACTTTTGGTTGGACTCATGTGGGAGGAGGATAGTACCGAATGTCTCAAATTCCTTCAACAAAATTGTCTCAGATCTTATAGACAACAAATACGGTACCTTTGGAGAGTACAAATACACCCGACAAATAAGAGTAAAGCCATCGATAGAAGGGCACCCATGGAAATACACAAGAAAACAGGGGCCGCGCCCGCGCGAGGGCAGCTCATGGTTCCTGCGGATGCGCACCCACATCGGATCCCCTTTCTTTCCCCTCGTCCAAGCCTCGGCCCTCTTTATAAACCGAGCCCCCCATCATCACCTCCTCCAAAGCCTCCTCCCCTGCCAACCCCAATTCTCCCTTTGCAACTCTCCAATCCCCCCCCCCTCCCCCCCAAGCATCAACCATGTCGGCCTACTGCGGCAAGTACAAGGGTATGATCCATCCCCTCCTCTCTCCATACGTTGTGATTTTATCGGCACGTGTGTAGATCTATTATAGTTGTTTGCTGTTGGGTATGCTTAGATCTAGTTCTGCTCGTAAATCTGCTACGGTATTTGCCATGATTGATTAGATCCGTGTAGGGCGATTAGATCCGTGCAGGTTGTGCGTCTTTGGTGGTTTCTATTTGCTCGGTTTTTAGGGGTTAGGTTGTTTTCGAAAGGGTTTAAGGATTGTTAGTTAGATCGCCTGTTTAGGGATCCCGAGTTGCATCAGATGATGTGTTGTATGCTGGATATACAGTAGCTAGCTTTGGATGTACGGTAGCTAGCTTTTGATACTGTTAGGTGCTCACCGCGTGGCCGTAGTGATCAGTACTTCTATTTTAAGTGGTCATATCAGGGTGATGCGTCTATGTTTCTGTTTTGGTTGCGTCATAGATCTGTTCTGGCTTCGAGTTATTAAAAGTTGCATCTGTAATACACTAGATCTACAATCAGTTGTGTTCTATCTTGTTAAACACTACTATGGCTTGCTAATCTATTCGCAAGACTGTATTTGTTCTTTGTTATGACGTTAATTGTCCGTTGCTTCCGCAAGTTCAGCTTGTTGGTGCAGTTTTCAAGAAATTAGTAAAATTTGGTGAATCAATTATGATGGGGAATAATCAGGATGTTATGCATGTCTTGCTTGCTCGAGTTGTTGATAATTTATCAAATTTTGTGCAGTATTTGTTTGGTGTCTGGAGTAACTAGGGTTGGTTTCTTTTTGGCTAAACGCACACGTTGTTTATCTTGCAGATGAGCTCATCAAGAACGC
The DNA here is from genome assembly GCA_019208055.1 of Stipa capillata. Lineage (NCBI taxonomy): Eukaryota > Viridiplantae > Streptophyta > Magnoliopsida > Poales > Poaceae > Stipa > Stipa capillata. The sequence goes on along the minus strand of JAGXJF010002758.1, from coordinate 325,738 downwards.
TAACTACATTGGCACCCCTGGAAAGGGTATCCTTGCTGCGGACGAGTCCACTGGCACCATTGGCAAGCGCTTCGCCAGCATCAACGTTGAGAACGTTGAGGATAACCGTCGTGCCCTTCGTGAGCTCCTCTTCTGCTGCCCTGGTGCCCTCCAGTACCTCAGCGGTGTGATCCTCTTTGAGGAGACCCTGTACCAGAGCACAAAGAATGGCAAGCCCTTCGTCGATGTCCTCAAGGAGGGCAATGTCCTCCCTGGCATCAAGGTGGACAAGGGTACAATTGAGCTTGCTGGCACTGACAAGGAGACCACCACCCAGGGCCATGATGACCTTGGCAAGCGCTGTGCCAAGTACTACGAGGCTGGTGCCCGCTTCGCCAAGTGGCGCGCTGTCCTCAAGATTGGCCCCAATGAGCCATCACAGCTTTCCATTGATCTGAATGCTCAGGGTCTGGCTCGTTATGCCATCATCTGCCAGGAGAATGGTCTGGTGCCCATTGTTGAGCCTGAGATCCTTGTTGACGGACCTCACGACATTGATCGCTGTGCCTATGTCACTGAGGTCGTCCTTGCTGCCTGCTACAAGGCGCTCAACGAGCACCATGTTCTCCTCGAGGGTACCCTCCTGAAGCCAAACATGGTTACCCCTGGTTCTGACTCCAAGAAGGTGTCCCCTGAGGTCATTGCTGAGTACACCGTCCGCACCCTCCAGAGGACTGTTCCTGCTGCCGTGCCTGCCATTGTCTTCCTCTCTGGTGGACAGAGCGAAGAGGAGGCCACCCTGAACCTGAACGCCATGAACAAGCTCCAGACCAAGAAGCCGTGGACTCTGTCCTTCTCCTTTGGCCGTGCCCTCCAGCAGAGCACTCTCAAGGCCTGGGCTGGCAAGGATGAGAACGAGGAGAAGGCCAGGAAGGCCTTCCTGGTGAGGTGCAAGGCCAACTCCGAGGCTACCCTTGGCACATACAAGGGTGATGCTACCCTCGGCGAGGGTGCCTCTGAGAGCCTTCACGTCAAGGACTACAAGTACTGATCTGCCTTCTATGCTGGTCCGTTTGGACCTCCTGCTTACGAGTATTGTTTGGTTTTCAGAGTCATATCTTCGGATGTCAAACCTCGGTTTTAATAATATGGAACTCGTCTTTCATAATAGTAGTTTTTTGGTGTTAAATCCCCTGTAATTCAGGTGCTGCGTGTGGTAAATTGGAGCAGCAGTTTTTTTTTCTATGGGCGTGTAATTTTGCTGCTTCAAGCTACACTGGGAAAACATTTTATATGCTGAGTAGAGATGTGTCACCTTCTGCTATTGTTTCGTTTGTCTCTGCAGCACGTAATTTTATTTTGCTGGGGCATCAATTAATTAATTTATGTAACCTGCAATTCTCGGTTAATTCTGGTAAAAGGATTGCCGTCCTGTTCTTGTTCTCGTGAGTCGTGAATAGATTGACTAATGCAGCTTCTGCGGTGAGGAGAGAAGTTCGAAAATGCGACGAGGTCGGGAAGTTCGAAAAAAATGAAAGACAGCCTAACATCCTCGCAGAATATATAGCTGTTCAAATGAAAATTATAAAAAGTTCCATAGCTTGACAGAGTGTGCTACCGTGTTACCAAGATAGCATCACTGAAAGAATTTTTTTTTAAATATTATTTTTTTTTCGTAAATCGCAAGTATACATGTCGGATTGAAAAAATTACAAAAATGGCAGTGAGCCGGCAACCCAAATGCCGATTTGCCCAAATCGGCAGCCCAATTGCCGAAAAGGGGTGCGTCGGCAGCGGAAATGCCGAAATGGGCTGAGTCGGCAGCCCAAATGCCGACATCAGCAACGAAATTTGGCGCCAGGGGGAAGTCGGCGAGCCAACTGCCGACTTGAATAAAGTCGGCAAGCCAGATGCCGACTTGCCCAAGTCGGCAAACCAGCTGCCGACTTACCCCAAGTCGGCAAACCAGCTGCCGACTTGACATTTATATTTATTTTTAATCCTCATCTTTTATTTCTTTTCTCAATTCTCATTTATTTTTATTTTTACTTGTTTCTTTGGACTCACCCTTTGCTTGCTTCAATTCTTCCTTACCCGAAATCCCTAATCCTCACACCCGCATTCTTCTGCTCCTCTCCTATTCTCCCATGGCCGCCGCCTTGCTCCCTCTCGGTCGCCGCCGGCCCTCCGGCCTTCTCCCTCTCTCACCGGCCGCCTATGTGAAACGCCACGGGCACCGGCGTTTGCCCCTGTCCATGGCTATTTCTCCTAATCGCCACGGCTCGTGGCGATTTCGCGCCGAAAGTGGCCCTGCCCCACCTGGCCCCCCTGCAGCGTCCCTTTTGTCGCCCGTGAAGTGAGAATCCTAAGCACGGAATCCACTCTCCTGCCCGCCTCCTGCCCACTCTCCTGCCCGCGTCCTGCCCGCTCTCTATTTATTCACCCCTGACCTGTCTCTGCCTCCCACCAATCCATACAGAGAAGAGAGGGAGAGGGATTAGGGATTAGGGTTTGGGAGCGAGGTGAGAAGAAATAAGCTCTCGGAAGTGGCAAGAGGGATAGAAGGGACATTAAAGTTCGGGCGGTGTGAGGTAAATAATTGCGTTATTATTGTGTTTAGTTTCCTAAAAATAGTAACTATGGCTTATTCAAAAATGGCAGGAATGGCCTCATCTGGTGATGACGAGATGCCGAAGCAGAAGATGGTTGCCGACCTGCCCGCAGGTGTCGAAGTTCCCCTTTGCTGGTGCCAAGATCCGTGCAGACTGATGAAGTCGGATGAGTTCTCGTACACGTACGGAAGAAGGTTCTTTATGTGTGCTAACTACGACGAAGAGCCACCGAAGTTTGGCATGTCCAGACGGAGTCAACTGGTAAAACTCGCACATACCCGCATTTCTAACACGATGCAATACTATGGTAACAGTCGTTTGCTTGCAGTCTGCACCTACTATATGTGACTATATACAGTGGCTGGACGTTACCCAATCGAAAGAGGATGAGGAAGAACTCATGTGGAAGGTTAACTGTGCTCGAGGTCGGATTCAGGAACGCATGCACGAGGCAGAGGAGGAGGAGAAGAGAAAGCGTTGGCAGGAGATGCAACGCAAAGAAAAGGAGGAGGCGGAACGTCGAGCTGCGGAGGCACGTGCTGCCGAAAGGGCGAGGAAGCGCGAGATGGCGCGTCGCGCGAAGGAAGAAGGGGAGGAAGCTCACGCTCGTCGTATGAGGAAGGGAAAATATCCGAAAGGCCCTGAGTAGTTATTTCAATATTCTATTAGGTTGTTTGGATGTATGCGAATGTTATCGTACCGTGTTGTCACGGCATGCGTAGTGGTAACGATGTATCCAACTCTATATTTTGAAGAAATAAAAAGAGTGTTCCATGCAATTAAGTAGAACTAATGATACTCGAAATACGAAGTGCTGATAGAAAAAAATCGAAAAGATGCTGTCATAACTATTACAAACAAATACGGGTGCTAGTCTCCCTGTGCGGGTCCTCCTGGGCCTCCCTGTCCACCTCCTCGACGCGGCCCCCTCCGCGGCCTCTTGCGGAAGTCGGAGTACGTCAACTGTGCCGGCGGAACAATGGTACGACGGCCCCTGCCGTACAAGTGCTCCTCAGGCTGAGCTGCAGTAGGCTGGGTATCCTGCGTGACTGGCGGCGGCGAAGGCGGTGTAGGATACCCCCCTACGAGCGCAGAACCGTCGGCGGGGTCGAACTGAGTGTTCGCAAAGTACTGAGACGGGCTGTCCGAACCTCCTCGTCCTTGTGAGAAGGGAACAAAACCTGTGGGAGACAATACGTCTTGAGTGCGTGCACACATGTTGAATCTATTCCAAAAGTAGGAAAATGTTACGTACCCGGGTTGGGGATCATGGACGGAAACTGCGTAGGTGTGCGCTGAGAGCTCGCCGGCATGTCGCAGGGAAAGAGCTGCCTGCCCTCGAGCAGGGGGTCATGCCACGACGACCCACCGGCCTGTGAAGGTCCTGGGGGAGGCGGAGCCTGCCAGGACGACCCACCGGCCTGTGAAGGACCTGGGGGAGTACTCAGCATCGCGGACGGCCTTCGAGGGAGGTGTGCTCCACGCCGTCTTTGCGGGTCGTGCACATCCGACGCCCGTGTGCAGGATAGAGCGCGGAGCAAACTACGGCACAGCTCCTCCGCACGAGACCACGCAGTAGAGTCCTCTGCTGTCCTCGATCGTGCCAGCTCCGTCGTGATGTGGGCGTGAAGCTCATGTGCCACCTCAGCCTGCACGTACATAAGATTTTATTAGAAATGCACAAACTAATTTAATACATAGTTTGGAACACGTCGTACAACGTACCGCATTTACCCTCAGACGCGCACTGTCTGCTGGGTACAAATCTGTGGTGCGTGCTGGCTGGATCTCATCACGCTCCATGCGTGGAAGGAGGCAAATACGAGTCCGACTAACATACCACTGGAGGTAAGCCCGATGCGCCTGAAGGTCGAAGGCCCTGGACTCATCCCAACAGTCCGCCGTAGCCGCCGCCCAAGCCTCAATGTAAGGGTGCAGGAGCTGTGTCCACTCCTGTGCCCTAACAGCCCCCCCTCTACGAGACCAACTGCGTAAGGGTGCAGGACAAATGTAAGTCATTTTGTTCATTCCATAATGAGAAGACAAATCGGACGTACCCATGCGTGCCACGATCTACAGGAACTGCGTCTGGCGGTGGTCCGTCCTGGTGTAGACCGAACTGTCGCATCACACGATGCACAGCGTAGTCTTCGACACAGATGTCGAAGACCAACTTCTTCCTTGTCATCCAGTACGCATCGTCCGTAGTGCACCATGGTGACAGGCCGTGGGGAGCGCGATACAGTCTCGCCTCTTCTGTGTAAGGCTCCCACGTGACCTTCTCTGGAGGCAAGAAGTCGAAACTGCTCCGTGAACGCGACGTAGCAGTTTCTCATCTGTGCGGACGCGAACTGTGGCTGTAGAATGAAAGAGGAAGTACGTAAGTTCGAGCCTTCTAATCTTCGAACTAACAGAAGTACGTACGGTTATAGGCACGAACTTACCCGACGCCGTGTCCACAGCGAACCGAAAGTAGGTCCCCCGAATGGGTTGTTGTGGTACAACTCCACTCCGTAAGGATCGTCTGCGCTCACGAACGGTCTCCCTACGGGGAAACGCTCGTACGACCAAACCTGCAACGACAATAATGTAATTTAACATAATGTAATATTCAAAGCGTAGTACCACGAACAACTAACCTGTAGTAGAAGGGGACAGCCCAACAACGACGGCTTCTTCGTGCTCCTGGTGCAGGCGTCACACAGCGCGCGCGTAGTGGCCGCAAGAACGGCCGATCCCCAACTCCGGGGTGGGACATCGGCGGGATCCTGCGCGTCTGCTATCTGTCTCGCAATCTCGATGTGCCGCGCATCAACCGTGTCGCCGTGAGAGTTGGTGAACATCACGTAGCCGAAAAGCCACATGACGTACACCTCCAACGAACGAGTGACCTGGTGGTTCGTCAAGTGCTCACCAGGCCAACCAAGCTCTGCTAGCTGCACGAAATGCTCAGTTAGTTACAACTTCATAAAACAACAGCACTACGGAGATATGTTCTCGCACTTACCTCGAACCGCCGGTACCACGCCCACTTTGGACCGTGCTTCTGTCGCTCGTCGATAGGCTGGAGGGGATCGTCGTGGGGACGAACACCTGCGAAGCGCTGCACGAGGTCCGCCCGCCAGGTGGGCGAAGCCTCCAAAGGTCCAACCGCTGTCCCCGCGATCGGGAGACCCAGGAGGTAAGACACGTCCTGCAGCGTCAGGGCCATCTCTCCCCAAGGAAAGTGGAACGTATGGGTCTCCGGCCTCCATCGATCGACGAGGCACGTCAACAAAGCGCTGTCGAAAGGAAAACGTCTAGATCTGACCTCCATGTCAGGAGGTTCCTCGTCCTCACCGAGCAGCTGGTAGTCCTCGTCTGTGCCCTCCACCATCCGTGCCAGCGAGAGTAGACCCGCCCACTCCAACCTGTAAATTTAAAAGCACATTAGATATGAACGTGACATCATTACATGGGTTCTCGCGTGCACGTACCTATTGATCCACGCTGGGTGAATCCTCAAGGCGACACGGGGGGTACGGGTCCGGAAAACCGGGCTGAACTCGCCCTCGGCAATCTTCTTCGCCCGGTGCTTACTGTCCACTCGCGCATCGAGCAACTCGAACTCCGTCATACCTGCACGCATGTTGAAGGAAAATATAACTTTGGACTGTCATAGCAGTGCAAATATTGAAGTACATAATTGAATGGAAACAAACAGGCACATTTTAGAAGTTCAATACAATTATTATAAATATTTTCGAACACAATACGACATCACATCAAAGAAGTTGAAGTACATAATATACCAGGGATATGAGGGCATATTACAAGTTCCTTTATTTATTACAAACACAGTGCTACATTTCAAACATAATTGCGAAAATACGAATCATTATTCAGAAAGTAACAGGGCGCGGCCTTGTTCTCACTCCGCGAACCCATGTTGTCCACGGCCTCGACCAGTCCAAGCTGCAGGGGATGCCGATGAACTTGCCGTGGGATCACCTCCCGCTTGGTCCTTCAACTTCGGACAATATTTCATCCGATGGCCATATGCAGCACAATGCAAGCACTGCCTTGTAGGGCCCCCAGCCTCTGACTCATCCATGTCGTTGCGAATCCGTCGAACTCTACGCCGCCCCTTGTTGACACGAAGTAGACTCCAGTGAGGTATGTATTCCCTTTGATCCTCTTCTACTGTGGTGAAGTTATCCACAGCACGGAATCCAGTAATTTCGCCGCTCCATGTTGCAAGGACCATCTCCTTTAAATAAAACGGTGACATGAAAGAGGAAGAGTCCATACCAATTAAACCACACGCGGCTAGCACATGCGAGCACGGCTTGTGTAGAAGGAAAGGCTTGTTGCATGTGCAGGTACAGGTTGGAATTTGTTCACACCCGATAGTAACCTCGAACGTCCGAACCTCATTTGCGGTTCCAAAACCTGTCTTATCCCGAAGTCGCACTTCATACCTATGTTGCAGGTTACCAATCCTTATGGCAGTGTGCATCTTCCCCTTTGCTATCTTCTCCTCCATGTACTGCATGACAGTCGCGCAGAAAGGAGTTTCAGTGTTCGTGCTCATGTGCAATGCAGCTGTCTGATACCTCTCTTGGAAGTACCGAATTATCCCATGAAGTATGCTCTCGACTATAGCAACTAAGGGTAGACCGCGCTGTCCGCGAAGTACCCAGTTGTACACCTCCGCCAGGTTGGTCGTCATGATACCATACCTTGCACCGTGAGTGTCAAAGAGCAAGGACCATCTCTCTTTCGGCTCATTCTCGATCCACTCGGAGAAGGTCTTGATTCGTCCGCCCTTCTTCCTCTTAACACCGGGCGGGTCAATACCAGGTAGAGCGCATAGTTCTTTCGGCTCCTCGTCCGCTGGTACTGCAATTGCCGCGGCTTTCTTCCTCTGCTGAGTTAACTCTGTCTTAGTGAATTCATCAAGCTTAGCCCATAGTTTATAAAACTTCTTTTGCTGATTTTGTTTGCATAGCCTCTTGAAGAGATTCATAAGACGTTTGTTTCTGAACTGCCGGTAGAAATTAGCCCCCAGGTGGCGAATGCACCAGCGGCTTTGCATATCAGGCCAGGGTTCAAGCTCATCCGAGCCGGGGTTTGTAAGAGTCTTCACGGCCTTCAATATACCGGGATGCCTATCATGGAGTATACACACGTTCGGTCGATCTTTCACGATACCTCGCTTCAGTCTTCGGAAGAACCAGAGCCAGCTCGCGTAGTTTTCGCCTTCAACGAATGCGAAAGCCAGTGGCAGAATTTGGTTGTTTCCGTCAACTCCAATAGCGGTGAGGATTTGCCCCCTGTACTTGCCTGTCAAGAATGTACCATCAACACACATCAAAGGTCGACAATGCTGAAATGCCTGAATGCAAGCTCCGAACGAGAAAAAGGCCCGGTTCATCTCTTTAAATCCTGGTGACTCGGATGACAAAGTATACTTTATGTCGACGTACGTGCCAGGATTCCTGCCTTGTAGTGTCCATAGCAAGTACGGAATGTTGTGATATGAATCTCTGAAGTTCCCAAATCGCATCTCCATTGCTTTCTGTTTAGCACGCCATGCCTTCCCATAGCTGATGGAGAACTGATACTTGTTCTTTATTGCAACTTGAATATGTTTCGCTTCCATATCTTTCTTCTCCACTATCTCCGAGAACATCAATCTTGCAATTAGACTTGAAGACATGTTACGATGCTCTGCGAGGACATTGGATCGAACGCAGTTATGAGGCACTACTCTGCTAACAATCCAAGTGACTTCGTACTTCGGGACATGAGCATGCACATAGCAAGGGCAGCCATTACTGCTGCACTTCGCGGTGTACTGAGTCGGGGTAGACACCTGAACATAAAATGTTCTTTGCGTGGACATACCCCATAGAGCAACTGCATCTTTCAATTCGAGCTTCGTGCGGTACATGGTGCCATGTTTTATCTCGTTGCTTCTGAACTCCCACGATGACTCATGCCCATCTGTCACACGCATACCACCCAGTAGTTCTTGCTCCCACCCGTTAGGAATTTGACGATCAGAAGTCTCCTCGTTCTCATCAGTATCTTCATCATCGGACTCCTCGTCGTCGTCTTGCGCAACGCCCGCTAGATCTTCCTGTTCCATAGCCTGCACCAACTCTTCGAATTCCTCAGCTTCGTCCGCCCGTCCAGTAGGACCATGGTTCTGTCTCGTTCCTCCCGGAATCGCTGGTTCAGAAATATTTCCGACTCCGTACTCTGTTACCCCTTGCGCTGATGCAGTTGTGTGATCGTCTTCATACGCTGTACGATGATACTCCATTTGATCTTTCGCAACAGCTTGCACCAAAGCAACAGGATCTTCCTTACGAGCGCTGCAGACCCTAAGCCAAGAAGTCCACTCCTTCGATCTTTCGACAGTCATCAGATCCCAGCGCACAGAACTTACGGACATTGTAAACACAGCTTGAATGCTGACAGTATACTTATCCGTATCAAGACTAAAGCTACGGGTGAACCAGTCTTTAGCTTCTCTAATGTTCAACGACTCGGGATTTTGCAGAGGCAATGCAGTGTAACTGAATGCACTAAGATCAACTCCATTCGAGTTCGTCCTCACTTCTCCAGGACCATAAAAAATCTTGAATCTCACTATATCAGACATTCCTGTCATCCGTAACATAATTTCGTAAAATTAACCTATAATCAAAATGTATGAGACTCGTAATGTATAGGTACATCTGTCGAACTAGGTTTACGACTATTTCTTCACTACGTACTCTATTTTCTTTATTCTCAAATCCTACTCCACTTCTATTTCTTCCGTATTTATTTATACTTCTATACAACTATTTCCTAATAACGTGAACTCTATGATCAAATCGTGATATATGCGACCACGCATGAATTTCTAAAACGTCACAGCTATATTTTTCTAAAACATCTGAGATAGATTCATATACCTACCTAACATATTAATACTTTTTGTACCCTAAATCTAGCAAATCCATAAGGGTTCTGTTTCATTAGGCACCTGAATTGGCACCTGAATCGGACTGAACTGACTGTTTGTCAGGCTACTGTTCTCCTATTCTCTCGAATCTATGAAGTAAGACATTGATTTTGCAATAAGATCAATTATGTTCATTGCATAACTATATCTTTCATTATTTTTAATTCTGTATAACTATTTTCTAATATCGTCAATTGCGTATGATTCTAATCACCCTAAATTATCAAACGAAAAAAATAATCGACCAACCAGAGCTGCAACAGATGTACGGCAATGGCACATCAGGAAGCCGGCCGTTAGTGAATTGAAGGGACTGCAAGTTTCCAGTTTTAACTCGCAGATCCACGCCTTTCGTTTGCTCAGCGGTTGCTAACCCATTTTTGCTTTTCTGCACAGTGACCTAATCATTTGTACCCCGCATCTGCATTCTGCACTACTCACTGCAACTCTACGACTACCAACCTAGACTTAAGATCTCTCTCCCCCCCCTAATCCGTCGGTATTGCATATGATTTGGTAATGGCGCAGCGACGAAGCACATGCACGATACAGTATTACAATCGATAATTTTTATAACTACAATCGATAAATTTTATAACTAAATTATTAATAAATTTTGACTTTAGAATTTACCGGATCGACGGAAAAAATCCGCGGACGAAGTCTCTTCTTCTCTTCTTCTTCTTTCTTCTTCCTTCTTCTTCTCTTCTTCTTCCTTCTTCTCCTTCCTCTTCTTCTTCCTTCTCTTCTTCTCCTTCCTCTCCTTCCTCTTCTTCTTCCCTTTCTTCCTTTTCTTTTCTTCTTTTCCTCTCCTCTCTCTCCCACGCCCACCGCCGCTCCACAAGCTCGCCGCCGGCCGCTGCCGCAGCCTCGCCGCCGGCCGCCGCAGCCTCGCCGCCGGCCGCCGCGCTGGCCTCGCCGCCGGCCTCGCCCCCGGCCGCCGCCCTCCCTTCAAGCCTCGCCGCCGCCGCCGCCGCCGCCGCTCGCGTGTGTGCGTGTGAGTGTGTTGTGCGTGTGGCGGGGTGCGAGGTGGGCCGAGTTAAAGGACACGTCGGCGGCCCATATGCCGACAAGCATCAAGTCGGCACACCACATGCCGACAAGACCCAAGTCGGCAAACGACATGCCGACATGCCCCAAGTCGGCCAACTCCTTGCCGACATGCCTCAAGTCGGCAGACCACTCACCGATAGCAACTGTAGTCGGCAATTGGGCCGCCGATTTGGGCAAATCGGCAGTTCGGTTGCCGACTGAGCGCTATTTTTGTAATTTTTTCAAACCGAGGTGTAGACTTGCAATTTACGGAAAAAAAAATAATATTTAAAAAAAAACTCCACTGAAAAGTCAAGAATAATTCTGAATTTTTGCATAGGATACAGAGTATATATATATATTTGGCAATATTGGCACATGATGTATCTATCTATCGTATCACAAAATTTTAAATTCAAATTGAAGTAAGAAACACAGATTTTGTTGTGATCAGCAGCGTATGCTATTACCCCCAGGAAATGAAGGTGCTCAGCGAGCGTATGTTATAATCTGTCTGAACGTTTTTTTTTATACCACCGTAGCAGTAGAACTTGTCCCTGGACATGGAGGTGCTCGGCGAGAGTAGCCCGTGCAATCCAAACCAAATGAAATTCATCTCTGTTTATTTCTCGTGTAACTCCAGTGCTTGCGATAGAGCTGCTGGTGTTTGCAGCAGCTGCAAACATCTGCGACTCTTGCAGTCGAGTCCTAGATGGTGAGGTTGCCTGTCCATCATCAGCAACAACGCTCATAGCTATCCGCATTATTTATGTTCAACCGTCCTAAATATGTTGATTGGAACCTCGACACCTGACTCAGGCTATGCCTGGCTCGAGCTGGGAGGATCAGCTGCAAGGACATGGTCAGAAGTTAAATTTGTCAGCCTCAGGGTGCTGGCTCTCTTACCGTCTTACCAGAACATCAGTTTTCTTCTGGCTTGTTCTCAAACAATAAGAGAAACACTTCTTGAACTTATGATCTGGCAATGCGGTACGTTTTTTTTAAGAGAATGTCGCCAATTTATTTATCATAAAGAATCATTACAAAGAGTCTCCCCAATACACTCCGGAGCAACATTACGAACTAAAAGGGAAACATACAGGAGATATGAGCAGCGACATTCAACACACGACTAATGTGCTACGTCAATCATGAGTTATGCCTGTCCACTGTCGTTATATGCCATAGCCTACAAGCTTCATAACATAACTCCAGCCAAAATAAAGAAGCAGACAATTATCTTATGTTGTCCATCGAAACACATTTATGGAGGCTTAAGAACTCATAACGATGAACGGACACAGATTGACAATTGGTGCAGTGAAGTACCCAACACCTGTTCTTTCTGAATAACTTGGCAATTTGCCAGAGCAGAGATGCCAAACAAGTAAACCTTTTATCCAAGATCGATCCATCAACATTTTTCCCTGTACAATTATTACCACAGCAATGCGATTGCACAAAGCCAGTGTAGCAATTAATGGTGATTCGCAACGGCTTCGGCTTCGGCTTCGCTTGCCAGACTCAATCTCTAGAGGATGGTCGGCTGCCGGAAAACCCTTGTACACCGGTATCTTATCCTCCAACTGGAGCTTCGTCAGACTAGGTAGTCGTAGTAGACCAGCAAGAGGTTGTCGGGGACTATCAGAGGCAAGCTGTCGATGAAGCTGTGGAAGTGCCTCACATTCTCCTTCTCCAGAGTCACGGTGTCGATCACGTCGTCATCGCCGGTGAGCACCCAGAGGTCTCTGGATCGAACCCTCTTTAGGCTTCCGCGACAGAAAGGGCATGACTGAGATCTCGTATACCTGTAATCACGATGCATATTAGAGTTGCAATTTGATGGCATTCGCAGCAAAAGGGAATATGACTGATTTGGTTGGAAACTTGAAATAGAGTCCAGGACCAATAACAACTGGACTGCTGGACATATACCCGCGCACTTTCTCTATATCGCAAAATCAGCTTTGTAGAATGCTAGTCTGAGTTCCAAACCAAACCAACGTTTTCCGTGTTCAAATGGAAGCGAAGATAGGTAAAAACAGAACATTTTTTCCCAGTGTTAGTAGTTTAAAAATAGTACTTTGATTGCTATGATTTTCAGCGACTGGCACAAATAGGCCAGTCAACAGAAGTATCTACGACCATAATTGCGATAAACTACATCTAATCTGAAGCAATGTTGTTCTATTGACTTCCCCAAATTTCTAATGAAGCCACCAGTTGATTATCATTATAATATTCTTAATCTATGGCACGCAGGGTGACTTGTAGATAACACTTGCCTTGGCACACAAGTATGATCTGCCAGCTAAGGAAACATCATTTAGGATTACAATGCCACATCTCGATGTGCTCCACGCCTCCCTTTAGTTGCCCATTCAATTTTGTTTTGTGATATTGGCAGTTACCACTACTAATGCTATATTGCTTTTTAATTTATGGCTAGTTTGGCTAAGACACTCCTCTCTCCAGGTTGTCTCCTTTCCATACCACTGATGACTGATGAACTAGTGTCACTTGTTTTTAGTATGACAAGTGCAGGGCTGTTAACAATGGTATGAAGCACCACGATTTGTCCATTAAATTCTGACAAATGTAGTATTCAATTAAAGGGATAACAGAATGTATCTCTTGAACATGGCACATGATAATGAAATCCCCCTAGTTGACAAATAGAAGGCTAATAAGTTCCAGTGTTTGGTATAAACAAATCAAAACAGTCTGAGCATGTTGCAGCGTTGCAAACTACAGCAATAATAAAATGAAAATTTCAACCTTTCTAGAGAATGTAGCTTAAGCTGGACTAAAATGGAGATTGGAGAACAATAAAATGCAGAACTGCGTGCATCAGGACTATGTTGGGTTGTTGAACTACCCTCTCCCTACTCCTACCAACATTGAATGAGTAGGAATAGCTCACAAACAGCACCAAGTTTGAAAAAAGAACTGAACCAATAACATATGTGCACATAGAAGTGCACTGTTAGAATCTGTGCTATGAAGACTCCCTCGCTGCTTACGCGATTCCTCATATCTTATCTCTTAAATTAACCTTACCTCGAAACTATTCAAGCCACTAGCTATTTTTTATATTAGCATGCGACATGGGACCTAATTGATAAATGTCCTTGCTCAGATATCATAGTCCTACTTAAATTAAAAAACGCCTCGAACGGATAATCAAGGGCAGCTAGGAGCAATTACCAATCTCGGTAACAGTTGATGCACATGGCATGGTTGCAGTTGGGAAGAACCATCTTGGTGCAGGTCTCCAAGCAAATGCCGCATTCATCTTCCCTCTCAGCATCCTTATCATCGGCGTAGAGCTTCCGGCCGCCGTCACCGCCCCCCTTGCACCAACCTTTCTCCTTGCATTCTTTCTCCACCACGTTTCCCTCAAGTTGTTGCAAGAACGGATATATTATAGCTGCATTCCATTGTCCCAAACATACATGGTATCAGTGCAGGAAGAAAACCTCAAACTGAAGAACTTCCTAACTAGGATGTGCTATCTATTATCGCAATGCATACCGTAGAATTCTTTAAGGCTTGCTCGCCTTTCAATGGTGGATATAGAGGCATCCTCATCAACATAAACCTGCAGGTTGAACCAAAGCCATGTAAAATCACTATCATGGAACAGAAAATTATCTGGAAATGAGACCCAGCTCATAAATTTCAGGACTTGTAGCAAGCAAGAATGCAATACCTTGTATACAAGAACCTCAAGAAGGCCTAGGTAGCTGGGGAGGGTATACGAAAGGGAGCAGCTGCAGTCCATCCACTGGATAAGGTTAAGGATGATTGGAGCCATGGAGCTGTAGGACAGCCTCATCTGCACGCAGGTACCCCCATAGGCCCTGTGTATAGCATGCGCCCTGAAAAAGAATCACCGATTCATCACTACATGTCTACAGCATCGATTTAATACTCCACAAGTTCCACTAAACATGCCAAAATAAACCCAAAATAATCAGAAATAAAAGGGTTATCTTTCCCTTTCTACTTCTTTTCCTGGAAAATCAAAGTACAGAAAGAAACACATCAAGAATCAAGAAAGCATGAAAGGGAAGGAGAAGAAGTTTACAGGGTGTTGGCATGGTGGATATCAGCTTCAAGGGCCTTGAGAGAGCCCCTGAGGGACAAAGGCCTACCACCATGAAACATGGCTCTTCAGGAAGATAAGCCAACCTCTGCTTTGCTTCCCCCCTATGCTGAAGTCTACCACAATACAGAGATACTTGGGCAAGGAGGAGAGGGGCTCAAGAAGCAATCAGCAAACAAGCAACCAAGCAAGCAAGAAGAAGGCCAACAAGAAAGGAGAAGCAAGCTGTCCTGGTTTGGCTTTGTGGGAAAGTAGCTTTGGGGAAACTGTGAGGGGGCTTTTGTCCCGTGGCTCTGGTCCCTTGGTTTTATAACGAGAGCAGGAGATGTCTGTGCAATGTGCAATTGCTTGCTTTTTGTTTTCTTTGGTTGCTTGAGAGTTGAGAAGAAGATAAAAGCTTCGGAATAAAGAAAGGGAAGGGGACAAAGGGAGAGGGAAAGGGTACACAAAATAAGGCAAGAAAGAAAAGTGTAGGCATATTGGGGAGTAGTTATGAGCCCAATCTACTTATTTCCACCCTTGTACAAAAACATTTATTTTATCTAATTTTGTTGAGAGAACATTTCTTAAAAAAAATCTTATGCCTACTGGGTCTTCTGTTGTACTTTGAACCAAATATTGAAAAAAAAACTATATATATCATGTAAAAAGGTCTAAAATATTCTCTTTAAAAAGGCTGAAATAAATGTGAGAAGGAAAGAGAGAGAAAAATAAGTAGATAGACAGATTGATGATGGAGGGTGATAATGAGGCCCTGGAGGAGGGCGCAGATGACATTCGGAAAAGAGGGGTCTTGGTGGGGAGGTGGCTGGCTGGCCCTATCCACTACCAGCTAACTGGGACCCGCTGCCCGTTTCTCCGGGACCCACTTTCTTTATCAGTGTGATTCACTGAGTCCACGGAAGGAGTTGTCTATCATGTGATGTGGAAATCGTCGTGCCTTCGTGGACACAAATACAATCATATTTGGGAGACAATTGAAGAGATCATACATTTGAGAAACATTAACTTTAGTTAGCATGATGTCACTATTTGGAACGATGCAACTCATAAAAAAGGTAGTAGCAGTTACTACTTGTTAAGTCAATGGGCCATGACAAGGAATATCTTGAATTCCGTCTTTGAAGCTGGTAATTTGCATACCACGTAGATTAGCAATCAGAGATTGGTTACCATTTACTCCCTTCATTTGTAAATAGTGAATTTTAGGTATTGATACAATCTCTTATATACATGTTTGGTTGTTATTTTTTTATCTATTTGTTAGAACAAATTTATATTTTAAAAATATTTTTCATGATAAATCTAATGATACTACTTTTATCTTTTTAATCTATCAATAGTCAAAGTTAGATTTTCTAAGATATCACATATTTCTGAACGGACATAGTGTTTATAGTTCACTCCTAAGATATACTGATTAAATTCTCTTAGGAATATTGTTTTACGCTGGAAGGTCCCTAGAGACTTTGTTTGCTTGTATCTTGCCACGGCAGCACGATTGGCCCCACAGAACCCCGCTACAGAAAAGGTAAGGATCTACCACATCTCCCCACCATCACAGTCAGATCAAAGTCACGAGGAATCGTGGCTAATTTGTCAGTCTGCGAAGAATTCTGTTTTAGCTGCACATTTCCTGCTGCCCCTGGCGGAATGGACCGGTCAGCTGAGCCTGAAGGGAGCGTGCCATCCTACTTTTATCCTTTCAGATTCCTTTTATCTCTAGATTTCTGGCTCCTGTCCTCGCGAAATTTATCCCGGAAACTTTATGAAATTAATGCATAGGAAATAGCGCAATCATTATATAGCGATGAAAATTGTGTTGGGGCTTCGCACTTGGTCGTAACTTTAGTTCAGCCGCCGACCAGTGACTTGTGACTTGGAACCAAAGAAAGAGGAAATAAAAATGTTTTAGGTGAGGCAAGCTATGATCTCACATCTCCCAAGCGTTCATGGCCGTTGGAATAAAGTGTAGGTGTGATCGCAGGTCAGGGAAGACCATGTTGCATCACATCGCAGCAGCAGCCGTACAGAGAAGAGTTCTCCTTAATCCGAGTCAAATTTCTTGTGTGTGGCGTGCTCGTAGCTGTTGCCTTGGAGGGTCTCATTCTCCTAAACAACAAGTATGCCGTTCCATTTCGTCGACGGCTCTTCTTAGGCTCTCACGCCTAAGAGACCAGACATGCTACACCGAAAGGCGTTCAGAGTATTCATTCTTTTTTCCAGAATCTCCTTTTCGAATGGCTGAGAACAGCTATGCTGATTGGAGCATTCTATGATCCGTTAGTCAATTTCTTCAATTAGTTCATCGGGATTCCCGACGTATAACAAAAGGGATCGCCTGCGGTTCCAAAATAATTTATGTTGTTTAGTACTCTCACATACGGCCATGGAAAATACTTAAAAACAAATTGAAATAACTTCCAATTGCGAATACACGTTTTGTCAGATCAAACAAATTACGGATAGGACCAACCAACCACACGCCGCCTGGCAGCTGCGAGCCTGGAAGCTTCGGCCGGAGCGAGCAACCAAAATCCAGAGCTTATTGGGGGGACGACGCGGCGGCGGCGGCGCGGCGATAGGGATCGTGAACCAATCGGATCGCCACGAAAGGTCTCGCTGTTCGTGGGGGAAGGTCGCGTCAGACTCGAGTCACCACGCGCTGCATCGTCTCTGATTCTCTGGCAACGCTCGCGGTCAACCTGGCTTTCAATTTGGAGTGGCTCGGTGATCGTACTAATGGCTACTCCTCCACTCCGCGCTTCTAGACTAGATTAGGACGGGCTTTGGCAGTTGGGGTTTGAACCGGAGATTTTTGGTTTTGTGACGCTCGATCGGGCATAGTGGAGGACGGTGCGGTGGACTGGTACACGGCCTCTCCTTTTCTATTTTTGTGTTTGTGGATGATTAACATAACTTATTAGTCGCTGTCGTAATGGCTCTTTTTCGGTTAGAAGTTAATGGCGTTGAGTGGATGCAGCAGGAAGCAAAGTTTTTTTTAAGAAAGGAAGAGTTTTATAGATCTTCTATTATCTACACTAAAAAATACACATAGTTTATAGAAGTTCGTTATCATAAAGGTTAATATTTACCATAAAGAGCGACACAGGAAATACTCACAAACTAGCACATAAAGCATCTCAAACACAGCTCTAAGAAAAAGAGGCAAAAAAAAAGACACATCGCAGCGTGTGAAGGTGAAGAAGTCGCTCCGTCTTCTAGCCTCGAAGTCATGTGCCAACAACTAGACGAGAATAGCTCTGTCACGGCAGCCTCTAGTCTTCAGCTCCCTTCTAATAGCGCCTCCTGTAACTCCAATTTTTGCAAGAGCTCCCAGGACCGCAGCAAACTGCCAGACCTAAAGATCACCTAATTTAGATAACGAAAAATCCTTTTGTCGAAAACAATTTTATTACGTGTTAACCAAATAGATCAACATATCACAGACGTCCCGACTAAAATTAGAGGATAAAGTACATCCTGCCCCCACGCAACCATTGCCCCAACATATTAGCGCCATCCGTCGGTGGTTCTTAACTAAAAGCAATATGGATGACTCCCAGACTAATCTAGCAACCAGGCATTGAAAAAACAAGTGTTGCATGGTTTCCTCTTAATCAACAATGGAACAAAATTTACTCCCTAGCCAATTGCGCCTCACAAGGTTGTCTTTTGTCAAAACCACACTGTTGCCTAAATTCTACATAAAAATCTTTACCTGTAGTGGAACTTTTAGTTTCCACAAATATTTGTGCCTAAAACTGGTGTTGGCATCTATCAACACTTTGCATATAGATTGAACATAAAAGGAATTGTGATGTCGAGACCAAATAAATCCTTATCGTTCACCAAATATATTGCAACTTGTTGAGAAACTAGGAAACTAGGTCATTTCAAACCATCAATTTAGGCCTAGTCAATGTCCTCTAAAATTCAAATTTTAAAGGGTTTGATTGAACGATTTGTGGCATGTTTCCTTCTAATCATATTATATAGGATCGGATGTTGCATTCGTATAGATAAATTGTCAAGCTAAGTATCTTTTCAGAAGCAGATCTGATATCCACTTTAGTGTTGCAATTTGCCCGTTTAAAAAAAGCGACGTTTAATTTTATCAAGCGTCCCCAAAGCTAAGAAGAAGCAAAGCTAAGGTAGGTCGGCGATCGATCGAGC
Source organism: Stipa capillata (assembly GCA_019208055.1). Classification (NCBI taxonomy): domain Eukaryota; kingdom Viridiplantae; phylum Streptophyta; class Magnoliopsida; order Poales; family Poaceae; genus Stipa; species Stipa capillata. The sequence continues at coordinate 306,831 of JAGXJF010002758.1, read as the reverse complement.
TTGGTGGCTGCTGCAATGACGTGGCACGTGCTCCTCTAAGGTCGATCGGCGATCGATCGACCTTGGTGGCTGCTGCTATGACGTGACACGTGCTCCTCTTCTTTCGTGGTGGAACGCTGACCTGGCATGCAACGGGTAGTGGACTTGTTTTTACTTTCTGAAAATTTCCCATGTTTGACGAGACCCTTTTCGGGTGCTTTTGCCGTACGATTTTCGATTGGATTTATACAGGCAGAAGTATTGCACAATCGCATGCAACTGTTGCAATATGAGTGATGAGAATGGCACATAGCTGCTCGGTACAGTCCTTGCAGTTCATTCTCGCAAAACAAAACAAAAATGCTTCTGCAGGTATGGAGAAAGCTTGGCTTCTTCGTAACAGCATTTTAGACAATAGGTGTCTATAATATTTGTTTAGACGATAGGTGTCTATAATATTTGTCTGTGTCATTTACAAATATCACTATAGACACACTTTATAATAGTTATCTATATCTATAAGGCTTTACAATTGTATAAATGTGTAAAAAAATCAGTTGATCGACACTAACCGTATCTCTGTGGTCTTCTATGTTGTTTGTTCATCACAATACGAACACTGCTTTTCTTTCTCATGTACCTATATCTCTCTCTCTATTGAATCTTCTGATTCTTACAAGTTGATTTTGCCGATTCTGCTTGACATCACACAGCCATCAATCTTCTCATCTATCCGCTTTCCCTCCAACAATTGAAATCCATCCCCTCTCGATCATAAGCACCAAATCCATCTCAGGCAAAAAGAGGAAAAGGAAAATTAGAAGGAGCAAACAATTCTCAAATTAGCAAACCCATCGATGGATTCTTTCAGCATCTTCGCACAACTCTTTTTTTTAGATAACAGAAGAATAATCTCTCGTCTTCTGCATTGAAAGATGCACACATCCACCAAAGATGAGGGCGTGCATCTAATGAACACATGCAGTTAATTGGGTGATGAGGGCTAATGATGTGCCTCTTCTTCGACTACTAGTACGATTCCCACCTCCTAACCCGGATTTAAGAGGGAGACAAGCACCTTCATGGATTCTTGAGAAGGGTAGAAGAGCACCGCCGTGGACTCACGAGGAAGAGGAGACAGGCATCATCCTAGAGTCAGGAGGCGATGTTGGGAAGGAGAATATGGGAGCACATGATTTATTTCGAGGCCATGGGTACCGACATCATCCATACAAGGAGACAAAAGGCATTGTTAGGCAGCGAATTTCACGCAATTCGACCGTCTGCAGAACTACAGACGATCTCCTTCTTTTTTTCTTCTTCTCTTTTCTTCAACTCATAAAAAACCATAGGTAACATCTCTTATAGAAAACTAAGTGAGACTGTTGCACATGACCTAAGTATATCGGCCAGATTATAAACTAGAAGAAACCAACCTCCAAACGGCACACATTGTATCGGAACGGGACTGCTCGCAAGAAGGACAAAGTCAATGGGTGAAAATAGACGTGCCAACTAAAAGGCTAGCGTCACCTAATACTCCCTGCTCACCGTTAATAAACAAAGTGAGGTCGATCGATGGATTAATTAATGAACCAAGAATCTTATTGTTGACAAATTCGCTGTGCGCAAACAAGACAGGTTCCATCAGTATGTCTCTTTTTCGTCGAAAACAACCATCATTATACATGTCGTCTCTGCCTTCGACTATCATGCGCTAATCGCAAGGACCATTGCTAGCTCCGACATCCGCGAACGAATAGAACTTTCCGACCCGGACGAACGGAGAACTGTGTGGTCGGCTTTAGATGATGGATTAGGTTAGGTGAAATGTACTTACATCATGAGCTCAGTCGTGTTAGTGCAGAATAATATCTTGTGCCTGAACAAAAATAACCGGTTGATGCACCGGCCGTCCGGCTAGTCGTATCTGAGCGAAGCCTAAGACCGCGTGCTTTGGGAGATTATGTGCATATCAATCAGATTCTTGCCTGTTGTCAGTGGTACGTATGTGCTGTGTGTGCTTCAGTATGTTCTACGTATGAAACAATTTCTCGCGAGTTGTTTGAAGCAATCATTGACAAATAGTCAAATACGATAGGTCTGGATCTGTTCTACTCATCGGGGTAAACCATTTTGGTGCTTGACAAGTTGTAAAGTGAAATATAAAAGGTCACTGTACTTTTAGGAGCTGTGTGTTAGTGCCTTAGTGGCACAATCGACTGCACACATCGCACTAGAGTGCTTGTGCTAGGCGAAAGGTACGGCCGCCACCAGCAGCGGAGAGCAGTGGCTCTCACAGTGTAATGATAAAACGTGCGGCATGCATGATGTCGGCATGCGGAGGCAAGAATGTCCGGGCCGGTGCCGGCGGGGCCCTCAGCCTGAAAGCCGTGCGGTTGTTTTCAGCAAGGCGCTGGAGTCCCACCACAAGCGGCCAACTTTGACGTTGTTTACCACTACGCAATAAAGTTCACGGACCAAACAACAGACGGCCCATCTAATCTAATTGCTTGGACTATATATGATGTGTCCATCGTTAGTCCTTGCTTTTATTTTCACATTTGTATGCTCCATATAAAAAAAAGTTATTTTCCGTTTTGTCGAAAAGTTGTTCAAAAAAGACGGAGAGCAAAATATGTCTTAAGTCATGTCTTTGCTTTCCTCCAGAGCCAGTAGTCCTTGCCAGTAACGCCACTATGAACTTTGATTTTTGGAGGCGAGCTAGTGACCCCTGAGGCCCTGAGCCCGTGTCTTCCAACTGGTGGCCCTGCGGCGTGCACCGATCCACACCCTGGCCAGGAGTCCTGCACCTGGTGACGTTTGCGCACGCCGTGATCGTTGGCGGGGCCAGCGATTCGGCGTCGCACTCGGTGCGTCGCCCGTATGATTGGCATTTCCTCGGAGATCGCCCTGGATCCTTCCCCCCCTTCGGTTGGAATTGGATCGGACGACCTGACTTCTATCAGACTATCCGTGTATCACCGCTCACACGGAGTAGTCGGCCCATGTCGCCGCAGGCCATAACGGTATGCCAGCCCAAGAAAAGAAAAATGTGAGCCCACAAGGCCACAAGAGAGCCTTGCTAGTACAGCAACCAGACAATCTTTTTTCTTTTGAGAGAACACCTTTTCATATCTGATTAAGGAAAACAAACACACAAGATCTTGAACAAACAGAAAATAACAGAGAAGCCCCTAGGGCCGTCTTCTTCGCCGCTTCGCTGGACGTCGCTGGAGACGAGGCCGAACTGCTGCTGCTGATCTGACCGGAGGAAGCGACGCACTGCCCATCCGACATTGGTTCCCCTCGCACAATCTTCGAAAGGACACACAGTCTGATGAAGAACCGCAGTAGTCGTCCGCCCCGGGAGGCGGATCTTGATGGTCGGAGAAAGAACATCGGTCGAGACAACGCCCCGAGAAAGACAGGGAGAGGAAGCCGCAACGCCATGCTGGACGGCTCGCCGTGACGATCCAAAAGGAAAGCAGACCGCAGACCAAGGCTCCCAAATGCCACCGACGCCAGCCCAAACAGCATCGAAGAACAACAGAGCACTCACCAGCTCCCGAGGAGGAGCGGCGGACGGAAACCTCCACGAGCTTCTCGATGGAGCCGAAACCAACGCCGTCAGAGCGGGGACGAAACCGGGAGGACAAAAGCCCGAACGAAGACGACGCCTCCGCCTCGCCATCTTCGACAAGAAACCTAACCCTAACCTATGAGGACCAAACGCCCGCCCGCCAGCGAGGAGCCGCTGTCCGCCGCACCTCCAAATAGCCAAAAAGGCCATCGGAGCCAGGGCGGACCGGTGGGCACGCCAGCGGAGAGCACCCCTCAAAATCGCCTCCAGAACGCCTCTTTTGCACTGTAGCAAGAGGAAAGGGGAAAGATAGCGCAGGTGCAACCAGACAATCTTGGCTGAAGCAAAGCGCTCCTGCCACTTAGGAGTTGCCACCTGTCCACACCAGTCTCAAAGCGTTTACTGGTCGTCTTCTTCCCTAAACCCACCCTTCTCAATCTACTCTTATCTTTCACCTGTAAGAGCTTAGGCCAAAGCCACCTTCGGCGCAGGCTGGTGTTACCTCATCTGATGCATGCTGCTCGCAGGTCGTTCCCGTTTAACAAAAAACATGCAGGAGAAGCCGTCATCATCTCTAGGGAGAAACCAAACACAACTCCCCCTTCGCTTCAACTTAGTTTCCTTTCCCGTTCTACAGCCATGCTACGCCAAGCCCGTGGATGCCGTCGTCGTTCTCGTGTCCGGTGAGCCATACCAATCTCCAATTTGATTGCTCTTAATCTCTAAATTTCTTCTCCTTCGCTGTATTCCTCCACAATTGACCGCATCAACGGTTTTTTCACCACATAGGGCATCAACTTCCAAGTTTTCCTATATATTTTGTCATTGTTGGCCGTCACAACCGTGCAGTTGAGCCGGCGATGCACCGCCATGGTTAATCTGCAGCGGCTGTCCTCCCCGGAGTTATCCGCTCGTATCAAATTTGTTACCTAAACATGTAAGGAATATGACTGAAAGAAAAGCCTCGTCGGAGGTGGCTTTGGTGCGAGTTCTCGTCAGTGAAAGATAATTTGGCATGATCGATTAAGGAATGGTGGCTTTGGGGAAGAAGACAATTAAATGTTTTGAGATTGTTGTGGACAGGTGGTGCTCTATAAGAGGGGTCTAACTTGATGATAAAACAAACTAGTCTTATAGGATTACTTTCACCAAGAGCATAGAAGCACTACTCTTTTGTAAACCTAAGTACATCCTCAAACTCCTCTAAAAAAAAGGCTTAGGTGGACCTTGCAGCGATGGGGTTCAGTGCAACCAAGCTAACGTTGCTTGATGAGGAGATTCCTGCCTAAGCACGTGGATGCCTTTCCCTACTGCAGTTTTTGTTTATTTATGGATCACATCATGTGTATAGCGTTGTTGGAGTCCAGTGCTTCTCACGCTCTAATTTGCGCTCTGGACACTAGTATGGATTGCACTTTTTCGGTATGGGTGCCTTTTGCAGCTGCAGATGATAGGTGTTTTTTGGATGGAACGCTAATCATAGGGCTGCCCTTTGTGGCGACTAGTAATGGCCCTTGTTGTTCTTGGCATCCTGACGAATGGACATATGATGCTCATGATTTGTGAAGCTCGCTCTGCAATTATCGGCTGGTTGATCAGCTCAAGGGGTGAAGATGGCAAGGGGCAGAATTACGGCCTACAATAAGAAGTCGCTAATGAAGTTGATGAGTTGGGACAATTAAAATAAGAGAAAACTTTGTACCTCTAATTGCAAGAGCTTTGTTGCTGGGAAGATTACCGTCTTTCTTGTTTCTGAACACATCAGGTGGTTGTGGGTCTCGGCGCCTTGTTTCAGGATCTTTAAATTTCCATTTTTCTTTTTTCTTATCTATCTCCGGTCCTCCAGCTCGAGTGTGCTTTGTTTTTTGTGTTTCTTGTTTGTATGGAAGTTCGCTGCAGCTGTTTCCTACAAGAAAAAATGACTACACACCGAGAATAGTCATCCTGCCTGTCCATCAGACACTGAGAACCCTCACCGCCACCAGGGACCTACACATGCCAAGGGAGCGGCCGGTTTCAGGTCTCGAATCCCAGACACTGGCTACTGGGACCCGTGTCACCGGGCCAAGAAACATGGCGCCTTGCTGGCCGCATGCATGCATGTAGCCGTGGCCTTGTGGTGTGGCGGTGATCAGGGGGCATCAGGCATCAGCGTGAGAGGCCAACGAGGAGCATCCAGGTATCGCTTCCCAAGGCGCCAGGTGGAGGCTGTGAAGCAGGGGAGCACCGGGCACCTTGGTTTTTGGTGTTGCAAGTACTACTATGGAGTAGACAGCACAAAGTAAGTAGGCTACGGACGAGCACATTATTGGTTTCTTCTCCCATCTTCCGTAAGAGAAATTTGGCAAAGATTTGATCTTTCTATTGTACTTGTCTTGATTACATCGGTTCTTCTCTCTTGAAATAGTGCTGAGCTGAATGGCAATCATCAAAACATCGCCCGTTTTCGCTTCTCTCTCGGTCTCTAGTACATTATTAGTTTCCTGATGTATGCATGTCGGAATAGGTAGCTGAATTGCGGGAGTAGTGAGTGATCGGAAGAGGCAATTGTTTTTTATGTCACATTTGATCATCACAAGATGGCATTCTTGTAGCATCCTTCAGGAAACTAGTAAACCTTAGTACCTTACCTTCTCTCTTGTTGTTTTCTCGGTTTATTGGTTTCTGCTCGAGTGTTCTTGTGTGATTCTTGGACACATGGCAACAAACATGGTGGAGATGATAGCAGTACTGAAGAAAGATCAAGAAGAGAGTATGACTGAGAGCCAGGAGGAGGGAGTCGCCGAGAAGGTTGACAGCCATGAGGAGAGAGTCAGAGCCCGAAAGGTGAAGAAGAAGAGGAAGAAGGTCTCTGACCCACACAGGAAGCGGGCTTGCGTGGATTGCACGAAGAGATGCGTCCGAGTTCATGGCCGTGCTTCCTCCTCCGAGAAGGTTCGTCTGGTCGCGACATTGCCGTCCTTCTTCAAGATCATGATGGGCTACTTCTCCGAAACCATGGTATGGCATTATATTTTCTTTTCCTTCCATTGCACACAGTATGACAAGTTGAGAACCAGATGTACGTATATATATATCCTCCAATTGTGCAGAGATTCATCTGTGAAAATAAGCATGTAAATTTTATATTTTACACATTCAGGATATACCACCCCCATTTGCCAAGACAATCTTGGACCTGACGGGCTCCAATATCTACCTTGAAGATGCATTTGGACTTCGCTGGCGAGTGCAGGTGTGCTTGCATGACGGTTTCTTATCATTTGGGCATGGATGGAAGAACTTTGTGCTCGACCATGCCGTCAGCGTCGGCGAGTTCCTGGTGTTCAGGCAGACTGCCAGGTCTGTCTTCACTGTCCAGATATTTGCTACATCGGCTTGTGAAAGATTGTATTTCTGTGAGAGGAACAAGAGGCAAAGCCGTAAGAGGAAGCCCCGGGAGAAAACAAGCTCCCCTGCTAATCAAGCGGTGAAAGTAAGCAAGAACAATGGGGATAAACGCAGTAAAAAGAAAAAGCGTACTTATCACCTGCAAAATGATCTGGGCACGAGCGACTGCGACATGTCGGTTCATGTTTGCATTGATCCTGAAATTCCCATGGCGGCATCTGAACTGAAATGTTCTGAAACATCAGGGCAAGCACCGGGCAATCGTGCTGCCGAATCGCCTGAAGTTGATGAGGTGTCCACAAGAGATCAAGATAAAGCTCATGATGTTTTATATGGAGAGACAGAAGCAGGAGATGACTGTACAATTTGTAAAGAAAAAGAAACAGAATGCGATGCTACTGTCGGAGAGCACCCCATTTATGATGCAACTGGATCAAATACACTAGAAAGCATGGTTGCCATTGAGGCACCTTCTAACACAAAAGATATGATAGTGGATGAAAATACTGAAACTGAGAACTGCGGGGCCTCAGAATTTCCAACAAATGCAGAACTTAGGACAACTTTGGTTATGATGGATCTTAATGAAGAGATTACGGATGATATATTTCTGTCAGCTGATATATACGAATTTGAAAGTGATTTTTGTAATCCAGAAGCATTTTCTGTTGAGCTGAATATGGAAGTGCTAACTACCAATGGCCAAACTTCAGGTTTCAGTTGCTCAGGGAATTGCGACTCTTCCATAGGTGTTGGTCATTATTTTAGGATGCGAGAGGCATCATCATGCCTGAAAAATAAGGAGATCACTGATGTACCAAGAACAAGTACAGATACTGGTAGTGATCCAGTGCATGACACAGATATCAACGCATTGCCCAGTAACGAGTTATCAGCATTTAGAGAGGAGGACTCTTCTCCTGACATTGATGCAGAAGTGCCTTCTGGTGAATGTGCAATAGAATCTTGTAAGAATAATAAAGATAATCTTCTGTTCCCTCCTGAGGGAAACCAATTTGAACCAAAAGGTTAGTTCCTTCAAATTTTTGCTGTAAACAAGCAATAAAATCATTGTCCTTTCTTTATATTTTGTATGCTTTCTCACTTAATTAGGCTTATTGAGCAACCATACATATTCAGGATTTGTCCCAGAAAATTCTTCTGCGAAGCAAGATAACCTGCAGATGCAAGACGGTCCAGGACAAATTGCTGGAGAAATTATGTCTAGTAGCCGAAAGCCTCGTGAAATTCCTAAGCTCAGGCAAAATCCTATGCGATCTGGTAAGACATGTTTGTTGCCGGTTTTTGGTTACTCCACACGATATCCTAGATTGAAGAGTCTTGTTTTCAGTGTATGTGTACATCCACAAATGGATTGTGTAAAGTGTTTTGTGATGAGTGTCAGGCAATATGCAGGGAATAACTGTGAAGGCCTCAAAAGTGGAAATCTTAAAGCAAACAACAGAAAGTTCAGCGTCACAGTACCCCCACCAGATCAAACCTGGCTTGTGAGTATCCTTAACTAAGTACTTGTAGTGCGAGATTATTTTCTCAAATCATTTTTTTCTCACCTTTTATGTTCATCAAATGATTCAAGAATATCAAAACTCATTTTCGTCAGACTACTTTTGCTTGGCTTACAATTCTCATATCGACGCTGATGACCTATGACTTTATTTCTCTGCTAAGCCTAGTCATAACTCAAAATGAGCCCAAGCCTTAGATAAATGACTAAACAACGGGAAATGAATGGATCACTGAAATTGGACGTAATAGGCCAAGTCTAGGTCATAATATGGATGTATACATCAAAACTGCGCAGCAATTATTTTTTCTTAGTATGGCAACACATTCATCTTGTAATCTGACAAAATAAATAAATCTTCTAATCTGAAATCTGAGTTTTCATTATCAAAGTTCAGGTAAACAGAACAGACTAACCGCCAAATCTCCCCAACTAGATTATCTTTCCTACATGCGAAAATCAAAATTTTGCTTCGCGTGACCATACCTTTCTGCACAACAGTGCTAAACGATGCCTTTTGTAGGAGCTTCCTTGTCGACTGCCAGTTCTTCCGAGAACGAAGAAACAGGGGAGGAAGATTCTAGTACTCAAGGATCCATGCACGAGACGCTGGCCTGTGCTGTACCAATGCACCCCGAACTTCAACGGTTTCATCACTGGCTGGGTCGACATCAGTCGGGAGAACAACCTGCGCGAAGGCGACGCCTGTGAGTTCGAACTCTGCAGTAACTCTGAACTGTCATTCCAGGTGCGCATGCCCGATTCTCAGTAGCCAGTCCTGCCTAGCAAGATGGTCAAAACTGGCGATCTTATCTGCCATGACTCATAAGACTGGAGTGTTCTTGTAACTATTCTTCCTCTGCTGATCTGTTCCTGCATCACGTAAGAAGGAACTACTTAAAGAGTGAAGTGCAGTGAAGGTCCTATAAGAATCAATGATATGTAAGTTTGATCCTAATAGTATGGAAATGCGACTCGAGTCCCAATAGTGCATAAAGTGTCCTTATCTGTCCAGCGTGTACAACCTTACTCACGTGGCACGCTTGCATGACGTCTGACTTGTAGGACCCGCTTGTCAAATTCATCTCTAACCTTCCTAACTGCGGCATCTACCCTCACTTCCTCCTCCCTCGCTGCGCCTCTTTGCCTAGCTCTCTCCCTCGCCTCACACACAGCTCGCCGCCTCCCCCTAGTTCTTGCCTATCTATACATCCTCACGGATTTGGCCCACATCCGATTGGCAGGCGATCTGAGACGGCGCCACTTGCAGAGAGTTGTTCTGCACGAATCTGGGGTCAGTGGATCAGGAGAAGGAGGAGCTTAGAGTGACGCCATGGGGCAGCGAGGGCGAAGGAGACACCCCTAGTTGAGGGGCCTGCATCTGTGTGTCGTAAGAGTCGCGCGCCAAGGCGATGCGAGGCGGCCACGAGTCGTAAGAGTCGCGCATCAAGGCGATGCGAGGCGGCCACGAGGATGGCCACCACGAGGACATCGAAGACAAGCCAGCCGCGGAAGCTCCCTCGCATCATGTCCTACATCCCCTTTGCTCCCTGCCTCGACGACGGTCACTCCCTTGCCGAGCCCCTCATCCTTAGCCAGCAAGTTCCTTCAGGCGCGGGAGCCCCTGGACCCGATGGTGCTGTAGTTGTTGTGGCTGGCGTCGTTGAGCCGTGTGGGGGCCATCCGACTGGGGATGGACTATGGACTTGGGAGACGGCACTAGGATGATGGCGCCGTGGCTGAAGCTAGCGGCAAAAGTGATGACGACCATGGACATCGAGGCGCCCTACTCGGAAGCCGCGTAGGGGGCGCTGCTGCTGGATGCGCGCCGCTACGGGAGGAAAAGCAAGCGCGCGGGGGGTGGGGGGGGGGAGTAAGGGGATCGAAGTAGATCGAACGGGAGAGAGCAGAGGACAGAGGGCAGCGGTGACCACAGCGAGGAGAAGCTCAGTAGCACAGTGAGGAGGAGGAGCTTGGGTGGCCAAATGATACGTGGGGAGGGAGAAGAGAGAGGGATGAGAAGAAGAGTGGCGAGTGGATGACAGGTGGGCCATCAGAATTTGTTGTGGTTTGCTTTTATTTCATGTGGAGAGATGATGAGGTGGCTGCACTTGTCCACATGGCCATGGTCCAATTTCCATCCGTGTAGGTCAGACACTATCTAGAACCTCCAGTGACTCACTTAGCGCCTGTTTGGTTGGCTGTGACTGTTAACAAAGCTGCTGTTGGTTGACTATCTGAAAAAACTGTTATGGCTGTGAGAAAGTGAACATATGGTTTTTGGTTGATCCAAACCATCTATAACATTTTGGAAAATGAGCACTGAAATTTCAACACATTGCAAAAAGCTGATAGAAGACAGTTTCCAAACAACTGAATTTGAACTACAAAGCCCATAGCTACCGTTGGCAAAAGCTGCTGAAAAACTGACCGTTTGATTGGGCTATAGTTTTTTTCAGTGAAAAACTGCTGAAAAGCACAACCAAACACCCTCTTAATATATTGAAATCTAGATATGCGCTTCTATACTATTAGGATCAAACTGATATATTGATGATACTTATAGAACTCTCGGTGTCACTTTATCATGCGTAAATTTGTTGCACTGTCTGCATAAAAATGGTGTTGCGCTTTATTTTGTATGTTCGGATTATTTGTACAACTTGGTAAAAGTGCAAATCTAGCCCCCTGCCAAGTGCATCGCCGGATCTAGCAGTGTCTTAAATTTGACATCAAAAATGTATCTGCGACGTCTCGGATAAGCGATATGTGGAGATATGTGCACCGAGACCGCGAAACAGACAAATCGCATTCTCCCCGTGCGATTGGTGGTGGGGCTCGTGGTGACACTCGCTGACTCACATGCGTTTATCCCTGTCCATGACGGATTGCAGCGTCACATACAATGCTATCTTAGCACGAATTTCCAGCGTCACATGCAATGCATTTGTTTTCATTGAACCGAAAATTTTCAGCGCGAATGATACGTGTTCATTTTCTTTTGCTCATGATTTGTTGAGCGAAATTTGTTTTATGATTTTTTTTGTTCATGAGTACATGATCAGAAAAAACTATGCAGATTTTTGTTCATCATATTTGTTGATCCGAAGATCTGACAGTAATTAGTTTATGATTTATTTTACAGTGTAATACACGTTCATGAACGGTTGTAAAAATTGAAAATTGTAGATGGCGAAATCTTAATCATGTGCATGATCGGTTCGTCAAGTATGAACTCGAAATTTTTGAACAATGTAATCTTGATCATTTTTATGATCCAACATTAATTTCCTACATCTGATTTAAGTGCAACAAGGAGTGTCAGCTGCACCTTCCTCTCTCTCTCTCAAAAAGAAACAAAAAGGGAGCATCAGGCTGTTACCTGCAGTTGCTACATCTGATTCTCGTTAATAAGTAACAGCATGGCGATAATTAGGGGCAGGTTAGCTCAATCCCTCCTTCCTGCATGCTATGTACTAGTACTCTATTGACATGAATTCAGAATAGAAAAAGAATAAGCAGGACGAACTGCTCGACGAAGACTGCCTAGCTGCATTATGGATAAACAATCTGTTTACACTGTGTAGAGCCGCGGTCATCCCGTCGCGGCTGCCGCTCGCTACGGCACGGAAAACAGCGCCGCGCCAGCTATCACGGGCCAGGCCTGCTACGGGTACTTGTTGCAGCTCCCACACGCGACACGAACCTATTGTGGTCGCTGCGTGGGTCCCACCGCTACTCGAACCTATTGTGGTCGCTGCGTGGGTCCCTTGCGGGCCGTGCCCACGACTAGTGCCACATGGCAGCTGTTCGAAGCGTCGTAGTGCTACTCTCGTCGTTCAAATTCGCAGGGAGTTAGATTTGGCTATAGCACTCGACGGGGTCCAGATTCGCATTTGGCTATAGCACTCGACGGGGTCCAGATTCGCATTTTTTCCTCAACCTTCTGGCCTGGGACGTGGGATCATTGATGTGCTTACACCAAGCCAGCAGCCGATTAGACTTTGATTTTCTCCGTGCGCGCGCAACACGTACGAGTTTTGTTGCCATTTCGTCTTTTGCAATAGAGTTGTGCTCTCGCCGTCTCAGGATGATGAGCTTCCTTAGCCAGTTCTAATATACTGTCTTTTAAGTTGTCTCTTCCTATATTAAATAATTATTTAGAGATAGTCTTTTCAGTGCATTATTTCTTAAGCTGTCTCTTCTAATATTATACAAAAACTTTTATTTATTATATTTTGTGATTAATATCACCATTTATTCTTGTAGCCTATTTATGGCACATTTCGATGTTTTCATGTTTGGAGGAGCTTGCATGAGAACATAAACAAATGATGCCAGAAAAATTACATGTAAATTTTATAAATTCATGAAGATATATACAAGCGGTATTCACACATAAAACGGTACAAACTATAGAGAAATTTAGTTTTGCCCAAATTTTTGCCAAATATGCTCAACTAAGTCCCTTTTAAGTTAGACATGAGTCGAACGAGCACGAATAAGAGAATCTCTTTGTAGCACATCGGCATGCAGGGATATTGCCATGAGTGAAAATTGGCGGTAGAACGGTTGACACGCTTCCAGTCTCATTCAGATTAAGAGGGATGCCTGCCATTTCCTTTTCATCTTCGACTATCATGTTGTGATGAATGATACAAGCCAGCATGATTTTCTCAATGTCGCATCTGTCATATAGACGCGCCTGTTGACTTATGATACGAAAGCGGCCCTGCAAGACACTAAATGTCCTTTCAACGTCCTTTCTTGCTCCTTCTTGATGTTCAGCAAATAGCTTGTGCTTCTCTATCTGCGGGAGTGCTATCGACTTAACAAATACAGCTCATTCCAGGTAGATGCCATCAGCAAGGTAGTAGCCATTTTTGTATTCATTCCTGTTGACAAAATAGTGAACTTGAGGAGCTTTCCCTCTCAACTAATGAGTAAACAACGATCATTGGTTAAGCACATTGATGTCGTTGTTTGATCCAGCGACACCAAAGAAGGCATGTCATATCTGGAGATCCTGCGAAGCTATTGCCTCTACAATCAATGTAGGCACGCCTTGGTCGCCGCGAGTGAATTGCCCCTTCCATGCGACGGGATATTTTTCTCAATGCCAATGCATGCGGTCAAGGCTTTCTAGCATGCTGAGGAACCCACGACTCTCACCAATTTGTAATAGGTGCTCCAAATCTTTTGGGTTGGGGCGTCGTAAATACTCCCCACCAAACGTGTCAATCATGCCTTGCACGAACATCTTTAGGCTTTGCATGATAGTACTCACTCCAATCTTCAAGTATTCATCGAGCAAGTCTGCGGGGCTACCATATGCCAATTGGCGAATAGCTGCAGTACATTTCTGCAGTGGCGAGAGCCCTTGGCGTTTAAGAGCATCTGTTCTCGTGGTGAAATACGGAGACCAATCCCCTAGTGCATCGACGATATGCAAAATGAGAGCTTTGGTCATCCAAAATCTTCGACGGAATGTTGTAGCGTCGTGGAGAGGGTTGTCGAGGAAGTAATCACGCATTAGCCGCTCATGGCTTTCTTCACGAGGCCTATTCGCATTCTTCCTCGGACCACTCCTGCTAGACGATTTTCCTTGAAAATCTTCAATGCTTGCCTTCAAATTCACCACGATCTCCTCAGCAAAGGAGTATAAGATGTCTTCCTCAGCAAGAAATTCATTCAATGCGTATAGATCCACTAGATCAATAGTATTTGTCTTGTCATCATCATCCGGTTGATGGGACATTTTGTGAAGGAGGAAGCGGAGTAACAGCTAGAGAGAAGGACTTTGTGCATCTACCATAGCTGACATATATACGGAGTAGTAGGCACGAATGCATGCTGTCAAGATGAGGTCTTCACATTTCTCATGAATTCAAGTTGAAGTGTTCACGTTTATACGAATACTTTAAGCTAGGTGCGTCACATGTTATACAGCTGGGTTCGTCACATTTTATACGAATACTTTAAGTATTCACATAGCTCAGTGCAAAGCATTCACACAGCTGGGTGCGTCACATCATAAGCCTTCACACAGCTCAGTGTTGAGCATAAGATTCAAAAGCATACTTTATACGAACACTACTTGGTCGTTCTGGTCTCAACAGGAAAGTGGCAGAGAAAACGATTCAAAAGCATTGATCCAATCAGCAAATAAAAGCATTGATCTCATCGGTGGTTCTCGCTTCAGATTCATCAGCAAATATTCATTAGCATATAATTCAAAGATATTCATCAGCATATAATTCAGCATATAATTAATCAACATATAATTCAGACCGCGGCACATGATAATAATATTGTCAAAGAGCATGCAAAGTCAGATCCAAACTGTTTTATAACTGCATACGAACAGCTAGCAGTTTCAGCAAGCATTATATATAATACACATAAATCCCATTGTCTCTAATCCTTGCATAACAGATAGCAGTTTCAGCAAGCATTATATATATAGTTACTTAGCAGAAGAGAGGCACTGATCCCATACATATCTCCAGTTCATAGATCAAATAGCATTGATCCCATACTTGCTAATGTCTTTGTACGTTGAGCTTTTGCATTCTCATCCATCCCACTAGTATCAGCAAGCAAGAGGTTGTTGTAAACATCAAGCATTTTTGTATCTTTCTAAAGTCTTGCTGTTGATGGTGGCAAGAATGCAGCAAAATGTTGAGGAACACCAACAAAGTGAGAATTCTCTGAATTAGGATGTCCTTGTTGGGAAGGGTGAAAATTTGATGGATGAGGTGATGGCAGGAATGGTGAGAATTGTGGATGCTGGAAGTAACTTAAGAATCCATCAGACGGACGGGGATCCATTGTGCTACAATATACAACAAATAGGAACGAACAATCAAATAGTAGATATTCAATTCTGAAAATAAAAGGGCCATGATGCACACTGTATATAGTATAAATAACAGACTACTAGGATAGTTAGTACCATTTATATATTAACAAAAAGTAAAGGCAGGCTAGAAAGAAAAAGAGGCATGGTAAAGTGTTGTTAAATTTTAGATACTGGTATACATGTAGACAGTATAGTTAGTTCCTTAGTTAGCATATATACGAGGGCCAGAGGCTGCCATTCTGAATGTACATCGTTCAGGCACTCATTCTTGCGTGTCTGCCTATGGGTTACTAATAAACTCCAGCATACTACTATCTCTTTTCCTATCTGTCGTAGGTACAAGCCTAGACAATAAGAGAGAGGCACCTTCGTTCGGTTACGTAGGCCTACGTGGGTGCGCGTAGGGACACGAGGGAGAAATAGCGAGCGGGGCTAGGGCTTCGCGAGCCTGTTTCGTATTTATCTCCCAAATTAGGGTTTGTGAAATGAGGAAATGAGGACAAAGGCCCCCTCCCCTTGCTCTTGGGGCTCTATTTATAGAGGTGGAAGAGATGGGATGGAGATGAGAAATTTACAACTTTGCCCTTCGGAGATACAAAACATTTCCAAGGAAGCTTTTAGACTATTTACACATCACTTAATTACATGCCCCCTCTGGGCGCCTGCCCTCTCTCTCTCCCCTTGCTCCTTTTCTTCCCACACCGCCGCCTCCCTTGGGCTATCCTCTGCCGCGCCTTCGGTCGCCTGCCGCCGGCCGGCTGCCGCTCGCCGCCTACCACCGCCTCGGGGGACCGACACCCCCCGGCCGCTCCCCGCCTACCCTGGGCCAGGTGCCTCACTGGACCGCCGCGCCGCCGCCTTGGGATAGCCACCACCGGCCGAGCTCGCCGCCGCTCGGGGCCCTCGTCGCCGCCTGCCCTGAGCCCCACGACTGCTGGCCGCTCGCCGCCTAGTGCCGCCTCGGGGGACCGGTGCCACCGGCCGCCCGCCGCTTGCCCCGGGTCCAACGCCTCACGGGACTGCCGCACTGCCCTCGGGCGCTGCTGCCGCGGGGCCGAGCTCGCCGCTGCTCGTCGCCTGCCGCGGGCCACGCGAGCCCCGCGAGCAGCGAACCCAGCGTAGCCTCGGACCAACGCCGCCGGCCGGGTCGGCACGCTCCCGCCGCGAGTCTCGCGAGCCACCGCCTGCCCCGACCCCGCGCCTCGCCGGACTGCCGCTCGGGACGGCTTCCGCCGTCGCACCGTCGCCCCCCTTCTGTTTTTTGTTTTCTGTTGTTGTTGTTTTTTTGTGTGTATGCGAGGCATTCATTGATCGCTGTGATGATGATTAGCACTAGGCGATTTCCATTCATCGTGTCTGTGCCGCTGCCCTAGGGTTGCCGCTGTCGCCGGGACGCCGCGAACGCCTCGACCGTCACTATCGCCTCCGTCTATGCCGCCACGGGCCGTTCTAGCTTCGCCCTGCCACCGGTTCCGCGCGTCGCTGCCTGCACCCCGGTTGCCCGTGTCGCCACCCCGCTCCCCCACCGTCCTCGTGACGCTTAAAGGGAGCGCTAGTGCGCGACGCCGTTGCACGCCGAGAGGTCGGGGCCCGTCTTCGGGACGTTGAGACGCCGCACGTGAGAAGCTGCATACGAGGGTGCGAGGACCCTTGGCGGAGCGGCGCGCGCCATCCTCCGCGGGGGCTGTGGCGTACCCGGTTTTAAGGCCAGATACTCCCTTGTGATTACTATACCGGTCCCTGGATCAGTAGCCGGTACACACAAGTTAACCTGTATACCATTGTCATACACGCATATTTCAGTATCGGAGATATAAATAGACCGTCAAGGTCGATAGTTTGATACCTGTAGCCCAACGGCTATAAACTTGTAGCGGAAAAATCAAGCGGTGATGTGGCCCATCAATATGTCATACCTGATAGGCAACTGACTGGGGTTACGCCCTAACTTTCGTGTTCGTAATTGTAGCCTCGGAATTGATGTCTCCTTCGTCTGGCCAATTCAACAATCCAGATGAGTACATTGAATATACTCGCAAGTAATTTCCACAGAAGAGTAATACAACTATATTTCATGCAAGGCTTGTCTCAAAGGAGATAGCTCTATTCTAGATCACATGTTGTGCGTAAAGTAAGTTTTCAATTTAAATACACAGATAATAGATTCTAAGGCATTTTTGAAATTCGAAGCACCTCACGTAATCATATCATCTCATGAGGTAGTCTCTGCTACCGCCTTTCTTTGCCTTAGTTCGATAGCTCCATCTATCGACATCTAAGGTTCCCAGCACCGGCCCGTACTCTCCCGGCAGTACAGCCAATCTCATTCTTCTGTAATTCCTTGCCACCCATAGCGTGGCCTAAATTGCTCTCTGGTGAACACGTCATGCCCACGTCCTTAATTTCGATTCCCAGGTTTTAGCAAACAAAACTCAGTCTAACCAGTGTGTGGCCTAACCAGTTCTTGTCCATGACCGAGGATGCGGCTATTCGAATAGTTTTTAACACTCTGCAGAGGTTGTACGGCTTTACCCATAAGATGTAAGTCACCCTGGGTACACTTCGCGACGCGTACTGACAGGGATATTACAACGAGACCTTTCACCCGCTTTCATACTAGAGCTGGACCCGCTAGATGGGTAACCCAACTTTTGCGTCCTGGACCAAAAATGGGACTCTCCACCTTTGTGTCAAACCTTTATCCACGTACTACGTGGAGCTCACTAAGAATCTCTACCCACATAGTCCCGTGGCGATCCTTTAGGGATGCAAATCCACCTAGCACATTCTCCTTACTCCCCAAGGGTCCAGGCACTAGAATTCGACGGGATAATAAGCCAAGTCCTTTCCATAAAGGACTTGTGGACGTACGGTGTGGAACTAGTTTAGCGGCACTTAGGCTCGGTCCTTGATCGATTCGAGCAAGACTCCATATTCATCCTCGACGACTGTCAGTGTACAAACGCCGGCGTCGGTGGTCCGAATGGACCCCCTTTGGGATTCGGCCGGGGAGGCGCAAGAACAGAAGCTACGTCGATCTTGAGTGGCAGGGATGCTAGAATGGAGACCGTAGTTTACCCAGGTTCGGTCCACCTTCTTGGTGTAAAACCCTACGTCCTGCTTTTTTTGTGTATATATGAATATGTCGAGGATTACAAAGAGCTCAAACCACACAGGTGTTCTTCCTATCTTTTTTCGATCGATTCCCTTTCATGGCCTTGGTTCTTCCCTTATATACCCGGGGGTTACCACAACGGCCGAAAGGCAAATACACTGTAGTAGCACCGTTGTTGACGGATAGGGCGTGGGCGACCCACGCCGGCGGTTGAGGGTTGCTGTAGCGGAATAGCGCCTGTCACGCCGTGGTTGGAATTTGGGTCGTCATGACGTGGTGGTGTCAGAGAACGAAGACTTCCTGGGACGCCTTCTGACATGAACCATGCCACAACTACCTGGGTCCCACAGGCCAGGGACCGGAGGCATGTTTCCAGCACGCGGCGGTGCGCCTCAAAGTCAAAAAGGCGTCTGACCGCCCCATCCCCTACCAAGAATGATAGCTGATGCAGCTTATCTCTTGGGAGGATGGGAACCTGTCAGGATTCGCCATTATGTCCACTACAGTGGACTTGGAGTAGACAGGCCCGTCAGACGGGCATTAAGTGCTCTTGTCAGGCCACGTGGACTTAGGAAGGGCCCACAGGGGTTCTCGGGGCTCCCGGGATCGGGGGCCCTCAAGCACGCCCCCTAGGCCGCTCCACCGGGCGGGGCACTCGGCGCCCCGAGCGGGGGCCAAGTCGCCTCGGGTGCTCGGGGTGAGCCCCCGAGCACTTCTTCTTGGTTCGTCCCGAGCGGGGGCCAAGTCGCCTTGGGTGCTCGGGAAGCACCCTTAAGGGACGACTCGGGGCACCCCTCGATTAGCCGAGTGAAAATAGTGCTCGGGGTGGGCCCCTAAGCACCTCTTCTTAACTCCTTCGTCCTTGGCAACGCGCTGTCAAGTTGGGCCTCTGCCAGTGGTTTAGGGGACCCTGGTCCCTGTATCGCCGACAACGACCATGCCACCATCTGCTACTCTAACATCCCCGAACTGCCCTTACCATTCTCACCCGAATCAAAATCATCCTTCATTTTATTTGAGGTTTTGGCAAACATTTATTTCAAACGGTCTCCTCGGAAAGCACTTGCAATCTGAGGGTTTTAATCCCATGTCCGAGGAAGTTTGTATAACCGAACAAAACTTTGTTTTTTTTAACTATAGCAGGTCTAAGCACGGCTAATGCCTATACCCTTATTATTTTTCCGGTTGCATGTCAACCGACTAAATTTTGTCTAGGGCTACAAGGGTCGGATTTCTAGACCTAGGTCATATGTATCTACTGGGTATAGCTAGGTCTAGCATAAAATATCGTTGATATCCACATAGCATGCAAGTTTCGCAAACAAAATAATTAAATTTCACACATATGGGATTCAACATGATCAAGGTGGGAATGCTTGCCTGGCGATATTGGTCGGGTCTCAGTCCGGAGCCTTATGATAGTTCTCCAGCTTCCTTCACGAGATTTATCATGTCATCGAAACTACATGTCGGAGAAAATATCGAATAAGCGACGGTGCGAGAAGACATCCAATAACAACAAACACCAAATCAGAGCATCAATTCATACATTCATGAAGTGTCAGGTTGGCTACTAATTTTGGATAGCTTAAGAAGTTTAGGAGGAATCATTTTTGATAGAGCCTGGCAGAAGATATAATTTTTGGGGTTTACTACCACGCTAGGGTTCCTTCGGACTTCCTTCACGTTAGGGTGAAGCCACTTTTAGGTTTTTAGTTTCATCCTAAAACTGAGGTTAGAAGGGTATGTTAAAAGTGATGGGATTCGTAGCATAGAAAACAAAAATTTTCCTACGAGATGCAAACGAAAACCTAGATCCAATCTAGAAAACCAAGATCCAATCTAGAAGAAGCTTGCAACGAGTGACAGATCATATTTACATACCCTCGACGAACACGTCAACGCAGCGGAGAATTTGACCGTTGTCGATGAAGCCCGCAGCCTCCCGCAGCTAGGTTATACCTCCCAGCCGCGAGAGGGATCTTCTCGTGTTCCAATCCGATCAAGCACCGCAACGAGCGGCACCTCCGAGATGTGCACACGTACGGCTCGAAGACGTCACCTCCTTCTTGATCCAGCAAGGCGGGAGATGAGGTAGATGAGATCAACTCCGGTAGCACGATGGCATGGTGGTGGAGGTGGTGGGGTTTTTTCCGCGGACAGGGCTTCGCCAAGCGCTGCGCACGAGAGAGAGGAGATGGGAGAGAGGGAGGCGGCGGCTGGGATGGATCTCTACGGAGGGCTGCCCCTCCCCTCCTTTATATAGAGGAGGAAACTTGGAGGAGGAGGAATAGTACTCGTAAACAGTACACGCGTGAACAGTACGCGCGTGAACAGTACCCTCCCCCAAGTAAAGCCTCCCCTTTCGATCTTATCTCCTATTTTTAAGGGATATCGATCTTATCCATCTAGGAAGGAGGGGGTTACTGTTCACGTGACACTATTCACATGTGTACTGTTCATGCAGTACCCTTGGTCCATGTGGACCCCTCCGGGATAAGTGGGCCCCACCCGGGGACCCCCGGAACCTTCTAAAACCTTCCCGGTACGATACCGGAAAAATCCTGAACTTTTCCAGAACTCTAAAAATGCTTTCCCATATATGAATCTTTATCTCCGGACCATTCCGGAGCTCCTCGTGATGTCCTGGATCCCATCCGAGACTCCGAACAAAATTTCGGTCTCACCATATTAATATCTCATTTTATACCCTAGCGTCAACGAACCTTAAGTGTGTGACCCTACGGGTTCGGGAATATGTGGACATGATCGAGACACCTCTCCGATCAATAATCAATAGCGGGACCTGGATGTCCATAATGACTCCCACGTATTCAACGAAGATCTTTATCGGTTTGAACCACGATGTCGAATATTCCATTCCCTTTGTCTCGCGATATTTTACTTGCCCGAGATTCGATCGTCGGTATCACCATACCTAGTTCAATCTTGTTACCGGCAAGTACTCTTTACTCGTTCCGTAATGCCACATCCTCTGTGACCAACTCTTTAGTCTCGTGCTTGCAAGCGATACAGAATGTGCTTTACCGAGTGGGCCCAGAGTATATCTCTCTGTCACATGGATGGACAAATCCCACTCTCGATACATGCAACCCAACAAGTACTTTCCGAAATACCTGAAAGACACCTTTATGATCACCCTGTTACGGCGTGACGGTTGATGCCCCCAAAGCATTCTTCCGGTACCAGGGAGTGGCATTATCTCATGGTCTAAGGATCGAAACATTTAACAATGGAAAGCTATGCAATATGAACTTTGTGACGTGATCGAATTGCCTAACTTAATTTGGGTCTGTCCATCATGTCATTCTCCTAATGACATGACCCCGTTATTAACCGACATCACATGTCCATGATTAGGAAACCTTAACCATCATTTAATCAACGAGCTAGCCAGATAGAGGCATTGCTAGGGACACGGTGTTGTTTATAAAACCACACATGTATTATGTTTCCGGTTAATACAATTATAGCATGGAGTATAAACATTTATCATGAACAAGAAATATGATAATAACAATTTATTATTGCCTCTAGGGCATATTTCCAACAAAAAGATGTCGACGTTGGATTAAGTGTATCTATGAAC
The DNA here is from genome assembly GCA_019208055.1 of Stipa capillata. Lineage (NCBI taxonomy): Eukaryota > Viridiplantae > Streptophyta > Magnoliopsida > Poales > Poaceae > Stipa > Stipa capillata. Next base: position 284,767 of record JAGXJF010002758.1, on the reverse strand, counting down.
CTAGGGTTTTGGGTTTAAAGGAATATAAATCGACTCAACTATATATTGAGCGTATTAGGGTTCTCCCCTTTTCTAGGGTATTATTATAGAAAGATTTGAAATTCATAAGTATGTACTGGAACCAAACTACTCTATCCCTTTTTTAGAAATTTTGTGGAAGGAGAATCAATCCAATCGGGTTTATTTTGGGGAAGGTACGCGTGATATTCCTAATTTGTGATCTATTCGAATTTGAATTTCAAATTAATCTCAAAAATTACAAAAATTGTACCGAGAGGTAGATTTTGATTTTAGATGATTGTAGGAAAAAGAATCACTCCATTCGGAGTTACGACGGAGGAGAATCGATGATCCGAAGATTGGCCGGAAAAGAAGGGGGAAAGGGTCTACCGGCAGAGGGAAAAGGGGATGACGTCGGAGACGTATTCTGGAAGTGCGCACTCAGGCTGCAGAGGTGTAGATAAGGAATTTCTCAGACCAGAATACGTTTTCAGGAGACGAAAACGTCAACATGAAGAGGGGGTGGAAAAAGGCGCTTTCACAGCAACGGACACGTACCACAGATTTTACGCCTTCCCCTAATAAGCTGGTGGGCCTGGGCCGGCGGTGCTGGTGGGCCAAGCTGGTGCGGCACCGCGGGTGGGATCCCCTTACCAGGCGAGGCAACATTACGCGCGAGAGGAAAAAGATAGGGACGACATCGGCGAAATTCCAGCGAGAGCTCCGGCGAGCAATTGCCGTTGATCCCGGACGAATCAGTACTTGTGCCTCACACGGGGTTGATCAGGAGGACGTGGAGAACTCATTTTCATGGTTGCAGAGCACCGACAATGGTCGGATCAGAGGTAGCGTCGGAAGCCAGAGAAAGAGGGCAACTGGGAGTGGTGCTGGTGCTCACCTAGTCAACGACATGTGCAGCTCAGCAATGTCAGATTGGTGTCGACTGCCGTGGATCTTACCGATGGCAGCGAAGGAAATGGGCAGAGTTGCCAGCGACTACTGGTTCTTGCGGAGCTTACCAATGGCCTAGTGGTGGATCATCTGGTAGTGGCAAGTCCCGAGCTAGGGTCTGCGGGGGTAGCAGGGGAGACCAGGGGCTGTTGCTCGGCTACTTGGGTGCTCGCCTGATGCCGACGCTGTGAGAGACGGTGATAGGGTGCGTTAGAACCAACGGCGACGCTTGGGAGGGGTCCTGTCGGCAAAGGAGAAGAGGAACGAAGCAGCTCGTTTATTTGGGGAAAGAAGTCGTGGAGTGGCTTGGCTTGGGCAGCGCCGATGTTTGGAAACTCCAGTACGACGCTCGAGTAGACTGGAAAGGGGATGGGTGCCAGTAGGCTCCTGCGCTGGCTATAGCTGAACTCGTGGCCGGAGCTAGGGCGGAGGGGCGGCGCAGGGTGAAGAAATGCTCGAGAAGGGATGAAGCAGCCCGGCCTTGAAGTGACCCGAGGAAGAAGAGGCCGGTGTAGCTGCTGCTGTGTGCACATGGGAGAGGAGCTCGGATTGGGAGCGAATAGGAAGATGGGGAGGGAGTTGTGAAGCTCGGGAAGCTCGGGATGAGATAAATGGAGGACGGGCGACTTAGCTGGGGAGAGGCATGAAGCCTGGGCGCATAGACTGGTAGAGCTCGGTGGCTTAGACTTGAGCTCGGTTGTAGCTGGAAAGCGTGGAGAAGAAGCTCAGCTGTAGCTCAACTTGGAAAATTGGAGGGAGGAAGAGAGATGAATTTGGTATAGAAGTTAAGAAGAGCAGTAGGGGAGTAAAACGAGTATTGGTTGGTGCTGTGGAGGAACAAAGGAGTTAGGCACCGAATTTTGCTCCAATAGGGTAGCGTGACACGGGTGAGCAGGGAAAGTTGGCACCTGATTTTTATTGGCAATGCTACGTGTTCAAGAAGGAATAGCATTGGCAACGTTCAGCACAGGAGAGTCTGGCATGGCTCAGTGCATGTGCTGGCAAGTAATGAGGATGATGGTCGGACGCCTAAGCTCAGCAAGGATTAAATGAAGGGAAGTAGTTCCAGCACATTGATTGCAGAAGGGTAGTTGGGCAGCTTGGCATGAGGGAAATCGAGCGGAGCAAGGGAGCTTGGATAAGATTTTTCTTTTATGCAGCTCGGCATTAACAGCAACAGCCAGCTTGTGCTGTAGCTGAGCAGAGCAGGTTGGCATTGTTGTCTATAGCAGAGGAGGAAAATGGCAAGGAGATTAATGGAGCAGCGGGCTGTAGTCAAATAGGGACACTGGGCACCGAATGTTGCAAAAGGGGTGGCGTGGCACAACCGAGCACCAAAGTACATGGGGGGTTTGGGCAGTTGGTGGGATGAGCTGGCATAAGTATTAGTGATTTTAGGCACCGAATGGTACCATAGATGGTATGGCGCAGCTAGCAGGAACTAGAAAAGTTGAAGGGATAATATAGGTTAGCTAACTAGGGCTGACCACGAGAAAGACATGGCAGGTGTGACGGATTAACGCCACATATAGGTTCGTACACATACGCATATATATAGATATAGGTATATACCTGTGGGAGCAGGGAGGTGCATTTATACGGACACGCAAGGAGTCCGGCAGGAAAAAGATAGAAAGAGATCTGCCTTACATCGAGAGACGCAAGATGAAGAGATACATGTGTCGTAGGGCATTAAGATTTAGAAATATTTGTACCTTTGCAGCTCCTCCAGGTATAAGATATTAGTTGGGATCGGGGAGCATGGACAACGAATCAAAATAAGGAGGATATGTTTCAACTTTGCAAGAGTGATCCGGATGCCGTCCTAAGGTGTACCGACAGGAAAGAGGAGTGAGGGGTGTTAAAGGTGGGTTCGTGGTGAACATGCAAGACCGATTAGTCGTACACGAAGGCAAGGGGAAAAGTGAGGTTGCAGGTCTTGCCAGACGTAGTCTCGAAAAGTTGAGGTTCCAACAAACGGAGATCGAGAAACATAAGGGCAAGGATTTGCCCTCTTGCCATGTGGAGAAAGATATCACCAATTGCACCAGATGATGATAAGAGTACGAGAGACGACAAGGTTTTTAGTTAGGTTTAGTTAATAGAATATTCTTATTAGCGTGAAAAGTTTTTGTTAGCCCTAATTTTCAGGTTTTGAAAAATCAAGATGTGACAGGGGCGCGTCGACCCTCCGTCGGGGCGCGTCGACCCTCCGCGGGGGGGCGTGCGGAGTCATCTATGGGGGCGCGCGGACCCCCCGCGGAGGCGTTCGTAGGGGCGCGAGGACCCCCCGCGGAGGGGCGCACATAGACGTTCACGAGGGCACGAGGACCCTCCACGGGGAGATGCGCGGGAGAGCATACGGAAGCCAAGGAGATGCGTGCCAAGGGACAGGAGACGGCGGCCGACGCTAACAAGGACGGGGCCAGGGCTGGCGAGGGCGACCGCAACACCCGGTGGCTCGGTCGTTCTCGTGCGGACGTGACCCTGATCCAGTGCCTTGTCGACGAGGGCAAGATCTCCACAGTCGATGCCGTCATCATCCCAAAACGGACGGAGCTGTGGGGGAAACCCGGACCTGGCCAGGTCGTGGCCTTCGTCGTGCAGTTCGACGCTGGGTTGTGCTTTCCGGCTGCGGATTTGCTGAAGAAGGTGCTCAAATTCTTTGAGCTCAAGGTCGCACACCTCAGCCCAGGTGCTTTCGTTCGCCTGGCGGTTTTTGAGTGGGCATTACGGAGCATGGGGATGGAGGGCTCCGCTGAGCTCTTCGCCTACTACCACCAGGCGCACGTGGCTCACGTGGCAGTACCGAGCGAGAGCGGGGAGGAGGCGATCTCCCCGTACAGCACGGTCACCTTCGTCAAGCGCTGGGGTCGCGTGGGCTTCTCATACCCGGCGTGGGCCACTAAGAACCGGTGGGACAACTGGTGTGGCGTACCCGATTTTAAGGCCGGATAAACCCTTGTGTTCACTGTACCGGTCCCATGATCAGTAGCCGGTACACACAAGTTAACCTGTCTATTAAGGTCATACACGCACTTATTAGAATATGATATAAAACCAATCTTCAAAATCGAAGATTTATACCTTTAGCCCAACGGCAAAAAATCTTGCAGCGAAAAATCGAGCAGTGATGTGGCCCATCAGTATGCCATACCCGACAGGCAACTGACTGGGGGTTTCACTTTAGCTTTTGCGGATACCATCGTTGCTTTCGAGTTGTCGATCCTTCGGTCTGGCTATATCAACAAGCCAGGTGAGTACATTGAATGTACTCGCAAGCACTCCGCCAAGGAGTTTAGCACAGATATATGCATGCACGGGTATATCAAGAATTGAACTCTAGCCTATGTTTCATGTTGTGCGAGAAAGTAAGTTTGCATATGAAATACGTAAATAGATAACAAAGCAATTTTCACAAAAACTGTCTCGATGCCTCGAGGCCAATTCTCTGTTTTCCAAAATCCATCCCGTTACAACGGGAGATCATAACAACGCTTTCCGATACCACGAAAACATCCTAACATCACCCGTTTCAACGGGGAGCTTCAAGCTCACCCGCTACGGCGGGGATATCTGTGATTACCCGCTTCACCGGGAATCTTCCTCCACTATCCCGCAGCAACAGGAGATGCCTGTCACCCTGCGAACATGGCGGATCGCGTCCTTAACCTATTCCCACATTTTTGACTTTGAAAGTCAGTCTACTTTAGTGTGGCCTGACCAAGTTCGTCCATGACCGTGGACAAGGCTATTCGAATAGTTTTTAACCCTCTGCAGAGGTGGTACGGCTTTACCCACACGATGTAGTTCACCCTGGGCATGCTGCGCGCCGCATGCTACCAGAGCTAGTACAACGAGACTCTTCGCCGGTGTGAACCCAGCCATGAACCCGTCAGAAGGACATATCCCAAACCTAGCTTGAGTCAGTATCATCGCTTGCAAGGAGGTTGTTGTTCCAACTTTGTGGCAAACAAGCCATCGCTTTCCCGAGGAAACTTTTCTCTACAAAGGACACAGCCTCATCTGCATGCTACACACTACCTACGGGTTCATGCTAGTTCAGACCGGGTACTAGATCAAGTCTTTCCCATAAAGGACATGTGGACGTACGGTAAGACTTGGCCAAACGGCACTTAAGATCGGTCCTTAGGTGATCCGAGAGGGACTCCACACCGCTCCCGTAAACGGGCAGCGAGAACCAAGCCGGGCTTTACCTCGCTCTTTAAATAAGCTCCCTACTCTCACCCTTCATTACCGACCCGGATCAAAATCTTCTCTATTTTCATTTTTGGTTTCGTAAAACCATTTACGGTAAAACATACCAACCCATGGCTATGCTACCTTCATACTCCTCCGGACACGTCGGTCCGTTTCCAAGAGTTCGCCGCATAAAATATGGGGTGTTATCACCTTTTTATTTTTAAAACCCTAATTTCACTACAGCAGGGCTAAGCATGCATATATGTATATACTTTACCCTAAGTTTTCTAATAATATTTCCGGATACATAGTCCTTAGGGCTACAAGGAGTGCAGTGTCGGACTAGGGTTTTCTAAGCATCGGCATAGCTACGCTACATAAAATAATAATTGTAAAACATAGCATGCATGTTTCGTAAACAACATAATATTTTAAAAACTTGGGATTCAACATGATCAAGGGTGGAGAGCTTGCCTGGCAATATTGGCTGGGTCTCGGCCTCCAGGCTCGAGATAGCGAGTGTCCGGAATCCTTCGCGCGATTTCTCGTAACGCCGTATCTACACGTCGGGAAAAACACCAAATCACCATCGGTGCGAGGAAGAATCATTTAAGAACCAACAGACACTCATGAACTTAAAAACAGCCACTCTGGTCCAGGTTGATTTATTAGGGTTTTCTTATTAAATAAGCGGCAAGAAGATCCTACCACAAGGAATCGGAGAACAATTCCTTTGATTAAGGTCATGCCCATATCTTAGGTGCTCTTGGTTCATGCTTAGGTGGGGTTCGGAGGGCACTAACCTATTACAAACTTTTATAGGGTTAGGGGTAAGATTTTTACAGTAGTATAGTAAGAATGCACCATTTAAAAGGGATATGAGGATGTTTAGGGTTTTGTATCTTTTATGTTTTGATGCGGGATGTTATTGCCTTATTGAAAGTAAGATGTTAGGTTCGTTTTAAGAAACTTTTCAGAAAGGGAGCCGATCGATTTGAAGCCAAACTGGGGAGGGTACACACATATGACATAGATATATTAACATTTGTTATTAAGGTATTTTCAACAATTATAGAGCTGGTCCTGTTAGGTAGATTTTGACTTAAGAGGTTAACTGGAAAAGGAATCGGGTCAAGCCGAGGTTTGACGAGTGGGATATAGGATTTTTGAAGAATTGCCACAAGTGGAATTGAGAGGGGAGAAAGGTTCTGGGCTGGTAACAAGGTGACGTTGAAGGCATGATTTGGGAATGTGTCTTCAACAAAGCAATACGACTCCAGGGGAATAGAAAGGGGAAAAAGATATCCGGGGTTGCTCGGGTTGCGTGGGGGAAAGGTGAGAGGAGCTGCCGCGGTTGGGGAGGGAGTTGCCGCGGTGGGGAGGCACTGCCGCGGCAGGAGGAGCTGCCGTGATGAGGAAAGGCTTGCCGCGGCACTGCCGCAGTAGGGGAGAGGTTGCCGCGGCAGAAGCGAGATAGCGACGGCAGCTGCTGTGGGCTGCCGCGGCAGGGGCATGGTGGCCGCAATAGTTGTCGCAAGCTGTCATGGCAGTGAGGGCGGAGGTGGCTTCTTGCCGCGACAGGGGAAGGAGACGGTGCCAGCTCGGGTGGAGCAACGACGCAGCTAGAGTGGAGCTCAGCTGCCTGGTGCTCACGGCGAAGAGATGGTCGGGACGGAGCTGATGGCTGACCGACGACGTCGACAAAGGGGCGCTTGGGCTTAGTTAGAGGGAAAAGCCGGTGGGGAAGGGGGGCAGCTGCATTTTGACCTCTGGTAGCGAGCAGAGGCACTCGGCCTCAGGGAGAGAAAAGAAGTAGTGGGTGGGCGGAGCTTGGCTGAGGAGAAGGAGTTAGCTCAGATGAGGAAGAGAGTGTGGAGAGAGAGCTCTTGGGAGAAGAGAAGAGCAGTGGCAAGAAAAGAGAGCTCGGGAGTAACTCAGCTCTGGCTTTGGGGTACTGGAGAAGCATGATAGAGCTCGGTTAGCTCGAGCTAGAAGGAAGGAGGAAATGGGCAGCTCGGTGCCTAACTTGGCAGCTCGGAAGGGATGAGAGAAATGGTGGGAAGGGTTGTAGATGGAAGAAGATGAAGGAGAGGAGCTAGGGGAGAAGGTGCCGAGCGGGGTGGACGGCTTGTGGCGGTGCTAGCGACGCTGGTGGCCGGAGCCGAGGGAGGCGGCTCGGGGTAGTGGGCGGCCTTAGCTCCTTGCCGCGGTAGTCGGGGGCTTGCCGCGGCAGGGGTTGAGCGGCAGCAGGGGGAAAAGGGGGCGCAGTTTTGCCACGGTGGGAGAAGAAGGGGGCGCGGTAGCGGCCGCGAGCTGCCGCGGCAATGTGTACAGTGCGGCGGCAGGGAGCCAGAGGGGACGCGGGAGGCGGCGGCGGTGGCTGCACGGGGACCTCAACCACAGCGGCGTCTCGGGCACGGCTCACTGGTGGCGGGGGAATGTGGGAGGCGGGGATGCGGCAGGTTGCAAGGGAGGTGGCAGCAGGGAGCTCGGGTTTGGAGGATTGGGGTGGCATGAGGGAGCTAGAGAAGGGGGTGCGGCAGGGGAAGTTTGGGGAGGAGCTTGGCTGAGAACCAATGGAGGGACGAAATGGGGAAGAAGGGAGCATCTCAGTTTGGGGTTGGAGCACTCGGGGTGTAGCGGATGAGGGGTGAAGAGGAACAGGTGGAGCTTTCGGGTGAGCTTGCTTGGGCTACTGCGGCTCAGCTGTTCGGAGAAGGAGCTCCAGGAGTGAGGGAGCTGCGGCTAGCTGGCTGATGCGGAGTGGAGTGAGGAGGGAGGATGAGGTTGGAGCAGTGGTGGAGCTCGGGCTGGGAGAAGAAGTAGCTAACTGGCGCTGCCGCTGCTGTGTGCGCATGGGAGAGAAGAGGCAAGGGAGGCGTGCTGGGGAAGAAGTGCAGGAGGTGGCATGTAGAAAGAAAAAGGTGGCGCAGGGCTGAGCTGCTATGGGGGTGGAGTAAAGGAGATGGGGAAAAGACACAAGGGAGCAGTTGACTTGGCTGGTGTTGGTGCTAAAAGAAAGCATACGGCAGCACATGCATGGCAGGAAAAGGAGTTGCTGCACAGGGGAGGAAAGGTGGCAGAGAAAAGATGGCATAGGCAAAGAAGGTACGGGACAGGGGAAAAGAAAGGGGGCACATGAGCTACCGTGTTAGAGCTGGTTGATGAGATGGAGAGGAGAAATAATCTAAAAGTCAAACTTAACAGTGGAGTGGCTGAAATCTGTAGTATTTTTCGAAGGAGCAGGATGAATGATGGTAGTAGAGTTCCTTGTCAGAAATGGGTCATATATGGTCTGAGGGTGCCCCATGAAAAGATTCAAATGTTTCTGACAATTCCAACTAGGGAGTTTGAATTGTATTCTAATTCAGCTCAAATGCCAATTTTAAAATTACCTAGAAATGTTGTATTGGACTAGGGGGCGAGCATGGAATTGAGCTCTACCTACAGTTGGGATGTCCCCATAGCTTTTCCTAGAATTTCCAGAAAGGATTTGGATGGGTTTCATGCTAGGATTCAAATAGGCAGATAAAGGAAATCTTACACGACTCAAAATAATTGAACTGGAGGAAAGGATATTTTTATATCCTGGTATAGTAACCTGGTAGAAGTGAACGAGTTATTTATATGACATGTGGTAAGGAGAGAGAGATGCCATGGTGGTCAGGGTTTTACCGAGCAAAATAAATTAGGGTGTGGAGTATATGTGTCCACATACACTTGAATATTTTAGCATATACAGGGTTCGTATGCGGATGGAATGGTCATGCGAAGTTACGGTGAGTTGGAGTTTGAATACTTCCACTGATATATGCATATATATATGCACGAGATTGTGGCAGAGCCGAACGATGAGTTAGGATTTTGATCCGCCATTCGGGAAGAAGGATTAGAGTTTGCGTATATGTGTATACGTGGAAGAAGTATATATGGGCACATACTAGTGGTAGGACATGGTGGAGTAGATGATGGGATTTCAAGTCATTCGGAAGATATTTATGACAGGTATATGTTCCAATTTCGCAGACGTACCGTATGGGCACTCTGCGGCAGGTGTGGGTTTAGGTTGCACTGGCTAGATAGAAGGGGAAGTGATGCTGGAGGGGTGTTCATGGCGGAAATGCAAGGGTGAGCGGCCACGTATGGAGACAAGGTGTAAGGCAAGGTTTGAGTACCTTGCCGGACAGAGATTCGACAAAACAGAGTTTGAGGAATTAGGAACAGAGGGGAAAGATTTTAGTTGCCTTGCTTTAGGGTTTAGTAGGAACATGATTTGAGCAAAAGTTTTAAACTGGTGTATTTTAATTAGCATTATTATCAAAAAGTTTTTGTTGGCCCTAATTTTTAGGTTTTAGAAAAAAAATCAGGGTGTTAAAACTGGAGACAGGATTGGTTTCTCTGCACCATCACTGATCCCGCCTACACTCACGCGGGGCGTGGCCCGGTGCCCCGGACCTCGCCTCCCTACACGTCACCCACGTCGACAAATGCTTCGCGCACAAGCGTCCTCATGCGCATGGCTCTGGTAGTGAGCGCGCGAGACTTAGTGGAGGAGTACCACATGCTGAAGGTCGTGCCCCTGGCGAGAGGATGGGAGCCTTTCTTGCTACTTGCACGCGAGGGGCCCTTCCTGGATCTGCGCCGCCTGAGGGCAGCGTCGTCTTCGAACCCTTCTGCGCCGGGTTACTCCCGCTCCGAGGGTGAGGTTTCTTCGTATTGTTCCTGTCTTTTTATTTAGCGGTGATATGTTCACAGCGTTGACCTTCGTTTTGGCTTTGATCGTACGTCAGACCCTCGAGGCAGGGGAGGATGCTGCCGTGGCGGTACTTGGACCGGTGATGCCATGGGAATTTGCTAGCATTAAGGAGGCAATCAAGGAACCCCGCCACAACCGCGCTTGCATTGCCTTCGGGCTGGAATGTCCGGAGCACCCGGTCGTCTTGTCCAAGACGGCGTAGATGCAGCTCCGAAAGCGCTCTCCACCGCCTTCCCCAGACTTGCTGACTCGCTCGACTCGGCCTCGCCCTGCTTCCACCGAGCCTCCTTCCCTGCCTAGGTCCCGCTCACCGGTGAGAGCGGGGCACTCTCCTAGCTTCCAGGTGAGGCCACACCGATCTGCACCTCCTTACCGCCCAGGGCGCGGGAAAGGCCCTTGGGTGGAACCTCCGGACGAGCCGGAGGCGAGCCGTACCGCCGATTACGAGGACAGTCATGACGATGACTCCGAGGTGGAGAGGCCCTTTCTCCCATCGAAGTCACCTGAGGGGGACTTCTGGTACTCGGATAGGGAGGACGGGATGGCTCCCCATGCTTCGGGGATGTCGAGGCACCACGAGCCTTCAAGGGAGCCCTCGGTGCAAGTACCCCTGCCGCCACCACCTCCGGCTGCAGAGGACGTGAGCGATGATGATGAGGAGCTTCCCCCACGTACCCTGCGAGTGACGGGTCAGCTCCCCCCGGAGTGTCTTGTCAGCTCGAGGGAGGAGAGGCGCTTCTTTCGGCGTGCGACCGAGCTCGTCCTCTCGGCTGACTTGTCTACCATGCTCGGTGGGCGTACCTGTCCCGAGCTGTACAACAGTGCCAGGGCCTCGTTTCTCAAGGTAACATGTCGAGTGCGAGGTTCTTGGCTTTGCTTCACCCCCATCTTGGGCTTCGCTGATCCCACCTTTTTCTTACCTTTCAGGGCCTCTTTGCTTTGGAGCAAGGTGCCGTTGTACAGGACGCTTGGCTCCTTGCGCAGGGGGTCAAGCGCCAGGAAGTTTCTGCTGCTTGGGCGGGCATGCTGGCGGCCCAAGAGGAGTGCGTGGTCGCTCGAGCAGAGGCTTCTGTTGCTCTAGAGACGTTGGAGAAGTCCCAGTTGACTTCCCGACGTGCTGAGGCTGCGGCTGCCAAGAAGCTTGAGGCGGCTGGGGCCACCATCGGCGCCCTTCGTGCTACGCTGGCCGGTGCAGAGGCTGAGGCAGGGCGACTCTCGGCGGAGTTGGCCACTCGAGCCGAGGGCCAGAAGGAGGTGGCATCTCTGGCAGCGCTGGCCACTGCAGGGGTGAGCGAGTTAGCTGGTTCGCTAGGCCTCGCCGTTCCCCTCTTGACACTTCCGATGAGGGCGACGTCGCCGCCCAGCTGCACCAGATAGGTACTATTGGCGCTGCTGCACGTGCTGCTGTCTTGGGGTACTCGCTCGACTGTGCTCGGGCCTCTGCCGAGCTGGTTCTTGGCTGCTTGGGTGTGGCCAAGTGTGGCCATGTCGAGACGTTTGCTGCACGTGGTTACCGTGCTCCGACTCGTGATGAACTCGGGAGTGTTCGGGATTGCATCCGGGGCCACTCTCGAGTTTTCCTCAGCTCTGTGTGGAGTGAGCACGGCCCTTCGCAAGTTCGCACCCTGCAGCGCTCCCGTCGTGCAGAGAGGATCCCTCCGCAGCGTCCAGCTCCGGAGGAGCCCCTGGCGGGACGAACCTACCTCCTCAAGTGTGAGGTTCACCACTCGGCCTTGTGCGTTTTGCTTACCTTAGTATGATAGGATCTTAGTTTAGCTTTTGGTATCTCAATAGCTCGCTTGCCTGGGTTGTCGCTGCGTCGACGCAAGCCCCTTAGCTGTAGGATTGGCATAGCTGGGGCTTTTCTTTTGGTAGGGTCTGCATGGCTAGAGTTTTCCTTTGTAACTCTCATGTATTCTGCTAGTTATCAATGAAAACTCAGAAAATTGTTTCATATGTTCTTTTCTTTTTATGCAATTATTGAACACTTGCGTTGGACGATCTGCAGGTTGTTGGTTTTCGGTGGAAGGTTAATGCGGGTTGTTTGGAAACAAGGCCTTATCGACCTGAGTCGCATAAGAGTGCCTCTGTTAGGATAAAGAAGGCCGAGCGACATGATGATGACCTGCACATCATAAGTGCCGCAGAGGTCTCAACCTTTCTTGTTAGCCTTGCTTAGCGCTCTTTGCGAGACTGAGTTATGTGATTTTTATGGGTTGTAAGAGTCATGCCTATTTGTTGTAGCAACATAGGGTGTAATAATAAAGATGTTGCGGGGTAAGCGACGCAGTACCCACTTCCCATCGAAAAACATTTAGCACTCGATGTCATGCTTGAGAGCGCTTGTTCCTTTGTAGAATGCAATAATATTTAAATAAGGGTGTCCTTGGGTGCGCAGTACCGTTTCCGCCCTGCCTGGCTTGACATCGCGGGGAGCTATCGCCGCACGACCCCGGAGGGAAGGGACACTCTGTCCCGGACGGAGGTGACTCGACATCGCGGGGAGCTATCGCCGTGCTACCCCGGAGGGAAGGGACACTCTATCCCGAACGCGACATCACGGGGAGCTATCGCCGCATGACCCCGGAGGGAAGGGACACTCTATCCTGGACGGAGGTGGCTTGACATCGCGGGGAGCTATCGCCGCATGACCTCGGAGGGAAGGGACACTCTATCCCGGACGGAGGTGGCTTGACATCGCGGGGAGCTATCGCCGCACGACCTCGGAGGGAAGGGACACTCTATCCCGGACGGAGGTGGCTCGACATCGCCGGGAGCTATCGCCACACGACCCCGGAGGGAAGGGACACTCTATCCCAGACGGAGGTGGCTCGACATCGCGGAGAGCTATCGCCGCACGATCCCAAAGGGAAGGGACACTCTATCCCGGATGGAGGTGTTGTGACTGGATATGTGGGGGGCATGGTGCCGCTGTTCTGAGTTTTTCATTAAGGCCTAACGACCTGGGGGCGCTAAGGCCGATTACAAAAGTGGTGACGATGATGCGTCGACTTCAACCTAAGTGGATGACCGAGCGGGGGCAGCGACCGTCGCAGCGGCCCTTACCCTGGCCGCACTACTTCAAAACACAAAAAATGCCGACGCTGCGGCTACATTTAGAGAAACCATAGCTATACGTAATACTTGCGAAGATTGTCAGCGTTCCAGCTGTGCTTCAGCTCACCCCCATCGAGGGTTGCCAAACGAAACGCTCCTGGGCATGTTCGGGTCAGAGGGGTTCGGGAGCGTGGCGCGCTCTGACGGGGCCCATTCCGGTAGGAAGTCCACCAACACCTGGGACTTGATTGCCGTCCTTGGCACGAATTCGATGGAGAACAGGGCAAGCTCGGCTGACCACTTGCCAACACGCCCGGACGCTTTCTTGTTGCGAAGCATCTCGCTGATTGGGAAAGCCGATGGTACTTGGACCGAATGGGCTAGGAACTAGTGTCGCAACTTCCGCGACGCCATGAGGAGCGCGTACACGAGCTTTTCCAGCGGTGTACAGCATCTTTGCTCCCTATAGCGCCTCAGACACATAACAGACGGGGTGCTAGGTCTTGTCCTTCTCCTTGGCGAGCACGGCGCTTACCGCCGTCGGGGTGGCAGCAAGGTAGAGCAACAACGCCGCCCCGGGACAGGGGCTTTGTAGCAGGGCGGCGAGGCAAGGTATGCCTTCAATTCTTCCAAGGTGGCTTGGCTTTCACTCGTCCACTCAAAGCTGGAGGATCCGTGCAGCGTTTTGAAGAACGGGAGTCCTTTTTCAGCCGAGCGAGAGATGAACCTCCCCAACGCGGCGAGACACCTTGTCAACTTCTACACTTCCTTGACATTCTCCGGTGGTCGCATGTCGAGCACGGCCTGTATTTTTGCCGGGTTGGCCTCGATACCCCTTGCCGACACGAGGAAGCCAAGGAGCTTCCCGCTTGGACTCCGAACACGCACTTCTCCGGGTTGAGTTTCATGCCCGCCTTCTTGAGGTTGTCGAATGTCTCCCGCAAGTCCACGGCGTGGGTGTCAGCGAGGGTGCTCTTGACGACAATGTCATCAACGTAGGCCTCAATGTTTCGCCCTATCTGAGGCGCGAGGGCTTTGCACACGAGCCACACGAAGGTCGCGCCAGCATTCTTGAGTCCGAAGGCCATCCGAATGTAACAGAACGTTCCGGAGGGCGTGATGAAGCTTGTCTTCTCTTCGTCTTCTTTGGTCATCCACACCTGGTGGTACCGAGAGTACGCGTCTAGGAAACTCATGAGCTCGCATCCTGGGGTGGCATCAACCAGCTGGTCGATCCGCGGAAGTGGAAAGTTATCATTTGGACACGCGCGGTTGAGGTTGGTGTAGTCAACGCACATGTGCCATCTCCCGTTAGCCTTCTTGACAAGGACGGGGTTGGCGAGCCAATCCAGGTACATGACCTTGTGGATGACTCCAGCCTTGTAGAGCTTGTCGACTTGCTCACGGGCCGCGGCTTGACGTTACATTCTTCGGAGCTTCTGCTTCACAGGGCACGCGTCCGGCTTGACGTACAGCCAGTGCTCAACAATCTCCGTGGGCATGCCGGGGAGGTCTTCGTGCTCCCATACGAAGAGGTCACGGTCGGCCCGGAGCGCATCGAGCAGAGCCTCTGCGACCCTCGGGTCGAGGTTCACCCCAACGAGCACCGTCCTGATTGGATCTTCCTCTGACTATGGTACTGCGCGCGTCTCACCGTCGGGCTTGGGCTTTGGGACCCACCACTTGGATGTTGGGGTGTCGGCAGCCCCTGGGGCGACCTTCTAGGCTTTGGCCTCAGCGTGAACGGTGTAGAGATAATGAATAGCCGCCTGGATGTCGTTGTCAATTTTGCGAGACAAGTCTTGATTGCCTCGGACGGTGATGACGCCACAGGGGGACGGGATCTTTACACAGAGGAAGGCATGATGAGGGATGGCACCAAATTTGTTCAATGTGACCCGGCCAAGGATGACGTCGTATTGGTAGGGGAGGCCGACCACGTCGAAGACGATATTCTCCTGGCGTTCACACTCCCCTTCCCTGAACTCCATCGGGAGCACAATCTTCCCGAGCCCCAGGACTGGCTTGCCTCCAAAGCCAAGGAGCGGGATGCCTGCTGGGGCGAGGCATGCCCGCGGTATCCCTATCTCCGCGAGGGTGGATGTGAATAGTATGTCCGCCGAGCTTCCTCCGTCGATGAAGACACGACGCACCTCGCAGTCGTTTATGATCGCCGAGATGACGAGGGCGTCGTGATGGGGGAGGCTGATTCTCACGGTGTCCTCGGGGCCGAAGGTCACTGTTGCACCAACCCACGGAGGCAGCTCGGTGGGTGGGGACGAGTTGATGTGCTACACCTATCAAGTATAGGCTCGACGCTATCACTTGGACGGGAAGGTGTGGGCGTGGCCGCCGGTGATGGCGTGCACGATGTGGCGCCGCGGATCCTCAACTTGCTTCGGCGGCTCCCCCAGGAGCGGAAGCGGCGGCGGGGGCGGCAGGGCCTGAAGTTCTTGAGCTACCGCGCGATCGTGTCGCGGGGCATCGGTTCTAGAAGCCAGCCCACGCTGCTTGATCGCGCGGGCAGCGGCGACTAGATCACATTCCACGGTGGTGTGGAAGGCCCAACCGTGGAGCTCGCAGAATATTCGGTTGTCTCCGATGGGCCTTCGTCCTCCGCTTCCATTGTTACTGCCTCTTTCGCACCCGGAGTCGTTTCCGTGCCCCTGACCTTGACCGCGACCTCCGCGCGGGTAAGCCAGGCCGCGGGAGTCCCGCTCGGGACGGCCCAACTCGTGGCCCCGGTCGCCGTTACATGCCTGATTGGCGGGACGACGCTCCTCCTCTTCCACGTGGTACACGTCCATTACCACGTCCATCTACCTCGTGGCGCGCCGGTCATAGGTCTCCGCTTTCGGCCCGGTCCGGGCTGCAAGCGCCTGTGCCTATGTCTGCCTACGGGTCTTCCCGTCCTCAGACTTGGAGTAGGTGCGCATGATCTCGTACAGCTCTGCAACAATCTTGGGCTCCTTCCTATCAAGATTTCCTACCAAGTCGGGGCTATAGATCGCGTGGCAGGTGGCCTCACACACGCTCTTGTCGGTGATGTCTAGGATCTGGCACTGTACTTGAGTAAAATGTTGCGTGAAGTCACGTATCGACTCGTCGGGGGCCTGCTTGAGGGAGAATAGGTCCGAGGAGGTGACTTCCTTATTCTGGTGGGCTATGAAGTGGCTGGTGAGCTTGTCGTGGAGCTGTTTCCATGAGTACACCGAGCGAGGAGCCAGCCTGAGATACCATTTCCGGGCTAGGCCGCAGAGCACTAGTAGCAGCCCCATGGCCATGATTGCCTCGTCGCCTCCTGCTGAGGAAACAGTGGTCTCGTACACCCTGAGAAACTCGATAGCGTCGGAGTTCCCGTCAAAGCTGGCGATACTGGGCGCTCGATACTTGCTTGGCCATGGCGTCGGAGTTCCCGTCAAAGCTGGAGATACTGGACGTCGGTTGATGAGTCATCGGCTCGAAGGTTAGCGGCTGACGGGTCGCTGACGCGAGTGTCGCCAAGCTCTGCGGCGATGGCCATGTTGTTCGTCCTGGCTCGACGCGTCGGGTTTGGTGTGTGGGGGACGATCATCCCGGCCGCGCTCTTTTTCTTCTGCGCCATGGCTTTTCGCTCGCGTCCCCACGGTCGGCGCCAATTGTCGTAGGTACAAGCCTATACAATAAGAGAGAGGCACCCCCGTTCGGTTACGTAGGCCTACGTGGGTGCGCGTAGGGACACGAGGGAGAAATAACGAGCAGGGCTAGGGCTTCGCGAGCCTGTTTCGTATTTATCTCCCAAATTAGGGTTTGTGAAATGAGGAAATGAGGAAAAAAAGGCCCCCTCCCCTTGCCCTTGAGGCTATATTTATAGATGTGGAAGAGGTGGGATGGAGATGAGAAATTTACAACTTTGCCCTTCAGAGATATAAAACATTTTCAAGGGGGCTTTTAGACTATTTTCACAGCATTTAATTACATGTCATTGGTTTAGGGTTAGCGCGCAAGCACCCTCCACACTATCTTTTGCGAGAAGCTATACGGCCAAGTGAATCAGTGGATCTTCTGTGTGCCGTGTGACAAAAGTCATACTAAACTATATCACAGGATTGTCATATGTTCCAACCAATAAGTAAACAAAAGTCATACTAACTTTCTTTTTTTGTATGATTACTGCCGCAAAAGTTACAGATACATCTAAAGGATTAGTTAACCTAGAAACCTTAATTATATGATCATTACACTAAACAGAATGAAAACTACAGAAAAGAGGTGAATCCCAGAAGAATCGATCCATCTTACATCATCACTAACCATGAGCTCAATATCATGTTTATATGCTTGGCTAATTAACTAATTTTTGATGGTTTCTTTCAACAGCCCGCAGGTTTGGGGGAACTACTCTAGATACGCTAAATCAAGACATTTTGTACTACTCATACAACAATCTCATTGCATTGGCATTGAAAAAGCTAACAATCAACACAAATTTGACAAAAGGTAGACAAAAAATTCACCACCGGTGTGGGTCGGTGGTCAGGGTCGCGGCACTCGTCAGCATGGGCGGTGGGGCTTGTCAGTAGGGGGGGACTCGGCTCATCTGTCAAGCGGCGGCGCTTGTCGGCATGGGTAGCGGCGCTCCTCTGCAGGGGCGGCGGTAGTGCTCGTAGGCAGGACGGTGGCACACCTCCACGGGCTGGGGGACGCACGACAGCGAGGAGGGAGGGGCCGGAGTGAGGGCGACACACGGCACCGCGGGAGGGTGCAGACGGAGGCGGCAGCCGGCGCGAAGGATGATGAGGATGGTGCGGAGGGTGCGGACGGAGACGGCGCCTGGCGTGAAGGATGGCAAGGATGCCAGCGACGGAGCTTGGGGATGCCCGCGGTGGAGGCTAGATCTGACGAGGTCGGTGCTTGGGAGGATGGGGAAAAGTCAGCTAGTGGTAGAGAAGGAGGTGCGACGGACAGTCATACCGGCGGTGGGGTAGGACGTTGAGGAGACGGCAGCGTGAGGGGAGGATGGCGACGGTTCCGCCCTGGTGCGCACGAGAAAGAGGATGGGGAGAGAGCAAGCGTGGCAGGGGTGGCGTAGGGGCTGCACGCGGGATCAGAGCGAGGAGTTTTTTTTTGCTTTGGTGTCTGCACTAGGAGTTGTCGGAAGGAGCCCGCTCCTACCTCACTCCTCTTTAATAACTTGCCATTTCAGAGTTTTTTTTTACTTAGTACTCCCTCCGTCCAAGAATGTAAGGCGTATTTCAATTGGTTAAGACAAGATTTTGATCAACAATTACTCTATTTATATGTGATTTATGTGACATAAAATTGATATCATTAAATTCCTCTTCAAAAGTACTTATGATTATGATTTTGTATCACATAAACTACATATTAATAGAGTAATTATTAGTTATAGGCTTGTCTTAACAAATTAAAGTATGTCTTATATTTTTGGACAGAGGGAGTATAGGTTAAGAGACTATTGATTTGGTGCATTGGGACTGCTCTTCTTTTTTTAGCGACTCATAACAGGAAAAATTAGCACGCCGTTCCGGTGCGGTAACGTAGTGCTAATCAAAGAGTGCCGTCCTGAGTTGTACGCATAAAACATAGAACTGTTAGGACGTTCGAAGTTATTGCCACCAGGGGAGGATGCAACAGCAAGTAAAGAACATAATTCCTCCATCTACTATAATATACCGCAAGACATTCTAGTACAAGTATAGTTTTTTCGTAGACGAACTGAATGAAGGTGACTCAGTACAACTAGGCTTTTCTGCTCTCCGCAGCTTCTCCTTCGAATAGCTCGGAGAGCAATTCAGCCAGCTTCTCAGCCGTGTACCTGACAGATTTTCCAAGCGTGGGGTGCTTCAGCAAGTACGCGCCGTAAGCAGGAACGACCATCTCCAACACCGCCTTTCGCAGGGTCGCACGGAGCGCGGGATCCGGGACCTCGCAGCGCGCCTGGCTCCCGTACGCCTTCTCAAACGCGGAGTTGAACTTCGCCACGGCTTTCGCCGGCCTCGTGCCCGCGGCTTCCAGGCAATCGACAGCCGGTGCCCAAGCAGCCTCGAGGTAGCTCGCCACGTGCCGGTCGATCCGGCTCCGGCGCTGTGCGACCCACTCGTCTCCGAGCAGGGACCTCGCTCCCGACGCCTCGGCGCGTGTCAGCACGAAGCTCCCGTTGTTCGCCAGGAAGAGGTGCCGCCGCGATCCTGCCGCGCCGGCGCCGCAGAGCTCGGTTCTCTCCTCGAGGTTGCGTTCCAGGGACCGTGTTACGCTCGACACGAGGTGGGCGAGCGATGTCACGGCTCCTCCTCCACCGTTCGTGAGGATCAGATCCAGCGTGTCGCGGTGCGGCGCTAACAGATCGATGCAGTTCATGGCGTATCGTGCCAGCGGATGGACGCCGACGCCGAGGTCCGTCGTCGCGCTCTGCTTGTGCTGCGAGCAGTCGCTTCGGATCTTGGATATGAGACCACCGATCATAATCTTTATCGCGCCAGACAATTTGGTGAGGATGTCTTCTGACTGCTGGGAGATGAGCTCCCTGTCCGCCCCACTGAACAGGAGTAGGAGGCTGGGAGCAGCGTCGCTCAGAGCCTCGTACATGCCGAGGATGTATACGAGCTTCTCGTGCGATGTGATGGTGGTGAACTCGTCCGCGAACTTGAGCAGGAACAAGACTCGGTTCTTTTTTATGGCTCGCAAGTATGCGTCCTTGAAACCATCGAAGACGCCTGGATTCTGCGCGTGAAGCTGCCTTTGCATGACGACGAGGGCCTTCCCGACGAGCTTAGTTGCGAGAGTCCACCGCTTGATCACGACCTCGGTTGTCCAGCGAGAGCACTCCACCTGAAAAATCGATAAGAACCTGTCCCACGTTCACATGTATCAGTCAGAATACATTCATGAAAGTCGTGGTTCAGATTGCAATTGTACTGATCAGTGTCTAGATGGATAATACTCGTATAATTAAGCAGATTAGAACCTGTCTAGAACATCGCAGGGAGCGTCCGTGAATGCCCGGAGGAGCTCCTTCGTGTAGCCGGCACAGATTACCCGGTATGCGATCTCATGGAGGACAGACACGCTCGCTGGGCAGATCAGCACGAGCTCATCCAAGAGCTCACCGTCCAAGAGGACGGCTACCTCGTCAGGCACGCTGGCCTGGCTCCCGCCGGACGCGTACCGGTCCCCGGCGGTGCTCGCCGTGCTGGTGCTGCCGCCGGTACTAGGGAAAGCCAGCGACACGCGGCTAACAGCCAGGGAGACCGAGAGCTTCTCGACGGCGGCGCGCAGCTGGGGCTGTGAGGCATCCCAGACCCTGAGGCGCAGGAACTCTTCCACCATGCGCGACATGGCGACGTCGAGGGCGCCGTCCAGGCGTCCGCGAGCGGTGGAGGCCATGGGGAACGGTTGGATCTCCGCCAGGCGGAGGATCTCGTCGACCGCCGCGAGGAGGCTTCTGTTGGTGTAGGTGCCCTCGGCGTCCCATATGCCGGTGTCGGCACCGGGGGATCGGTTCCACTGGAGTATAACGTGCTCGGAAATGGCGAGCCGGTCCTCCGCCGCCTTCCCCGCCGCGGCTCCCATTCAGGTAAAGGTGTCAGGTGTGGAAGGCTGGGAGTAGCTCGAGGAGTGAACACTATCTGAAAGAAGAATTAAGTGATGTATATCGCACTTTTAGGAACACTTTTGTATATTGCAATCAAGCTCTCTTCGGTGTGTCTGGGTACCTGAATTCGTCGAAGTTGCGCAGATGGAAATTTCTTTCTTGGGGCAGTATTGAGACTCGAGAGGAACAAGTTCTACGAAGCGTCGTCCCATAAGCCTGAAACTCTGAAGTGGTGGATACTGTCGAGAACTTGACGCGTATGGCGTGCAGAACCAAAGAGCGAGTGTATGTCCCTGTCAGTTTTGTTTTCCCATTGAGGCCGACTTCACGCGGAGAAGGAAATCCCTCTTGACTCTCCTTTTTTTGGGTGAAATTGACTTCGTTTCGTCTGTCGATCTGCTGCATATTGCCCGATTAAAGAGACTTGCTCTTTTTACCCTGTTCAACTTTGGATTACTGAGTTATATATCAAGGATGGGTGCCTGGAGCTACGCATGTAAAATTTGATTCGTGTGTGTACTGCACGGTGTGAAAACACGTAGAGTTAATTTCTCCCACACGATCAACTCATTCCTAGTCAGGGCTCAGGCACTTTGTGGCCTGAGTTGTCGTGACCAGCAGCCATGGTACACCGAGGGCCTGTTTAGGGATCTGCAGGGATTCAGCAGTTCCCTTCCACAGATACTATCCTGATGGGGATGTGCTCACGGCAACTTGTCCACAAAATGCCTCGCCTGCATGGAAAGCAATTACTGCTGGAAGAGATGTACTGAGGCTAGGACTTATTCGCTGTATTGGTGATGGGAGAACGACTGAGATATGGCATGATCGATGGATATCTGGGACAAGCACTATGAGGCCAACGGGAAGATTAATTGAGACGCCGATTTAGTTTGTTGCCGATATTATTAATGTTGAAACTGGAGAATGGAATGAGGACCTCATCCGGTAGGAGTTCCTACCGCCGGACGTGGATGCCATCTTTGGTATGCCACGGCCTCGTTCTACTGTGGAGGATTTGTAGGCATGGGCATGGGAGCTGTTGAGGGGATTTCGCGGCAATATATATTTCTAGTAGGATTTTTGGGGAGCGCGTGAAGAAGATTCAAGCGGGTTCACACAAGAGGTTTTTACCTAGATTCAGGCCCTCCAGGGACGGAGGTAATACCTTACTCCTGCTGTTTGTATTATAAGCCTTGTGCGAGAAGAAACACAGAAGGTTGCAGATAATGCCTAGCCTCTAAATCTCTGGAAAAAAGAAGCCGTCCCCTCGGTATGGGGCTCTCGCCTTATATAGGCTATACATGTGCCGACTCGGTCAGTCGACCGAGCTATAGTAACTGCGCGAATTAATTGATACATTTATTCTACGTAACCGACCGAGTAACGCCAGTCTTCATGCTAGCGAAATATACGCCTTGATGAGATTGTAACTCCTTTCTTGATGGCACTCGGACGTTGCGTCCGTGTGGGCCTTACTTGGGCCTTCGACCGAGTGGGCCTCCATGGAACTCCTCGAGCCTGTTGGGCCGACTCGCTGTGCTGGGCCTACCCGGATGGGTTCCCCCCGTCAGTAGACCCCGAGTGCTTCGAGGTCTCAACATGGATGCCGACTGGTGAGCAAACTGCATATGCCCAAATCGCTGATGGAGAGACCTTGATGGACTCCCGTAATACCTGAAAAAGGGTTTAAGTTTGTGCTAAATGCTAGGAACTCGGTGATACCAGCGCTTTTCGGCTAGGGAAGTCGGCTTATGGCCTTCCGAGAGGCGTATCATGAATTTCGAGTGAATCCGAAATAGCGCCTGGCATATCCAAGTGGACCATTGCCATCTTGTGCCCGCAGGGGGGACGCCTTCGATCTTCAACATCGAAACCGAGTCCTCGAACTCCAGCGTTGAGTCCCGAATCAGTGAACCGTTCTGCGCTACTGTGGCATCCGGCTCTGAATCAGGGACTTTCTTGCGCCGCTGTGGATACCGGGTTCGTACATAGCTTGGGTGTTACCGAGTGACCTGCGAACCCTTGTTGGGTCGGCCATCAGCACTCTTTCGCAGAGTTAATCTGCTTCTGAGTGTGGCGGCCGGTGCGCCTCGGAATTGTTTGGTGGAGCCGGTACAACTGGTGACTTGTCCCAGTGAGCCAAGCCGACTTCAAACTGACTCGGCGTCCGAGCATGACTCGACTTGTTCGAGCCGAACCCGGTCGAGGCCGACTTGCGTCACTCGGTACCATCTTGGCTGTACACAACGTCGCTTCAGCATTTAATGCGCGCAGTCGGTTGGACAGAGCACCTGTAGCGCCGCAGCGCAATGATTTCGCCTCGAGTTCCGCGCGAAGCGTGCCCGAGACATCCGCTGCCGCCGCTGTGATTTCGCGTGACGTCCGATGCGACGGATCGTCATGATTACGCCCCGAATCACGCGGGCGGCGCGCACGGAGTGGTCGCTGAAATACGTTTGCCGGTCAAGACGCCTGGGACGCCGAGCCGCGGCGAAAAAGGCGCCCGAATCTCGCGGGTTCGCGCGTGGGACGACAGTTGCCGCGGCGGTTTACGGCCATGTCGGACGCACGATTGCCGATGGTTTGCCTCCCTCGGCTATAAAAGCGGGCGGGGGACGACGGCACTTCTCATCTGCCTTCGTCTTCCTTGCGCCCAAGCCTTTTGCCTCTAGAGCTCCGCCACAACGCACTGCTTCCTTTCTTCCCGAGAGAAAACGCGCGCTTCGCCACCGTCCTTCAGCTCTTCGACCATGTCGCGGGCCGGCAAAGGCAAGAAGATCGACGCTTCCTCCTCCACTGCCGCCGCTCATTCTGAGGGATGGAAAAAGGGCGATTGGATCCCGTCGGTTGTCACCGACCGGATCCTCACGGGCTTCGCCGGCGAGGGACTGCTGCCGCCCCGCTCCATCGGCAACTGGAGGGCCCCGTTCCAAGAGGAGAAGCCTGCCCCGCACGCGCATGAACGAGTGATGATCGTCCTGTTCATCGAGCGGGGCCTCTCGCTGCCCCCACACGACTTCGTGCGCAGCCTCCTCTTCTTCTACGGCCTCCAGCTTCATCATCTGAGCCCCAATGGCATTCTGCACATTGCATGTTTCATCACGCTGTGCGAATGTTATTTGGGGACTTGGCCTCACTGGGGGTTGTGGAAGAAGATCTTCCTGGTGAAGGCGCAGCCCATCAAAGCCGGCGGCCGACTATCCGTCTGGGGGGGAGCCGGCATCCAAGTCAAGGCCGGCGCTCACTACTTCAAGCTGCAACTTCCGGACACCGTGCGGAAGTGGCAGGAAGGGTGGTTCTACTGCCCGGATGAGCGCACGCCGACTGGCCACGAAGGGCTCCCCCCATACACCGAAGGTCCCCCCGAGTGGCGGAAGCGTTGGAGCGCCAAGCCCTCCAGCAAGGAGATGCCCGAGATCGACCGACTCCTGAGGAGGATTCAGAGACTCCAGGAGAAAGGGCTCACGGGCACCGACCTCATCGCCACCTGTAACACCCCAATTTCCGTAACCCAAAATTTAGGGCTAACAAAAACTTTTTGCCGGTAATGCCGATGTAAAATACACCCAATTAAAAACTTTATTCCAAATCATGCTCCTGCTGAACCCTGAAGCAAAGCAACCGAAACCGTTCCCTCTGCTCCTGTCCCCCTCGACTTCTGCTTCGTCGAAACCCTGCTCTACCCTTGGTCTCCACGCGGGGCCGTTCGCCCTTGCACCCCGCCACGACAGCCTGAGGCACCTGCCGCAACCAGCTTGCCCTACCGCGACAGCACATGGCAACCGTTGTCGCTGCCACACTCTTGCCACGACAGCCGTAGTTAACCATTTTCCCTACCGCGGCAAAGCCTCCGCCACCGCCGCTTCTATCTCTCTCTGCCACGGCAAGCCGTTCCTGCCGCGACAAGTTTCTGCCTCGCTACCGATCCCCTGCCTCGGCATCTCGCAGCAGCTACCGTCGCTGCCATGCCTCTGCCACGGCAACATCTCCTCTGCCACGGCAACCCTTCCCCGCCGCGGCAACGTCACGCCGCTGTTCCTTCTGCCGCGACAACCGAGTCCCACCGCGGCAAACTCCTTTTCCTTACCACGGCAATATCACGGCAACACTTCCTCCGCCGCGACAGCTCTTCCCCCTCCACGAGCACCCTTTCGGCATTCCTTCCCTTTTATCTATTCGGTGCCACCTAAACCCACGTCTACCGCATCGACGGTACCTCCCCACCAACCCATCCTAAGCCGACACAAAGGTGTCATCTCGACTCTCGAGTCCGTACCCCATCTTGCCGCACACCGAAAACTCCGACCTAGCCCCAATCTTTGCCTTTTAATTAAATACCGATTATTCCAAAACCCTGATTCGTCTCTCAAGCAAAATCCACCGAAACGCTCGTGGCACCTTGGTCCCTAATATGCCCGAGTATCGTGTCGAGACCACGAAGACCTCTCCATCCTTTCCCCACCTTGCCACACTCCAGAACTCTAGTTCCGACCTCCGATATCCCTTCCGTCTCATTTAATCTTTTCCTTCCCTAAAACCCTAATCCGGGAATTCACCTTATCTCCCTGTTCGATCGATATCTGGTATCGCCCTCGCGGCACCTCTTCGCCAATTGTTCCCAGGCACCAACTCGAAACTCCAGAGACATTTCCATCCACTCCCTTCTTTGCCGCACTCCGAAACCCTGGTTTCGACCCCGATTTCCTTTCCTTCTGTAATTAATTCTTTCGTTCCTAAAAACCCTAATCGCGAAATCTATCTCTCCCCTGTCTGCCCTAAAAATCCCAAATAAAATTCCTGGCAAACCCTAACGATATCCTTAACCTAAATAGGACATAAAATAACAGCATCCAGTACAAAAATAATTACAGAGATAATTATTAAATCTTAGGGCAATATTGGGTGTTGTACTGCAACCCCTATATTTAATTCTCAGAAAATTTGGATAAAATCACACAACACTCCCCACATTTCCAGGAGTCCAAATATATAAAAACATGGGCAAGTGCTATGTAAAAATCCAGCATGGCAGGCACCGAACACCTTCGTCCCGAATGACCTATCGCATGAAATAGCAGCAATTGCTTTGCCAGGGCTGCTTAAAATCAGTGAACGGTCAATCAACCCTGCCCTCACCTGTCCCAATCCCATTTAATTCACTGTTAGCTCACGTCCCCATCCCTCCACAGTTGAAAACTAAGACCTCTCATACTTTGGCATTCAAGGCTCTCCATGCATGTGGTGTCTTTCACTGCCAAACTTTGCAGAGTCCTCCGTTGAGCCATTTCAATCCCGGTTGACATGGTTTGACAACTCGAAACCCAACCAGAGCTCCCATGGCATGCTCATGCCACCCTGGACGCGCTCTGGACGCGTCCAGTCAAGCCACAGCATGCACCCGTCGCCTCCCCTCGCTGCGCCGGCCGTCGTCGAGTTCCATCCGAGCTACAGCCACGCTCCTGAGCCGTCCCTCCGCTCCCCTGTGCTCTGCTCTTGCCGTACCTCAGCTCCGCTTCACATTGGCTCGAGCTGTCATCTCTCTGGAGCAGCGCTGCGCCAGCTCACCGAGCTCCGGCCTGGCTATAAAAATGGGGCCTCGAGCACCTTCTCCTTCCCAAGCTTCAACCTCCAAGCTCTGCCACAACTGAGAAATCAAATTCCCCGAGCCTTGCCATTTTCTTCCCCAGCTCGAGTTCCACCCGAGCTGCGCCACCGAGCCAAGCTCCGCCGCCGTTTCCTTCAACCAAGCCCCTGCCGCAGAGCTCGGCCTCGCCTACCACTTTCCCCAAATCTACTCGAGCCCAGGCACTCCAAGCTTCCCAGGCAGCCGAGCTGGTGCGCCGCCGGACCTCCAACTCCAGTGCGCCGCCAAGCGGAACAAGCCCCAGCAGCTAAGCCGAACTCACTAGCTTAGCTGAGGTCTGCGTGCTATCCAACTCAGGCATATCTATCTGGTTCAACTCCTCATAGCCTCTAGTACACGCACCGACAGCTCTAGTAGTTTTCCTTTTCTTTTTTTTTCTTGCCCAGCTCGTCGGCCTCTAAGCCCCAGTAGCTCAATTAAGTCGCTAATTAATCACCTGGTTAACTCCCTTAATGCGCGTGCATTTTACTTCCTGTCTGAAGCCACCGCTTATTTCTCTTCTCAGCTCACTAAGTTAGCTGCTGGTCCTGTAGCATGTGTGCTATTTTACTTCCTTTTTCCCTTTAGCTCGTTACATCAGCTGTGGGCTGCACTATTGCATGTTTAGCTATGTTATTTCTTTTCCCTTCAACTCATTCCAGCTGCTAGCCCATGCCGAGCAGCCAATTAGCTAAGTTAGCTGCTAGTTCACTGTTGCATGTGTGGCCAATTTGTTCCTTTTTCCTCCCAGCACGATGAGTGAGCTGCTGGTTCACTGTAGCATGTTTGGCCATTAAGCTGTTTTTTTCCCTTCAACTCATTAAGTCAGCTGCTGGTCCGCATGCCACACTATTGCATGTTTGGGCATTTTCTTTTCTAGCTCGCCCAGCTCTAATCATCGGTTAGCTCCTTTAATACGTTGATTAGTTCCTTCCTAGCGTTAGTGCTAATCCAGCCAGTTAAGTTATTACGTAAGTTGCGCATTAGTTCTGTCCGAAGCTCACGGCTTAGCAAACTTGTCATTTTTCCTTTCCGGTTTAATCCCTGTTAGCAGTAGCGCTAATCACCCGGGTAGTTAGGTTAATGCATTGCTTTAATCGGTAGACATTAGTCCTGTCCGAGCCAGGCGCCGAGCGGTTGCGCTTTAGTGCATGCTACCGTTTTAGGTTAATTAAGGCACATGTCGGCCGGTTGATTAACTCCTTTATCGCAGTGCAGTAGTCCTTAAGTGCTAGCTAATCCGGCCAGTTAACGCCCTAATGGCCGATATCCTTGCACTTCAAAACCTAGTACCGGAAACCTAGAATTATTTCCTTAGTTGGTTCAAACCTAGGATTAATTATTTCAATATTAAACCACGCATGCAATATATATATATGCATCCACGATCAGCCCAAGAATAAATTCCTAACCGTCCAGTAGCGTTAGGGTACCCGTGACCGCCCCCGACTCGTTAGATGAAGATTTTTTAAATTTAGAAGTCTTGCATGTGATTAGTAGAAGTTAGAATTAGGGTAACCCTTTAAACAGTAAATTCCGCGTATGTGGCTTATTCGCATGCAGAAGCCTTTTGAACAACCCTAGTGGTCGACCCCTTACTCCGAGTTGTTCGGACATCCTAGGTTTAGCCCTAGTCGATCGATTCGAATGCCTGTTTAGGATTAAAGCGTTTGCATATAAATAATAGAGATTAGAGTTACGGTTGAATATTTAAGTAGCTAAACCAGCATACGATTTATATAAATATACACATACCTTCCAGGATCGGCCCTAAGCTAAGTTCCCTTTTAAGCAGTGCCATTAAGACATCAGTAACCCCTAGACTCGTTTGAACCAAAGTCGTTAGTTTAAATCTTAACGAGAACGACTTCCCCATTTTAAAAGACATCGTCATTTTATGTGGCAATGTTGCATATGCATGTCGCCAAAATCTCCCTCTGGCCTCAGAAACCTAAGTCATGAAACCGTAGGTTCGAATCTCGAACTTAAATCCGAGCACATGCATCCTCTGCTAGATCGCTGTCCGAAACCCTAAAAACCTAGCTCGACCGTTCTAGGGCAACCACCCTCTTTAATTCACCGTGTATTCACCGTTTCCTTTGTCTTGCTTGTTGTTTGATTTTCTTGAAGTGTTTGGATTGCTTCTTATTCGATGTTTTCTTCCGACGCGTAGTTAGCGGAGTGAGGCACGTGCGTCAGGACGAACCGGGATCGTCCCGCATCAGGAACCAGAACAGGAACTGCCAGGCAAGCAATCTCCCGCCTTGACCATGTTGAATCCTATATTTGCGAAGTATAATTATCTTGATTTCGAAACATGCATGCTATGTTATAAACTGTATTTTATGTAGAAGTAATTATGTCCGATAGATGCATATGGACTAGGGTCGAACATCTGATTCCTTGTAACCCTAGTGATCCGTCGGTCGGTTTCCAACCGACGACATACTAAGGTTATAGGCAGTAGCCATGCTTAGCCCTGCTATAGTTAAAATTTAAAATTTTGTTTTAAACCCGGGGATGGGAAAAATCAAAACCCGCGGATAGCATATGTTATCCGCGGTGATTTTAAATGAGATATTGCCAAAACCCAAAATGGAGACGGAGATGATTTGGATTCGGGTAGGAAGTAAGGTGGTTTGAAGGGAGATGAAGTAGCTGGAGGCTATTCGGTGTTTGAAGATGAACTGGAGTCCTACTCGAATCAGTTAAGGACCGAGCCACCGTGCCTCTAAACCGGTTCCCCAACCGTACGTCCACATGTCCTTTATGGGAAGGACTTGACTCGGTAACCCGCCTAATACTAGGGTTCGGACCATGGGAAGTAAGAAGTACGTGCTAGGTAGTGCATTGGGCCCCTAGAGAATTCTCACGACGCTATTCGTGTCAAAAGTCCTAGATGGTGAGGCCGAGGTGTGGGGATGAGAAATTCGACACAAAGATGAGCTTTTCTCCGTTTGTGGTGTCAGGCTGCCTGGGCACAAACGGAGTTGGGGTAAGTCTCATTTAGCGGGTCCGACTCTAGTATGAAAGTAGGCGAAAGGTCTCGTTGTACAAACCCTGGACACATGCGACGCGTAGCATGCCCAGGGGGGAACTACATCGTGTGGGTAAAGCCGTACAACCTCTGCAGAGTGTTAAAAATCTATTCGAATAGCCGCGTCCTCGGTTATGGACATGAACTGGCACAGCCACACCCAGGCTAGACTAAGTTTTGTTTGCCAACGTGGGCAAAGGGATTAAGGACGTGGCATGATGTGTCCACAGATTTGGGCAATTTAGGCCATGTGTCGGTGGTAAGGAAATTGCCGAAGGAGCCCGCCGTATTGCCGGGAGGGACCGGAATACGGTTAGGTGTTGGAAAACCTAGTTATCGGGTAGGTGGAGCTATCCGGTAATAGGTCGAGAGATGTTTAGCGGTGTCTACCGCATGAGATGAGATGTGATGAGATGTGATGAGATGTGATGAGGTGATTTCTTAAAGTGCTATAGATTTCGAAATGCTTTTACAATCTATTTATGTGTATTTAAAATAAGAACTTACATTTCCGCACAAATTGCAACTTAGGTTAGAGCTATCCCTTGAAATATTCCTGCATGAATTATAGCCGTATAACCCCCCAATGGAATTGCTTGCGAGTACATTCAATGTACTCACCTGGCTTGTTGAATTGGCCAGAGGAGGACGAAGACTTCGATTACGAAGAAGGCGACAGCGACGCCGAGAGTTAGGACGTTTTCCCCCAGTCAGCTGCCTGTTGGTTCGGCAAGCCGATGGGCTATCCACTTCGTTATGAGTTCCGCTGCTGTTTTATTCGGCCAATAGGCCAGGTAATGAACCTCGACCGTAAAAGTATAACCGTGTATTAATAATTCGGTATTGTATGTGAATGCTATCAAGTATTTGTGCGTACTGGCTACTGATCCAGGGACCAGTACGGTAATCACAAATGACGTGTCCGGCCTTAAAACCGGGTGCGCCACACCACCTGGCTGAGTCGGCGCATCCAACCGCTTCAAGCCCGGGCGCACCCGATGTGGGAGTACTCGGGCGCACACGACTCAACCAGGGTGTCGGTCAATGGGCTTCCGGACGATATTTTCATGGAACTCTTGAAGAGCTTGACCAAAGAGCGAACCGGGCTCACCAGGGCGCCACACGTGACTCCCTTTTCTACCGCCACCCCACCGCCATCTGTAAGTGTTTTACATCCCGTGTCGGGTTCTTGTATGTTGTTGTCTTTTCGTTCCTCCTAACTCCGGGTCTTTTAATGCTGCAGACTTTCCTTGGCTTGAACTCCATGCCGCCACTCCCCGAGCAAAGTTCGGCTCCGGAGGCGTTGGACGACGCGGAGGTCGATGAGAAAGCCCCCGAGGGAGGCGTCCAGGTCGACTCGGACTCCGAGTCGGAAGGGGTCCCCCTGACCACCAAACGGAGGCATGAAAACGACGCCTCCGGGTCTAAGACCCCGCAAATGGAGGCGGAGCCGGCTTAGGCGGAGTCGGCCGCCAAACAGGCATGAGCCGTACCCGCCGGTCCCGCGGCTCAAGCTCCGGCTCCTGCTGCCAAGCCGACTGCGCCTTGGCAGGCGCCCGCCAGTTCCTCCGGGGGTCCGCCCGCCCTGGGAAAACCGAAGAAGACAATCCCCACAACCACCAAGTACGAGTCTTTTTGCCTTGCCTCGTACTCCGATCGAAGATGATGCTGAAGTCGATTTGGTTTTTAACGTTGCAGAATCCAAAAGAAGTTCTCCGATAAAGGAGACTCCACAACCGGCACCCCCACGGCCCCGGCTCGGTCCCGCCGCCGGAGTCGGCTTCTCCGACTCCGACTACGGCCATGCCCAGCGCGCAGACGCCAACCGTCCATGCTGTGGCCACGGAGTCAGCCACGGGGGCCGAGTCAATCGAGGCTCCGGCTGCAGCCACACCCATCACGCCGCAGCCTGCAGCACCTGCGCCACAGCCCGCCGCGAACGTGGAGAAGACGCCGGAGTCCAGCGTGGGTGCCGGGTCAACCGAGACTCTGACTGACGACCCGCAACCTCTGCCAACTCCCTCCAGCGAGGCGACAACGGAGCCGACAGCTGCAATCGGTGCCGACCCCTCAGAACCGGTAGGAGGAGCCGGAGTTCAGCTCGTCACCGAGTCTTCTCCAGTGGCCGAGCGAAGCTTGGCCTTGGCTCCGGTGCCCGCGACCGGAGAGTCAGCGCCGGGTTCATCCGGAAGTCTTGTCCCCGCGCTGCTGTTGCCGAGTTACAGCACGGAGGACTTGACGGCGGCGGAAGCAGCCACCAACCGCGTCGCTGCCCTTGGCTCCAAGCTTAGGGAATTTGCCGACGCGGCCAAATCCTTGACGGACTCGGCCGAGGTTCTTGAATCTTCCGTCGGAGTAAGTTTTGCATCTGATTTTGTTTGAGTTCTTAACACTGGGAGCATGATCAATGCACCCAGTGGGTGTAGCCCCCGAGTCTCCAGCCGACTGGTTGAGTCGGCTGGAGACTTATTAATTCGAGTGATGCTAACGAAACTTTTCCTTGTCCAGGCTGCGATCCGGCTCGGCGGAAACGGCCCAGCCCACATGGAGAAGAACGCCTCCCTTGAGAAGGCGTTGGCCGAGGAAAGGGCCAAGAGTCAGCGGCTTGAAAAGAAGTTCGCCGCCATCGGGAGTAAGTATCCGAGTCTTCAGCCCCTTTGCCTTGCAATTTTGCTGGTATTGACTTTCTTGAGTCGGCAGACGTCGAAGCCGAAAATGCCCGACTCCGGAAAGAGATGAAGGCGATGATCCCGATGGCCAAAGCTACAGAAATGCTCGATGCCAAGGTGGCCGAGCTCCACAATGAGTTGCGAGAAGCTCACACACAAATGAAGACCGCCACCATGCTGCAGTCGGAGCATGAAAAGCTGGCGGCGCAGTACGAGCAGTCGCAGGCCGCAAATCGCAAACTACAGGCGGCCATCGACGACTTCGCCAGGAAGTTGACCGAGTCGGAGCAGCGACATGCCGCGGCCATTATCGACTGGGAGAAGCACGAGGGAGAACTCATAGCTCATCTCAAGAAGGCTAATGAAACTCTACTTGATAAGCCCCCGAGTCCTGTATTTCCCTCTTTTTGCACGTTTCCTTGTTCATTTCCTTGCAATAATTCACACCCAGACGCTTGCCCAGAACTGGAGGAGCAGGCAAGGCGGGCGACGCTCTGACTTCACGCACTTTTCGACCAGGCGAGATCAGCTCTTGACGCCTTCTGGACACCCGAGCAGATGTCCAGCTGCGTCGTGACTGTGGAGGACCGACTCCTCCAAGTCAAGAGCTTGGTGCAAAACATGAAGTCGGCCGCCCAAAGCCTATGCGCCAAGCTCTGGCCTGGAGAAGAGCCGGGCTCCAGCATCTTTGCCCTTGCCAACAAGCTGTCGCAAGGCTCGGCGGAGGTGGAGAAGTGGAAGGAGTCGGCAGCCCGCTCGGGAGCCGGCATGGCGCTGGTAATGGTGTTGGCGCACCATCCTGATGCGGACGTTGGCAGCATCTCCGCTGGAGCTCCGCTCGACGCAGAGGGACAGTCGATCAACCCTCTGGAGCTCCTTTCCCGGGTCCGCGCCGCCGCCAGCCGGATCATCGACTTCACTGACCTGGAAGAGCGCGTAGAAGCAACTCCAGAAGAGTAGAAAAATTATCATGTAATATCTCTCGGTATGCCGAGTAGAAAAATGTAAAAAACTGTTTTGCTTTGAATGGAAATGCTTTCAAGTTATTTTGATTTTTTACAAGTTATTTGGTTCGTTTGAATTTGTTTTTTCCGCCGAGTCGAATCCTTTCGCGTGCAGGCCGACCTTTAGCTTTTGCTCTTGCCAACCGGACAGCCGGGTTGCGACTGTAGTTGGGGACGAAGAGTGGGCCTTAGGTACCGTACACGTTTACTTGGACGCTCGTGTAGAAACAAAGTTAGGAGACCCGAAATAACTTGTACCAAGTGATAAATCACCCAGTGGGTTGAGGTAGCTTCCGGGGGTTGCCCGAAGTTAAGCCACTCGGTTTCTTAAACGTAGCCCCCGGGGATGCCCAAGTGAACGTAATTGAGATATGAAAATTAAAGAAACAAAGTGCTTCCCGAGTGCCGCTCGAGGGAAACAAATTTTTATTTATATCGAAATAACGAACCGTTAGAAGTACAAAGTTTAAGTGAAAAAGGGACGCAGCTGAGCAATATTCCAAATCCTTTCGGTGACTGCGCCGGTTGCCGGGTCCTCCGGTCGGTACGCGCCGTTGTGCAGCACCTGGTTGACGATGAACGGGCCTTCCCAAGGCGGAGACAACTTGTGCATGCCCGCCTTGTCTTGAATTAGCCGGAGGACCAAGTCTCCTTGTTAAAGACTCGGCCCCGAGCTTATCGACTATGTTAACGACGCAAGTTCTGTTGGTAAATGGCCCGAACGTGAAAGGGCGAGTTCCCGCGTTTCCTCCAAGAGGTCAAG
Organism: Stipa capillata; assembly: GCA_019208055.1. NCBI lineage: Eukaryota > Viridiplantae > Streptophyta > Magnoliopsida > Poales > Poaceae > Stipa > Stipa capillata. Next base: position 251,107 of record JAGXJF010002758.1, on the reverse strand, counting down.
GTCGTCCTGACGCGCCGACTCGGCATCCTTTTCCACATATGTCGTGACTCGGGGGGAGTCGTGGAGGATGTCACTCGGCAGGACGGTTTCGGCTCCGTAAACCATGAAGAAAGGCGTGTAGCCAGTCGACCGATTTGGAGTTGTCCTTAAACTCCAGAGGACAGACGGAAGCCCGTCAATCCAGCAGCCGGCGGCCCGTTGCAACGGGACTAACGGGCTTGATGCCTTGAAGAATAAGAGCATTGGAACGCTCAACTTGGCCATTGGACTGTGGATGAGCCACGGAAGCAAAGTCGATTCAGATTCCTGAAAGTGCATCCACTCCCATGGAGCTTGGGAGGATGGCTATCTTGCCCCAGAGTTTGGTTTTGATGGTTATTGGCAATCCTCACTTGTGTCTAATGTTTGCAATGAGTGTGAACAGGGATTAGATGGACAGGTGAAAGCTGAAGTGAGACAACTGTTGATGATGAGCTCTAAAAAGAGCAAGGAACTGGGAAGGTCAGAAGGACCAGCTGAGCTAGGCTCCTGAGGCACAGTTGCGAAGAAGCCGAGGCTGTGCTCGAGGGCAAGCGAGGTGATGGTTGCTTGATGGAGTTCAAGGGCCGTGAATGCAAGCTTGATAAGTCCTGGAGGAGCTAGGAAGCTCGTGGATCTGGACCAAGGGTTCGCTGTGCGTCTACAAGGGCAGTCATCTTCGGTGAAGAAGCTTGGAACCAGTGCCAAGGGTCTGAGCGAGCTGGACAGGGACTGTGGCGAGGCCATTGCTCTCTGGTCAGTTTTAGGCTTGTAGTGAGCCGGCCAGAGTTGTGCTCAGGTGCTGCCTGAGGCAACCGAGTCCACCTGAGTTTGGCATCTGAGACTCAGGTGGGTAGCTCAGCTGCGGCTAGTAGGTTACCAGAGGTGCATGTTAGCTGAGTCTCAGACAGGTTAGGTCTGGTGGCTCTTTATCTGACGTGGCATGAGGGTAACGGCTAGCTGCCAGGGACCCTATAAATAGGGAACCTGGGGAGGTTTTCAACCTCAACGTTTACCTAACCTTTGCCTCTTACCCGAAAGCAACCTGTTGAGCAAGAGAGAGCTCTAGGTCTCCAAGTGAGTGTTGCCTGCGTGCATCCATCGTGAGAGAGAGTTGATTAGTGCTTCAGGTGTAGCATTCGAGGTATTGGTTCCTCCAAGAGTGGGAGTGCTCTTGGAGTTGGTGAGCAAGCCAAGTCTTGTGTGGCTGTCACCAAGAGTCTGTGAAGGCGATTTGGGTCTGTCTGTCTTGCTGCGGCAAGATCAAAAGGATTCCACACAAGAAAGGTACTCGAGAAAAGAGCACGATTTGGTGCCGGCTGTGAGAACAGCTTCCTCAACGGAGACGTACTGCTTCGCAAGAAGTAGGAACTTCGGTAAAACAAATCATTGTGTGCTTTACTTTCTGTCTTGTGATCTGCTCTTATTTATTCTGATATCTATGCATGCTTAGATCACTAGAGTACCTTTATCTGTTGCACACTAACTGAGTTTTCTCACCTGAGACTCAGTTAGCTCTTGCTAAAAATAGGACCTTTCCTGTTCACGTCATCTGATGCACTCACCTGACTCTCACACCTGAGACTCAGTTAGCTCTGTGTATAACTTGTTTCACATCAGCTGAGTTTGGTATCTGAGTGTCTGGTGTTTATCTGATATATCTTGCTGAGTCTCAGTTACCTGCATCAGTTGCATATATTCTCTCTAGGATTGATCTATCTCCAGAAGAGAAACCCATTAGGCATTTTAATTTCTAGAGCCGACCTATTCACCCCCCCCTCTAGTCAACTCCTGAGATCCCTTTCAATTCCGTGATCCCGGCAAAATTGGCGGAAGACTTCGGCAGTGAAGTTCTTGCCATTGTCGGTGATGATGCTGTGAGGAATGCCAAATCGGAAGATGACTCCCTTCATGAAGTTGACAGTAGTCGGACCATCAAGTTTCATGATTGGCTTGGTTTCGATCCACTTTATGAATTTGTCCACCGCCACAAGGAGATGTGTGAAACCTCCTCGTGCTGTTTTGAGCGGACCCACCATGTCGAGTCCCCACACGGCAAAGGGCCATGTGATGGGGATAGTCTTGAGTGCGGTAGCCGGCATGTGTGATTGACGGGCGTACCTCTGACACCCTTCGCAGGTTTCGAACGAGTTCTTCTGCATCAGCATGGGCAGTGAGCCAGAAGAAACCGTGACGAAAGGCTTTAGCGACCAAAGCCCGCGACAAAGCGTGGTGGCCGCAAAGTCCCGAGTGGATCTCCTCGAGCATTATTCGGCCTTCTTCCGGCGAGATGCAACGCTGGAAGATTCCTGTAGTGCTGCGCTTGTAGAGCTCACCGTTAATAATGGTGTAAGCTCGAGCGCGGCACACAATGCGGCGCGCTTCGGTCGGATCCTCAGGTAGCTCCTTGCGCAAAAGGTAAGCAAGGAACGGCTGAGTCCAGAGGGGAACGACCGCCAAGACATCTTCCGGGTCTGGGTGTGGCGACCCGACTTCAGATGACTTGGTTGCCGACTCCAGTTTAACGGATGGCCGGTAAAGTTGCTGGAGGAAAACTCCTGGTGGCACTTTCTCTCGAGCAGAGCCAATCCTGGCGAGGGAGTCGGCTGCCTCATTATCAGCCCGGCGAACATGATGAAGTTCGAGGCCGTCGAAGTGTCCTTCCAACCGACGCACAGTAGCACAATATGCCACCATGGTGGGGTCCTTGGCGTCCCACGTCTTCATTACTTGCTGCACCACCAGATCCGTGTCGCCACGGCAAAGGAGCCGACGAATGCCGAGTGAGACTGCAATGCGCAAGCCATGCAGCAGCGCCTCGTATTCCGCCACATTGTTGGAGGCGGCGAAGTGAATTTGTAGCACGTAATTCAACTTGTCGCCTTTGGGGGAGATGAGGACGACTCCAGCCCCCGTGCCTGCGAGCATCTTCGAGCCGTTGAAGTACATGACCCAGTGCTCCAGGTGCACTTGAGTCGGAGGGGACTGGCTTTCGGTCCACTCGACGATGAAGTCCGCGAGAGCCTGAGACTTGATGGCCTTGCGGGGCTCGTAGCTGATGTCATGAGGCATGAGCTCTATCGCCCACTTAGTAACTCGGCCCGTGGTGTCCCGATTGTTGATGATGTCGGACAAAGGGCCATGGCTGACCACGGTAACCAAGTGGGCTTGGAAGTAGTGTACCAGCTTTCGAGTTGCCAGGAACACAGCATACACGAGTTTCTGGTAGTGCGGATAGCGCTGCTTCGACTCGGAGAGGATCTCGCTGACGTAATAGACAGGTCGCTGCAGCTTCTGTACTCGGCCTTCTTCAGCACGCTCCACCACTAGAACAACGCTGACCACATGATTAGTGGCCGCGATGTACAGTAGCATGGGCTCTCCTTCCATTGGTGCAGCAAGAATTGGAGGTGTTGACAGAAGGCGCTTGAGATCTTCGAAGGCTTTTTGAGCCTCGTCCGTCCACTCGAAGGAGTCGGATTCCTCGAGGAGTCGGTAAAAAGGCAAAGCCTTCTCACCGAGTCGGGCAATAAACCGACTTAAAGCGGCTACGCACCCGGTTAGACGCTGAACAGCCTTCAAATCCTTCGGCTTGCCCATCTTGATGATGACATCAAGCTTGTCCGGGTTCGCTTCGATTCCTCACTCGAAAACGATGAAGGCGAGTAGCTTGCCAGCAGGAACTCCGAAGATGCACTTCTCCGGGTTGAGCGTCATGTCGAACCTCCTGAGATTGGCGAAAGTTTTGGCCAAATCAGCCAAGAGGTCCACTGTCTTCTTTGTCTTCACCACAATGTCGTCAACATAAGCCTGGACATTTCTGCCTATCTGGTCATGCATACATTTTTGCATACAGCGCTGATATGTTGCGCGAGCATTTTTCAAACCAAAAGGCATGGTGATATAACAAAAAGCCCCAAACGGGGTAATGAAAGAAGTCTTTATTTGATCTGATTCTTTAATTTTTATCTGGTGATAGCCTGAATAGGCATCCAGAAAACATAGATGTTCACAACTGGCCGTGGAGTCGATAACTTGATCAACACGGGGTAAGGAGAACGGGTCCTTGGGGCATGCTTTGTTTAGGGACGTATAGTCCACACACATGCGCCAAGTTTTGTTCTTCTTAAGAACCAGAACCGGGTTTGCCAACCAGTCCGGGTGAAGAACTTCCTTGATAAACCCGGCTGCAAGGAGTCGGGCGATTTCCTCTCCGATAGCTTTGCGCCGGTCTTCAGCGAAGCGGCGGAGAGACTGCTTGACTGGCTTCGCGTCCTTGGCGACGTTGAGGGAGTGCTCGGCGAACTTACTTGGAACACCCGGCATGTCAGCTGGCTTCCATGTGAAGATGTTTCAATTCTCACAAAGGAAGTCGACGAGCGCGCCTTCCTATTTGGCCTCAAGGTCCGTCCCGATCTGGACCGTCTTAGACGGATCCTCAGGATGGACCTGGACACGTTTGGTGTCCTTGGCCGACTGGAAGGTGGACTCGGTTGCCGCCTTCTTGTAGAGTGGAGCTTGGTCTGGGTCAACTGACGCTTGGATGCTTTCCAGCTCCTGAGCCGCAATCAAGGATTCGGCTATATCCGCGCTGGCGAGGTCGCACTTGTTGGAGCGCTCAAAGTCGCCAGTGATGGTGATGACGCCCTTTGGACCCGGCATCTTCAGCTTGAGGTAAGTGTAGCACGGCCTAGCCATGAACTTGGCGTAGGCGGGACGGCCAAAGATCACATGGTAGGCGCTCTTGAAGCCGACTATCTCAAAAGTCAAGGTCTCGACCCGAAAGTTGTTCGGTTCGCCGAACACAACTTCTAGGGAGACCTGACCCAGGGGCTTGGCGCACTTCCCAGGCACTATTCCATGAAAGGAAGTGCTACTGGGACGGAGCTGGGTCTCCGAGACCTGCATCTTCTTCAGGGTATCCATGAAGAATATGTTGATGCTTGAGCCACCATCCATCAAGATCTTGCGGAGTTTGAACCCGCCGACTTGCGGATCCACCACCAAGGGGTGCTTGCCTAGGTGTGGGACTCGGTCCGGGTGGTCGAGTCGGCTGAATCCGACTGGCACCTCGGACCAGTCCAACCATTGAGGGACCACCGGCGCCGGCGCATTTACTTCGTGACAGCGTAGCTTCCAACCTCTTTTGGAGTCGGATCCTTGAAATATCATGAGTACACCCCTTTGAGGGGGGTACTGCGCGGCGCCGCCACCTGCAGCGGAACCTCCTTCTCCGCCGGCGTCAGGCTCGGGCTGCTTTTCTTCCCGAAGGCGCTGCAGGAAGCTGCACTCCCGGGTTGAATGTCCCGCCTGATAGTTGGCGGTGTTGTGGAAAGAGCAGGGCCTATCGAGGATTTCCTCGAAGGTGAGCTTCGGCGCCTTGCGCTGCTGCCAAGGGCGCTCTTTCTTCCAGCCGCCGTCGCTGCGCTAGGGGCCACGCTCAGTGGCCGCAACTAGGTCAGCTCTGCTGACCCCATCTCCACCACCAGCCTTCCGCTTCGGGGGGTGATTGTCCACACGTTTCTGACCTGAATCGGTGGGGGCTTTGCGGCTTGAGGACTCGGCCTTTGCCTTGTCTTTGTCCTCGTACCGCATGGCTTCCTCACCCGTTGCGTACTTGCTGGCGACTTCCATGAGTCGGCCCATGGTCTAGATGTTAGACCGGGCCAACTTGTGCTTTAGGAGCTCATATTTGACTCCTTGGGAAAAGGCCTGAATGGTCTGCGTTTCGGTGACGTCTTCGATGGAGTTGCGCAGCCGCGTCTAGCGCTGGATGTAGTCGCAGACTGACTCCCCCCTTTTCTTGGATGCAGAGCCACAGGTCTTGCGCGTTCCCGGGGCGTTTGTACGTACCCTCAAAGTTTTTGACGAAGGCCTCTTGGAGGTCCCTCCAGTCATAGATGCTGTCTTCGGGCAAGCTGTTAAGCCATGCCCGAGCCGACCCTTCAAGCATCAGGGGAAGGCTTTGGAGGGCGACACGCTCGTTGCCTCCTCCAATATTGCACGCGACTAAGTAGTCGGCAAGCCAACTTTCCGGCTTGGCCGTGCCATCATACTTGTCGACGCCGCTGGCGATCCGGAACCGGTCCGGAAACGGCTTGGACCGAATCCGCCTGCTAAAACACAGCGGACCGGTAGAGGCGGAGCCACCCGGCTAGTTGACTTCGTCGCCACGACGTTCAGCCCGCAACCGGGCCGCCCGTCGTCCCTCGATGTCATCACGAGCGTCACGGGCATCGTTTGTCCGGGCTCGGAGGGAGCCGGCCTGACGTCGCTCCGCCTGGAGTCGGTTGATCTCCTGGCGAGCATCAGGACGCCGATTCGTGGATCAACTTGGCTGTGACGAACCCACAGTGATAGGGCGACTCGGAGCCGCTGAAGGCCGGCTCCGCGTGGCTCCGGAGGCCAGTCGGTTGCCGACCGACCCGGCCTCATTCTGCTGCTCCACCGCCGTCTTCATCAATGTGACGACTCTGTTGGATCGGTGGCTTCCGACAGAGGGGGGGTGAATGTTGAACTAAAAATATTTCTCAAGATTAGAACACAAAACTATTGATTAGCTATTGTGTTCAAATCAAGGAATGCAGCGGAAAAGCAATCGACAAATGGGTTGAGAAAAGTTAAGCAAAACACAGTCAGATCGGAGGTTCCGGTGTCAAAATATCGGAAGTTCCGACCTTACCGGAGGTTCCGAAGTCACCCCAATTTTGAATGCTCTGGAAAAATCGAAACTTCCGACTCCTGGATCGGAACTTCTGATGTGGATCGGAACTTCCGGAGTAAGAAAATCGGAACTTCCGGTTTTGGAAAAACAGCAGACTGTCGCTCGGTAAAACGTTCGCAGATTTTGATCCACCCCACGGAATTGAACGAAATTTTGCACAGAGGTAGACGAAAGACTTACGGAGCTGTTCCAATTGGAATCACCTCAAAAGCTCATCTGTGCTGAGAGCAAAACCCCAATTTACTAACAGCTGTTCCAAGGGCAAATGAGAGGAAAGACTTGCACGAAATCAAATCAATTGATTCTTAGGACTTGTGAGGAATTTTGATATGCAATCAATATAGAAACATCTCACACGTCCTAGCAATCTATTCCACCAAACAAACCTCAAGAAACAAATCTCCGATCGTATCAAAAGCAAAACCCCAATTTCTTTCTTCTCCTCAAGCAACCTCAAGAACTCAAAAACGTGAAGAACAAGATTGATTCTTGGGTAAGCTTAGATAGACTCACTTTGGAAGTAATCTATCCTTCTTTAACTTGACAAAACAAGAATCAATTCATGAGGGAAGAAGGAGAACGAAAACCCAAAGAGCAAAAAGAGAAAAATCTCACAATCACAAAGGGAGACGCATGGCTTCTCTTGGAAATCTTTTTGTATTGATTTTCGTGGATTTTCTAGTGTTTTTACATGCCTCTCATCTTAGGCAAAGCACTCTCTTAGTGCAGCTCACAAAATCTAATTCAAGTGCTTGAAGGGTTAAGAAAACCCTCATCCTCTATTTATAGTGGGGAGGGACAACCCCCTCTTCCACTCTTGGGCCTCATGTCCCTAATGGGCCTAACTACCTAGCACGCATCTCAAAGCGTCTAAATGGCTTAGCCACCTCTCGATTTTCCTTCCACCCTAAGCTACCAACCCTAAACCGCTTCCGGCCGCCGCCGCAGTTTCTTGGTTGAGCTTCGGTGGTTTTCGCGTTTTTACCAAAACAGCCATCGCACTGACTTGGTCCTCACGTCTCGTCTCCACCGCTTTCTTGTCGTCCACGTACATGCTTTTAAGCCGCACGATGTCGTCGCCATCTCCTTGACCGCATCTCAGCCCTCCAAGCTATCATGCCGGTCCATATGGCCAAACCATCGCCGCACCCAACTCGCACCTGCACACAATAGACCAAGCAAAGCGTCACGAGCACAAGTTTTCCACTTGACCCAAGTCAGCCGAGAAAAGTCTTTCATCCACTCAATTTTTCCTTGAGACAAATTGAGAAACTCAATCAATCAAACATATTGCAAATAGTTCCAACCTTGAATTCATGCAACCAAATATTCAACTCCCTCATAAGACGGCAAGATATTCATCACAACTATTGTCAAAGTCAACATATGACTCACAGACTCGGCGGTGGATCTCTGCCGCGGGACCATCCACCGGGGCCGGCAGCGAGTCGGCTAGAGCGGCAGCCGCGAAGAGATTTTGGGCCGGTGTTTGGTAAACAGGGACACCGTCCTGCTCTCGCCCGAAGAGAGGGGTCCGAACGACTCGGTTCCTCCGGCCGGTTGAAGAAGCACGCCGGTTCGCGCGTCCACGTGAACCGTGGGGCTCATCTTGTTGCCGTTCTCGCTGTTCGAGAGCTGCTCTCTCCTGATCGAGACGCTCTCGCTCAGCAAGGATGGCTCGCCGAGAAGCCTCTAAGGCCATCTCAGCTTCTGATTGCCCATCGATGGGCGTGAGCAGATGCTCGTTCGCGGCCCTGGCCGTCGCGGCCGACGTGCCCGCGTCGTTCGTCGTGCCGGGCCCGACAACATATACCTCAGCTGATGAGGTTTGGCTGTGCGAACTCTCGTCCCCATCGGATTCGGAATCCAAGACGGGGAGGAGAGATTCGGCGCCCACCATGGCGACGAACTAGGAACGCCTCACGCATTTGCCTGGTGCGGAAGGAGATCCGAGCTGGTACTCAGGCTCCGATTCCACCGTGGAGCGGGGAAGCGAATCCTGGAGGTTCAGTTGGCCGAGGGTGTCGGCCACAAAACGAAGGCTTTGGAAGAGGAACTCCGTGCCTTCGGGGTGCGCGGCAAATGACGCGCCACCGGCGATCAGTTTGCCGCCAATCACTGGAGAGGATCCTGCCTGGATAATAGCTCCAATACACGCCGCCCCTACCTTGCGCGCCAACTGTCGTGGGGATTTCGCGGCAATATACATTTCTAGTAGGATTTTTGGGGAGCGCGTGAGGAAGATTCAAGCGGGTTCACACAAGAGGTTTTTACCCAGGTTCAGGCCCTCCAATGGCGGAGGTAACACCCTACTCCTGCTGTTTGTATTATAAGCCTTGTGCGAAAAGAAACACAGAAGGTTGCAGATAATGCCTAGCCTCTAAATCTCTAGAAAAAAGAAGCCGTCCCTTCTGTATGGGGCTCTCGCCTTATATAGGCTGTACATGTGCCGACTCGGCCAGTCGACCGAGCTATAGTAACTGCGTGAATTAATTGATACATTTATTTTACGTAACCGACCGAGTAACGCCAGTCTTCATGCTAGCGAAACGTACGTCTTGATGAGGTTGTAACGCCTTTCTTGATGGCACTCGGACATTGCGTCCGTGTGGGTCTTACTTGGGCCTTCGACCGAGTGGGCCTCCATGGAACTCCTCGAGCCTGTTGGGCCGCCTCGCTGTGCTGGGCCTACCCGGATGGGTTCCCCCCCGTCAGGAGCGAACGGGCATGCTCACCGTTTGTTCAGCATACCGTGCGCTGGTGGAGAGGAAGGGCTTCAATGAAAATGTTGTTAGTAGCTCGTCCGGAAATATTTGTTGGAGGAATTGATAAGGGCAATCGAAGTGCCATAAGTCTGATGATGTGCAATCTATTCAGGCATATACCAGATGGAAGCCAACTGCAAGTAATTGGATCAAAATTAATTCGAGATGGAGCGTTAGACACAATCCGACAGTGGCTGGGCTGGTGCAGTAGCACGTGATTAGAATGGTCTATTCCTAGCTGCATCCTGCAGGAAGTATGTTGGCATTGAGGATCCTTTCACAATTGAAATTCTAGCCTAGAGGGATGCGATGCTGATGGCCAAGCATAAAGGCTATCAAAGGGTGGTGTTGGAGACTGACTGCTTGGTTCTTCGGTCTTCGTGGCATGATAACAAAGAGCAACGTTCAATTGGCTCTCAAGTACTTCGGGAGATGAGGACAATCATCTCAGCCTTCCAGGGATTCAGGCTTGTCTTTGCCAGGAGAGAAACGAATACTACAGCACACCTATGTGCAAGACAAGCTCTTAGTTTATGTAATTCTGTACTGAACTCTGATGTATCCCGGATTTTCTGATTGATGTTTTGCAATCAGTAGTTTGTTCATCTAAGGAATAAAATACCTTGGGTGTTTTATAATAATAAAAAAGTTGTTTCTTTTCACCGTGTGCCGTTGGCGCAAACTGCAGTTGGGCTGCACCACAACGCACATCAACAGACGCTGGAGCCGCATGCACGGAGCCCAGCCGCACCATGCGGGGCTTTGCCAAGCATCCGCCGTTTCTTCCCCCGCACCCACCAACCCTTCTGGGATGCTCCTAGTGCTTAGGGGGTGTTTGGTTGAATTTTTCAGTAGCTTTTCACTAGAAAAAGTTACAGTCAAATCAAACGGTCAGCTTTTCAACAATTTTTGCCAATGATAACTGTGGGTTTTGCAGTGCAAATTCAGCTGTTTGGAAAAGTTGCCTTCTGCCAGCTTTTTGCAATGTGCTGACGCTTCAGTGCTCATTTTCTAAAATATTGTAGATAGTTTGGATCAAACCAAAGCCATAGGTTCACTCTCCCACAACCACAATAACTTTTCCAGACAGCCAGCCAATAGCAGCTTTGTCAACAGCTACAGCCCAACCAAATAGGCCCTTACTTACCTGTCCGGGTGGCTGCCAAAGATGTGCCGGGGAGGTGTTTTGGTTAGTGTCCTGAGATCATACCCAAGCCAGGCACTGAAATTGTTCGCCTGAGCCCGACCTGTTCTCTCGCCACCATCTCCCCTTTTCTCTTCCTTTTCCTGTGCTGGTCTCTTCATGGACTCGAATGACCGAACACAGCAGAGACAAGCGTGGCGTGCGGGCCCCCCAAACCCCCCAGGCGAAGTGTTGTCGGTGCCCTCTGGAGTTAACGGCCAGTTGGATCCGCTACAGAACATACGCCAACGACAAGGTGGACTGTGGATTTGAAGGAATACGAGGTTGGTCACACCTAAATGATGTGTATGATCACAGCGTATTTCTTGGATCTACGCTTTCGTGATTTAGAGGTGTACTTTCTCTTTTATGTTTGCTCTCGCTTCCAACCAAACAGCAAATTCCAGATATGCCTAGGCAGCAGTTTTTGCCAGGCACGTTGTCCAGGCCTCCAACCAAACAGGCCCGAGATCCCGCGGGCCCGCGGCATAACGTCGGGCTGCTGCACATCACTCCGCAGCCCAGCGGATGGAGTGCTTCCCGTAGGCCTGGGCTGGCACGGGGCTGCAACTCACGGCACAGCACATCGATCGATCTCGTAGGTACCTGGGCTGATCACTACATTATGCCAGGCTAGAAACCATGCAGGTATGACAGCTCTTGTACTGGCCAGCCCAGAAACCCAGCAGCCCAATACCATTTCGAGGTTCTTTTAATTTCTGATGATCATATGACTAAGCGCATACATTGATTACAGGATGATTTTGCTTGCGATCCGAACACCAGATTGTACCACAATTACCAAGATGTCTCTGCAGTAATTAACATTATCTTGGAAGAAAGTGGAGGTGACAAGTAGCTCGTCGGCCATTGCAAGCATAAAGGCTTTGAGCTTTTTGACACTATAAGCCGGCCCTGGGAAAGAAAGCCGACGAGCGATCTTAATGAGATTTCATTCCCTCGAGTGCTGCAGGAAAAAGAGGGATTTGATGCCCATTTGATGCGCTGCGTGCTTCAGATTTCTTGTAAAAGCTGTTGCTATGGTGGAAATTGAATAGCCAAGCGTGGATTCTGCACGTGGAGCAGTTCGGCCTTTTCGCGGATTAGAAAAATATATTACAAGGGGGATCGGGGAAGAACACTGTAATCTTAGTGATTCTGTTCAGGTGTGAAACCTATCATGGAAAAGGACAATCCTAAATTAGGCACCTGGTCTATGGTTGATTAATTTGGAAGAGATCGTACAGATCATCGAAAACTATTATTGGCCTTGAGGTGCACAATCAGAATCCAAGACTTGTTTTTACCTGCATTAGCAGTTCGCCATTGTCCATCCAGAGGTCTAGTTGATCTTTAAATCCATATGATTTTGCACAGGTTTAGTTAGCTTTTTGGGGGCTAGGTTTGGTTGATCAGTTCATCTCCACTTAATTTTGTTAGTGTGCTGGGTTGCAGAGTTTCCAAAGGTTGTGGCTGCCTGTTTTGGTGTCTCCAACCAGCAAAAAACTGGCATTTCTCAAAGGAAGTTTCTACACAGCTATGCAGAAGGCATCTAACAGCAGTCCAGCACCGCAGGAAAACATTCAGATTCTCTCTCCATCCTGCTGATGTATCCGGCCGGGAGGAAATTCTGTTCTCGGAATCTGCAATTTACACGAGAGGCTGCTACTGATGGCTGGAAGCAAGCAGGTAGTTTCATGTTCTGTCACGAGTAAGTATTGCCCTTGCACTCACATAACATATTCCTGCATACCAAAGCTAGCTTCAGGCAGGTGTCAGGGACCTTTAGTTTTCCTGTCTGCTGTGATCGATTTGAACAGCTCCATGAATGCCTCGCCTCATTCAGTTCATGTTCTCTAGGAGAATAATGGAATAACGCCAATATAGGATTCCCGGCCCAAAATGCTTGCTTGCCCCCCCAGGGAAACATCCGAGGTGTGGGTACTGGGTAATGAACCAAAAATGGAATAACAGGCAATACCTCACTTTGATCCAAGATATTAGATATACAATCAGGCGATGATATTAAGTTTCTTCTACTCTTAAAGGCCGGGAGATACGTTGCTTGTGTATCACCTCGATGCAGGTTCAAAGTAATAGAACCCTCCCATTGTAAAAAAAGAAGTTCTTCTACCGTAAATAACAGAGAACACTGTGCTTCCATGCTTTTCATCCAACCCTGCCATCTCATGGTAAAGACGTACAGTACATGATCGCCATTGAGTAGCACCCCTTCTCAGAGAGACTCGTGCTGACCGTTCCTCCCCTTGCAAATCTCCCATGCCGTGAGGATAAAGATGGATCCAAAGGGCCTTCGCTCCAGCCTTTTCCTAGAAATCTGGATACATCTTTCGAAACATGAACACACATTGCTTTTAAAAAAACTTAAGCTTGAAGTATATACTCTTAACTTGTATAGTAGGGTTGATCAGAACAGTCTCTAGGGCTAGTACTTATCTATGTTCTCTCTCCTGTAGTTGGCCTACTAGGCACCGAACGATCCTTGTGGCTACCACATGGAGCTAGCTGACGAGCTGGGACTGTGCTGTCCCCTACCCCTTTTGTGCTCGTGGGTGGATATCCTCGGTAGGCTTTGGACCGGCCGGGAGAGTGGTCTCAGCATGCATGATGACCTTTGTTAGGTAGCAGAAAACTTTCTCCAAATGGCAAGACTTAGCTCGTCATTGTTTGACATGCCATTCTAGTTCTACTAGTAGTAACAATAATGTAATGCTAGTCAACGAGCTCTTCCTTTTTTTTCTTCTGTTGCGTTGCCTTGCCTGCGTGGGGAGTTACAAGCAGGGCCGGCTCTGGGCCTATGCTGGAGGGGCGACCGCCTAGGGCCCAGGATTTTCCTTTAGGCTTCAGTATAGACGTATAGCACAAAGGCCTGCAGTGCAAGCTCTGGCTAGTGCATCCCTAATCCCTTGAGTCTAGATTGCTAATCTCCCCTGCTAATCTCTCTGACCTTTGGACTGCCGCACCACACGACGGACGCGAGGGAGCTTGCACCACCGTCCGGCGTCCGCGTCGCAGCCTCGCAGGTCATGCGGCTGGCCGGCTGCAGTGCCATCTGGGCCTGAGTGCCATTTGCTGATTTGCCTAATTGGCTAATTGCCTTTGCTGATTTGCTGCAGTAAGTACATGCATGACTATTGCTCCTAGTTCATATCGCAGATTTGCCTAATTGGCTAATTGCCTTTGGATCTGAAGTCCTTGGATGATAGTAATCTATGAAAATGTTGTACTATTTTTGCAAAAGCTTTTTCTCGTGATAACTCGTCTGATGTTGATCTTGATGATTTTTTCTCTGAATTAAAAGTGATGCAAGTAACTTTGCCAGATGATTTGATGTCAGCGTCTGAAATTCTTCAGTTTGTTACAGCCGTGGATTGCTATCCAAATGTCTCTGTTGCCTATCGGATCCTCTTAACTGTACCTATGACTGTAGCCTCAGCTGAAAGAAGTTTCTCTAAATTGAAACTACTGAAAAATTGTTTGAGGTCAACTATGTTACAAGAAAGATTGAATGGCTTGACTATGTGCTGTATTGAGAAGGATATCTTGGACAATGTTGATCTTGATATTGTCCTTAATGACTTTGCAACAAGAAACGCCCGAAGAAGCTTTTTGTGAAGCACTGAAGCATTCATGTCGATGGAGTCATTGAAATTTAGTTATTATTTGAGGTAATCATACTAGCAGGCCCTGTATACTAGTTCCATTTTGATATTCTTTTAGTCTTTCTATCGTAATATGACATTGCTCAACAATTATTATTAGACATCTCAAACTAAGATTGTGTGGTTGGAAGTTAACTCTTAATACTTTACAAGTGAAATTAGACACATATATGCATATATACCTATATACACATACATATATATAGCCTTAAGGGCTCATGTCGTGGACTTCGTCCTAGGGCCCTCCAAAACATAGAGCCGGCCCTGGTTACAAGGTTCAGAAACAGCAGTTGCATCTGTTGTCTGCGTCAAGAAGAAGAGGGAGCAGCTGCTTTGGTTTCATTCGGAATGGGGCCTTGTCACAACGACGGGAAAGCACTCGATCGATCTCTGCCTTTATTTTTGCTAGCTTTCTTCGAGCATTATCAGGGTATGCTTTGATCAGAGACATGAACCTTGCAACGGCAGGTCTTTTCCACGTAGAGTCGCCTACGATTTGTCTCCCAGATTAAGCAGAAAGGATTGTTAGGTAGTAGGGTTCTGTAGCCAACACCTATGGTGCCTGTTTACTTAATCTTGTCAACTCAACACCAGAGTAGCCAATTAATATCAGGAAGTGCTTATATGCTTTTCAATGAGATAGTGCACGAATCAGGAAAGCGATCCAGGAGTTGCTTTGTACCTAACTAGTATTTAGTAACTACCGCAGTTTTAGAATCTATGTGTTTTTTTAGTGTTGTATAGAAGCACTTATCTATGATATTTAATTACCTCGACAAGAAACTTGACGTTTTTACTGCAATTGGGCAGTGACAAACTGACAGTACTAGTTGCAGCACCTGCATTCTGCAAGGTTTCAGTGGAATCGTACATCGGCAAATTCAAGAGCCAGTCTACTACAAAAAAGCTGAAGGGAACTATGTGGAACATTATCCTGCATTTCAGTGCTTGCAAAGTTAGGGGCACCCAAAATATTTCCAGAACAACATAAGTGAGGCAAGACCCATCACCATTTGACTGCTTATTTTTTGGCTAGTCTCCTGACTGCTTGCCCCATCGCTTGACCTTTACATAGAGAAGTAGTAAGCCCTACAAGCACCGAGGAGATAAATGTGCACGTCCAATCTGGCAAATTCTCGAGAAGGATATATTTGTTTTTTGGTGTTGAAGGATAAATTGTTTTCTTCCTTCAGTACTACACCAGACTTGCATATCCTATTGTGACTACCCAAAAAAGGCTTCAAAGTATTGCATAATTTAAACAATCATTTCAGTGCCACTTCAAAAAGCAGGGAGAGGATGCAACACCATGTGAAAGTGAGGGCACCAAGAATTCCTGTGCCTTTTCTTGCTACTGAAATGCAGCTATTGGTTGTGCATGTATGCCTTTGAGATAAGACACGCACAAAAGAAAAACTCCTACCCCTAACATTGATTTACACAATGCAAAGACCCCCTAAGGGAATTGTAAATGGGGGCATTTCGCCTTTTTCAGCCCCACATTAGGGGAAACAGGTCAGATATTGTTGCTTTTGTCATTAGAACCCTCGTTTGGCATATCTGAACAGAAATTTCCAATGATTAAGCTCTCCGTTGGCCTCACCTTTGGCATTGCTTCCCTTGTGTCTACTACCAACGTAGCATCAAGCTCAAGTGGTAGTATTCCAACCAGTATTTTGGGTCACTGCTCTACGAATGAGAATATTATATATATTTTTCATAACTATATATAAAGCTTTTATTGTATAACCAGGTGCAATTACGTCCACGTGTTATTTCACTATGTAGCTATAGTATGAGAGTATATAACACCAAATATGTAGTATAGATACTGCTTTTTAGGTGGTACGTATATTATTTTTTGATATACTCTTTTTTGTGTGCAAATATGAAGACATTTAAAATTATGCTAAGAACTATGGACTAGCAATTTTTTTCAAGTGACTTGTATTGGAGTATATTAGAAATAGTATGTAGACATATACAAAGTGATAAAGTAATATATATCACAAAGTAGTATATGACACGTAAGTGTAACTATACACCTGCTTGTAAGATGAATTTTTAATATACATGAATATAAAAAATGTTGAAGCTTATTGAGGGCCAGGCAGTTGCCACTAGTTCATTGTTACAACTGCCTTTCAGTTACACTTTCACGTAGGGTCAACTCTACTGGTAAATGCAGAAGAATCTGCTTCTCTGATTAGTATATATATAATATAATAGCGCAATAACCGTCACAGAAGCAGCCTTATCATCTGAGGCAGGCTGCCTGTGCAAAGCACTGAAATTTACTGTAACAACAGAGAAAAGGTAGGATGGATCCTCATCTCAAGCTTACCAAGAGGAAGCACCATTCACCAGATAGGCAGGGTAGTACGTACTAGATAGATTTAAGCACTCGTCGGCAACCCTACAAAAGCAGCCATGCATGGAGTGCTTCAAGTGTTAACGCCTGAGGTAGAAGGACATCTCATTCAGAGATTAGCCAACTTTTTTCTCCTTTGAAAAACGAAAGCCAGAATCTAATCATGCCACACTAAATTCCCTTCTTTTTTTTTAACAGAGACCAAGACAGCAAATTTCACATATGAGGTGGATCACACAAAAGATGCCCCAGCTGCACTGCACGCAGCAGAAGGTGGCAAAGGAGAAGAAAAGGACCGGGTGCAGAGGGGCAAGCAAGGAGGAGCAAGAACATGAGATAGAGAGGAATCTGCCGAGCCCATTGGCCACGAAGCGACCGCGGCGGTTGTAGGGCCGTCGCGCTGCGTGGCCTCTCCTCTCCGCTCCACTAATCTCGGTGTCGATAGGAGGGCTCCCCACTTAAGCCTGCCATAACCCATAGGAAAAGGGGGAGGCTTAAAGCCCTAGAGCTTTTTCCGTAATTGCACGATGACAAGCACACGCCCCCGCCAACCCCGAGCACCCCCAATGGCGAGGCCAAGTACATCGATCGCATTATTGCTTTTTGCATTATGAGGGAATCCACCAACCCAGGCGCCGTGTGATGTCTGATTCGTGCCTCTCCCAATTACTCTTTCGTTCGTTCGTTCCCCTAAGCTGTCATCGCTTTCTCGGCGCGAGTGCTCGGGTGAACAATTCCCGTGCCCCCGCCCAATGGCCACTCGGCAAATATTTTACGCCCCCGGTGCGGCCTTTCTACGCGCGCACGGCACCGCCCACCTTTTCTTTTGCTCCGGCTACTTCTTCCAATTCCCTGCCCCGGCCGCGCGCGCCTGCGTCTGTCTACCTGCGGTTCGCGATGCGCGCGAGCGCGCGCCGCGGGGATCGACGCCCTGTCTCTTCTGCATTGGCCCGTGCGCGCGTCCCTTCTCGTTCTCCTTCTCCCGCCGCATCGGATGCGAAAGCGTGCCAGTGCGGGTGCTGCTAGCTTTGCCTTTTCGCTCTCCCTCTGAACGGCGCGGGGCCCGGCCGTCGTGCTGTACGTGCTCGTGTATAGGCAGCCGGCACGCGGCGGGGCAGGGAGGTGCGGAAATGTGCAGCGCAAAAGGCAGCCGGGTTGGGGCTGGAACAGTCTATCGACGGTCGCGTCGTGTCGGCACGGGGATGGGCCGG
The DNA here is from genome assembly GCA_019208055.1 of Stipa capillata. Lineage (NCBI taxonomy): Eukaryota > Viridiplantae > Streptophyta > Magnoliopsida > Poales > Poaceae > Stipa > Stipa capillata. Next base: position 233,152 of record JAGXJF010002758.1, on the reverse strand, counting down.
GCATGCCGTTTACGGCCGATTCCCGTGGAGGCCTCACCGCGACAGGCGACAGCCACTCCTCCGATGGGCACCGGCCGCTCCACGCAACGCGCGAAATCTCGCGAGCGAAAAGAAGGCTCTCTCCCCGGCCGGCGGCCAGTGGCACGATCGAGGGGCGGCGCACGGGGGTGACGCGTGCCTGCCGGTGCAGCTTCTTTTCCGCCGCGTGCGGCGCCGGAGGCCACTTTGCCACGCGACGGAAATGTTGAGGCGAACCGCGTGGCACGGCCTTTCGGGGTTACCAAATGGAGCTGGTCGATTTGTGAGTCGTGGCTGCCGCTAGCTAAGCTGCCTGCTGGTGACCAGGATTCGACCGACAATTTTCATTCTTTTTGTTGAGGGAATCCTCATTTCATGTGACAAGATTGCCACCACAAGGGCACCGGGCCGGGGAAGATTGATGGACATATCGAGGGAAAAAAGAGGGAAGCGAATAGCACCGGTGCTTTGCGCAGAGATTTTAAAGAGTATTCTTCAAGAGTGTGTACGTAGTTACGTGTACGGGTAGGAAATTCGTTATATATTCTTTCTAGATTAAATTGGCTAATAAGAGATACATATCAAGTAATTTTATACTACATAATTCTATTGTTGCTAAAATATAAAGGTGCAATGTTCAAGTCATGTGTTTATCTCTAAGCACATGTGAATGCCACTCAGCATGCTTAGGAACGAACTCGCGCGTGTGTGTATTTGTGTACTGGTGCGTGTGCACGTGTATCTATCTCGCAATCGTAATTTTTATATAAGTCAAAAGTACATGCTTAATTAGTCAAAATACATTGAGAGCAAGGGCAATTCTGTATCCAGGATTTGGAGATTTAAAATACATGCTTGATAGGTGTTTTTGACTAAAAGTATTTCTTTCTAAGCAACTTTTGTCAAACTTCATTCTTATTTAGTAACTTGAACAACTACTTACTGATCAAGCATTTATTTTAAAATCTTTAGATCCTAGATACAAAATTGCCGTTGCTCTCGAGAGCAACGGATTATTCCACTTAGTGAGTCTATGCTTTCTCTTGTAGTTGTTCTGCTATAAAAATCAGAAATGATAGAAGTTTAACTGTTTGCACACCCCTTCGAGTATCAACCAAACATGCCAGGATGCTTCATTCGGTACGTGATAAAATATTATAATATCGCGTGCTGTACAGCTGCTTTGTAGAGCTTGCACTACAATAGAAATCATTTGTACAGACGGTTCGAAACCCCCGTACGGGACGGTTTTTCGAACCGTCTGTATGAAAGAGTCTGTATAAATCAGGTTTGTACAGACGGTTTTTGAACCGTCTGTACAAATCGATTAGTATAGACGATTCCAAACTAGAACCGTCTGTACTACTCGATTTATACAGACGATTCTAGTTTGGAACCGTCTGCATTAGCACAGACGGTTCTAGTTTGGAACCGTCTGTACTACTCGATTAGCACCAGTCTGTGATGTCGTGTTAGAAAAAAAATATGGCCCCACGCGCCATGTGCCTAGTCTTCAACCGCATCTCATCCGGCCGTCCGCGTTGTCCCATCCAACCACTGGAATTAAATCGCACAATATGCTTCCAGCGGGATTCGATCCCGCAACCTTGCGTTGTCCAAGCAAGGGGAGTTGCCAGCTGACCTAAACTGAGTACGCGATACAAACTGAGTAGCTTTCCTCTTAACTAATCCCTACGAGTAAGCGGGACGCTTCTAGTACAGACGGTTCTAAATTTGGAACCGTCTGTACAAATAGCACAGACGGTTCCAAGTTTAGAATCGTCTGTACTGTTAGATTTGTACAGACGGCTCCAATTTGGACCCGTCTGTGCTATTTGTACAGACGGGTTTCAAATTGGAGCCGTCTGTAATGTAGCACCGAATGCTAGTTTTAGAGTCCAGATCCAACCCTAGTTTGAGAGGTTTTAGTAAAACGGCCGTAACTTTCTCATACGGAGTCCATTTTAGGTCCACGACCACTCAAATCGAAGCTAAAGACGAGACGCATCCGAAAATTCTACATGTGTATACACCTGTACGCATCTTGACCCTCAAAATTTGGTTTCTAAGTAGAACTTTTTCACTTCGGAAGTTTTTCCGTTACTTTTTTTGATCTTGCAGAGGGCATATCTCCTACACCCGGACTCTGAATTGTGTGATTCTTATTTTCCTGGTTAGCTTGAGCCGAGGACTTGCTCTCCACTTTGATCATAGCTTTTGCCGAGCACTTTCGTCGAGGTGCCATTTTCAAAATCTTCGATTTCGGGCCGGGATTTCCACTAGTCGTTTCGTCGACTTTCTCGGAATTGGCTCAAAATTTGTGGAGACGTAGAGTTTGGCCTCCCGCTCACAGCCGTGAAAACCGTTCGACAATCGGGGCTCTCAAACTCCCTCCCCGACGCTGCCACTTTCCTACCACGGCAAGGAAATCTGCAGTTTTTGCTACCGCGGCAGCAGCCTATCAACCAGTCTTGCTTATCTATTTGTACAGACGGTTCTAGTTTAAAACCATCTGTACTATTAGATTTGTACAGACGGTTCCATTTGTATAGACTTTGAACCGTCTGTACTGTTCCATTTGTATAGACGGTTCCAAGTTTAGAACCGTCTGTACTGTTTACAGACGGTTCCGAACTTAGAACCGTCTGTACTGTTCGATTTGTACAGACGGTTCTAAGTTTAGAACCATCTGTACTGTCCACAGATTTGTACAGACGGTTCCGAACTTAGAATCATCTGTACTGTTTGATTTGTACAGACAGTTCCAGTTAGGACCCGTCTGTGCTATTTATACAGACGGTTCCAGTTTGGAACCGTCTGTACTGTAGCGTCCCGCTTGTTGGGAACCGCTTGTACTCATTTTCTCAGACGGTTTTCTTTTGGAACCGACTGTAATACTATTTGTACAGACGGTTTCAAAAATCCGTCTGTACAGGGGCGTCCCGTTAAATCGTTTTTGTAGTAGTGTTGGTGTTTAGTTAGTTGCTTCCTAAGTTTGCAATCAATAAGAGATATTTCTTTGAATCATAAGTGACAACCGCAGTGGGAATGTTAGCTAAGAAAATCCAGACAAGAAATATAGAAGGTTTGTACTTTTGTTGCTCCTGCAGATGTTTGGGTGATAATAATAGTTTTTCATAGTTCACCCATTTATTTATTCTTCATGATGATTCGAACATAAGCCTAAGAGTCGTTACTCTAGAATCTCCTAAAACTTGTAATAATCATACTTTGTTTAGGCTGTATGCATCTTGTGAATGCAGAGGCTTGAAGAAATAAGAATTTAATTTCCTTTTCAAAAAGACTGTTAGATAAAAAATAGTTAAATATAACATGATATGCCAAAAATGCTTGAACCTTCTTCCAAATTGCTTTTCCGTGACTGGTTAGGTAAATAAAGCATACACTGACCGCAAATACAACTGCAAAGTGTATCCGCGAACCACGGAGCACCGGTAAGGACAATGTACAATGGGGAAAGTTAGTCGTTTTTTAGTGAAATGATGTAGGATAATTGTTTACTTAGAAGAGAGAGAAATAAGAGAGAGATGCATGCATTCCATTAGCTAAGGGATAATCCCTTCAAGTCTAATAGAAGGTTATCTTCTCCATTATATGAGATGTAATCATTTCTTCACTCTTTATATAATTTCATTTAATCACCGAATACTTTTAATACATGCAAGCATTAAGTGTTAGAGATGACACTGAGAGAGAACCTGAGAGAATTAGCATGAAATCTGCCCTTTAGGTGCAATATATGCAATCTAGTTGCATGAATATTCAAAAAGTCACAAAAAATTCTAAGAAAATTTGACAATATTAACACAAGATCTATCTAGCATGTTACAAAATTTCAAAACCAAACTCGATTCACGCGTCGAGAAATAAAAAAGACAAATTCTTGTGTGAATAGTAGCTAATTCAAATTCTACTATTTATCTACTATTCAAAGCAACATTTGTATTTTTTGTTTCTCAATGTATGGATTGAATTTTGGTTTGAAATTTATGACATACAAGATGCATAAAAGTTTCAAAAAAATTTATGACTTTTTGAACATACCATTCGACGAGATTGCACATACGCGTCTAAAGGGTAGATTTTATACAAATTGTCTTCGGATAACCTATTATATAATATATTTTTATTACTATCTCTAGATGATATAGAAAATAGAAAAGAAGACAACTTTTCCGACCAGTATACATGTCCTAGCATAGTAAAATCCTAATTGAGATGCGTTCAGATAATACATCTACCAGTTGATCATCACGTGCTCTAAACCATTGCCCACTAAAAAAGCACATCCTTTCAGAATTTTTGAACTTTTATCCCTTACGAGACTGAAGATCGACTTAACAAGCGCCTAGATAACTAATAATAATTTTTCTAACCAGAGAATAAACAAAACCAGCAGAAAAGCAACACGCTTCATGTTCCACTTGATCAAGACCGGTCACGACTCACTTCAGTTCTTATTCCAAAGCAAAACCATTTTCGTCCCACAGAGCCTACTCAAGTATCGGGGAGCCTTTGGATTCAGTGAGTCTATCTTTATGAGGCAAGATAAGTTCCTCCTATATCACTTAAATTAAACTTAATTTTATTTAGTTCATAAATAAAAGAGAGCAATTATGGTATAATAATTTTTATCGATCAATCTCTCCTTATTTTCTATGTCACTTTTATTTACTATATTCATGTTCCTGTATTTGTCTTCTTTTTTGACATCATCTACGCTCATCCGCTCTACATCCCTAAAATCGGACTCGCTAGCAAAAGTTATAAGATACGTCATCAGCACAACGTTCCACCACCAAGTCTCCCATAGGCTAATTTGGCACGGGACGGGAAGGTAAAGATCCGATGAGCACGTGAAAAATGAGTTCTTGATCAATCGAGATTCTATTTTTATATTTTGATTTGGCGTTTAGATCCGTTTCTTTTACCCATGTGCAAAATCCACAAGCAAGGAAGGTAAAGATTCAATGAACACGTGAAAATGAGTTTCTTGATCAATCTAGTTTTCATTTTTATACTTTAATCTGGCATCTAGAGTCGTTTCTTTTAACCATGTGCGAATCTTCAAACAAACATTGCCGACTGAAGTCACCTGCCAATGCCGATTGTTTTTGTTATTGAATCAGAGACTTGATAATCACATGTGATGAGATGATACACGCATGCACAAGCACATGTCATCACTGACGCCGTCGACCACCCTAACGACAGCCACGCCAACGCGAGTTGCGCCTCCTGCACGACAGTTGGGCCAGCGGACCTCGCCAGCAGTGCCAGCATGCTGCCGCCAGCCTCCCATGTCTGCATGGCCCCACCGCCTCCCCGCCACCAAGCACGATAGCACTGCTGGCCCGCACGGTGCCTAGCCCTGCGCTGCCGCACAGCCGCCACGGTTGCTCCCCCTAAAAGGGCTTGGGCAGTGTGGCGGCAGGCTGGGCTAAATGGGCTGAAAGCCCATGGAGGAGGTGGGAAAATAAAAAAGAAAAACAAAAAGGAAAAGGAAATGGGCCGGCAACCCAGTTAGCCCACGCACTCAATCGGGCTAGGCTGAGTGCCGCTTGGTCCCAGCGATTTTGCGGATAAGTCCCTGGACATTGTAGAATTAGTAGAAAATTCATATTCCAGCATAAATAAAAACCTCGAGATTTCATTTTTTAGTCAATTTTTGATTTTTGGCAATTGCTTAACATGCTTTTAATGATTACATATCTTTATTTATATGTTTTATTGCTTTTGAATAATTGTAATTTTAAATATTGCTTTCAATCTTTAAGTATTTCACATATTGACATGTTTTAAATATTAAAACACTGTGGATCGGCATGAAGCTTGGAGGGCGGAGATGCGGTCGGAGGTGGCAACGACATCATGCGGTCCGAAGCGATCACTTAGGGAGAAGGCAAAGGTTGGAGGCGAGGCGTGACAACCAAGTTGGTGCGAGGGCACTTTAGTAAAAGTGTAGAAACCACTGAAGCAAAACCAGAGAAATCGTAGCGGTGGCCGAGGATGCGGTTTAGTGTTAGTCTTGTGGTGGTAGGAAGGATTGAGGGTGAATAGGAGGCTTAAATGCTTTGGGACACGTGCTAAGAAACCTGCTCTTAAGTGGGCTTTAAGGCTAAAGTGGAGAGGGGTATGCCCCCTCCACTATAAATATGAGATTGAGGGTTTCTTAACTCTAACCTTTTTGTAAGAGCTGCACTAAAAAGTGCTTTGGCTTGAGATTAGAGGCTTGTAAAAACCAAGAAAATCAATTAAAAAAGAGTTTCAAGAAAAGCCTATGTGTTCTTGAAATTTTCCCTTTCTCTCTCTTTGGATCTTCATTTCTCTGCATTTTCTCGTGAATTGATCCTTAGTATGACAAATAAACAATGGGGAGATCATCTCTCTACTGATCCCATCCAAGCATACCCAAGATTTTATCTTTTCCCTTCTCTATTTTGAGTTTTCTTAGAGAAAATGAAAGTTCTTTGGATTTCAAAATTAATCTTTGCAAATTTGTGATCCAATGATTTGAGCGATGGATTACGTTGCTATGTTGTGTGAGAGGGTCACCATATCGATTTCATATCAAGAATCTTCACGAGCACCTAGAAATTAGTCATTTGCATTTCGCCAAATCTTTAAGGGCTGATTTGAGGGATTAGGAAAAGGTGGGGCTTTGAAAGATATATATTGGGATCAACCCTTGATTTAGCATCACAAGACCCTTCTCTAACCCCATGCAAATTTTTATCAAGATTGGATGGAAGGATTTTGAGTTCTTGCGATTTTCCTCGTGTCTTTCTAAACTGCTTGGTTTTGGTTTAGCTGGTAGTAAATCAAGGATTACTCTTAGCACAAATGATATTTTTATATGATTCCAATTGAAACAGCTGTGTAATCTCCTTTTCTAGCACTATGCAAAATTTTACTCAATTACGGAGTAGATTAAAATCTGCACGAGTTTCTTCGAGTGACAATCTGCCTGTTTTTGGGAACTCGGAGACTCTTGAGAATTTTTTGGAGACTCCGAGATTGGTCTCTGTCCTTCTTGAATTAGACTTTCAGACTATCCGAGATTTTCTTGGAGACTCTGAAATTGATTTATGTACTTCTTTAATTGGATTTTCAGACCATCCGAGATTTTCTCGAAGACTCCGAGATTTTTTCGGTGACTTTGAGATTGCTGTATGTCCTTCTTGAGTTGGATTTTCAGACCATCTGAGATTTTCTCGAAGACTCTGGATTTTACTGGAGACTCTAAAATTGCTGTCTGTCCTTCTTGAGTCGGATTTCCAGATCATTCGAGTTTTTCTCAGACACTCTGAGATTTTCTCGGAGACTCCGAGATTGCTCTTTGTTTTCTTCTGAGTTGGATTTCCGGACCATCTAAGATTGTTCTATTTAAAATCGACTAGAACACTCCTAAATTTTAAGTATATTCACGCAAATGGTTCCCATGCAGAGACAGATGATGAAAATGGTAAAGAATACCTACTCATCACAAAGCGCAAACAAAATGGAAAAAGGTCATTAGAGAAACTTTCTTCTTTTGACACTGGGCTATACTACACTAGAAGTGTAACACCCCCTTTACACTACCTTTAAGACTATATTTAAATACTCTGAATTATTTCATCTATGACATGATAGACTTGGCCATCCCGGACTTAGAATGATGGGAAATAGAATTAACAACTCTAATGGTCATAATGTTAAGGTGAAGAACTTCCCACGTTAATAAGATTTTGCACGTCCTGCATGTGCCACGAGAAAATTAATCATTAGGCCATCCGTTTTAAAAGTGAAAGATGAAAACCCTACTTTCCTAGAACATATAGAATGAGACATTTGCGATCCTATTCAAACCGGTCAAGGTTTTTAATGATTATTGTATGGCAATGAGGATTAAAGTTTAGCACTTAGTACCATAATGGTTTGGCAGAGACAGTAACTAAAAGAATTAAATTTATTGCCCGACCACTCTTGTAAATTTGTAATTTACAACAATACGTTGAGGCCGCGCAGTGCTGCACACTGCAAATCTATTACTATATTAATTATAGACTCTCTAGAAATTCCCACGTTAATCAAAAAAAGAAAAATATCTAACCATGAATCTGGTGGGACCGAGTTATAATGGTTCAGATTGACTCAAATAAGAGTTCATGCTACTTAGTATTCATATACAAACCTTGGGTCAGATTGACTCAAATACAAGTTCTTACTCCTTACTATTCATAACCCTGGATTTAAAATAAAAAAGTAAGTAAACACTTGTCCTGTACAATTGCACAAGGTGACGACTAGTCTCATTAATTTTTAATCGTTGGTTTATAGCATTCACTCTCCTATGGAACTAGCACAAGGTTCAGCACAAAAAATTTCCCAACTTATAAGGTTTGAATGCCAAGTATACGGGCTCACTTCGAGAGTGTGAGAAATATGTCGGTTATGAAACCATATTCGTAATAAGGTATTTGGAACCTATGGCTTGAGATTGCCATACGACTCGATTTGATAATTGCATTTTGACGATAATTATTTCCTAACATTAGGGGAGGAAATCAACCCTTTGATGAAAAATACCGAGAAATTACGTGGCAAACCATGGGGATCCAAGCGCATGACCCACGTACTAGTGAAAGAAAACAAAGAGCTCCAGAGAATAAATGATTTATGAGCACTAGCAAATCAACTGTCGGATAACTTTAATGCTTTAAAATCAGTGACCAAGTTGCATGTGCTTGCACACAATGCACCGGAGAGGGTTATGCTTATGCTGGGTATCTTTCGGACCCACATATAGCCAAGTCCCGGATTGAGTATGTTTTCTTGTATGGTGGAACTGCATTTTCCTAAAAATTGTCTAAGCAAAATCTTATATCGACTTCGATGAACCACTCGAAAACCATTGCACTATACAAAGCCTCACAAGAGTGTGCTTGGCTTCAGTGGATGATTAACCACATACAGATGTCTTATGGATTGAACACCGTATAAACCCTTAAAATTATTTATGAAGATAATATAGCTTGTATTGCACAAGTACAAATGGGTTATGTGCAGAATAATCTCACTAAGCACATCAACCCCAAGTTCTTATATGCTCATGAATTGCAAAAGATGGATGTAATAAAAATATTGCATACTAAGTCATGTGAGAATCTCACAAATTTATTTACTAAATCATTACCAGCATCATCTTTTGAAATATGTGTGCTTGGAATTGGTATGATAAGACTTAGATAATTGCAGTGTTCAGAGGGATAATTTTTGCAAACTTGTCGATAATTTTGACTATAAAAGTGGTGTACATGACATAACAGTTAGGTGGATTGTACTTTTTCCCCCTTAAATGAGTTATCCTACAGTTTCTCAACTGATGTTTTTAAGAGGTAATTCGTGAAACATAATATTCATATGTTTTATAAAGTATTTTCTCATATTTTATACAAGATAAATATCAAAGAGAAAGTATTAGAGAACCTCTGGATCCACCTACAGTGAGCCCACCTCCGTGAAGGAGAGCAAGTTCCTACTATATTGGATCTCTTATCTCTTAATTTTATCTAGCTCGTGTCACTGTTATTTTATGTACTCATATTTTTAACATCATCTATACCTTTTCATCTTATATTTCTCGAACCGAACTCGCCGATACGTAGAACATAAAAGTCTGTTCAGAGACGGGCGCCAATATTTATCGGCCTCGTCCGTCCTCCTCCGTCTCCACTCCAATTCCCACCCTTTTTAACCGCCTTTTAACCGCCTTTTAACCGCTTTTTAAGCGCTCGCCCGGCCTCCCACTGCCTGCTAGCTCCCTCCCTCCAACCCCACTCCCCTGAGAGAACCCGGCGCGCGCCGAGAGGGCGGCACAGCGAGCGAGCGAGGCGGCGGAGGGGGCTGAGCGGCATGGCCCTGGCCGACGCCACCGCCTTCCCCTACGGGTTGCGCGTCCTGGTCGTCGACGACGACCCCACCTGGCTCAAGATACTCGAGAAGATGCTCAGGAAGTGTTCCTACGAAGGTTGGAATTTCTGCTTTCTTCTGTGGTTCTTGAGCTTGATGGTTTGTGCTGTGGTGAAAAGTAGAAGGTCGTGAGTGCATATACATCCATCGTCTATGCGTCCCTAGTGTTTTCTTAAATTACTCAGTGAAAGGAGGCGAGAAACATCGCTCTTGTGAATTGTGATGTATGTGTTCTGGAAAGTAGTCTCTTTTTGGCAAGTTCTAAATTTGGGGTTTTAGGTCTTGTTAATTGAAATAAGGTTGTTTGGGGGAATTTTCTTTCATAGATTTATGTCGGCAGTTTTCCTGCTTTTTGGCTTCTTGCTGTGTCTGTTCTTGCTTGTGTATATAACTCTGGTGTCAACTGTGATTGGGAGCTACAGGCCTGGTCCACTAGCTTGTTTTGGCTAAAATTTCCTATAGCGCAACGTGGAACAACATAGGCATTTCAAACCTGCATCCACTGTTAAGTGATGCTTGTTAAAATATTTAGATAGATGGCTCGTTTCTCCACGAAGCAGTTGGTTTCACTCCTGCATAATTTACTTTTTGAGGCGATTCCTGCATAATTGACAAGTAACCAAGCATTAAAATTCAGAAAACATAGTTATTTTCATATCTTCCTTGCTGTCCTCGAGACCATTTAGGCGCTATCTTTTTATGGCACCAGGAACTGGCTTCTGAGCCGGTAAAGTTTTCGGCGATGAGCTAGCAAGCGTATCATATTTGGCCTTCAAGGAATAAGGACTATGTAGATTCAATTTGTCAGTGTTTTCAACAAACTTAACTGCCAATTTAATAATCTCATCTCTCTCTCTCTGTGCGCGTGCGCGTGCTCACGAGAAAACCATTTTGTATGCATCCATATTTAAGATTAATAGTTATGAATTATCTATTACTTAATCAGTTAGACTAAACTAGTTATCTACCTGCAGTCACCACATGCGGACTAGCTAGAGTTGCTCTTGCAATTCTCCGGGAGAGGAAAAACAAGTTTGACATTGTAATTAGTGATGTCAACATGCCTGACATGGATGGTTTCAAGCTTCTCGAACACATTGGACTTGAGATGGATCTACCTGTTATAAGTTAGTATTCAACACCAAAACCTCTCTCCCTGCAATTTTGAAAGAAGAAAATATCCTCTATTTGGTTTGAAAATCTATTCTCAAAAATACCAAACTGCTCCATTCTGTTTTCACAGTGATGTCCATCGATGGAGAGACAAGTAGGGTCATGAAAGGTGTCCAGCATGGTGCTTGCGATTACCTCCTTAAGCCCGTTCGGATGAAGGAACTCCGGAACATTTGGCAACATGTATATAGGAAGAAAATGAACGAGGTGAAAGAGATCGAAGGTCATGATAGCTGTGATGATCTCCAAATACTAAGATATGGTTTCGAGGGATTTGACGAGAAGGGCCTATTTATGACAGTTGATTCCGATACCACGAGGAAGAGAAAAGATGTGGACAAGGACCATGCAGATCAGGACTCGAGTGACGGTGCTACTGCTAAGAAGGCTAGAGTAGTTTGGTCTGTTGACCTTCACCAGAAGTTTGTGAATGCTGTGAACCAAATTGGATTTGACAGTGAGTGTCTCTGAAAACTGACACATTTGCAGTTTCCTTCCTATAAATTTATAAAATTTGCATGATCTCATTACAAAAGGGCAAATGCCGCTATCTTGCAGAAGTGGGGCCAAAGAAAATATTGGACTTGATGAATGTTCCTGGCTTAACAAGAGAGAATGTAGCTAGCCATCTTCAGGTATGACATGATGTTCAAATGGTAAACCTTTATGTTCTCTTTTCTTGATAAAGGAACCGAGTTCACAAACAGAGTTAAGTCAGTCCCAGAAATAAAAAATAAAGAGAATTAACGAAGTTTCTAGACAGGACGCACCAAATTCAGAGAATTGCACCATGACTTTTTGTCCAATCCACTGTACCTGGTCTGTCATGACAAATTTGTGCAACGGCCACGGACCTTTTCTTTGAAACTAACAAATCAGGCACATGAAGAGCAGAAAATTCGAATTTACAATCTGATACACGGAGTTTCTTGTGCGATAGCCAGTAATGATCTCCTTTTCTCAATAAAAGATCACCTTTGTCAGAGTTTGCCCTAGAAGTAAGTGAAAGAAGATTCTTGGTTCAGTGAATAACAGAGAAGTGGGTATTATGGTGTAGCAATGTGTTTCTGACATGGCATACTCTTTGCCTTGCCATGTTCATGGCAAAGCTCCAATTTTGTAATTCGTGGAGCTACTGTAGGAACATCTTTACTGAGTAGCTCCCTCTCATCCTGTAGAAAACTCGTTTGCAATTTACATTAACCGTTGTTGACTACCCTTGAGCGAGCTAAGTCTGGTCCAGAGCGACTATGGCTGCTGGCATTCACACCTTAGAGTATGCATCTTGGTGTCACGGATCCTCCCTGATTGGCTGGTCCGCTGGTGCACAGCGCTCTCCTCGGGCCTTCCTATGATGCCAGCAACGCGCACGCTCTATGGCACTCCTCGTGCTGTGGGAGCTATGGAAGGAGCGCAACAGGAGGATATTCAGCGCAAAGGAGCTCTCCCTCAGTGGCTTGATGCGCCTAATCTCTGACGAGATGAATGCTTGGGTGATGGCCGTAGCGCGGCACATGATGCCGCACGAGTAGGCTTGCGTCTCGGAAGTGGCTTGCTGCCTGCTGGGTTCCAGCCACTACCCACATTTTTGTATCTTTGGTTTTGCTCTTATTTGTTTTGCCTACTCGAATTTTATAATTGAGTTTCCCCTTCCATTGAAATATGCAGCTCACCTGCTATGTTTCAAAAAAAAACCATTAAACTGCATCCTACGATTAAAAAAAATGCATCCTATTTTTCCTATACCCTCAAATATCGCAGCTCTAGAGTTTTCATGAAAAATTCACATGTAGTTTGAATCACCCCATTTCACCCAATACACCAGAATTCAAGTTAGCATTATTGTATTCCTTAAAACAAAAAATTGATGTTCTTGTATTCATAAGAAGAAAATTCATTGTTATGCAGAAATATCGCCTCTACTTGAGTAGGCTGCAAAAGCAGAATGAGGAAAGGATATTGGGCGCTGCTAGGCAAGATTTCAGCAGCAAGGGACCATCATCAGAGAACCTTAACCTCCGAAGCTCCTTCCAAGAGCAACCAAGCAGCATTGGCAATGGATATCCACATGCTTCTCAGAAGATACAAGGTCAGAACAGTGTGATAGATTCTCAGTTAGAAGACACGAAGCGCACAGTGCCCCTGCAAATGCCAGATAAAAATAGAACTCCAGTAAGTGATATTGCTGACTCTCAGAATGTCGCTGGTGCTTCACCTTTAGGTGGGATTTTGTCTTTCAAAGGCTTGCCAGTGAATCAGGACAGGAAGCCGTCGGAAACCATGATCTTGGAATGCCAGTCGTGGAGTGGAGGCGTGCCATCAAAGCAGTTCATGCAATATCCAAAGCATAACCATGAACGTTGTGACCTGTTAGGGGATTATGCATGCCTGCCAAAGCCAGACTTACAGCACCCCATTGCTCCTGGTCATTTGTTTACACCGCCACCACTCATCTCAATGAGTTGCAGTATGGAGGTGGATGCCAGAAACTTCTCAGATGTGAAGCCAGCCCTTCTTGACTGCATCAAGTCCTTATCCCCGGCGTTGACATGTACAGTTGATTCGGTTTCTGTTCAACTTAGTGACAGTGTTGTGACCTCGACTGATGTTGACCGGAAGTCTGTGGAAGATTTTCCCAGCATTAAAGATTGTTACTTTGATCAGACAAACAACCAAGGCACTTTGCTTCGTTCACAAGAACCAAGTATCATAGGCGGCGCGGATTTGGCTTGTCTGCCTGAGGACCTGCCCGGTTATCCACTTCAAGGTGTCTCCTTTGAGAATATCGGGCTGAGTAGCATTGATTTATTTCACTACAATGACGCAATGATACTATCCGGGCTACAAAGTAACTGGTATGATGATGCAGAGCTTAGCAGCGAAACAACTGACTACCCACTGATGGATGGATGTCTCTTCGCATAATCCCTCGGCTGCCCTCTTCTTTCGATCATGCTGTTCCGCGAGGAAGGATAATGTTCTTTGGTATGTTCCCATATAGCACCTCTTGTAGGGCTATAGTGTTCTAACTTGATCCTTTGGTGGAAGGATTTAATTGTAGTAACTCCACTTTTGATAAATGTCTGTATTATAGACTGTCCCATGGTATAATCTATATACTTATCGACAATCTCTCCAAAGTATATATGGATTGTTGAATATTTGCTTACACAACTGATACTTGCAGTAATGTTTTTCTCTGATGCAGCATTTCAAACTATATGTGAGACTGTCGTTACGCATTACAGGCAAACACCTAACTTTTCAGGTTCGTCAGATTTCCACCAAAGACAGCAGAATGCGAAGTTACTTGCTGATCTAACCTGAAAGAATTCCATAGGTAAGCGGAGTTCAGCGCGATCTGATGCAAAACTAATCCGACAGATGCAAGGATGAAATAGTTGAGATGCAGAGAAGAATAACGCTAAACAGCAGGAAACAAAACCATTCTACCAGTCTGTACGAATATTAGGTTTTGCATCACAGTTGCACAGGAACTCACTTACTGCTGCACCATCTGGATCGATTGCTTCCGGTCGATGTGTTAAGATCATGGAAGCGGCGAAGTTACTGGCATACGTGACATCCGTACTTCGATTGGACTGTGTTATGATGCTGAAAATATGACCGCCCCGAGTGGGAACTCCATGTACATATCTGAGTCTCCCGACGAGAGGGTTTTGTTGCAGGGCTCTGTTTTCCCACCGTGGAAGCCTTTGCCGTTGTTTACCCAAGAACTTTGATGGTTAAAATCAGACCTCTTTCTTTCATCTCTCCCTAAAACAGACAGTGGAGTAGTTTTCAATAATAATAGAAGGGCTTATCATAGTTAGAGAGAATTACCGTTTGCTTTGTTTGGTTTTTTCTAGTGAACGGTTTGTAAAAAGATTGGACCGTTTCCCTTTGCTTTCTCAATTTTTATCGCCAAAAGTTTTGCGGTCTGCTCCTGAAGATGCTGGCTGGAAGTGATCAACATGTAGAAAACAATTGTCACCGTCAAAAATCATATATTCTACCAAACTTAGAGTATCTACCATTTATTTTGCATCTAAAACGTAATTATGATAACAAGAATCTGCATGTTGAAAGCTTTTGCAACGAGCATATATAATCAGAGGTAACTGACAGGAGCTTCGAAGCCAAGTGCGTTGGCTGCAGCTTGCAACAACATAGTTTCAGTTTCAGGTCCTGTTTATTTGGCCCAAATAAAGAGATTACTTTTGAGAAGTATTTGTGTATAAGCACTTCTCTAAAATGCATTATGGACTAAAAACAGGTCCAGATCCCGCACTCCCCGCTGACAACCCGCACCCTCCCAGATGAAAATACCCTCCAACTTTGTTACTTAATTACAACGAACTACCATCGCGTATATAAACAGAACTCACTTTACAAATTTCTCTCATTTCCTCCCCCACCCCCGCACCCCTCACCCCTCACCCCTCACCGTGCTCTCATCTCCCCCATACTCTCACAAGACATGGATATCTAGGGTTAGTCGCCGCCGCATTCCCGCCGCCATCTACAGCCTCCGTCGCCCCCATGCCTCTCCTCCAAGTCCAGCCTCCATCACCCACTGCCAACGCATCCCCACCGCCGCTAACCCTGAGCAGCCGAGGACCCGCCGACCTAGAGCAGCCCAGGACCCAAGCCGCCAACCCCGACTGCCGGTCTCCCTCTCCCTTTACCCGCCGGCGTCACTCGCCCCTAGCAACTAGAGTCCATGGCCCCCGAGCCCCCAAGCCGCCGGCCATACTCCTCGAGCGTCGCCCCGACCGTGTCCGCACTGACCCCGCTACACCGAGCAGCTCCCCTAGCCCGTCAGCCAAGGTGTGGCGTACCCGGTTTTAAGGCCGGATAAGCCCTTGTGTTTACGGTACCGGTCCCTAGATCAGTAGCCAGTACCCACAAGTTAACCTGTATATCAAGGTCATACACGCACTTATTAGAATAAAATACGTAATCCGATCTTCAAGATCGAAAAACTATACCTTTAGCCCAACGGCTAGAAATCTTGCAGCGGAAAATCGAGCGGTGATGAGCCCATCAATATGTCGTTCCCAACAGGCAACTGACTGGGGGTTCGCCCTAGTTATCGAGGATACCGTTGTTACTTTCGAGCGGACGATCCTGCGGTCTGGCCAAATCAACAAGCCAGGTGAGTACATTGAATGTACTCGCAAGCACTCCACCAGGAAGTTTATCACAGATATATGCATGCAAGGGAATTATCAAGAAATTAGCTCTATCCTAGGTTTCATATTGTGCGGGAAAGTAAGTTTACATTTGAAATATATGTAAATAGTTATAAAAGCAATTTTAGCAAAACATCTCGACGCAGCGAGATAAGGTACCTGCTTGAATCACTCTACCCGCTACAACGGGGAGATCATCTCTGTGCTTTCGGTAAAGCATGGTATTCGCCCGGTTCCTCAGGGAAACACAACTCACCTCGTACTTACGGGGATACCAACAAAAACACGGCAATCGCCCGGTTCCTCAGGGAGACATAGCTCACCTCGTACTTACGGGGATTTTAGGGTTTGCCCGAGTCCACGGGGAAATCCCTTCTTCACTCATTCTGCCACGACGGGCATTCTCAAGTCACCCTGCGAACACGGCGGATCGCGTCCTTAAACCCATAACCCATGTTTTTTACTTTGAAAGCCAGTCTACTTTAGTGTGGCCCGACCAAGTTCGTCCATGACCGCGGACACGGCTATTCGAATAGTTTTAGCTCTCTGCAGAGGTGGTACGGCTTTACCCACACGATGTAGTTCACCCTGGACATACTGCGCGCCGCATGCTACCAGAGCTAGTACAACGAGACCCTTCGCCGGTGTGAACCCAGCCATGAACCCGTCCGAAGGACATGTCCCAAACCTAGCTTGAGTCAGTATCATCGCTTGCAAGGAGGTTGGTGTTCCAACTTTGTGGCGAACAATGCCTCGCTAAACTGCTGTATTTGTTCTCTACAAGGGTTAAACCACCCCATCCGCACTCTACTAACTGCCCACGGGTTCATGCTAGTTCAGGCCGGGTACTATGTCAAGTCCTTCCCACAAAGGACATGTGGACGTATGATAAGACTTGGCCAAACGGCACTTAAGATTGGTCCTTAGGTGATCCGAGAGGGATTCCACACCACTCCCGTAAACAGGCAGCGAGAACCACGACGGGCCTTACCTCGCTCTTTAACAAACTCCCCGCTTTCACCCTTCATTACCGACCCGGATCAAAATCTTCTCTATTTTCAGCTCGGTTTAAGAAAACCATTTACGGTAAAACATACCAACACATGGCTATGCTACCTTCATACACCTCTGGACACGACGGTTCGTTTCTCAAAAGTTCACCACATGAAATATGGGGTGTTATTACTTTTCCTTTTTAAAACCCTAATTTCACTACGGCAGGGCTAAGCATGTATATAAGTATATATTCTACCCTAAGTTTTTCTGATAATATTTCTGGAACATGTAGTCCTTAGGGCTACAAGGAATTCAGCGTCGGACTAGGGTTTTCTACACATCGGTATAACTATGCTACATAAAATAACGATGATAAAACATAGCATGCATGTTTCGTAAACAACATAATATTTCATAAACTTGAGATTTCAACATGATCAAGGGCGGAGAGCTTGCCTGGCAACATTGGCCGAGTGTCGGTATCGGGATTGATACGACTGTGTTCCAAGATCCTTCGCGCGTAACTCGTAACGTCACATCTACACGTCGGGAAAAACAGCGAATCACCAACGGTGCGAGGAAGAACCGTTTAAGAACCGGAATTCACTCAAGCAATATTTAAGACCATGCACTGACCTCAGAAGGGTGTTAGGGTTTTCAAAATGACGCGATGGAATTAATATCACATGAGGCAAGGTTTCGTATATAAGAAAACTAGGGTTTGCATGATTAGGATCACATTAGCTTTTATAAGCTGTTAGCTTTCATATAAGGGTTGGGTTCCGAGGACATTATTCATGCTTCAAAGTTTTAGAAATCTCTATAAACTTGTTAAAGCAAGATTTAAAATGATGTATGTGCACATACATATGCATGCATGCATATAATAGCTGACTCACAATCATTAGGTTTTCAAAACCATCATTGCTATTATGGTGTAAAAGACTTCTAAAATAAGGGTATACTGAACTAACATGGCATGATAGGTTTAAATGTGTCAAGGGATTAACCAAGTTTAAACTATGCTAAAGGAATAGACATAACATGCTTATATATGAATTGATTAGGAGCAAGGCAGCTGCGGTAGGGCTTTGCCGTGACAGGAGAAAAGAGCTGCGGCAGGGGGAAGAGACTGCCGCGGTGGAGGAAGGGCTTGCCGCGGTGAGGAATAGCTTCGCCGCGGCAGGGAATGGCTTGCTGCATGCTGCCACGGTAGAGAAGGGAGTTGCCGCAGCAAGGACAAAGAGCAGGGGCAGCAGCCATCGGCTGCCGCGGCAGGAGGGAGGCAAATGCAGCAGCAGGAGTAAGTTGCCACGAAGTTGCCGCGGCAGAGAAAATGGCAGTGGGGCAGCTTGCCGCGGCAGGAGATGGGCAGCTGCGGCAGGGTTGTGGGCTGCCGCGGCAGGGGATTTGGCTGCAATGGTTTACCGCGGTAGAAGCTGGGCGACAGCAGCAGTAGCTTACCGCGGCAGAAAAATTGTGGCAGCGGGGTTGCCGCGAGTTGCCGCGGTGGGAAAGAGAGCGGCAGAGGGGGGGTGGCAGTAGCTTCTTGCCGCGGCAGAAGCAAGGTAGCTGCAGTGGCTGCCGCGAGCTGCCGCGGCAGCGCTTTGTTGGGCGCGGCAGCAGAGGGTCAGGGAGTTGCGGCCGTGGGGAGCTCGGTGAGGAGTGGTTGCCCGCTGCTTAGCTGCTCAGGATGGAGATGAGGGACAGCTCGAGTACTTTTGGGAGCTCAAGCTCGAGGAGTTCGGGCAGAGGGTTAGTGAGAAGAGAGAGCAAGGAGGGAGAGAGAGGGGGGCGGCAATGTGAAGCTCAGGAGCAGCTCGGCTTGAGGAGAGAACCTGCTGCTGGGGTTGCTCGGGCGCTTGCTGGAGAAGCAGCTGCGGCAGTGGATGGAACCTTTGCCGTGCCTTTGAGGAAGAAGGGTAGAGTGAGGAGGGAAGCTGGGCGTTGCTTGGCCGACTAGTCCAGGAGGAGGAAGAGCAAGGGGCTTGAGCCTTTGGCTTGAAGGGGAGCACGAATGAGCTGAGAGGTGGAGGAGTGAGCTCGGGGAGCAAAGAAATGAGGCAGGGAGCTCGGTTTATTGAGGAAGAAATGGTGTTGGAGGAGAAGAGACTCAGCCATGGGAAGAAAGTGGAGAGGCAGGGAGCTGCTCGGGCTTGGCCGTGGCTTGGCAGAGTGGAAGAACAAGGAAGGAGCTCGAGCTGGGAGGAAAAATGGAGAAAGATGGAGGGGCTGAGGGGAGAGAGTTGGCAAGAAGAAAGAGCAATAAAAGGGGAGCTCGGGCGCTATTTGGGGTGAGCTCGGCTGTTGATGGGAAAAGCAATGGAGCTTGAGGGAGGTCTGCGGTGCTTGTAGCTCGGGAAGACAAGGAATTTGAGCAGAAGTGGACCTTGAAGCTAGGGGAAGGAGTTCTGCTATTTGGGGAGAAGGGAGAGGTGGCGTGAGGAAGAAGAGGAAGTGGCAGAGGGGACTTGTGGTGTGACTGCTGCTGCTGGGTGCATGAGGAAAAAGGAGCTCGGTATGGGCTTGCTCAGGTCAGAGAAAGAAAGGTGGGGTGAAGCAGGAAAGGAAATGAGTGCTCAGGTTGCTGCTGGAGGTGTTCAGAGATGAGTTGACTTTGAGGTTGAGTGCTGGGTTAGCTTGAGGTGGAGTAGAGACGCATGGGCATGGCAGGAGAAAAGGAGTTGCTGCCCAGGGTAGAGGGGTTGTTCAGCTTTAGGAAAAAGAAATGGGGTTTGGCTGCCATGTGCGGTGCTGGTGTGGCGCATGCAGCTGGTGAGAGAGCAGGGGACATGGGCAGCTCTGGCCTTGGTTCCTTGAGTGCAATAATAGTGTGGAAGTGGAGTGAATGCTGCAGGCAGTAGTGATAGGTAGCCAATGACTGCTGGATAGGACTAAGCAGCACGATGTTTCAAAAAGAAAGGAGAAATGGCAGGTAACGTGGCTTGGAAGCCGGGTTGCCTGGGGGAAATTAGACTCTGCTCACAGATGACTCATGTGGAATTTCAGCAAGACACGGCAAACATTTATAGTAAAAAGGAAATGGAGTTGTTGGTTTCTGCCGTGTTAGAATTTGCGGATGCAATAGAGGAAAGAGAAATAACAGAGATGTTTGGAGTGTCCTTATTGGATTGTTTGTAGATCAGTCGAGTGATGGAACGAGGGATAGCGAGGAAGCTTTGAGACCTATAGCAAGTATGGCCCTCGAATTGAGTCGGAGTCAAAAGCTTGGATGTTTAGGGTTATGGGTTAGGTTTAGGTTTAAATTGTTACTAGGAGAGAGAAAAGGTGGCATAGATCCTGGGAAGGATATGTACCCATATACATGCACAAGGATTGACATAACGCTCGTGTCCGAGCGATGGGTAGGTATGGCGAACGGTAAAGAGGGTGTTGACTATGGTAAGAAGATGAATGGTTAAATGGTTATTTGGTAGAGATATAACGGGGCGGATATTTATTCCCCGGCATGGTAACATGGTAGAGGCGAAAAGTTATTGGCATGTCATATGGCAAAGAGGAAGAGAGAAATCGTAGTGGCTATGGTTTTACCGAGAGTTAAATAATTTAGGGTGTGGAGTGTATGTGTCCACATACGCTTTGATATTTTAGCATATATAGAGTTTGTATGCGGATGGAATAGACATGCGAAGTTGCAGTAAACTGTGGTTTAAGTTCGGGTGCTGATACATGCATATATACATGCCTGAGGTTTTGACGACAGGAGGGGAAACAGGGGGTGTCGAGAATTAGGGTTCGCGTATGTGCGTATACATGAAAGCAGTATATATGGGCACGTACTCGCGATAGGGCATGACGAAGTTGGTGGTAGAATTTTAAGTCATTCGGAGAAGATTCAAGATAAGTATATGTTTCAATTCCGCAGAAGTACCACGGGGGCACTTAGCGGCAGGTGTGGTTTTAGGTTGCACCGACGAGGAGGGAGGGAAAGGGATGCCGAAGGGATGTTCATGGCAGGAGGCAAGACAAGTAGCCACATATGGAGACAAGGTGTAAGGCAGAGTTTGAATACTTTGCCGGATAGAGCTTCGACAAAGTAGAGATTATAGAAATAGGGACAAAGGTGGAAGATTTTCGGTTGACTCACTTTAGGGTTTTGCAGAAGCATGATTTGAATAAAAGTTTTAATTAGGTCCATTAATTATCTGATTATTTAGCAGAAAAAATTTTGTTGGCCCTAATTTTCAGGTTTCGGAAAATTGGGATGTTACACAAGGTCACCCCCCGAGCAGGTCCCTCCTCACCCCAAGCCGCTAGACTTCGTCGCCTCCCCACCCACCAGCCTTCGCTCCTCCACCTCCCTCATCAAGCCTGAGCCGAGGTCACCGCTGTCGCCATCTCCGGCGCTGGCGCCGGCCTCCCTCGCCCCCAGCCGGCCTTCTCCGCCTAACCCCGCCGCCTCGAGCACCGTGCTTGTCCTCCGGCCATCCAACCTTTTGTTTGTTCAAAATTTTATTTGTTCACTAATAGATGGGGAATGAGGACCCAAAATTTGTTCTTTTTTTTTGTTCACTAAATGATGGAGGATCCAAAATTTGTCTGTTGATGATCCAGTTGCAATGTTGATATTGGTGAGAGACTGATTCATGGAAAGAACTTAAATATGAAGCATAAATTTTTCTATTCATATTGTTTGGTTGAGATGGTAAAGAAATATGCATGAGAAATTTATTTATAATGCATTTTCATGGACATTTCAGAATATGTTTGATCATAAATGAGAACGGACTCAAAAAAAGTTGAACTATAGGGAAAATTTCATTTCAAACCACTGAATTAGCTCGTAATCATGTCATTTGTGTAGAAATCATGTCAAAACATTTAATTTTCGCTAAAATCATGTGCTAAGCATATCGTTTGTGCTAAATCAGAGCAAATACACATAACCATGTATAATTAGAACTTAAACATCATCTTCAGCATACAAGGGTATTTCAGACATTCACCACCATCCACGAGTCCATTAGCTATCCAAAAGCACTCTTGACAAACGGTTCAACTACTGTTAACCAGCTGACCAGCTCTAACTGCTTTTCAGATCTTATCAGTTCCAGTTGTTTCTCAATAAGCTAGAGACCAAACAAACAGGGCCTCAACCTCTGACTTGGTTGCGTACACTCGTGATTTTGCGTAAACCACTGTAGTTGGCGTATTTTTAGCACTCGTCAGATCTTATCAGTTCCAGTTGTTTCTCAATAAGCTAGAGACCAAACAAACAGGGCCTCAACCTCTGACTTGGTTGCGTACACTCGTGATTTTGCGTAAACCACTGTAGTTGGCGTATTTTTAGCACTCGTCACCTCTCTGTTGTGGAATCCTCGACACAGAAGTCGCGAACGAACGAGAAACCGAAGGCGTCAGAAGAAGGCAGGATCCAGGCGCGAGATCCGCCACCCCACCACGAATGGCGGTGGCGATCGTCGGCGCAGCAGTGGCGGCCACGCTCCTGCTGCTGTGGCCGGCCGAGGTATCGGCTGGTGCCACCGCGGGGGAGGGGCAGCGGCTGCACACGCTCTTCTCGGTGGAGTGCGGCGACTACTTCGACTGGCAGGCGGTGGGGCTCCTCCACAGCCTCCACAAGGCGGGGCAGCCCGGCGGCGTCACCCGCCTTCTGAGCTGCGCCCCCGACCAGCTCCCTTCCTACCGTGGCCTCCACATCGGCCACACCCTCCAGGTCCCCTCCTACAGCCGCCACCCCCGCACCGGCGACTGGTAACTCTCGTCGTCACACGCACATACACAACACTCCTCTCCTCGTTCCACATGTATAGTTGTGACTTGTCTATTCACCATCTTAGTTATGTGGCCCTTCGCGAGTTCATGAGACCGTTATGTTCCTGTCTTAGTTATGTGGCGTTCAAATTGTTATGGTCGATCGTAGATTTTGTTTTGCAGAGAAATTTGGGAACTTTTGTGCGAAACAATCCCCTGATTTATGGTATAATTTGTGACTCTGCGTCTGGAACTGAAATGTTTGAGGGTAGGATTTGGGACGGATTACGAAATGTAGTACAGCCAGCATGGAGTGCTTCTGCATTGGGAGTTTATAGTGTGGGTGTTTTGGTTGTGGTGATTGATTTGGAGGCCCTTTTTGTTTTTGGATTGAACTAATTACTGTTGTACAGTAGGCTACCGGGGGATAAACTGGAGTTTCCGTTGAATATAAGTTTGGAAATTTTTGTTTAGTGGAGAATGCTGTGGTTGCAATGTAAGATTCTTTTTCTGAAATGAAAGTGAGCTTACTGGGCTTTGTGTCATTTTTTATGTGCAGGTACCCGGCCATCAATAAGCCTGCAGGGGTGGTACATTGGTTGGAGCATAGTCCAGAGGCGGACAACGTTGATTGGGTCGTAATCTTGGATGCAGACCAGATTGTTAGAGGTCCTATTATTCCTTGGGAACTAGGAACAGAAAAAGGCAAGCCTGTTGCAGCTTATTACGGGTATGTTTTTAGTCAGCAGTGCAGCATCAATGATATTTTTGCCCTTTTCTTTGCTTAGTATGGTCGTAATTAATTGGAATGGACAGAAGTTCAATAAATTACTGAACTACTATACTGTCAATAATCTAGACATTGAACACTCAACCTTCGTCGTGGAGCGTTCCTTTGTTTAGAATGTCATTTTTTAACTAGCATTCCTTTGTTTAGAATGTCATTTTTTAACTCAGGTTTTGTTTGTCCTTGGTACCGAGTGTGGCATTCTTCTTCGTCATCCTTCTTTCTAGACTTGTTAGTGCAACAATAAAATTCCTCGTAGAAGTTGAATTATAGCACAGAGGCAACTCTATATATCACATTATGTTTCTACTCTGAGAAAGTCGAGTACCTATGCAATATTGCCTCTTGGTCCTCACTTGGTAGCTAGGTAGTCCGTATCATCGTCTTATATACAATAGCTTCCAATCAATCTTATCTATGTTTTCTCTTAAGTAGGTATTTGAAGGGTTGTGATAACATCCTTGCACAGTTGCACACTGCACATCCAGAATTTTGTGACAAAGTCGGTGGAATTCTAGCCATGCATATCGATGACTTAAGGGCTCTTGCCCCTCTATGGCTTTCAAAGACTGAAGAAGTGAGGCAGGATAAGTCCCACTGGTCAACTAATATTACTGGTGATATATATGGCATGGGTTGGATCAGTGAGATGTATGGGTACTCATTTGGTGCTGCAGAAGTAAGCTCGGTTGCTCTTCTCATTATCCATTATTGTCATTTGTCAAAGTAAACGTTTTCCACAGTATGTTTTTTATGTGGTCTTGGATGTACCTTCATGATTTTATCCTCTTGAACAGGTAGGTCTACGGCACAAGATAAATGATGACATAATGATCTACCCAGGTTATACTCCAAGAATTGGCATTGATCCACTTATCCTGCACTATGGTTTGCCATTTAAAGTCGGAAACTGGTCTTTCAGTAAGTTAGAACACCATGAAGATGGAATAGCTTACGATTGCAACCGCTTATTCCCGCCACCTCCGTTTCCTAGAGAGGTAACGGTCTTCCTAGTCATACTTTGTTATGTTCTCACTTGTAGCTAGCTGCACCGTATGTGACTTCTAAGTGTTGGTAACGTTACAGGTTGAGATGATGGAGTCTGACCAAAATGTAAAGCGTGGCTTATATCTAAGCATTGAGTGCATTAACACCTTGAATGAAGGGCTTCTGTTGCATCATGCTTCTGCTGGGTGCCCAAAACCACAGTGGTCAAAATACCTGAGCTTCCTTAAAAGCAAAAGGTTCTCAGAGCTTACGAAACCGAAGCACTGGAATGATCTAAAGGTTGAAGGCAAAATGACTGCGCAACATATTGCATTGTCAAAAACCAAACATCCAAAAATACACACTCTTTTCTCCACCGAATGTTCGTCGTATTTTGACTGGCAAACTGTTGGGCTCATGCACAGCTTTCGTTTAAGCGGACAGCCTGGTAATATTACACGCTTATTAAGTTGTACAGATGAGGACTTGAAGAATTATAAGGGCCACGACCTTGCTCCCACACACTATGTTCCATCTATGAACAGACACCCACTGACAGGGGACTGGTATAAACTTGTATCTTAGCATGTGTCTAACACTATTGTTCAATACATAACCTACTCACTTTGTTCTTTTTAGGTACCCTGCAATCAATAAACCAGCAGCGGTTCTCCATTGGATTAACCACGTGCAGACTGATGCTGAGTTTATTGTTATCTTGGATGCTGATATGATCATTAGAGGTCCCATCACTCCATGGGAATATGGTGCAAAACTTGGCCATCCTGTATCAACTCCTTACGAGTAAGATTTTTCTGTGGTGTCATGGGATCTGTAGCATGCGCTTTGCTGTCTAGTAATATTACATTTTCTGTTTATCAGATATGTTATGTGTGAGAGGTGCTTCTATGCATCACCCCCATGTTGAGTTTGCACAAATGTTGGTGCACATCTAAGGGTTGACTGAACCAACTCACCCCTTGGGGCTTCAAGATTTGTGCAAGTCTCCACTGCAAGGTGATGCATTGAATCACTGCATGTGTGAGAGCCATGTAGTAATATTATCCGTTCTGTCTACCAGATATCTCATTGGTTGTGATAATATACTTGCAAAGATTCGCAATCCAGCTGCATGCGATAAGGTCGGTGGCGTCATTATCATGCATATTGATGATCTCCGGCGTTTTGCCATGCTGTGGCTGCACAAATCGGAGGAGGTTCGTGCAGACAAAGCTCACTATGCGACAAACATTACTGGTGACATATATGCATCTGGCTGGATAAGTGAGATGTATGGTTACTCTTTTGCAGCAGCTGAGGTATGCATAACTTGCAATTGCAAGCCTTTGGCTGCAACTGGCTGCACCGCATTACAATTTACAAGCTATATTTATGCAAGTGTGATGCATGCATTTGAACACTTATAGATGTTAACATCATTGCAATATTGTGTTCATAACTTCTAGAGAGAGCTTTTGTGGAGAGCCTGAGCTCAGAAGTTCTAGAAAGTTAGTATGGTTGTCATCAGTTGGCAGTTAGCTCTCTTGTTTCAACTAGTAAATTTTCCTCATCCATTTGCTGTGCACAGTTTTACCTTGCTGCATGATGCTTTCTTCTTCACTTGAGATGCAGCTTAACCTGCGGCACATCATAAGGAGCGACATATTGATATATCCAGGCTATGTTCCTGTACCTGGAGCAGAGTACAAGGTTTTCCACTACGGGCTGAGATTTGGTGTTGGTGATTGGAGCTTTGACAAGGCTGACTGGAGAAATGCTGATATGGTAAACACCTGCTGGGCCAAGTTTCCTGACCCACCTTATCCATCTGCTATCACACACGAGGATCGAGATGCACGGGAGAGGGATCTTCTCATCATTGAATGTGGGAGGGCTTTGAACAAAGCCCTATACTTGCACCACGAGCGCCGAAATTGCCCTTGGCTAAGCACCACCAAAGGCCGCATCTTGAAGAAACTCGAGAAAGTCTCAACCTCCAACAAATTTGAGAGAGTCACACAATGGTCATCCACAACTACAAATGGACAAAATGCGGAGTACATGGATGTGGCAAGGGGGCAGACTAGTGAAAGAGTTGCAGACACTGTATCGCTTGTACATAGATCAAGGAGACTAGCCAGATCTTCGAGGATGTGGATTTTTGCTGTCTGGGCAGTATCAGTAGTAGTTTTCTTGCTGGTAATCTCCATGTTTTTTGCGGATAAAAGGAGAAGTGTTTCGAGATTTAGGGCTTCTAGAAGCCAGAAGGCCCATGTTTGACTAAAAAATAAACAATATGATGATAAGTTCATTCCTTTGCTGCCATTACAACACATAAAGGGGGTACAGGACCAGGACTCTAGAGGCTAACAACACGTAGTTGAGCCACCAGAAGACGGAGGACATTGACCATGCAAATTATTTTTTCTTTGACGAGTTTCTTTTAGTTGCTAGTAGCAGATTTTGTTGCCACTACTGCAGATACCGCTGTTGTATTTAAATTTATAGGTGTTCTTTTAGCATGGTGTAAACACTTACGTTTTTGTTATTGTTTTCCCTTCGTCATGAAGTGTCAATTTGTAGAAAGATGTATGTGGTTAACTGGGCATACAAATTCAATAAAGCCAATTTTCCGTTCCCAACCCAGGATTTTTCGTGGTATATGTGCATATTCCTCTGATTCTCTTGGAAAAGGAAATTTGTTTCCTCTGATGATATAGCTTTGTCGTAAGTACATAGGTGTTGCCTTTAAAAATCGTATTATAACTCAGAAGTCACTTGATCGTGCTGCGCCACCAAATTTCATGCCATTGCATCTGCATGATCAAAACATCAGATATCTTTTAAGGAATAAAACAGAAGGAAAAATGTCATTTTTTTTGTCGAAGACATTCTATTGTCTCACTGAGACGGAATATTTTTTCAGCAGTAAACAATGGCTATTTTCTCAATGATAGACGACATACCTATCGATGACAAGGTGTTTGTGGTCAATATTCAAACTCCACGACTTTAGTCTTGTATAGACATTGTGTGAGTGTGTAGATGTAGTGATGTGCGTCTAGCACTCAAGTATTTGTAGAAAAAAGAGATAAAAAGATAGCTAGTCTAGAAAAAGAAGAGAGAAAAAATGACTTAAAACAAGCGGAATGCTAACAAGTTTATGTAAACTACATAGATTTGAGTAAATGGTTTTCATTTTTAGTATTAGTCCATCTCGCATTAGGTTTATTGGTTGGAAACCGCGTCATGCTGTCAAAAGTGCGTCAAGCCCACCTACCCCGCAGGTTCTTGAGGTTTGACAACTACCTTCCGAAATAGATGATATCAGCCTTTTAGAACCGATTTAAAAACTTTAAAAAATTTATTGCTCTCAAGCCAAACGTTCAAATCAAAATACGTTTTCACTCTCGTCTTTTTTTCGATGAGATCTTCAAAACTAGATCTCGATTGGACATGTTTTGGTGACTTTTTTGTATGTATTGCATTCTATAGTACTATCTATTGTATTTTCTAGTGCTAAATTTTTTCTCTGATTTCGTATCGTTTAACAGTTGTACTACATAGTTTTAGTTGTCTACTACATTTATTTGATGGTTCTTTGTTGCATATATTTCTCTATCACATTTTTTATGGTTCTCTACCGTCTATTTTTATTTGCTTCATTTTCTATCAGTTGCCTGCTGCACTTGTTGATAGTTGTCTACTCTATTTTATGTCAGTTGTCTACTAATATTGTTGACAATTGTTTGTTACAATTTCTAGCAATTGTCTACGGTACTTGTTGATATTGCACTTGTTGAAAGTTGTCTATTGCATACTATTTACTATATTTTTTGTTCATTGTCTATTACACATTTGTCTCCTGCATTTATCGGTAGCTATCCACTACATATTTATAAAAACATGTAAAAACAATATAAGAAGTTGAAAAAAGACTACCTAAAAATCCAAGGAAGACAGCTGAACAAAAAACGATGAAAAATAAAAAACAAATAAAAAGACAGCTGAGAAAACCAAGAAATAAAACTGGTAAAAAATAAGAAAAGAAAGGAAAAAATAAAAAAGAAAAAAAAAGGAAAGGATAAACCTGGTAGCGTTCTCGCGCCGTAGCGCCGCAAATAGTATCTCTTCAAGGTATTTACCATGTTTTTTCCGAAATAAATGTTTACCACGAAGCCAGGCCTTAAAACAAACGCAAAGCCCAACGGCCCATCTCAGCCTAAGAGCAATATAGTACCCAACTCACCTTCCTACCATTGACCAACTCACTAGTCGCTAGTTCACCTCACACGGCCGAAACATTTCGAAATCCTAAACCCCGAAAAATCCCTACGCCTCCAAAACTTTCCCGCCCAAACCCGCGAAACCCTAGTCCAATCTCCGGCCGGCGACGCCTCCGGCGGCCGGCGAGATGCACATCAAGGAGGTGTGCCTGGAGGGGTTCAAGTCGTACGCGGGGCGGACGGTGGTGCCGGGGTTCGACCCGCTGTTCAACGCCATCACCGGGCTCAACGGGTCCGGTAAGTCCAACATCCTCGACTCCATCTGCTTCGTGCTCGGCATCACCGACCTCCGCCAGGTGCGCGCTGCCTCGCTCCAGGAGCTCGTCTACAAGCAGGGCCAGGCCGGCGTCACCAAAGCCACCGTCTCCATCGTCTTCGACAACTCCGACCGCTCCCGCTCGCCGCTCGGCTACGAGGACTCACCCGAGATCACCGTCACGCGCCAGGTCACAGATCCTCACCGCTGTCTCGTTTACGCTGCCTTTTGAAGCTTCTCTGCGTTTGTGCGTGATTGGGTTCCGTGGGTGAATGAAAGGACTTTAGTGCTTCCCTTACACTGTTGTCCTTACGAATTCTCGGAATTGGTGCTAATTTTTGGGTTAAGAGTTGTTGTCCGTCTTTCTGTTGGTCATCGAGATTGTTATGCTGATTAAGCTGGTCGTGAGGCGTGAGAAGATGCGGATTGCAAGGTTTGGAGCTGGAATTTGAGCGTAATTAGGCATTTGGTTCTATGGATATGGTCCTGATTTAGGTCGTTGTGGAGTCTGGGGACATGGCTGACAGTTGGTGAAATTGTTGATTCCAGGGTTTAGGTGGATGCATGTTGTGTTGGTTACTGTGGAATGAAAGCGAATTTGGACGGTTTTGGACTCTGAAATGGTGGAGATGGAGCTGAATTTCTGCTAAAATTGTGTCTATTTGAAGCTTAGAGTTCATGGGTACTTTGATCCAAGAGTTTAACTAAGTACATGTTCTAGTTTTTGTGGATGAAGGGATTAGCGAGGGATTGGGGATTGCACTGTATGGAGCTGGATTTATTTGTGAGAGTTCAACTGTTAGTTCAGCGATTTATTAGATTAGGTGTTGGGAACAAGTGCAGTGCATGCGTTGGTCTTCTCATCCAAGCTGCTTCATCCTTCTTTACTCTAATACTGACTCTTAATGCAGAAACCATGGTAAGCAGTGTCACCTTTCAAATTATAGCTATTGGACTGAAATTAATTGTGAATATTAACCATCAAATCGCAAAAATGCTTAGAGTTGTTTAAAAGAATGGACAACTTTTGGGAAAGGGTGGAAGTTTATTAAACTGAATGTACTATTTCATGAATGTACCAGTTGCGTGAACCACCGTCAGGTGTAGCTAGAGTGTTCGTGTTGTATGTGTTGTATGAGTTGTATCCATGACCTGGGCACTCGCTGCCAAACTCTTGTACCTATTTGCTTCTCCTCTTAATGAAAAGATGTGCAAACGCTTGTTTGCATGTTCTCTAAAAAAAATATTTCACGAAAAGAGACCTTTGTATATGGTACCCCTTAGAGATTATAAATAGTCTGATAACATTTTACACATATATGTTGATAGTAGAAGAAAACTTCATGAATTAACCCACAACAAAGCGCGGTAAATTCTTCTAGTTAATTGATGTCACTGTGCATAGATCTGCTTTAACTGAAGTCTCTATCTGCAATTTGATTTCTCCTGATTGAATTCTTGATCTTTCTAGTATTTCTTTTCGAGCAATAATGCCTTCAACTTTACTGTGTATTGATAAACTACTCACTTGTATTTGTAGATTGTAGTTGGTGGGCGTAACAAATACCTTATCAATGGCCATCTCGCACAACCTTCCCGGGTGCAGACTCTTTTCCACTCTGTTCAGCTTAATGTGAACAATCCTCATTTTTTAATTATGCAAGGACGTATTACAAAAGTGCTGAACATGAAGCCTCCAGAAATTCTTTCAATGTTGGAAGAGGCAGCAGGCACAAGGATGTATGAAATGAAGAAGGAATCTGCTCTTAAAACACTCGAGAAGAAACAGAATAAAGTTGATGAGATCAATAAACTACTCGATGAAGAAATCCTTCCTGCATTAGAGAAACTTAGAAAAGAGCGTTGCCAGTACATGAAATGGGCGAATGGTAATGCTGAACTAGATCGACTTAAAAGATTCTGTATTGCTTATGAGTTTGTTCAAGCTGAGAGGGTGCGAGATGGTGCACTCAATGATGTCAAACAAATCAGGGGAAAGATTCTTGAACTGGATGAAAGCACAGAAAAGCTAAAAGCAGAGATACATGAAATGGACAAGAACATATCTACCTTAGCTGCTGAAAAAGAAGCCAAACTAGGTGGTGAGATGAAGGTTTTGTCAGAGAAAGTGGATAAGCTCTCACATGCACTTATTAAGGAAACATCTGTGATGAATAACCAAGAGGAAACTCTAAGCTCGGAGGAAAAGGCTGTTGAAAAGGTAATATATTTTGATGACACTCAATAGATGGCCTACATTTATTTTGAATTACTTGCTTACAAGGTGTACCTGTAAATTATCCACATATAGATTCTCAAGAACATTGAGGACATCAAAAGATCTATAGTTGAGAGAGATAGAGCTGTAAAAACTGCAGAGGACGGTGCATCTGATATGAAAACGAGAGCAGAGGATCTGACAAAGGAGTTGGATGAGAGTGAGAGAGAATATCAAGTATGGCAAGTTTTCGACGTCATAGAATGTACTAATGGACAACCTCTTGACTTTATGTATTCCGGTATCTCAAATTTTACTTTACACAGGGTGTGCTAGCAGGAAAAAGCAATGCAAATGAGAAGAAATGCCTAGAAGATCAACTTAGAGATGCAAAAGTTGCTGTTGGAGAGGCAGAATCTGGACTAAAGCAGCTGACGACAAAAATAGGCCATTCTGAGAAGGAGCTGAAAGAGAAAAAAAACTCAGTTGGTATCCAAGCGTGATGAAGCTACTGCAGCTGAGAAAGAACTGAAAGCTAGGACAAAAGACTTGGAAGCTATCAAGGCATCCATGGGATCTATAAATTATGAAGATGGCCAGATGGAAGCTTTGCAAAAGGTATGCATAAATCCATCTAAAAACAGTACTGTGACATAAAAGGTGCAAATTAGAAGTTTCTTGCAGAAAATCTAGACAATGTGTGTGAACTATTTCCATTTTTGTTTGTATTTATGATCATTCCCAGGATCGATCGGCAGAGTTAGATGTGGTTCAGAAATTGAAGGACAACGTTCGTGCGCTTACCGGTGAGCTGGGAAGCATTCACTTCAGCTATCGAGATCCTGTTAGGAACTTTGACAGATCCAAAGTGAAAGGAGCAGTTGCGCGGCTTATTAAGATAAAGGATAGCTCAACAGCAACAGCATTGGAGGTTTGTTTTAGTAACCTCCTCATTTCGGTCCTAAAGTTGATTTTTTGCTTTCAGTGAAGGAGCTCGTCTAGCCGTATTAGTTGAACTCTTAGTTGAATTAAGCAGGTTGCTGCAGGAGGAAGGCTATATAATGTTGTTGTTGACTCAGAAACCACTGGAAAGCAGCTCCTACAAAATGGAGATCTCCGAAGGAGGGTAACCATAATACCATTGAATAAAATCCAAACAAGTACTATTCCTGATAGAGTTCAGCAGGCGGCTCGTAGAATGGTTAGCGTTTTTTTTTGTTTACACTGGATAGATATAACCTTTTGGCTGGAGATGACTTGTCTAAGTATGTTGATTGGTATGTAGGTTGGAGCTGAAAATGTAACATTAGCTTTAGAACTGGTTGGCTATGCTGAAGAAGTAAAGGTTTGTACTTTCATCGTAATATTGTACTATTCCTTTAGTTTTTGTTGTTGACAATAGTATATTGGATGTTTTGGTCTGGTAAATTCAAATTTCCCTGAACTCTAGTGACTTGTTGTTTCCTTCCAATCTGTAGTACTAGAACAACATTCTGCATTGTGTTTACATTGTCATTCAGTATATCCTTGATCTCAGAAATACGTGCCTCTAGTTGTTTTTGAAGATATTTCCTTATTGCAGAATGCTATGGCTTATGTCTTTGGTTCAACATTTGTGTGTCGAAATATGGAGGCAGCAAAGGAGGTAATGTAGCTTTCTTCAGAAATAAGTTAGTTACTCTATTTTTAACTGAGCATTGCCTATCCAAGTATAGTATATATACAATGTTGGTTCTTACTGTTATAGGTGATTCTCTTCTTGTTACAGATTGCATTTAATAGAGAAGTTGGCAGTACAAGTGTGACTCTTGAAGGTGACATTTTTCAGCCTAGTGGCCTTTTGACTGGAGGTAGTCGCAGGTAATGTTGTGTCAGTTTTCACATTTCACTTCGTGTTAGTGGTTGGACCTGATTTCTTTATAGTTGAATTTGGTAAAGGATGTTCCTTTCTTTTGCTATTCCTGTTGTTTAGAATTATGTCCAACTATTCTAAAAACAAAGGTTTCCAGCGTTCTTAGGGGACTCTAGGGGAGAAATGTACATCGGGTGCTCCTTTTTTTCTATTATTGGTTGGTAATATTCAGAACTTTGGTATTCATTGCTTTGGCTTCTTATGTTGTACTCCCTTTGTTCTCAAATGTCAGTTGTTTTAGACTTGAGCACAAGAATAAAGGAGTGAGCTCAAATGACCATTATACCCTTCTCTTGCTCCAAAAGCACCAAATATTCTCTTACTTCAATGGACTCTCTCTCTCTCTCTCTCTCTCTCTCTAAGTAATCAAATCACAGTTAGCTCATGCATACATATCATTAAAGGAGAAGCATTGGGAAGGAGGCTCTCTTATTTATGAGAGTAATTGATGGGGGTAGAATTGGAAGAGTTGGAGGGAATGTGCCTAGAGAAGTGCAAAATGACCTACATTTGTGAACAAATTTGAAAGCTAAAATGACCTACAATTTGAGAACAGAGGGAGTACTATTGTTGTACTTCCTGGAGATAAATTAGATTGCTGTCAGAAAGCTAAATGAGTATCCTGGAGTTGTAGTTATTTTATCTACTAATGTGATCCGATACACACATCTGATGTTTCCATTTGTAATGATTACCCATATCATAATGCAGAGGTGGTGGGGACTTGCTAAGGCAACTCCATGAATTAGCTAAAGCGGAGGCTGATCTCTCTGATCACGAGGAAAGGCTCTCTATTATTGAACAGAAGGTATTCTCTGAATGCAATGCCAATACATGTTGTCCTGTTTCCTTTCAGATTCGTATGTATTTATAGTACTCTACTCGGTAACTCAGGAGTCAGGACCTCATTATGTGATCTAAAACTGCAGCACATCCTACTAACCACATTTTGCCCTTAAAGACCTATTCTTATTTGTTAACTGAAAGTCTGTAAACTCATGTTGATACTTTTATTTTACCACATAAGAAAGAAATGCCATTAGTATCTATACACCATGGGAGGAAAATTAATTTATGTTGCTACCAGTTAATTTCTAGTCGATGCGGTTTAGTATTGATTTATCTCTCGCCATTGGTACTTAACATGTTACATGTTGGCATCATAACTTCTGTTAAATTTAATTTTCTAGTGGCATGGTTTACAATTCTGATACTTACAAATTTAGTTTACCTCGTTTTCCAGATTGCTGCGCTTTTACCTCTGCAGAAAAAGTACGCAGAATTGAAATCTCAGTTTGAACTCAAATCATATGATCTCTCATTATTTCAGAGCAGAGTTGAGCAAAACGAACATCACAAGGTATTATTTTATGCCTTTGATATGGTTAAACTATCGCTATCAGTTTCAATTTGGATCAACAATTGTTCTGTTTGT
This sequence comes from Stipa capillata, assembly GCA_019208055.1. Taxonomy (NCBI): domain Eukaryota; kingdom Viridiplantae; phylum Streptophyta; class Magnoliopsida; order Poales; family Poaceae; genus Stipa; species Stipa capillata. Next base: position 198,181 of record JAGXJF010002758.1, on the reverse strand, counting down.
ACTTTAGTTAGGTGAACTGGTAACGAAACTTGAGCAAGAGCTCCAGGAATCAAAGAAAGAGTTAACAGAAAAGCAAGTGCAGTATGACAAATGTGTCTCTACTGTTTCTGAGTTAGAAGAGATGATTAAGACTTACGGCACGGAACGTGAAGGTAGACTCAAAGCTCTGGAAAGAAAGATCAAATCCTTGAAATCGGAGATGCAGTCCATGTCGAAGCAGCTAAAGGTTAGCTTTCTGACTTGTTGCCATAAGTGATTTAAGTATCACTTACTGATATCCCCTCTGGAGCATCCACATATTCAGTAAGAGGTCTCCCCTCCTTCTGTTATTTCCTTATTAACTTCTAACTCTACAACGATATCTTTGTAGTTGGTCTTTTTTATAGGATAGTACAGTTGTTTCATGCCATGCATATTCTGTTAAAAATAGATAACCGGGATACTTCCATTAGTCTGCTTATTGTTGAAGATTTTGAATTTCATTGACTGACATGAAAATCGACCACAAGATCTTGCTGAAGATACATATAAGTCTGCAGGTTACCCTACCATTGATTTTGTTGCAGAAGCTAGATAGTTACATTTAGAGTATGGAATACTCTGATACTATTGCATATCTGTTGTGATATTGTTCATGACTTCATTCTTTTAGATTTACCCGAATCTTGAACATTAATCTGAACATTTCAATGAAAAACATATCTCTTGTTTTTCTTCTTGCTTTTTCGGGATAGGCCCATGAAAGTGAGAGGGAGAGGCTGATTATGGAGAAAGATGCAGTTGCTAATGAGCTTGCTATGCTTGAAGAGCAGTTAGTAACTTCAAAAGCTCAGATTACTGCTCTGTCTGAAACCTTGGACACACATAAGAACAAGGTAGTGCAAGATGTTATGATGGTTTATCTGTACTTGGTGTAACTACTTAGCTTTGCATTTCATTCATGAAAGTATGCTGCTTTGTGGCACTCAGGTTGCTTCCACCAAGCAGGACTATGATCAAGCTGAATCTGAGCTTAACATTGGGCGTTCCAAACTAAAGGAATGCGACTCACAGATAAATTGCATGTCCAAGGAGCAGCAAAAACTTCAGCAGCAACTAAGTGATTCGAATGTTGAAAAGAAGAAAATGGAAAATGAGGTACTTGTTGGCTGTAATCTCTGCTGCATATTTCTGCTTTATAGTTGACTTCTTTAACCTCTTAATATAACATATAGGTTAAGAGGATGGAGATAGAGCAGAAGGATTGCTCTTTGAAGGTTGATAAGCTAGTGGAGAAGTACAGTTGGATTGCAACTGAGAAACAGTTGTTCGGAAAAAGTGGTACTGATTACGACTTTGCATCATGTGAACCACAGAAAGCACAGGAAGAACTTGAAAATCTCCAAGCCCAACAATCTGGGTACATCTTTCATCTGAAAATAATAATTCCAAGTTGATCTGATGTTTTTGGATAACTGTAATCTTATCAACTGGTTAGTTTGCAACTCAAACACCGCTTATCAGTTAACTGTCAAATGCAGTCTTGAGAAGAGGGTCAATAAGAAAGTTATGGCAATGTTTGAGAAAGCAGAGGATGAATACAATGATTTGATCTCGAAGAAAAGTATCATCGAGGTAGGGCCTACCATGTATAAATTTTATGATAACTGGGATTGATTTTGGCAACAGCATGTGATATAGCTTTTGTTGTCATCTGCAGAATGACAAGGCAAAAATCAAGAATGTGATCGAAGAGTTGGATGAAAAGAAGAAAGAGACCTTAAAAGTCACATGGCTCAAAGTAAACAAGTAAGTATCTTCTATTAATCTGTTTTTGTTCCCAGCACCACTGCATGAAATACAGCTAAGATTCAGTATGACGGTATTCTTTTTACTCACAGATAGACATGTTATCAGCTAACCTCTCCTTTCTATTTTCTGTAGGGATTTTGGATCTATATTCAGTACTCTTTTACCTGGTACAATGGCAAAGCTTGATCCTCCTGAAGGTGGTACCTTCTTGGATGGTCTTGAAGTCCGGGTGGCATTTGGAACAGTTTGGAAGCAATCTTTATCTGAACTTAGTGGAGGACAGCGGTCCCTTCTTGCTCTTAGTCTTATCCTGGCGCTACTTCTTTTCAAACCTGCACCGCTTTACATATTAGATGAGGTATGTCTGCATGTGATTTACCATTTAAATTGCTTACCAATTACCACTGTCTCTACCCTGGCTGGTCATTACAAACTAGCATAAGCTAGTAATATTAGCCAGATTGCGGTGCAGCGTTGCACAGTAGATGCAATTGACATGTTTTACGAAAGTGCTTCATTCCAACTTATGCAAATTCAGCTTCATGGCTGGCTGGAACTCAATCTCTTTCTTCATATCAGGCAATTAAAAATGTTTGACATTGGAAGTGATTAATAAACAGTGAAAAGTCTTGCAACTATTCAGCAATAATTTATGAGCATGATTCCATCTCACCTGGTTGCCAAAAATTTCACTTGCTGATTTCTAGACAACATGTGAAAGTAGGCTATGGTATGGATTTGGAAGCATTGATAGTTTGATACCACATGGACTCCACATCGCAGCTTTGCAAGTTGTTCTTATGTTGGGTCTCCATTTCTTGATAGTGGTTCTGGTGTGATTGTGTGAAAACATGTCTTGAACTGAAAGGACCTCGAAGTTCAATTATTAGCAGAACTAGTTAAGAAAAAGAAACAGACCAGCATTCTTTATTTCATGATAATATGGCTAGATTAGTTTATATAGAGGTCCTGCTTCTATCTAATTTGGACCTTTGCTCAATGCATGGTATATTGGGATATTTAGTATATAAATCCTCGATTTTGAGAAAGAAGATTTTAGCATGTTTCTTGTTAGTCCTGTATGCCTTATTTGTTTGATTAGACAATATAAATTTCCTGAAAAAGAAAACCTTTTGAGCTGACCTGGATATCCTGCACTGCAGGTTGATGCTGCCCTTGATCTGAGCCATACCCAAAACATTGGTAGAATGATAAAGGCGCATTTTCCGCAGTCCCAGGTAAGCGTACATCTCTAAATGATGCAGTTCATTACCAATTCATGCTCCTGCATATACAGTTAGCATGGAGGGTTAGCATTACAAATATATACAAGTTAGAACTTTGTTTCACCCTTTCAGTTTACTACTGTCTTTGCAGTTCATAGTTGTCTCGCTAAAAGAGGGTATGTTCAACAACGCCAATGTGATATTCCGAACAAAATTTGTTGATGGGGTGTCCACTGTGACACGAACAGTCCCTTCGAAACAGAGATGATTGAAATATATATCGTGCACTATCTGAAGGTATTGCTCTGAACTCAAAATAAGGTTAGTAAGCTTAAAGTTATAAAACAAAATGATGATTTTTCATTGTTTATTTGGAAATGTGTAATGCAGGAAGACGAATGTGTGAAGATGAACTCTTTGGTCATGATAACCACAAAATTAAGGTTGCCAAATGGTTTGTGAACCTTGATAATTGTTCTGCGGTAGTACGATTGCGTTGCTGCTGCAAAATGTCTCAAGCTCCTCGCTTGTCAGGCCCTTAACATCAGAATAGGCTTTACAAAGCTATGTAACTCACGAAATTAGAACATGCCGTTATGTTCATACATATATATGTATCTATCTTGTTTCTTTTGCGTATTTTGGTCTGACAGAATGTGTAGCTTAGCGTCTGAACCATTTTCTTCCGAGCTTTGAACGCTCTTGCATGCTAACATGATTATGTACCGGCCTTATTATTATGGCATATTGTAGTGTGTAAGAAATACGCCTGTCAGTGTTGGTAGTTTGGTTCAAGCAACCTAATATTTGGTTCAAGCAACCTAGTATTTATATTCGTATCAGTATAATATTCGCAGTTCTATCCACATTATTCTCTCGGTATTTGCATCCATTTTGTTTCTGTCGATTCAATCTATGGTCTATTCGTACGACTATCTGTATATGAACAAGAACTGGATACTGATAATTCAGGCCGCAACGATCCCTTGACTCTGCTATCCTACGGCTCCGAGCGAGGGCTGTGAGCCTGTGACGTGGTTCTGCATTAACTGGGTTTTACTAATTAGTAGGCGCATGCGCATCACATATACTTCAAATAAAAAGTAAGTCGATTTTCCTAGCCCTTATGTATGCGTGGCTGTGTGTTTCAAATGTTGGATGTTAGTTCGATGGACATAAATATGACTTACCCCTAACAACGAAAATCAGGCGCCTAACTGTATGGACACCCAATGGGATTAATACCTTCAACTTTTTTTTTGAGAGAAAAACCTTCGAATTGATCGATCGCCAAGTTAAACAGCACGAGCTATAGATATATCGCATGGAGCGCGACAGCGCGTAGCTGCTCTTCAACATATGCACGAACTTGTCGCTGTAAAGCTCACCGCCCAGGCGCCCACACCCACTTTCCCTCGGTTACGTTCGACAGTGCAAGCACCTGAACCTGATGTCGAGCTGCCTATCCATCAAAGACGATCTCCTGCTGGGGCTGACACACTGAAAAGCTTCAAATGAGACTCACCAGATCATAACACCACCTGCATCCTTTACGTACAATCACGGTGTATAAACTCCTAAGTCCTGACCTTTATTTACTATTTTTGAGTAAATTTCGCTTTGAACCAGTTATCTGTTATTGCAACAACTTGAAGTGGATTTTACTTTGAACCAGATTTAAGCACCAAAATTTTAGTTTAAACTGGATTTAACATTCGGTTCCATTATGAGAGATAGAATGGTGTTGTGTTGGCATCCATTTAATTATATGGACGTGACATATGATACTCTATTTGACAAGACGTGTATAATGTAGTCATTTTTTCTACAACTAACCCTTCTGAATGCAACCTCTTAAGTGTTGTCCCACCCGCGCTCTCCCGACGTGGAGATGCGTAGCTCCAGCATCTCCACCTCGAAGGCAACTTCTTCAACCTGTTTGACCAAATGCTTGAGAGAGAGGAAAGATAGTTGGGAGAGAGTGAGGGCCCATTTGTCGGGTGATGTGGCATCCTAACTAGGGCTCTATTAGCCTAACATGTTGGCCCGATTTGTTAGGATCTAAACCAAATATTAAATTTGGTTCAATCTGAAATTTCGTTGCTTAAATCTAGTTTAAAGTGTTATAAAAAAAACAATGTGATAAATATCTGGTTTATATTTCGAGTGTCCGTTGTTATGAGCTAGTATGAGTTTATGACGACATGCTCCCACGAAGAAAACTGCCAATTAAGTAGTAAATTAAAAATCAATCGGTCTTTAGAAGAGATTCGCCACAAGAGGTGAACTTAAGTATCATCATTCATGCCTTTCTGGGGTTCATCCCTGAATGGACATGCATTTCGCCAGTGTCTTCTTGAGGCCCATTATTCTAAGAAGAAAGGTATTGAAGCCCATCTGGGAAAGTGGGAATGCAGCGTGCTGGTGTTGCAGGTGAGAAGGGGTTGTTGTTTTCCCCAGCTGCTCCAGGGCATGGATACTTGGACGGCGAGTGGAGCGACAGGAGCAGGGTCGTTGTTGACAAGTGAGCTAGCCCCGCGCCAACTAAAAGAGGACGTGGAGCTGCTCCGAGGAGCTTGAAGCAGACCTGCTGCTTCTCCTAGGACGACGGGTTCACCATCTTCTAGGTCCGGCCTCTCTCAAGAATCAATGTTAGGGCATCTATAAAGAAGTGACATTAGCTGACTCTTCGTCATGCTATGTATGATCATTGTTGATTTGGAAGAGAGAGAATAAAATTGATTTGGTGAAGAGTCAGACTTTAACACAATATGAAACTTTTAGAGTTAACCATATTGCCTTTGTATATTGCTATATTTAGTGCCGACTCTCCACGTAAAGTCAGATTCAGAAACAACACTATTATATGAGTTACTTGATAATCGACTCTACATGACATGGAGAGTTGAAAAAGTCAATATCTCACTTTAACTTTATATGTCCTTAGCACGCCCTGTAACATGATCCAACGCCATGCTGCACGCTCCAACAAAGTGTTTATTTTTCCTTTACCCTAACTCCGTTTTGTTCAGATCGTAGGAACTACTAGGAAGCACGCTGGTCGGCACGCAACACAAAAATCATCTAATCCAGTAACTCTGAAAGGACCGAAGGTGCCGACTAGAGGGGGGGTGAATAGGAGGCTAACTATTTTCACTTCTTTCTAACTTAGGTTATCAAATTAAGTCTTAGCAGATTGCAAGGTTAGATTAGCTGTGTGACAGGTGAACATCACAAGCAATATATGTTATGTAAATTAACACGTAGCTGTCACACATGTATGTAACACAGGTGAGCTAATGACTTAAAACAGATGAGCAAGACAGATAGCTGTGTAACAGGTAGCTGACACAGGTAAGAGATATGATATAAGAGATATAATATACAGCAACTGAGGCACAGCTATGTTAACACAGGTGAAAAGTGATCTATCACAGATAAATAATGTATATATAAGAACACACAAGCATGCAGATCTAATAAGTAACTAAAAAACAGTATATGAAGTACTCAGAGAGACAAGGTGTTTTTCACCGAAGTTCCATACTCTTTTCAGAGAGGTACGTCTCTGTTGGAGAGGCTACTCCGAAGAGATCACCAGCACTGAATCGTGCTTGTTCTCCAACCTGAGTAATTAGGTCTCTTGCTTTGCTTGTGGAAGTCATTTAACTTTGCAGCAGGTAGACTTCAGATCACCTTCACAGACTACTGGTTCAGCCCACACAAGTTTGGGTGATACCAGCAACTCCTACGCCCGTCTAGGAGTAGACATTCCAAGAGTAACAGATTCAGCAGCAACGACTCTTGGAGGAACCAATGCTCTTTGCCCAAAGGCTCTAACACTCTTGAACTAACTCTTAGGAAGTTTGGCTTTTGTTCAGAGGGTGAGAGGCTTGCAACGGTCGAATATGATTCACTGGGTTGAGCAAGTTTGAGGTCGAAGACCTCCCTTGGTCCCCTATTTATAGGGTTCACAGGTACCTGACCGTTACACTCATGCCACGTAGGATTAAGTGGGTTACCGGTGATAGACACCGGTGACACAGTCAATCACAACGCACAACGGTAACCGGCTCAGGCAGATCGACACCTGTGTCACTGGAGGCATACACATGTGAACCCTTAATTGACGTAGCCTAACTACTCAGCCCGATCTTGGCACATTACATGCCCTCAGCGCACAACTAACTCTGATCCCTAATAAGGAGAGAACCTCCAACAGTCTTCTGACTCAGCAGACAAACTATTGCAGTGCAGGTCCTTTAGCATTTACAAGCTCTCCCCTGGTACAGAGATGTACCTGAGTCATAGAGCGCTAGACCACCTGTGACACAGCTGTGTCACATAGGTGACTCTAACCTCTAGGGTTTTTCTACTGCTAGCACTGCAGAGTGCTAGCACAAACCAGTTTCACACTTGTGCAAAATTGTTAATACAGGGCCACTGACCTCAAAGCATCAGTGCCACTGTCCAACATTCTGAGCATTGAGCAAAAGAATCTCCATAGATCATTACTGATTCATCCCTCTTAGTAGTACGGGTGTTTCCTATGGACTCAAAGAAATTAGCAAATCTAGGCTTTACTTGCCACCAACTGTAGTCACGGCCCTTGACGCATCAAGCCACCATCATCTTGCTTGCAACTCCTTGCACAGCACCGGCTTCTTCACAGCTGTGGCACAGCTGCCTAGCACAGCCATCCTCTTGTCCTGAAAACCACCTTTGTACCCTTTTTGGTGGTCATCCTTTTCTTGATGACACTTCTTTCTGGAATCTATTAATCCTGCTTACACTCATTGTTAATATTAGATTCCAATTTGAGTTGCCATTAACCATCAAAACCATTTAGGGGGCTAGATGATCTTTCAAACTCCACCACTAAGATGACATGATGATGCAGTTTTACGCATGTAGCATGTGGTATGATCTGTGCCCATGCTGGCATGCCCCATGTTGCTTGCATGACTGATCTATCAAATCTGCGTGATCTAGGGTGTGTGACATTAGTTGCATGCGCAGGTCATGTAAATGGGATGTAATTGCTCTCTAGGAGTTGTAGGTTTTAGACCCTCTTTTTTTTTGGCTTAGGCTTATGCATAATTGGCTTAAGCTTAACTATGGAAGGAAGCTCTGGTGGGAGGAAACTCCGATAAACTTTGACTCCTTTTTTTAAACTTCTAAGATGTGCGCTTATTTCGTGTGATGTATGGTACAATATATGTATACCCTTAGAATTGTTTGTGTTCTATTTATGTTAATATTATTCTTTTAAACTGTTTTAGTGTGCAATTGTTGAATAATTTTTTACATCATCTTCTTCTTAGCTGGCTTATGGCCAGAAGGAGGCACAAGCCAAAAAGAAGGGATGTTGTGGAGTTAAACTCCTCAAGAATCATGTTGCCAGCTAGAAACTCTAATTTTGAGGCTTCCCGAGTTTATACCGGTCCACGTTCTGACTTTGCCCTCTGCACAAGCTCCCACCGGTCCCGCTGGTCCTCCCTCCCCGTCGGCCTCCTAGATCTACCCGAGCTCCCACCTCCCCATCGGCTTGCCTCCCCGTCCGACTCCTAGATCTGCCCGAGCTCCCGCCAACCCCGCTGGTTCTGAGCTCCCTCCTCCATCGGCCCTTTCCCGTCTGCCCCCCTCCGGACCTGCCACCGAGCCCCCTTCTCCACCAGCCCTGCCCCGGCTGCCTCCCTCCCCCGTTTGCCTCCCTCTTCGGCCTTGCCCTGAGCCCCCTCCTCCACCGGTCATCTAAAGGAGAGCCGTTATGTGGATCCTGATGCTTTTTTCATTTTCTTTTGTGATGATTTTCTCTGATCTACATGCTACGACGATTTTTCATGTTACTGATGTGATATCGTGTGGTCCATTTTTGACTGAAAGAGTGTGTTCTTGGTAAGGAAGAGTGCTCACATTTTTTCCTCGCAGTTCTTCTTTTACAAGGATTTCCTTGTGGTTCTTGTTCACGGAGCAAATGAATCAAATAATCAATCCTAAAGCTCTCCGTTACTATCATTAGTGCTCTTAGTTACGAATGAGCATTCTAAATGATGTATTAATGACTGCTCTTGGTAACTATAACAGCGCTGTCATGCATTCAAGATTGAAATTTTGGATTTGGAGAGGGAGAATATTGCACTTGTGGGCGAGGCTTGCATTGACCAGTTAGTTTTGAATTTTGAATTGTGTTAATTGGGTTAATCGACATTGAATGTCACAAACCTTCAATTCAGCTTTTGACTTTTTTTATTACCTAGATGATCGTAAACAAGTGCAATTTCCATCCAATCTATAAAATTTTTGGAACTATGTTTATTTGTATGTGTATGCACTGATGAGTTATTGAGTATAAGATGATGCAAAATTTTTTAACAATTGCGCGCTAACACAATTCAGAAGAGCAATTCTAAGGGTATTATAGACATTGCAGCACACATCACATGAAATAAGCTCACATCTTAGAAGCTGAAAAGAAAGAACTCAAAGTTTATTATGGCTTTCTCCCACCGGAGTTTCTTTCCACAGTTAAGCTTAAGTTAGTTTATGCATAAACTTAAGCCGAAAAGAAGGGCCTTAGCTTGTCCCAATTTGCAGCACTGATCCCTATGATTGGTGTTGATGAACCTTCTTTTGAGGGAAGTGAGATTTTGAACTTTTGGGTGTGGATCTTTCTGGTGCCTGAGGACTGAGATACTGGAGTAAACCAAGCCTCTTTTACCAAAATTTGTTGAGTCCCCGCCCACTGCCCAGCATTACTTAGTTTTGTATAACTTGGTTACATTAGAGGCTCTATTTTTTTTCCAGTTTATCTTTACAACAGAGTGTAAATTCATATGGGTTGAGGGGAGTAAATTTCATATGCGTCGACGGGTTGTAAGATGAATGTATAAAAATTAACGGTAATACATTTACGGATAAGAAGAAAGCTTCTTATATGTTTTGCCATGAGTCTATTCTTTCTCTCTCTTATTCATTTGTTCTAACGCTACAGAGAGCAAATATATAGAGGGTACACAAAGGCTTCGTGCAGGAGTGGAAAAGAAAACATATCCTACCATCACAACTCAACGAAGACATACAATTTCAACACATGCTGATCAATTCATATCAGATTATTATACTTTGCGATTATAAAAACAGTTACTGTCACTCAGTAGTAAGTTATCTAGTTTAACACATCCTCTGTTCTCATATAGAAGCTCCATCCATACTCATCCTGGCAGCAGTTCTGATGAATTCTGAGACATGGTAGGCAAAGCCTATTTGAGTTCCATCTTATCTACATATTTAATTCACACAAATCATTTGGTTCCATCATTTCCTTCTCTGAGGATCCCAAGTAAGACCGTGTTTTCTCAAAGTTCTGATATAATTTCGCATCAGACTGTACTTGTTAGAACCCAGATGGTGCAAGTAATCCCATGTGAAGATCCCAGTCTTGTGCAAATCATCAAACAGTATCCTAAGGTGCAACAACTGGTTATAGATTACACTTGCAGATAAAAACAAATTAATCGTTTCCGAGAGGTAGAGATGTCAGAACAAACTTTTTTCTGCACGAGACATTATTTTCATGAAATAGATAAAATGTGCATGAATTTTATTCTAAAGGAATATGCCCCTCACCGGACTCCATAGTTTCCTACTGATTCAGCTGACATTATTCCGACAAGTCGTCGCCCGAATATAACCTGACTAGAGAAGTACAAATTGGCATAATTTGAACCGTAAATACTTTAACAGAAAAGCAGTTTAGGGGAAATACATGCCCAACAAAAGATGCTAATCTTCTAAAGGGACACTGTTCAAGTTTTTGTTGGACAGACCAGCATTACAGGGTTAAAAGCAAAAAAAATTTAGATAATGGAAGAGGAATCTCTCCTAGCCTCTACACTCGAAGATGCACACAACAAAAAAGGCAAATAGCTCTAAACTTGCCACAATACCCCTTTTACACTGCAAATGGCAGCAAGGAATACTTAAATAGCAAATGTGCTGTTTGAACTAACCAAGAAGCACAAGAAGACCTAGTATGACAATAATAACATAGAGTGCAGAAAATACAATATAAGGTTACCTTCTCACCAGCTATTGATCTGATTTTGATATCAGCTGGTGGGTTGTAAACTCTAAGAAACTCAGCTGGTAGATGGAATGAACTGCCATCTGCAAATTCAACCTCAGCCTGTGAAGAACCAGAAATATAGCTCAAATTAAAATAGACTCACAGCCCATACCCCAATCAAGGAACCATATCACCAATACGAGATGAAAGTTTCACAGCAAGTTAACATTAGAGAGAAACAAATTTCTTGTAATTTTTACAGCCAACTTTACAACTGATGGTTATCACATTCAGACAATGTGAGATCTTTATCATCAGCTGTTGCTTGATAATTTGTTTTAATCGTGGCTGATGGTGCAACAATAATAAAAAGAAAAGTCCACAATCAAGATATTCTCTGATAACAGGATATATTCTCATTCATCACCACATAATATCATATGTTTCGGTAACGACTGATCTGTCAAACAATTGAGCAGTAGACAGTAGGTACTAGTTAGCAGTAATTACTAACCAAAATAGATGAAAAAACCCATTTCTGAAATCAGCATAAGCCCATAGAAATGCATGTGGGACTAAAATATTCATATGATGGGTCGGGGACCTGATAACCAACCAAGGCCGGAACTTCAACGAGGGACACTGCGAGAGGCGCTGAGACAAATACCATCACTTTCCCCTGCCACTGATTGGGAGCTCAGCATGGACCGCACGGCAAGATTTCACATCAAGTTCAGTGTCCAACAGCATAGCACGGTGACTCGACTCTGATTTTCTGTGAACTTGGCATTTCAGTTGACATTGGAAGCACGAAACCAAACAGTTACCACCAACCAACAGTAGCAGCGCGGGGAGGAGGAAGTTGCTGCAGGGAGCGCAGAAAGGAGCAACTCAGGGGTTTGGGCGGGTGCAGCGCGAACTTCTTCAGGCGCGGGGGGCTGCGCCGCCGGGCCGCAGCACCCATCGCCGCTGCCGCTGCCACCGCCGCCGCCGCCGCCATGGAGCAGCAGGCGGAGAGCGAGAGACCACCTGCCTGCCACCGAGCCTTATTCGGCCGCACGAATAAGCCGACACGATCACGGCCGTCCATTCCCTCCAAGTGGCCCGCACGAATCTAACGACGCCATCCGATGCCACGCGGGCCTCGTCACGTTGTGTGGCGTACAAACGGCCGAACAAAACCCACGAGTTGCTCACCCACCCACCACACGGAGCACCACTACGGGCCAGGACTGCGATGGCGTGGCGCGTGTAATTAAGGCAGCAGAGTATCTATCCATCGATCCATCCACCGAATTCTCTCTCTGCCGTGCCCCACCACCGCGGCGGACGCTTTGCCTTCCACGCCGCGGCGGACGCGTGCGTGCGTGCGTGCGCAATGCCGCTGCCGCTCGCCCAGCTGCAGGAACTGCAGGACCGCCTCTCCCACCGGTTCCGCCCGTGGAGCCGCTCAGCGCAGTTCTGGGTCCGCGCCGCCGACATCTACAGCAGCTACAAGGTCTGCCCCTGTTCAATTGCCGCGCGCCAGGTGTTTGTTGATATGCCTCTGAGTTCAGGGTGGGGAATTTTTTTTTGGGTTGGTCGGTCCAGGTGTGCCAGCTGCGCGCGGGGTTCGTCAAGGATGAGGAGGAGCGGGAGGCCTTGTGGGAGCAGCAGCACGAGCTCGGCGCCCAGAAGATGTACTCGCTCTGCTCCGAGCTCGGCGGCCTCTTCCTCAAGGTGCTTGCTGCCTTTTTTCTTGGATTGTTTGGCTTGTTTAGGTCTGTTAAACTATAGGCTTGATGAATCGAGGATGTTTTTTCAAAGTTTCAGCAAGATCAACAGATGCCGCAATCGGATTATACTTTTTTGACTGCATGTAAGATCGTGTCATAGTACACTCTTAACTTTTTTTGAGCAGGCTGCTCAAATTCTGGGCAAGCCCGATTTGGCGCCGGTGGCTTGGGTGAAAAGGCTCGTTACGTTGTGTGATAAGGCTCCATCCACGCCGATTGATGTTGTTAGAGAGGTTGTGGAGAAACAATTCGGCAAGAGCTTTGATGAGATATTTGAGTCCTTTGATATGAGCCTGTTGGATCTGCTTCTATTGCACAGGTTCGTGTTTAGGTACTCCTCTTAACTGTAAGATCTGGTGAATTGTACATTGGTGCTTTGCATGATTTCATTCCATTTTAGGCTTATGCATACGCCATTTCCTTCTTTGTGCCATTACATCTGATTGCAAATTCACTGAGACATATCATTTATGCCTCTCACTTATTAAGCATTGCTTCATATTTGTTAGGTGCATCGAGCGAGGCTTAAATTATCAAACACAGATGTTGCTGTCAAGGTTAGGACTTAGGACTACATATATGTGTTCCATAAACAACTGTTTCATTATCTGGTACGCTACTGATGTGTCTTAATGGATCTGGTACTATCCAGGTTCAGCATCCAGGAGCTGAACATTTGATGATGGTTGATATCCGGAACATGCAAGCATTTGCCTTGTTTTTGCAGAAGTATGACATCAACTTTGATCTGTTCTCCGCCACCAAAGAGATGGAAAAGCAGGTTTTTATTCAGTCCAACTCAACGGATAATATCCACTAACCCACATGTGAAATAAACTGAGCCACTAAGTCTATTTATTTATTGGAAGAATAAAGAAATGAAATCTCAGAATATTTTAACTATTAGAAACAATAAAATGTAAACTATTTGCTTTGGCATTATTATTGATTTTTACGTTGAGTATTTGAGTGTAGTAGATCAGATGTCTGTATAGATTGGTCTACATAAAATTTCATCTCTTATATGAGAATATGTCATGTGAATACCAGTTTTATTCTGATGCAAGTTTCACTATAAGCTGTAGATAATATTTTGTTGTGTTCTCACTTTTGTTGCAGTTAAAAGAAGCGAGAAAAAAATTAACTTCTATTTCATACCAATCTGCACCTTGTGTGAGATAAAAACTAATCATTCAAGTTCCTTTTTCATTTACATTTCCGGTTTTATTGTTTCCATAGATATGCTATGAGTTTGACTTTGTGCGAGAAGCGAGAGCAATGGAAAGAATACGAGAATTCTTACGTGTCACCAATAAGAAACCTCCAGTTATGGTGCCTCGTGTGATTCCTGGAATGGTTAGGAGGTACATTGTCATATCTACTCAATAGCCAAACTGTTTATCAGGCTGTTTTATTGAATCCTACTCTGCACCATATTTACAAGTGGATAAAAAGGTTGCCATCAATCGAAAAGATTCAGCAGAGAAGCTATAAAATGGTCATTTTGTAATAGCTGGAAACTTGAATCTAACGGGATTTGCTTCTTTTCCTTGAGCGAAACTATCCTCCGTGAGATGTTTCTTTACAGATAGTGAGTACTTGGATTTCTAGTCTTATTTGATCTAACAGGCAGTGAAGGAGTAATTGGTATACCCTTTATGTTACTGGCAGCTTTAACCTATCATTTTAGTTGATTTACCTGCCCTGCTAGTCTGTATCTGCCCTTCCCGTGGTAACATTTTCATGTGTTGGATGCTTCAGAATTTTAGAGTTCACGAACAGATGACTATTCACCATGAATTTATATTCTATTTCGCCATTTCATCACATCAAGAAGTCTATTGCTGATTTTATACCATGTCTTGTCATTCTTTCTTTTCATACTGCAGATGTAGGAAATGTTGTGATTGTGAGTCAACTTATCTACTGTTAGACAAAATGAAAAAACGCTTTACTGACATGTAACGATAGTGAGTTAGTGACTTATTTTTGAGCCAACTCCCTCTTCTGTTTCTTTGCAGAACCAGTATACGGGATTATTCCTCGAAAAAAAGTATGCGGGATTATTCTGTCTTCTTATGAATTAAATGAGCCTTTTTGTTTCTTTGCCTTGTTAGGGAGGTCTTGGTCATGGAATTCATAGAAGGGACCCCAATAATGAATCTTGGCAATGAAATGTCTAAAAGGGGCATTGATCCTGGTGGTAAGCTTGCAGCAATGGCAAAGAAGTAAGCCCCTTCATCTCAAAAGAGTACGGTTCTTGTTTGCTTGGCTTATGAAACCTCATATTAGTTTCTCTCCTGAATTATCCTTTTAATGGGTCAGCACTATTAGAATGAATAAATGAAAATTTCACACTGTTCAGATCTAGTAAACTAAGTTGCACAGTACGGAGATACAGGTTCGGGAATACGGAAAAAATGGCATTTTCCAAAAACAACAGTTCGGGATACGACGAGTACATATGTATTTAGAGAAAAAAATAAAACATGTAAACAATATTATAGAGGATGAGAAAATTGTTTAGTTGCGGGTGCCAGCCGTGCCGCTGCCCCTAGATGCCATTCCTCCATTGTCCATTCCCTATCAACAAGCAGCAAGCAAGCAATCAGCAGCACACAACAATCAATGGAGCAAGCAGTCACAGCACAACAAGCAGCCACGAGATGAACAAGAACAGAGAGGGGCGGGGAGAGCCGGGGAGGTTTCCTTGTAGGGAGGATCTGGGCGGCAGCAGCATGGAGGTTCCAGGCAGCTCCTCTCTTCTCCTGGCGGCTGGCGGGTCGGCCAGAGGAAGGCAGGATATGACATGGTCTGCTGCCTCTCTTCTTCTCTAGGGTTTTTGTACTTTCCATACTTTTTCATCAGGTTGGGCTTAACATGAGCTTTGGATAGAGTTGTTACTGGGCAAGCGTATCCCCTGCTGTATCCCGGAGTATCCCCGATGTATCCCCATTTATTTTAATTATTTTTAAATAAAAAAGGGGATACTTGGGGATACGTGTATCCCCGTATTGGATACGTAGGAATACGTGATACGGCACTTTGGTGTCGTATCCATGCAACCGAGCTAGTAACGAGAAGACCTAATAAGATACTTAGCTACTAGCCTCCTCTTTTGTCTTTTTTTTTGCAAATTTAATTTGGTGTATAGCATGTCCTTCAACTGTTGAGTGCCAGGCCATCTCAAAAAGTATCTTCTCTTTCAATGCAGGAAGATTCTAACAGATCTTACACTTGCTTATGGCCAAATGATCTTGAAGGATGGCTTTTTTCATGCAGATCCACACCCAGGAAACATCCTTATCAGCAAGAATACAGAGGCATGTGACCTTTTTTTCGGGAAAAGAAAATATGCAAATCTTACCTTATATGGCAATGGCATCATCTAGATGAATATTCTTTCATGTTGGCCCTCTATTAGGTAGCTTTACTTGATTATGGACAAGTGAAAGAAATGCCAGAGGATTTACGACTTGCTTATGCAAATCTTGTAATTGCAATGGCTGATGATGACCTTTTGAGGACTAAAGAAAGTCTCAGGTAATCTTAGTTGCTTGTCATGTTAGGTGCTATTTCATGCAAATAATTAGAATTAATATGAGGCAGTAAATCGAAATATGTTGACGTACTATTTTGTATCAGCACAATCATGGGCTAGCATAGAACTTAATGGCAAGTTGGAGTAATCATTATCGTTAATTTCCAAATGAGAGGGTATAGTCAAGGGCAAGATGGAGTAATGATTCTTGGTGAATAGTTATTGCCATATGACTTGTTTTTTCTTATGGACTTATGAAATACTTCAGGGAAATTGGTATTGAAACGTGGACTATAGCTGAGAATGAGCTTGAAGAACTGTTTCAATTATCCCTTAGAATGTTTGATACAAGATTACCACTGGGGGTTACTGTGCTCTCGCCCTTCGCTGAGGATTCCTCACTGAATAAAGTTGGAGTGCAGGTATGCAACTGTATGATTTACACTTCTGTAGTCCAAACATGAAAAACAAATGACATGTGCTTTTGTTTCACCATTTACTTGCAAACTCTTACGGGCACGCGGATCTGTGTACTGTGTATTGGTGCAGTTTAACTTAAAAAAACTGCTTCCTGAAATGTCTCCTTTCTATTTGCTTTCCTACTTAAAGAGCTTTCCAGAGGAATTATTTTCGGTGCTTCGAACGATGCAACTGTTACGTGGACTGACTGTAGGAATGGGCCTCAGTTTCTCCTGTGCTCAGCAATGGAGACCAATTGCCGAGGAAGCTTTGTTAAAGGCTGGGAGACTAAGAGGTAACTTTGTCTTGATAGGCATATTAGTTATATCCGTCTGTCTAATCAGCATGCATCATGTTTTTTCATCATGGTGCTTGCCGCACCTCTTGACAGCGAAGACTCCTTAATGTGGTTTCAGTTTGACTAACTCGAACTATTTGTCTTATTGATGCAGATGTAAACTCAAGAAGGCCAAGGAGAAGTTTTGTCAAAAGACTGTTTTGGAGAAGTAGAGACAACGATAGCCAAAGAACCGATATGTGAACTGGCAGATACATATGTGGGCCTTCATTTGCTTTGTGGTGTGGGTTATTTGACTCAGTTATACGGATTCTTCCTTGTATCGCAGATTTGCAATGTCACTTATGCACTTTGACGAGAAACCTGTCTAATTTGGATTCTCGTTTCTTGTTTGGCTAGATTTTGCTAGGGATTTTAGTACTTCCATTTGAATGTGTGAGTTCTGTTAGACATTCATCAAACACAATTGAAGACTGAATACTACAGAGAGAAAAATTGTAGATGGAAATGAAGTGTTCATGTGTTTGAGTACTCTTGGAACATGCAAACTGCGCACACCTTTACCTTCTCGCGCGCTCGCTAGTGTTGCTCCCTAGACTTGACGCGCCCTCTGCCTCGCCCTGACTCTGACTGGCCGCTGATTGAGCAGTTTTCCTTTTAGTTGCACTAGGAGTCGATTAACTGGGGGAAACTCTTCATTTTCATGATGCGAACGAGGAGGAGGGAGTCAACATTACATCCTCGCTGGCCAAGAGAAGCTTGGGCCGCCTCCGGCACAACACGGTACAAGAGCTGTCGGAAGATGGTATATCTCACACCAAACTCTTTTTTCTTGTACTATGTCTTCTCCTAGTTTTTCCTTCAACCTATCACAAAACCCGTAAGAATATATTTTTGCCCTCTCATCGGCAATCTATTCACCCCTCTAGATTCATCCATTCTCTTGCATGCTTCTATTTTTCCCTGTTTGTTGTTCTTGCTACAAGTTCTAGCGCGTGAGCAGACATTTATTTGCTTTTTAGCCTTATTTTATGCTTCTGAAATGTTTAGGAGATCTCCGCTGCTTCTAGGGCCGGTCCAATTAAATGGTGGGCCCAGGACAAGTTAAAATCGAATGTCCTTATTATTTATACTAAATTTTTTTTACTTCTTTTTATATTTATTATTGCAAATACGCTAAATTGAAACTGTATTTTGCTGCCGAAGTTTTATTATTTTTTTCTCAAATTTTAGTTTGAGACGTTGCCCCCTACAAAATTATGTTTTTTAATTGTATCCCTGGATCTAAGAAAAATAAAAAGACAAAATGTGTTAAAAAAATATCTTGATAGAGGTTTATGGAATGTATGATTGTCTAACTTAGATGTAAATAAATATAAAATTTCAGAGTGTATGATGTGTCTACAAGTGGTTTGTCCTTGGATTGTTGGCAATGCGCGTTTCTTGGTTCCTTCATGGTCAAATATGCTTCTTTTGTTACCAAGAGTTCAACAATTGGGTTGCAACGTATGCATGCTCGAAATGGATTTTTTTAAATAAACACGGAGTAGAATTTAGAACATAATCTAGGGTTGCAGTGCGAGTTCATATTTTTTTTTCTTGGCTTGATCCAGGGTTTACATAAAATTTACAATTTAAAGGTGTCCACCTATAGGGGTGTTCAAACACGAGTTTTCCAACCCGTGTCAACCCATCGCATTTACTAGAAAAACAAAAAATGTGCATCTTTAATGCAACTAGCAATACTAAAAGGTGTTGTTGCTGGTCTCTCCAACTCGGATAAAACCAATGTGAACACCTCTACCCACCTAGGTCTCCTTATTTATAGGGGT
Source organism: Stipa capillata (assembly GCA_019208055.1). Taxonomy (NCBI): domain Eukaryota; kingdom Viridiplantae; phylum Streptophyta; class Magnoliopsida; order Poales; family Poaceae; genus Stipa; species Stipa capillata. The sequence goes on along the minus strand of JAGXJF010002758.1, from coordinate 179,191 downwards.
CCGCCTAGGTATTTTAATATGTACTAGTAGACCCAAGCAATGTAGTAGGGTTATTACCTATGATTTTTCTCAACCCGTGATGTATAAATATTGACGAGTTACATTGGTTTTGCACGGGTTTGAGAGGGCTAAGTTGTTATTTCTTTGTTGAATTGCAAAGTTTATACAGATTGTCAATCAAATCAAGAAAAAACCTGGACTCACAATACTACAACCCTAGACTGTATTCTAAATTATACTCCATGTTTATTACAAACAAATCTATTTTGAACACACATGCATTGCAAGCCATTTTGAACACACATGCATTGCAAGCCAAGTGTTGAACCCTAGGAACAAGAAAGGAATATTTAACCATGAAAGAACCAAGAAACAGGCAATGGCAACAATTCAAGACAAGAGACGAATCACTCGTTGGCACCTTATACACTCAGAAATTTTCTATTTATTTACGCCTATGTTCGAAAATCATATACTGTAAAAACCTCTATTAAGATATTTGTTAGACACACTCTAAAGTTTTCTACAAAGATATTTAGGGATACTAAGATAGACGGAACATGTACATATAAATACACCCAAATACACTATATGCAATTGATAACGTGTTGGAGTCAGACTCGCAAGAATATTTGACACGTGCATGCAGATTTGCATGTTGTTCTTTTTCCTGAAGCTGCATGCCCAGCTCATGCAAAGCAGTAGCATGCTTAGTAGTCACGGTAACTAGAGCATCGGCATCATCATGGCTAACCCACAAAAAAATAAAAGTGTAAACATCTCTAACTTTTAATATTGAAATATGGAGCTCTTTTTTCTTTTTGTGAATGTTTGGCTTGGGAACATGGTCAGAGGCATCCACCGTGGCGTCACCTTGAACAGCAACTTGTACAATATGAGTGGTATGTGCGTTAAGGGTAGGCGTAGCCGTATCAAAAATCCTAGGGAACCCTGGTCTTTTCTATGACATTATAGGTTCTAAGCTGCCATGGATCCATGGGCTTCCGGGTTTCTTCTTGTTTCAAAGATTGCAACACATGTTTCTAGTCCCAGTCTTACGAGTGCAAAGTGGCCATAAATTAAATACCAAATTTTGCTGTATGTACCAGGGTGCAGAGCTTGTGAGAGCAAGGTTGCCACCCAACCTAACCACCGGCGCTAACATCACCTTCCTTTCTCTATTCCTATTGGTTACATTTGACGAGGTATTTTGGATGTTTTAGTTTTGTTTTAACACGTTCCTTTGTGGGTTGTACGTAGTTGTAGTTGATTGTATTTAGCATTATATACTTTATTAGTGTGAATGCACCATAAAGTCACCCACCGAATAATAACAATCACCATTCGGTCCATTCACTTGTAATACAAAATCAACAAATATTCAACAAGTATATTGTTGTTTGCTTTCCGAAGTTTGCATAGCGTCAACTTTATATTCACTTGGGTGGCATATTTTTGGGGAAAAAAAAGAGAATTTGCTGTGAATACATATGCATATTCTGTGAATTTATTTTGTATGTATTTTCCACAAGAAAAAAACTTTTTTTTATATGTATGATATGCATGCAAAACATAGAAAGTATTTCTCCTATATTTAGTATTGTACATAATAGCACACATGAAAGTACTTCTAGATATGTGATAGACTAATCACTTATGACATGTTCATCGCGGTGGAACTGTTGCAAGCTAAGATGTAGTGCAAGTTGCATTACTAAAAGTCATCGCTGAGGGAAGAGCCACGATCTAGGCATGCTACGTCGATGAGACCATTTCAGCCGTTTGATCCTTATGATGAAAAGTTGGAGGGCTGAGATGGCAGTGAGAGGGGGATAAAAACGGGAGGCCAACACCACCCAAAACCCTAGATTCTCCCACCCGTATCCCCACTTTTCTTCTTTCCACCTTGCTAAAAATCTCTAACAAAACATAACAAATTAACCAACTAAAAAGTCATAAACTAACTTAATAGTCTTCTAAAAATCTCTAATAAAAATGGAGCATGATATAAATGCAGTCAATTATTTTAGCATAGTTATTGGACATCACTTTTGGTTTCTTAAGTGTTACACAAAGAAGGGATCGCAGTCCAGTGTACTAGATGCAGGCAATAGGAAGGCATAACAGCGCGCCATGACCATGACGCAATCTAGCCTTTAGGCTCGCAAGTTAATATTGCTGTTATGACAGGGCAGAACTAAATATAGTGCAGCTATTTTGTTGCTAAGACAAATACTTCAACTTTAAATGAGAACATCACTACATGTTGTCTTCCTCCATAAAACATTACATTTCCCATGATAAAAAGAAAGAGGGAACGGAAAGGACCTCCTGCAAGCAGTTAGATCGGCTAAAAGTACCTATACAAAATTTGTTAAACGTACAGCGTACAAGCACTATGAGGAGGGGCCTTATTTATAAGTGTTCAAGCACATATAATAGCTTGAACGGCATAGTACCAGCTCATCTTCCATGCATATACCTCTCGTGAGCTGCTCCTTATTTATTTATCCCTCTGAATACGGTAGGTTACCTCTCTGGCGGCCGGCCGGCGAGCGGCGGTGAGTGTCTAGCATTTCCAGCATGAGGCGGCGATAACGGGCTTGCCCTTCCAGCCGAGCACGAGGCAGCCCTTCTCCTCGGCCACCGTGTAGCCGCTGCCGCCAGCGTTCTCCTCCAGCCACTCCCGCGCCTTGCCCGCCATCTTGATCGGCATGGACTGGAAGCCCGCGCGGCTCATGCGGCGGCGCCACCGGTCCGCGCGCTCGTGCCGCTCCACGCGCGCCGCGCCCTCGCACCCGACCACGTTGCGGATCTCCGCGCCGAAGTGGAATTGCTCGATGCGTGCGCGGCGCGCGTTGTAGCGCGGGAGCGCCGCGTCGAGCGCGTCGAACACCGCGGCGTAGTAGTGGAGCGCTTCCATGAACCGGCCAAGGAAGAACGGCCCGTTGTGGCCCGCGTCCTGCTCCACGAGCACGAACGCCTTGGGCGAGAGCTTGCTGATGGTCTGCAGCACCGAGTTGAGGGCCCCACGGCTCTCCTTCACCACGCAGTGCAGCTCCAGGATGCTGTTGATGGCGACGGCCTCGTCCGCGTCAATGCCGAGGTCGTCGACGTGGAGGCTCTCCAGGCAGCGGTCGACGGCCCTGAACTCGAGGAACATCCCGAGTTCCTCCGCGTACGCCTCGACATCACGCCCGATGGCTCTCATGGTGTCCATGCGGGCGCCGACGCCGGTGACGCGCACGCGGGCCGGCTTGGCGCCGGGGCGCGCGGCGAGGCCGTCGAGCAGGCTGCGCCACTGGTGGCCGCGATCTAGGCCCAGCGTCATGCCCAGGTCCACCACGTGGACGTTGCTCTCTCCCTCCAAGGCTTCCAAGATGGACGCGTTCGCCACGAAGTGCGCGAAGCGAAGGTACGGGCACAGCTCGTAGGCCACCGCGAGCGCCTCGCCGCGCGCTCCGTCGCGCCCCGTGCACGACCGCGGGATGCAGAACGCCATGCTCGCCGGCCCCAGCGCCGGCGGGTGCGCCAGCGCCAGCCGGTCCGCCAGACCCTGCACGAAGCACGACGCCATGCGCTGGAACGCCGTGCCGTGCACGGGCGCGCCGGCCTGCAGCTCACGCAGCAGCGCTGCGGCCTGCTTGCGGTCGCGGCACGCCACCGCCTCGGCGCAGGCGACCAGCAGCTGCACGAGCCGCATGCCTTCAGCTCCACCACCTTCAACCACAGCAACCACGTCCTCACCTTGATCCTGAAATCCCCCAGACACCGGCGACTCCATAGCCTCCATGGCCTCCACCTTCTGCTTGCAGCTCTCAAGAACGTCCCAGAACCGCTGCTTCCGGACGCGCGACGACTCCACGGCGCCGACGTCGGCCCGCGCCGGCGCCCATGAGGAGTGGTAAGGCGAGCTGAAGCAGTCGATCTTGGTGGCCTGGGAGCCCGGACCCGAGCTCTTGCTGCTCTAGCTCGTTGGCGTCCAACGCTGCGTCCTCAGTGCCGTAGTAGTAAGGGTGGTGGTGGTAGTCCAGTTCTGATTAGCGTAGATTGAGTTAGCATCTTGCTGGGGCAAACAGTAGGAGGTAGCGAAGGGGTTGGCGACATGCCCATGCACGTGTGTGTATGCGCTCGTTAGTTAATTAGGCCTTGTTGCAAGGCAAATGACCTAATTAACTTGTTAAGTGATTCGATCAATTAACCTCTATATATAGATGTGTACGCGAGAGGTGGTATATATAATTAACCGGTCTCGTCTTCTTCGCTAAGAAAAATAAAAAATGTCTCGGTTCTAGAACTCAGGTTTTGCCTGTCTCCTTTGCTTCTTGTGCGAGGGGTCTCTCGACTCTTCTTAGGTTAAGTCCAAAGACGTTACATCAAGGTGCGTGTACATGTATGGTTAAATAGGGACGTTTAACTTTTTTAAGTGCAGTACAGATTAAAATGCACAATCGTCTGGCTGAAACTGAACCTTCAGAGGTCACACACGAAAGACCAAAAAAATCGTTCAGATTAAAATTATCACAAGGGAATTAGCAACTCCTCTCAGGCATGCCACACAAAGAAAGGGAAAGGAAAACACCATGCATTGTCACTGTGTATATACTGAATGATGATAAGATTAGTACAAAACAACGGGAGGATCGCGTCTTTGGCACGAAAGGTACCACGGCGCAAGGGAATTTTAGTCCGGTTTTGCTTGGCTGGAGAGAAAACTGTTGAAAATGCAGTAGGAAACTAGCTCAGTATAGATTATAGAATCATATCATCTTAGCGCGGAATTAGTCTCTTCGCTACGAGCAAAGTGTCCATCTTTAATTCTCTTGTGCGCACGGTCTGCACCGGCCACCAGTGCTTTGGCATCAGACTGCATTAATTCTTCACTGCTAGTTTATAACATTTGCTTGATGAATAGAACAGCTAATCGATCCGCGGTTGCTTCATGGACAGGGTTAAGAGAGAAGATTAGATTAGTGAGGGATATTAGGACCCTTTCAACGTAGACGTCACCGGCGACGCCATGTCCGTTGGTCTGCGCCGGCGTATAGCACGATCAACTTCCTCCTCCGATCGAGGACAACCTTTGTTCGAGTATAACGTTTTTAGTTGCTGTGTGATTAGTTTGTGCGTTAATTTCGATCCCGCATCGACAATGCAGCTGTATTTCGAGATGATTGACAAGTGCCAGTCCGTCGATTTGGCCATAAACAAAAGCTGGAACTCCAATATTTAAACGAGATGTGCCTACGACATATGTGCACAATTTGATTTGTGGTCCAATAGATATTTTTACATAACAAAAGAGAACTCTATCTCGACTTCTACACTTAAAGATGCTGTAGGATCGGTGGCTTCCGACAGGGTGGGGGGGGAGGGTGAATGTCGAATTCAAAAATCTTGTCCATAAAACTAGAACACTGCAAGCTACACAAGAGCTAGAGTGAACCGGGTAAGAAAACACAGCGGAAAACAAATAAATTCTCTTGACAGAAATTGGAAATAGCTGTCTGGCCAGATCGGAAATTCCGGTTTTTTGTATACGGAAGTTCCGATGGTAGTCGGATGTTCCGATATAGGAGTCGGAAGTTCCGGTCTGGTCGGATGCTCCGACGTTACCCTTGTTCCAGACGTTCTGTCAAAACCGGATGTTCCGGTGTACAGACCGGAAGTTCCGATGTCTTCAGAAGTTCCGACGTACACCAAGTTTTGAACGTTCTGTAAAAACCGGATGTTTCGATGTACAGACCGGAGTTCCGATGGATAAACCGGAAGTTCCGGATACGAATATCGGAAGTTCCGATATGCCCAGAAAAACTCCGACTCAAAATTCGATGCAACTCAAAAACCATCCAATGAAATTCAACCAAATTTGGCAGAGATGTAAGGCATGACCTTGTGATGCTAAATCAGGAGTTGATCATCAAATATCTACACAAGGCATGACCTTTTCTAATTCTTTTACGGAGTGACCAAGAACCAAGAGGAAAAAGACTTTGTATGAAAAAGAAGAACTTGTGAGGAATTTGATATCCAATCAATATGGAACTTCTCACATGTCTTAGCAATCTACTTCAGCACACAAATCTCAGAAATCAACCATTTAAACGCTTCAATCACAAAACCCCAATTCTTACTTCTCCTACAAGCAAACTCAAAAACGTGAAGAACAAGATTGATTTCTTGAATATGCTTGGATGGAATCAAATTGGAAGTAATCTCACCATCACTAACTTGCCATATTAAGAATCAATCACAAGAGGAGTAGGAGAACGAAAATCCAAACAACAAAAGAAAAACTCACTAACCCATGGGGAGACATATTGATTTTCTCGGAAATCTTTTTGTATTGATTTTTGTGGATTTTCTTGGTGTTTACAAGCTCTCATCTAGGCAAAGCACTCCTCTAAGTGCAGCTCTCACAAAGCTAATCAAAAGAGTTAAGGAATAAGCACCTCTTACCCCTCCTTTTATAGTGGTGGAGGCATACCTCCCACCACTTGGGTCTTAAGCCCACTTAGATGGCATGAGCACTTAGCACGTATCACAAAGCGTCTAAGTGACTCATCCACCATCCATCTTTCCTTCTACCCTAAGCAACTAACCATAACCCGCTTCCCGGCCGTCGCCACAGTTTCTTGGTTATGCTTCGGTAGATTCCGCGTTTTTACCAAAACGCCCTCGCACTGACTTGGTCCTCACGTCTCGTTTCCACCCGCTTTCTTGTCCTCCGCGTACATGCTTTTAAGCCGCACGATGTCGTCGCCACCTCCTTGACCGCATCTCAGCCCTCCAAGCTATCACGCCAGTCCATATGGCCGAACCATCATCGCACCCAACTCGCACCTGCACACAATAGACCTAGCAAAGCGTTGCGAGCACAAGTTTTCCACTTGACCCTAGTCAGTCGAGAAAAATTCTTCATCCACTCAATTTTTCCTGGAGACAAATTGAGAAACTCAACACAATCAATCACATTTCATAATTAGTTCATATTTCAAATGATGAATTCATGCAACTAACAATTCAACTTCACATAAGATGGCAAAATATTCATCACATAAATTATCCACGTCATCACATGACTCACAAATGCATATGGTTTAATTATTATAAAGTTATTATACAGTTCACGTCCTAAGGTCGACAAGGAAGCGACAAGCTACATAACCAAGAGTAAAATCAAACATTACATAGTCTTTTGTTAAACTGCCAACCATATGGGGACATATCTCCCGATAGCCAACTCTAACCTCTTGACACTAGTAACCATCCACTCCTGCTCGGATGATTGCCGCTATAGTACAGAGCATGATCGTAGCCGATTGATACATAGTAAAGAGTATATAAGGGGTTGATTAGTTTCTTTTTATCAAAAATAATATCATTTCTATATAGCCAAATCGAATTACATAAAGCTGCCACATCTACTAAATTTGTGAGGGGAAGCTCTTATCTACACCCCACAGCTATGCCCAAAAATGTAAGGGATACTATTAGGTGGAGGGATGCCAAAGAGATGAAGATCACTTGCCATGCAAAGCACGCAAAATAAAATTCAAAAAATAGATGTTAAATTGGCTCCTCGGCCACGGAAGGCACAAAGTTTACTACTCTTCAATTCCGTCTAACTAGATTGTCCTTCATCAAGATAAACCCATGCCAAAGATACCATAAAAAATTCTTTATCTTAACAGGTAATTTCAATCGCCACAGATATTTTAGCCTGGAATTGGAACTGGAAATCACCAAGGGCGGAATACATGGATTGGACCGAAAAAATCCATTGGTGTGAAGGTTCCATTGAAAGGTGTCCCGCTCAGTCATAAGGTTTAAAAGACAACCTTTGCAATGAGCGTATTCTAGGCCAACAATTTTGGCCCCAACACGTCTAAATGAAACATTAAGCGGAACGGAACCCATAACCTCCACTATTATAGTTTGTTTATTCTGCACCACATGATATAATATAGGGAATTGATCCTTAAACAGTAAACTATCAATCCACTTGTCTACCCAGAACCTAACCTCCTTCCCGTAATTAGCAGACAAGGTGCCAAACTGCAGGAATTGCTCTTTCACTTCCATGAACCCATTAGGAGTCACCAGGTTTGTCCTGAGCAGTAGAGAGAGGGTCCTTCTAAGTATTTGTTTTGCAAAAGTTCCTCCCACACCCCTTCTTCATTTAATAACTTAAATAACCATTTGCTTAATAAACATTTGTTCTTAAGGATGAGGTTTTTGGTCTCAAAGACCATCCCAGTCCTTTGGTCTGCACAATATGCCCTATTTGGTAAGCTATATTTATGTTTATGGTTATCACTTTGCTAGAAAATTTTGGATCTGTAATAATCCAACCGCTTTCTAACTCCAATGGGAACCTCAGAAAAGGAGAACATAAACATAGGCAAGCTACTTAGCACTAACACTACTACAGAAATAGTCATCTAAGACTCCTCATCACAGATGGATGACAGAAATCGTCTGTGATGAGGCTTAAAACAAGCAGTTTTATCAAAATTGACATCACTGACAGTTTTTCTAAAAAATTGCTTGTGATAAGTAGGTCATCACAGACGATTTTGTTTGTGATGTGTTATATACGGTTTTTAGCAAAATAACACGTGTCCAGATCCGGCCCATCAGGCCCAAGAAGGCATGGCTATATAACGCATCGCTCTTGCGCCACCCTCACCTCCCCCCTCCTGGTCTAAACCCTAACGCGTGCGCTGCCCCCGTCCGCAACTCCCGCCTCCCCTACCCACAACTCCCTCGCTCTGGGACTTAGCATGGCTCAATGGGGAGAGACCAAGAGACATTGCACCCACTATTCATGCCATCTTCAAAAAGAAGAAATGGTGTGTCCAAAAGCCCTCCATCAAGATGTCTGGATCAACAAGATCAAGATGGACATTTTAGTTCACCACATCCAGGAATTTATCACTCTCCAGGGATGAATCTCCCAAGTGCAATTGAACCCGGAGTCCTCGGATTCCATCTATTGGAAGTTCTCAGCAAATGCGCAGTATTCGGCCGCCTCCGACTACAAGATTCAATTCATTGGTGCAACTGCAACACGAATGCAAACCACCATTTGGAAATTGTGCGCCCCCCCCCAATGCAAATTCTTCGCTTGGCTGATCATCCAAAGCAATGGTGGATCGATGTTGTGCATGATCAGGGTAACAGTTGAAAAGCAATGTCGTCTCTATTTATACTCGTCAATTGGGAAATCTGGAATGAGCGAAACGCGAGGGTCTTCCGGAATAAATTGACCTTGCTGACACTCGTCTTCGCGCAGATAAAGACGGAGGCAGGAAATTGGGCAAAAACTGGAGCAAAACATTTGAGTACATTTTTGTTGGGAGAGTAGGCTTTCTTTCTCTTTGGCCCTTGTGGCCTTTTCTGTACTAAACACGTTCTTAATTAATGAAAAAGATAAATCTTTTGCCTCGTTAAAAAAAAGGTTCTTCTTCACTGGTATGTCAAAGAACACAGTTGACACTCTACATAGAATTGCTTTCTCCCCATAAGGTTCCGGGTATTAAGTCTGTCATGTAACAATAACCAAAAGAAAAACTTGTGCTTGGATTGGCAGCAAGATTTCCAAATCCACTTGATTGGCTGCGCAACTATTGTTTGCCCCATTAGTCGATTGTAAACCTTTTTGGTGCAGTGTCTCGTATCACCCCAGAGATATTTCCAAGTGTCATTATCAGAATTGGGTAGCAGAAGGTTCAGATCATTTCTGAGTTCATTACACTGTTGACATGCTTCTAGAGAGAGAGGTAATTGGAACATATCATAGATGTTTGAGGTAGATCTGAGGATCGCTTGTTGAATGGAAATATTCTGATCTTTTGCAGAAGACTACAAGTGTGGGTATTTGTGTTGCATGAAACGGCCATTTCAAATATCCTTCCATAATAGTGCCGAATTACCTTTGCCCACCAGACAGGATGCCAAACCTACGTATGCTAAGAGCTCTTCGATCGATCATACATCGATGCAGGTATCAACGATCTAATCCTTAAATATACCATTGCCCACATGCATGCATGTCGGTCTATTATGGGAACACCGCTTATTAAGTAGTACTAGTATTTATCTGTGGACCAGAGAGATTTTACACTGATATTTTTGAAAGGGACATGACGGGAAAAAAGTAGGATAATTTTCATAATATCTTCTTTGGTCCAAAATTGACTGCAAGACTAGCTCATTAGTTATCTAATAAACATTGAGAACAAGATTATATAACCCAAACCAAATACGCCTTGTTACGGTACATGAACGATGCTAAGCGAGCTGTTGATGTCTAGCTATCTTAATATCAAAATATGTACGTATTTAATGCGTTTGCTAATTCTTAGTCGGCTGGAACTTTCCTAAATCTCAGAGGTACATTGCTAAGATTAAAATTAATTTCCAAACAAATGTGCACTTCTAATAAAATATTACCGTAATTTTCATTCTTTTCTTTTTTCTTAAGGATCAATGTTGATCCCCCAAATCATTTCTAACTTATATTTATTTTTGTCTTTTCTAGAACAAATTATCATGGTTAATCAATATACACCCTCCGTCCAGAAATGTAAAGCGTATTTTGTTTGGTTAAGACAAGATTTTGAACAATAATTATTCTACTAATATGTGATTTATGTGATATGTTATTGATATAGTTAGATTCGTATTCAAAAGTACTTAATTATGATTATGATTTTGTATCACATAAAACACATGTTAAGGGAGTAATTATTGATCAAAGTCTTGGCTTAACCAATCAAAATACGCCTTACATTTTGTCGAACCCTAGAATTCATAACAGAGAGGCTTAAGTGAAACCACCCGCTAAGTCAAAACGTCAACCCCGACCTCAACTCCTGGGTGTCAATTCCAAGAGGAGTGGAGTGATATGGCTCCGAATAGCCCGAGACGTCAACCCCGACCCTTCTCCGGCAAATTAATGCACAGGTCAGGTAGGGTGATATAGTCTCCTCACTCTGGTCCTACCGAGCCGGAACATCAACCCCGAACTCGTCCCGGCAAATTAATGCACGGCTGGAGTAGGATGATATAGTTCCCAATCTCTCAGTAGTAGAGTCGCTTCACAGGGGTGATTAAACTTAATGACTCTATGATATAAACTCTAAAGTCCTACCCACAACATGTGCTTCATCACATGCACGCACGGCACATGAGTAGGCGAAAACAACTTGCTAACACAGCAGAACTCTACAACAGAACTGCAATATAGCAATACATTCATGCAAAGGATCCGAGGATCCCAGCACAATACACAGCGGAAGATTAAATAGGGCTAAGAAGCCGAACAGTAGTGCCAAAAGTGGCAGCAAAACAAACCGTATTGCCAAACCCGGGGGCAGGATCACTGCCTGGGATTCCCAGAGACTAACCGTCGTGGGTGTCGATCTCTAAATAGAAACCACCCCTCAGGAGGGGTAGCTTCCTCTGCACAAAAACATCAACAATAGCAGGGTGAGTACAAAATTGTACTCAGCAAGACTTACAGTGCGGAAATAAGTAATAGACGTGCCAAGTATCAATAAAAGGGTAATTGTGGACTATTTTGTGAAAAGCCAGTTTTACCTTTGTCAATAGGAGTAAGTAGATGAAAAGCCGACTACCAGAATACTTTTGAAATAGGACGAGTCGAACACTTCACGATCAGTCCTTACTGCAGATCACCACACCTTAGATACCCTCGACCCATCCTCGACCACCCTGGGAGGAAGCTGTCGCTAACACCATCCTTAGAGTTGGCAAGTTTTAGAGTTTGTTGTAGTTGTCTAATTCGACGCAGGTAATCACCAAGTTGTCCATAACCGCGGACACGGCTGTTCGAACAGTTTTAACCCTGCAGGGGGGTACATCTTTACCTACACGTATCGATCGTCTCTTAGTGCTACCATGTACACACTTCACGAGGTGTGCTAGCAGAGGGTGATCGAACACGACCTTTACAATGCTTTCGACCTAAGTATGAGCCACCCTCATGGGCTAGGTCCATGTACATCTGTCCGGCGGCACAGAGACACGGTCCCATAAGTTGTGGCAGGAGATACATCCCCGGTCCTCGACCGTGTGTAACCCTCATAGAATGCCTTTTTGCCCCAAGAAAACGGCAAACTATTGCAGCTCACACACTAAGTCTAGGCAAATTATTTAGTCGTGGGTGGCCCCATAATCCACCCGTGTAGAAGTACGCAAATCTTGGGTCAATGTACGTCGGGAACCGGTCCTTGCGGGAAAACGAGACAAACCACCACGCTCCCAGCCACGGCCTCTCGTCTAGCCCAGATTTATTAAGCAATCCCGGTGAACACCCACCTACCATGTAACCCATCCAATAGTGTGAATTTGTCTGCCCTCCAAGAACTTATGACATCTACATGTCTAAGCATGTCTAAGCATTAGTAATATAGCTAGCATTACAAAAGTGTACACTATACTACCATTCTAGATAGGTTGGGATGGTGGTGGAGTTGTTTAAGCGACAAGGCAAGTCTTACACACCGGACTAGGGTTCTGCTTAGCGAAAAAGTAGAATTTGAACGCATGTGATAATGAATTTAAAAACAACTAATACTTTGCAAATAGTAGGAGTTTTACAATGTGAACAAAGGGGCTGCTTGCCTGGTTGCTGAGCAACTAAACCCTACTCGTGATCGGGACTCCCGTCTTCTGGACCTTCCGGCTCTAACGGGAAAGAACAAAAACACCAGAAACAAGGGGCACAACCGTAAATATCTAAATGCTAAACAGCGACATGAGATGCAATGCATGCCATGGCATAGAAGATATAAAATAATGACTAATGCAAGTGGAATCAATTTAATCGGAGTCCGGACGCATAAAATATCGCGATCCGAAATTACTCTGGCTAATCGAAAACCCTAATTTAAGTTTTTAGCCAATTATGTTTTTCCTAGCATGCAAACATGTATGAAAATGGCATATTTGAATAACTCTCATTTTTCTGAACATTTTGATATATTATTGGCATTTTTCTGATTAAAAATGAAGTTTCTATGTATTTTCCAAGATTTAAATCATTTTAAATCTTTTGTTGTATTTTTCTCAGTAAAAATAGCATTTAATTTAATTCAAATATAACCAGAGGCTGACACGTGGGCCCTGGGTCAATTTTAGTCAACATTGACTTAGGTCAATGACAATGGGTCCCACTGGTCATGGGTTTTCATTTTTATTATTCTTTATTTTAAAATCTAACATGCGGGGCCCACCGTCATTGAGACAAATCTAATAAGCTCATTAATTGGACTGGTGGTCTTATTTATGATTTTTAATTTGTTTGCTCACTTTAATTTGCTCATGATTAGCAATGGTTAATATTAGTTACAAAGATTACTCGGTCTGGACAGCACCGTTGGAATTTAATTACTACACTAATGGTGCTTATAAGCATGTCTGAACCGGTTAATCAGAGGCATTAAAATGATAGTTAGTATTAATAATTGACGGTAGCATTAATTCCAGAAATTAACTCACAGTTTAGCATTAAAGAAGCTTATTGATTGCACTTAGCTTTTAATATACTCATAAACCTGTCTTAACTGTCATCAAAAGGGCATTAGGGCCCTAAATACACTGGTCGGGCTCGGCTATTAGCTCGGCTGGCTTGATGGCTTGCTCCGGCACGGCGAGGTGGGATGGGAAGGAAGCAACAGCGGTGGGGGCGGCTTACCGGCGACGGGACGTCGACGCGGGAGTGGCCGGCGGTGAGGTAGGCAGCGGCGCCGGCTTGGGAACGGATGGGAAGCGGCGGGGCACGGCGAGGTGGGATGGGATCCGGCGACGAGGGTGGCGAAGGGCGGAATGGGGGAGCACCGGGCGGAATGGGTGAGCTTGGCCGGAACGGACGGAACGAGCGGCTCGGATTGGGGCGGCGCAGCACCGAGGCAACCCGGGGCGGAACGGTGGAGCGGCGGGGCACGGCGAGCGGGGGAGGAGCGACGGAGGCAGGCTCGGGGGAGCGGCCGGGAAGCGGCGGCGGGACGCGGAGCTGCGGCGAGGTGGCTTCAAGCGGAGGCTGCCGAGGAACGAGGCAGAGGCGAACAGCGGCGAGGTGCTGTCGGGGGGGGGGTGAGCAGGACGGGAAACGGGGCGCGGCGGAGGAGAAAAAGGAAAGGGCGCCGGTTAGGGGGGAGGAGATAGGGGAGGCGGCGGCATCTTCCAAGCAGGAGGTGGCCGGGGCAGCTCGGAAGCTTGCCACGGCAACACCTCGGCCAGCATGAGGTGGCGGCGGCGGTGAGATAACGTGACGGGGGCGGTGGCCGAACGGGCTAAGCGGGCCAGGGCGAGGAGAGAAGCCCATGCGTGGGGAGGAGAAGGAGAATGGGCTGCCAGCACATTCCGGAGGGGAGGGAGAAAGAAATTAGGGAAGAGGTTTAGGGTTTTGCGCATTTCTTCTCCTTGTCTGATTTTGAATTCTTGGTTTGCAAGTTCAAACCGATTTGGAGCTCTTATGTTCTAGATTCAAACTTACAAGAAAGTTTTGAGGTTCCTCCCTCTGATTTTGGTTAAGTTTTCTAGTTTGGTTGTTTAGTGAAACCCTAAGACAAACTTGAACCCTATTTAAATTCTTTGGAACCGTTTCAAAGATTCTCTCAAACTTAACATTAAACCTCAAAGCATGTTTATAATGTTTTGTTCTATTCCAACTAAGTTTTCAAAACCAACTCAACATTCTCTCCTCACTCTTCAAGCCCTTCTTCTACTTCGAGCCCCTTTTCACATAACTTTTTGGACTTGTAGTTGTTTCCAACCTAGGGTTTTGGAGCTCGGCCAATGTATTGAATCCATGAAATGTTCCTCGGAACTTGTCATTTCTAAGCTTCGCAAAACCAATTAAGTTCCGAGGTGTCATCCCTGCTATTGAGTTAGGGTTTGTCGGAAGCTTCTCGCAAAAATTCAAAATCTCACTCAAATTCGGGTTCCAATGCAAATGCATGACATGAAATGATGCACACAATTAACGGCTTAAGATCGGGGATGTTACACATTTTTAGACAGAGGGAGTATTATTGAACTTCTTGTTGGAACGCACACAACGTCTGATGATGACATGGCACCCGGGAATCATCGAGGAGGACGAATCCGGCCTTCCAGCCACGGGATGGGCCGGGCCGACTACTCGGAGTCCGACTCCAGCACGGGGGCGCCACATCAACGTGAAGTACAAGACAAGGACTATTACCAGTCCGGCATACCCGGAATCTGTTGTAACCGAATAGGAAATCAATCTGTTAACCGATCCGGACTCCTGTAACCCTATCCCGGCCGGCTATATAAGGCCCGGTAGGGGACCTCCGATCGGCATCAAATCTATCTGACCTAGTCTCCATTGTTTCATAGCTCAAGCCCCCTTGAGATCGATTCTCTAGGGCTTGCGGCACTCGGGATACACGCAATACCAACCACCAACCATAGGACGTAGGGTATTACCTCTCCGCGAGGGCCTGAACTTGCCTAAATCTTGTCTCCCGTGTGCAACCATCCTGATTTGCTGTGCTCACACCGCCCCATATTAAGTATTGCCGGAATAATACTCCGACAGTTGGCGCGCCAGGTAGGGGCGTGCGCATAGATCCATCTACACGAATCGGGATGGCTTTCGTCAACAGCTGCAACGTCTTCGTCCCGGGAAGCATCATGAGATTCGCTTTCATGAGCGCTATCCCGGATCCTGGCCAACTTTTCCAATTCGGGAAGTTGAACTTCATCGCCGACAAGATCGGCCAGCTCCACCTCTGCTACTCAGCGACGTCCCGATCAGCAGAGGCTTCATCAGCTCTTCAGCACGGGCTTCTCCCTGAGCCCACGCTTTCGGCCCCTCTCCCCAGGGAAGAGGCTTCACCGAAACCAGATCCGTTTGCTGCGCAAGAGTTCGTACTCGGATCCCGACTGGTGGGGGCTATCGACTCCCTCCTCCCCGTCCTCGAGTACCACTCGGACGATTACGAGAGCTCGGGCAGCCACCATCCGTCCCGGGAAGTCTTCATGGCAAACGCCGACTCGCCGGATGACAGTGATGGCCAAGAAATCCCCATTGTGGAACAAACACCGGCTGAGCTCGAAGCCACCCGACTCCGACTCCTTGCCAAGGAGGAAGAGTTGATCGAGCAACAGACTCGGCTCGCTCGCCAGCGTGACGAACAACGGCGCAACGACGACATGAGGGTTCGAGGACGCCAAGTCCACAATGAGCTTCGCATGCGCGAAAAGGAAGGGGTCCCGATATTCCCTCTCCCGAGTCACAACATCGTCGCGGCCACGGTGGCGGCACACGCCATTGAGATCCCCGAGGGTAACCCGGGGCATCACGAACTTCGGCGACTCCGCGTTCTGCTGGAGGAAACCGCCCTCCAGCATGCCGAAGCTTCAGAAGATCACGCCGGCTCCTCAGCAGGGGCAAGGAGTCGGCGCTCTACTCCTCCACCGGCCATGGGTGGACGACGAGCAAGCCCCGACCGACGTCAGCCGGCGGGAGCGGTTCATGAGCGACTCGGCCCCAATCGCGACGCTCGAGGCACCATAGTCGCCAGAAACCGTGCCCATCAGGATGAAGACAGAAACGCCCGTCAAGTGGTACCGGTCCGCGACCGACTCGGACCAAGGAACCCAACGGACGCTGAAAGAAGCGCTCATCATGGTTCCAGGAGAGACGATCGCGGCAGCCACCGCGACGACAGCAGCGCCACCAATCGGGGGCGTTCCCCGACCTCCTCCAGCATGGGATATTCGGGTCCGAAAGCATTCGGTCCCCGTATCCGCAGTGTCATCTTCCCGTCGCGATTCCGGATCACCGGCATCGACAAGTACACGGGTGAGACCCGGCCGGACATCTGGCTGGCGGACTATCACACGGCGTGCAGAACCAATGGTGGGAACGACTACGTCGCGATCCACTATCCGCCGCTCTTCCTGGCTGACTCAGCGCAAGCCTGGCTCACCAGCCTACCTCCGGGGTGCATCCATACGTGGAGCGACCTCGAGACCCTCTTTGTGAACAACTTCCAAGGTACTTACAATCGGCTCGGGAACGCGTGGGATCTCCACAGTTGTACACAAGAGGCGGATGAGACTCTCCGTGAGTACATTCAGCGCTTCTCCAAGAAGAAGAACTCTTTGCCCGAGATCCGGGAGGGCGACGTCATCACTGCTTTCTCCAAAGGAGTTCGGAGCACCGACCTTATCCACAAGATAGCGCGCAAGAATCCCCAGACTACGCGCGAGCTCTTCGACATAGCCAATAACTTCGCCACCGGCGAAGAAGCTGTCCGCAGTGCTACTCGGGACAACAAGGAAGAGGCAAGGGCAAGGCGTCCGAGTCCCCCAGTCGGGAAGCTCACCCCGAGTCATCCAGAAAGAAGCACCGGAAACGTAAAGACGGAGATCTTGTTGCTGCTGCTGAGCACGCCCCGCCGCGTCGTCCTCAGCGCACCAACGCGACCTTCGAAGAGATGATGAATCAGCAGTGTCACTTCCATGGACCCAAGTCCAATCATCTGACGCGCGACTGCAACCTCTTGAAGAATTTGAACAAAGCCATACGTCCCCAACAAGGGCAAGAAGGAGCCCCCTCAGGACGGTGGTGACGAATTCCCGAAAGAGACCGCTTGCTTGATGATCTTCGGTGAGCCGAACGGTTACGAGTCCAAGCGTCGCCAAAAGATTATCGATCGAGAGGTCAACGCAGTGGAACCGGCCGTGCCCAAGTACCTGCGATGGTCCGAGTCCATCATTTCATTCGGACGCGCGGATCACCCCGACTACATACCCCAGCCGGGACGATTCCCCTTGGTGGTAGACCCGATCGTTTGCGGCGTCCGCCTCACCAAGGTCCTCATGGACGGCGGGAGTGGTCTCAACATCCTCTACGTCAAAATCCTCGACGACATGAAGATTTCTCGCTCCGAGATCAAGCCGACTGGTGCCCCCTTCCACGGGGTGGTACCCAGCAAGATGGCGAGTCCACTCGGGCAGGTCAGCCTGCTCGTTACTTTTGGCACTTCCCGACAACTTCCGGACCGAGACTCTCACCTTCGAGGTCGTTGACTTCCCAGGATCATACCATACCATCCTGGGTCGTCCCTGCTACGCCAAATTTATGGCTGTCCCCTAGCTATGTCTATTTGAAGCTCAAGATGCCGGGCCCCCACGGGGTAATCACAGTGCAAAGCAGCTTCCAGCATGCTTACACGTGTGATCTAGAAAACTACAACCTCGCCGCAGCCCAGATCGCCGAGGCCGCGCTTTCCGACCTCAAGTCGGCCGTGGTTGAGGAAGCACCGCCATCCAAGAAGACTTCAACGTCGACATCTTTCCAGTCGGCGCGGGACACCAAGTCGATCCAACTCGACCCTGAAGATTCCTCCAAGACGACCCAGATCGGGACTGTGCTCAGTGACAAATAGGAAAGCGCGCTCGTCAACTTCCTCCAGGATAACCGGGACATCTTTGCATGGACATCCTCCGACATGCCCGCGGTTCCGAGGGAGGTTGCCGAGCACTCTCTCAACGTTCGGCCGGAGGCCAAGCCGGTCAAACAGCGCTTACGCCGATTCGCTGAGGATAGACGTCAGGCCATAGGAGAAGAAATAGCCAAGCTTCTAGCAGCTGGCTTTATTAAAGAAGTGTATCATCCCGACTGGTTAGCGAACCCAGTTCTTGTTCGCAAAAAGAATGGAAAGTGGAGGATGTGTGTTGATTATACTAGCCTCAACAAGGCATGTCCCAAAGATCCTTTCACTCTCCCTCGCATCGACCAAGTGATTGATTCCACGGCCGGGTGCGAAATTCTGTGCTTTCTCGACGCTTACTCGGGCTATCACCAGATTAAGATGAAGGAGGATGACGAGATCAAGACATCTTTCATCACTCCATTCGGCGCCTTCTGCTATGTCTCCATGCCTTTCGGCCTCAAGAATGCTGGCGCTACGTACCAACGGTGCATACAGCGTTGCCTTCAGTCGCAGATCGGCCGGAACGTACAAGCCTACGTCGACGATGTGGTGATCAAGTCCCAAAAGAAAGAAGACCTCCTGAGTGACTTGGGAGAGACCTTCTCCAACCTTAGAAGATTCAGCATGAAGCTCAACCCCGAGAAGTGTGTTTTCGGGGTCCCTTCGGGCAAGCTACTCGGTTTCATCGTTTTCGAGCGAGGGATCGAGGTCAACCCGGAGAAGATCGATGCCATCATCAAGATAGGGCCCACCAAAGAACCTCAAAGATGTCCAAAGGCTGACCGGGTACATGGCAGCTCTCAGCCGATTCATTTCCCGACTCGGTGAGAAAGCCATGCCCCTTTACAAGCTCATGAAGAAGTCGGAGACCTTCACCTGGACATCCGAGGCCCAGGATGCCCTGGACGGCTTGAAGAAGTTCTTAACTACCCCCCCCCCGGTGCTGGCGTCTCCCATGCCCAACGAGCCACTGCTTCTCTACGTCGCAGCGACTACTCAGGTAGTCAGTACGGTCTTGGTTGTGGAACGTCCCGAGCCCGGCTACATTCAAAAGGTCCAGCGCCCGGTCTACTTCATCAGTGAAGTCCTCTCCGAGTCCAAGGCGCGGTACCCCCTAGATCCAGAAAATAATCTATGCGGTATTTATAACATCACGAAAGCTCGTCCACTACTTCCAGGGCCACCCCATTACGGTGGTCAGCTCCTTCCCCGATCTCCGACGTCATCAACAACCGAGACGTCACGGGCAGGATCGCCAAGTGGGCTCTGGAGCTCATGGCCTTCAGCATCGTCTACGCACCCCGCACGGCTATCAAGTTCCCAGGCTCTCGCCGACTTTATGGCCGAATGGACAGAAGTTCAATCGCCGCCCTCCGTCATCGACCTCGAACACTGGACGCTCTACTTCGATGGTTTTCTGATGCTGCAGGGCGCGGGGGCTGGCGTGGTGCTTATATCCCCCAAGGGGCGAGCGCTTCAAGTACGTACTACAGATCCACTTCCCGGCATCCAACAACGTTGCCGAGTACGAAGCTCTGCTCCACGGTCTTCGTCTTGCGGTTTCACTCGGGATTCGCCGCCTCCTCGCGCGCGGAGACTCGGAACTGGTTGTCCGGCAGGTCATGAAGGACTGGTCGTGCCGCGATCCCCTCCATGGAAGCCTACTGCCAAGAAGTGCACAAGCTCGAAGCCAAGTTCGACGGCCTCGAAATCACCCACGTCTTACGCCGAGACAACGAGGATGCAGATGCACTCGCTAAACTAGGGATCTAGTCGGGACGTCGTCCCGACTGGAGTTTTTCTCCAGGAGTTGCACACCCCTTCTATCAAGGCAGACACAACACCCGAGACCGAAGAACTACAGGTCCCGGAGAGTAACACTACCCAGCAGCCTCCAACAGAGGTCCTCACTGTCACTTCCGACTGGACAACACCTTTCCTAGACTATCTCGTACGGGACACCCTCCCGCCGGACCAAACCGAGGCACGCCGCATTGCACGACGTGCCAAAGCCTTTGTCATCATCGATCGCGAGCTCTACAAGAGGAGCACCTCCGGGATCCTCCAACGGTGCATACCCGACGATCAGGGAAAGCAGCTAGTGCGCGAGATCCACTCGGGAGTATGTGGACACCATGCGGCGCCCGCATCACTAGTCGGGAAGGCATTCCCGACAGGGTTTCTATTGGCCGACTGCCGTGTCAGACGCGGAACACATCGTCCGTACGTGCGAGGGGTGCCCGCACTTCGCCCGGCAGACACACTTGCCGGCTCAGCCTCTCCAAATTATCCCGATCACCTGGCCCTTCGCGGTCTGGGGTCTCGACATGGTCGGCCCTCTCAAGAAGGCTCCCGGGGGGCTACACGCACCTCTTTGTCGCAGTCGACAAGTTCACCAAATGGATCGAAGCCAAGCCGGTCGCCACGATAACTGCTGAAAAGGCCGTCGAGTTCGTTCGGGACATTGTCTTCCGATTCGGCGTACCCAACAGCATTATCACGGACAACGGCACTCAGTTCACCGGACGAGCTTTTCTCCAATTCTGCGACGACTACAACATCAGCCTCGACTTTGCCGCCGTGGCACACCCACGCACCAACGGGCAAGTCGAGCGGTCCAACGGGTTAATACTACAAGGCCTCAAGCCTCGAATTTTCCAGCGACTGAACAAATTCGCAGGCAAGTGGGCAGCCGAGCTACCATCAGTACTTTGGAGCCTTCGGACCACACCTAACCGGTCAACCGGTTATACACCCTTCTTCATGGTTCGGCGCTGAGGCCATCCTCCCGACTGACCTGGAGTACGGGTCCCCGCGCGTCCGCACCTTCAGCGCCTCCAAGTCAGAAGAAGCCCGGCACGACGCCCTCGACCAGCTCGAAGAAGCCCGCGAGGTTGCTCTCCTTCGGTCGGCTAAATACCAACAGGCCCTGCGGCGCTATCACAGTCGGCACGTACGCGGCCGCTCGTTCAACGTCAGCGACCTGGTTCTGCGCTGAGTCCAGTCAAACAAGGAGCAGCATAAGCTATCGCCGCCATGGGAGGGCCCGTATATAATCGTTGAGGTACTACGCCCGGGGGCTTACCAACTGAAGGACAGCAATGGCAACGTCTTCACCAACGCATGGAACATAGAACAGCTACGTCGTTTCTACGCCTGACTTTTTTCTTATAAGTGTATTGGAGACATGAATAAAGAGTCTTCTTTTGCTCCATTTAAAAAGCATCTCTTTTTCTCGACTGACCCGCTACGCCCGTTCGTAGCGGGTACTCGGCGCATGCTCGGCTCTGCCGCCATTCGCGAAAATGCTTAAGTACTGTGTATAAAGTCTAACGTTAACTCTTTGACTCCAACCGCCGGTCTACGCCGCACCCTTACGCTACACGGGACACACGCCAACGGCTAATCCCTACGCAAAGGAGGCTACGACGGGTTGGCGAAGAGCAAAAACGAACAAACTCACATACACAGGAACACAAGTCTTTTCACGATGAATTTAAAACTTACTTGTTAAACCAGAAAGTATTTACATACGTCACTCGGCATCCCGAGTGCACAACCAAGACACTCGGCATCCCGAGTGCATACAAATCTCACTCGGCATCCCCGAGCCCTTTACAAACTTTACTCGGCTAGCCCGAGCAGTTTACAGCTATTCCTATCTTCTACAGGCCCGACCGCTTTATGAGGGAATCGACGGTGGACTCCACGGACCGCATCATCTCTGAAATGTCTTCTTCGGGAAATCAGCGGCGTACCCCTCCCCGATTGCCTGCATATCCAGCAACGGGTAGTGGGACCGCGCCACCGCCAGGACTATGCAGGCCCCCGTCCGCGCGCCCTCCGCCTCGATGCTCGCCACTTGGTCGGGCACTTGGCTTAGACGCTCGGCGACCGCCGCGACGGAGTCCGGGGCCGTCTCGTCCGGCCAGACGGCGCCACACACCACCTGCCCCGCCTTCAGTAGTGACTCGACCATCCCACGGGATTTCTCGAGGCACGCCTTCGACTCTGCAGCAAAAACAAGCATGAGCAACATGACCAGCAGGCCGGAACAAAACCAAAGTCAACAGTGGCACTCACCGGACTCCGCCGCTGTGGCAGCTTTCTTCGCGGCCTCGGCAACCGCCTCCGAGTCAGCAGCCTTCTTGGCCACCGACTCGGCCTCGCGCCCGAGCTGCTCCGCGCGGGTCTTCTCCGCCAAGAGCGCCGCCTCCGAGTCGGCAGCCTTCTTGGCCGCAGACTCGGCCTCACGCCCGAGCTGTTCCGCATGAGTCTTCTCCGCCGAGAGCGCCTCCTCAAGCTTCCCCGCCTGCTCCTTGGCGGTGTCCAGGTCCCGGGCGCGGGTCGTCATCGCCTCGAGCTCCGCCCTCAGCCTTGCAACTTCCTCTTCGGCGGCTGCAAGAGACAACCTGTCAGCAAGACAAAAACGCGACAGCGCGGGGCAGCAAATCACTCGTCGCACTCACCTCGGGTCTTGGCGATCTCCTACGAAATGCCCGCCTGCAGGGCGATAACCTCCGCTCCGCGCTTGCGGGCCGCATCCTCCGCCGACTGCCGACTCGTGGACATCTTGTCCCACTCAGACTTCCGCAGTTCCAGGCGTTCAAGGACGGGCAGTCGGTCTTAGAGAAAGGCGGTCTTGTTCTGCGACCGCTGGTTCAGATTCTGCATAAAGGACATGACAACACAATAAAGTCACCCGGGAAGATTGTTGAAACCCTCCACTTGGTCCCAAGGACCCAGCGGAGGCTCGGGGGCTACACCCTCTGGGTGCACTGTTCGTGCACCCAGAGTCAGACTAAAAAAAGGAGACAACTACACCCTCCGCCCGACTATCCTAGTCGAACGCAGGCTCGGGGCTACACCCTCTGGGTGCACTGTTCGCGCACCCAGCGTGAAGACTACAAGGGGAAAAAGCGAAGGGCCCTCCGCCCGACTAACCTAGTCGGGCCGAGGCCCGGGGGTCTACTTCCTATGGACACACTCCTACGAAGGCAAAAACGACTCACCTCCATCAAAGGACGCAGCCTGCCGTTCAGCAGGTTGGCTCCCTCCTTCGCTGCCTTTAGCAGGGCGAGGAGAATCTCCCCGATCTGGGCAGCGACGTCCGCAGCCGCCTGCCACTCCTTCTCCTCCTCGACGTCGTCGACCTCTCGCACCGTCGAAGTCGGCTGCCCCGGGTCCGTTTCCTGGACTCGGAGAGGTCGGCGTACCAGCTCGGAGCACGGCCTTGAAGGCGGAGCCGCGCTGAACTCCTGCATAGGCGAGGGCACGCCGGGACTCGTGCCCTCCGCCATCTCCGCGTCCTGGGTGGCACCCGCAGACCCCACCGGCACCAAAGCTCCAGGGGAGGTTTCCTCCTGAGGAGCGACCGGCGAGGTGGGTTGCACGCCGGGTTGCTCGGAGGACGGCTGGGGAGTGCTCGCGGGCTGAGGCGACGGCGGCCGGGGAGGCGAGGAAGTCACTGCAGGCGGAGGTGATGAGGCCCGGGCGTCCGATGCTGGGGGATCTCCGCCTTGGCTGGATCCCGGGCCACTCGGGGGCGCCTTCGGGATGTCCCCCACCCTCCGAGTCCTGCAGAGGCAAGACCAACCATGTCAGAAGGTAAAGAAACAAAAGTCAGATAGGCAGTCGACCCAACACTTACTTCGAGGACCGGGGGACGGCGATGCGCTTCCGGGCCCCCGCGGCTCGCTGCCCAGGCGCGGCGACAGCCGGAGCCGGCGAGGTCCCCGACTCGCCGGGTGCCCCGAAGGCGGTGCTGGCATCTCTCTTCTCCCCCCGGCCTGGGGGAGCGTCGTCTTCGGCCGCCCGAGAAGTTTCACTCGGGGCGGCGGCCGGCGCTGCCGGAACAGTGCCAGAGGTGGAGCCCTCCTGCTCCGCTGGCGTAGCCCCCGTGGCGGCCGGCGCCACGGGATCAGCATCAGTGGCGGAGCCCTCCTGCTCCGCCGGTGCAGACTCCGGGGCGGCTGGGGCCACGGGATCGGTGCCAGTGGCGGGGTCCTCCTGCCCCGCCTGCGTGGCCCCCGCGGCGGCTGGCGCCACCGTGCTAGCGCCCGCAGCGGGGCCCTCCTGCTCCGCCGGGGCAGACTCAGTAGCAGTTGGCGCCTCCGGGTCGGCACCAGCGGCGGCGTCCTCCTGTCCCGTCGGCGTGGGTCCCTGCGGCAGGTGGAGCCACCGGGCTGGCGTGGGGAGCAGAGCCGCCCCGTTCCGGCGAGGCGGCACCCCTCGCAACGACGGTCGAGCCGGTGGCGGAGCCGCTCCGTCCCCTCTGCATGGTGCCCACCGGCCGCCTCCGTCTCCTCACTAGGAAGGCGCTGATGTCGTCCAAGTCCTCGTCTTCCTCCTGGGCGGGCGTGCTCGGCGGGGGAGGACGAGGTGGAGCGATTGGCGGGGCCTTCGAAGGCCCGGCACCCTTCGAAGACCCGGCGCCCTTTGAGTGGCCGGCGCCAGAAGAAGAAGACCCGGCGCCCTTCGATTGGCCAGCGCCGGAAGAAGAAGGCCCGGCGCCCCCCGAGTGGCCGGCGCTGGAAGAAGGAGCCCCGACTGCTCCTGGCGGCGGCGCCCCGCCGCTCGGGACGTTGGCATACTGCGGCTGGTTCCAAATCTCGTCCTCCGGGAGGGGAGCTTTGGAATAAAAGCTGAACAGCAACTACTGAAACGCAAAAGCAAACCCCGAATGAGATTCGGTGAAGAAATAAAAAGGAACCAAAAAGGCAGGACTCGGGTACTTACGTCACTCGGGGGGTTCGCCCGGCTGAAGGGGGCTGGCCGCCCGGAGAAATCCAGGCTCGTCCCCTGAGCCAAGATCCTTTCGAGCTGGCCCTGGACCTCGCCCTCCGAGAGTTCCTCCGCCGACTCCCGGGTCGCGTCGCCCTCGCCGGTGTACTCGAACATCGGATGCGCCCGCAGCTTGGCGGGCTGTACCCGCCACCGGACGAAGGTCGCGGCGACGACTGCCCCGGTGACCCCGGACTTCATCGCTTCCTCGAGCTGCGCCATCACGATGGTGACGCTGTCCTGCTCCCTCTCGAGTGACAGGTCCGACCAGCTCGGCTTGATCACCGGCGGCTGACCCGAGAAGGCTGGCAGTGATGGCTCTGGGTTGGCGCAGTAGAACCAGTAGGCGTGCCAGCCCTTGTTCGACGACTGCATTGGCGGAGCCGGGTAGCTCTTCGCTGTTCCCGACCTCAGCTGGAACCCAGCGCCACCCACTACGGCCGGATTGTCTCTGCTCGGCTGCGACTTCACCATGAAGAGGTGCTTCCACAGGGCGAAGTGCGGCTGGATGCCGAGGAAGCACTCGCAGAGGGTGATGAAGCAGGAGACATGGAGGATGCTATTAGGGTTGAGATTGTGGAGCTCCAACCCGTAATAGTAGAGCAGCCCCCGCAAGAATGGGTGCGCCGGCACGGAAAACCCCCGCTCGAAGAAGAGGCCGTGGACGACCAACTCGCCGGTGTTCGGGGTAGGAATGGTCTCCCCGGCGGTGGCGCGCCACTCGACCAACTCTTTCGGCGGCAGCAGCCCGAGCCGCACGAGGATAGACAGCCGAGTGTCTGTCGCCGTCGACTTCACCCACGGGGCCATCGGACTGACGGGAGACTCCTCTTCACCCAGCAGCTTCCACACCAGGACGTCCTCTTCGGCTTCCGTCGGATCGGCTTCCCAATGCGGGGATTGCATCCGAGGTGGCTGACGAGGGAGCTAGGGTTTTGGGAGGAGCAGTGCGCGCGGGCGGATTTGGGAAGACGAAGGGTTCGGGTGCTGAAGAATGAAGAAGACGAATGGGTGCGTGGGCCAGACCCCCGGATTCTTTGGAATATAAAGGAGCGGGCCGACGGTTCAGCTTCCACACGTCTGCACGTGTCCGAATCCGTCGCTCCCCCACGATGCGCCTTTTCAGTTTCTCCCGCGCGTTTCGCGGGCCACGTCGCGCCCTTTCCGCGCCCACGACCTGGTGGCACCGCGATTCGTGCGGCTTAGTGAAGGGAGATCCGACGGTTGGCCTTTCAGGCTTTACAACCCGATGGAATACGTCTCCGCTATATGGTGGCCAAAGCGTATTTTCCGTAAATCACTAGCTGGCTGCCGAGAGAGAGTCGGCGCCGGGCGCTTTGGCTACGGAGGGTATCAGAGGCTGGCCTCAAGCAGGAACGCAGTCGACTGAGTACACCCGAGTGAGGGACAGTAATGGCGTGCCTCCCGTAGGCCACAAGTCGGATGCTGAGCAACTCGGGGCTGCCGGATTCTCCGCCCAGACTTGTCGAGCATTTAAGTCTCGGAGGCTCTGGTAACTGGGATTCCCAGATTCAGTGGAATGACCCGGCATAAGACTTCGAAACTCAGGGACCTATGCGTCATGTCTGTTTTCTCTGGTTCGGACGTGAGTTTGAGGCATTCCTTCAGGGGATTCCAGCTGGCCTTAACCCACTCGGGAAGGCCAGGTGCTACTCGGGAATTCAGTCGGGATTCATGGCATGCCCCACGCTGGGTTATTAGCCGGTCCCTGTCTTTAAGGATGGACCGGGTACCACCAGAGATTACCCGTTAATAGCTCACCTGCCTTGACATTCCTACCTTACGGGTGAATGTTACTTGGCTTTAATTGTCTTGTTTGCAGGAGTCTAGTTAGTCCTTCGCAATCTCCCAGCAAGCTGAAGCCAGTCGGAAAGCTCATCCAGAGGTGAAGGCCGGCAGCAGTGAGATTGTGAAGGACTCGGGGGCTACTGATGATGACATGGCACCCGGGTATCATCGAGGAGGACGAATCCGGCCTTCCAGCCACGGGATGGGCCGGGCCAACTACTCGGAGTCTGACTCCAGCACGGGGGCGCCTCATCAATGTGAAGTACAAGACAAGAACTATTACCAGTCCGGCATACCCGGAATCTGTTGTAACCGAATAGGAAATCAATCTGTTAACCGATCTAGACTCATGTAACCCTATCCCGGCCGGCTATATAAGGCCCGGTAGGGGACCTCCGATCGGCATCAAATCTATCTGACCTAGTCTCCATTGTTTCATAGCTCAAGCCCCCTTGAGATCGATTCTCTAGGGCTTGCGGCACTCGGGATACACGCAATACCAACCACCGACCACAGGACGTAGGGTATTACCTCTCCGCGAGGGCCTGAACCTGCCTAAATCTTGTCTCCCGTGTGCAACCATCCTGATTTGCTGTGCTCACACCGCCCCATATTAAGTATTGCCGGAATAATACTCCGACAACGTCCCAACTAACCAACCTGGACTGAGTCACACGGAGGTGGCGCGCTGATCGGCATTGCCCACATCTAGTGCAATCACCGCGCACGACTCATGCATAAGCGCACACCTTCATAATTCTGTTGTCCTCTCTTCCTCTCTCTATCGTTGTACTCAGGCTATGTATATAAACACATTACATACATCAATACAACATATGGAAAGTTACACCATTCCTTTTGGTGTCAGAGCCTACAATCCCTTCCACCTACTTCCACAATGGGCAACACCTCTGACACTTCTGCCTCCGGTACTGCCACCTTTGGCGGCGCTCCCTTCACTAATCCCTTCTTTGACACTACCACCTCTAAGGCTATCTCCTCCAGCACTGCCGCTGCACCCGTCAATGTCGGCATCAACGCATTAGGCGCATCCGTAGCTCCTACTCTCGCTCCCGAGGTTAGGATCGTTACTCTTTCCTTGGCACCCTCCGTGCACCACATCAACATCACTGGCTACATACCCTTCAAGCTAGATCTCGCTGCCAACAACTACTCCAAATGGAAGCAGATCATGTACTTCATCTTGTATAAATTCGAGGTTCAAGATCACGTTGAGGAAGAATTGATCCACTTCATGAGAACCCCGAGTGGTGCAACGTAGACATCACCATCGTCCTGTTGATCTACGCGACCATTTCAGACTAACTCTTCGACGTGGTAATGTCGCCAACATCATTTCCTATCACGTGTGGAGCCAGCTTTACACCTTCTTCCATGACAACTAGCCTAGGTGTGCCATCCACATTGGCACCGAATTCCGCGCCACTGTCCAAGGAGACATGACCATCGACACCTACTGCACTCACTGACGTGGACGAGCCGGTGTCGAACAAGACATTCACCCTACAGATGATACACGGCTTCAATCATCGCTTCCAAGTGATGGCCACCATGCTCCTCATGGAGGTGTCATTTTGTGGCGTACCTAGTTTTAAAGACCGGAAACTCTTGTGGTTCCTGTACTGATCCCATGATCAGTAGCCAGTACACACAAGTTAGCTTGATAATTATTGTCATACACATACATATCTGAATATAACATATGAATAGACCGTTCGGATCAAGGTCTTATACCTGTAGCCCGTTTGCCAAGAGTCTGCAGTGAAAAAACAAGCGATGGTGTGGCCCATCAGTATGCCATATTCGATAGTCAACCGACTGAAGTTACGCCCTAACTTTCGTCGTAAGTTGTCATCATCTTCGGAGTAAAACCTTCCTCGTCTAGACACGTCAACAAACCAAGTGAGTACATTGAATGTACTCGCAAGCATCCCACAAGGAGAGTATACCAGAGACATTCATGCATGGCTTGTTCAAGAAGGTAGCTCTAGCCTAGATTGCATGTTGAGTGGAAAGTAAGTTTTCATATAAATATGCGAGTAATAAATTTCAAAGCATTTTCGTAATCAAACTCGTCCTCAACGAGCAACTTCTTCCACAACAGTAGCATCTGCTAACGTCTTACACTTCAACATGCCGACCACGACAGGTAACTGCTCATCACCACTTCAAACCTTTCTCCTTATTCCCACGACCCCCCCTTCCCGCACGGAGAGTTCACAAACAATATGTAAGCACATCATGCTTACATCCTTAAATCTATGTCTCATTTTGGTTTTAGAAAACACAAGTTGTGTACATGACTGAGGATGCGGCTATTCGAATAGATTTTAACACTCTATAGAGATTGTACAGCTTACCGACAAGATGTGATTCTTCCCTGTTGTCAAGGCCTGATGAGTACACTTGACGAGGTGTATCGACAGGGATATCACAAGGAGACTTTTTCTCTATCTAGTCCTAACGATGAACCTGCCTGATGAGTCATTTCTGGCACTTGATTGTTAAGCCACGACATAACGCAACCTCATCTTTGTGTCGAACAAATTTCTACGTTAAACCACGGGAAGGCTCTCTGGAATTAAATCACTCATTTGCACTTTCCACCTATTGTCTACGGGTTCATACGTCAATGCTAAAGAAAGTAATAGGTTCAGTCTTTCCCATTAAGGCATGTGGATGTATGGAATGAACTTGGGTGAGCGGCACTTAAATTCGGTCCTTAATTGACCTGAGCAAGACTTCATTTCAACTCCAAGCCACAAAGGGGGGCTAGATTCTAACCATGCCACATAACGCATCATCATTCCGACAACCTTTCCTCCCAAACACCACCTTATATCTCCCACTCGGATCCAAATCAAATCCGTTTTGTTTTAGAGTTTTGTCATAAATCATTTTCACCAAAACTTTCCTTTGGACAATGGGTACCTCCAAAGGATCCATCTCACCACAAACAAGTAATTCATAACATTTGTCAAAAAAATTGGTTTTTCCCTACTGTGGGTCTAAGCATAGGGTTTTATATACTACACCTAAGTTCCTGCTGGTGTTACCATACCTTTAGGGAAAATATTCCTAAGGTGACAAGGGGTAGTATACTGATCACATGCAATAATAGGGCGTAACTACGACTAACATAAAATAGTAGTCGTATCAATATAGCATGCATGGTTCACAAACAATATAAGTAAGTTTTGAACATATAGGGTTCAACATGATCAAGGCGGGAATGCTTGCCTGGCAGGTATTGGCCTAATCTTGATGTCGCAAAGCTCGGAGCCCTTTCTGTGATTTGTCGATCGTCAGAGCTATGTGTGGTAAAAGACGCCAAATAAATCTATCATGTAAGCAAAAATCCGGTAACACCAAATACAAACTAGAGCATCAATTCGTATATTCATGGCATGCTAGGATGGCTATTGATTTTATGAAGCTTTAGAAAGCTACATAGGTGCATTAGGTTAAGTAACAAGGATGTTAACTATTGGGCACATGGCTGAGTGGAGCTCTTCAACTAACTTCCTAAAACATTTTAAAACATTTCTCACCCTTCGGTTCCAAGTATATTTTTGAACTCTAAATTTTTTACTTAAAAGCTATGAGGCATGTGATATATGAACACATCTACTAAAACCTTAAAAGAAATTGGGGTATTCTTGCATGTATTCCTGAAACATATATTTTTGGCTTACCAAATTTTGTAAACATGTTGGGTCCGGAGCATAATTAAGTTTCAAGTCCTTGGTAGTTAGAAACAGTAAGGGGGGGAATGAAACCCTACTGTGCTTAAAGTCTTGTAAAATAAAAGTAAAAATTGTCATGCTCATCAAGACCTACTAAACCAAACTTCAAGAATATTTTTTGTTGGATTTCACTCTACCCGGGGTTGGGAACTAA
This sequence comes from Stipa capillata, assembly GCA_019208055.1. NCBI lineage: Eukaryota > Viridiplantae > Streptophyta > Magnoliopsida > Poales > Poaceae > Stipa > Stipa capillata. Next base: position 148,172 of record JAGXJF010002758.1, on the reverse strand, counting down.
TAGCTCGTTGGGTCTACAGCGATCTTGGATGGGCTCCTAATGAGCTAATTTTTACTATCTTTGTTTATAGTTTTCCAGTAATTCTAGATACATGTTTGTAATTTTGGGTATTTTTTTTGGTTTAAACCATCTATCTCCTTTCGCTTGTAGTCATTTATCATTCTATTAGTGAAGCATAAATTCATTTGATCCCCTTATGCCGAAGACACCATAGTTGCTAAGGAAGGGCATTGGTAATGTTAGCATATGAAAGAACCGGCGGTTCTTCATGGGGTAACTACGCTAGCTTAGCACTATTTCTAGGCTAGAACAGCCATCCATCTAGGGCTTGATGAGCCAAGAGTAGGAGAATAACTTTTATAAAGGCTACAATCGTCTGCAAGGCAGGATCCATGGGAGAACTCACGTGGACAGGAAAGCGCTTCTTCTTGGTCCTCTTTCTTTGTAAAATGGGCCAACAATCCAGTCCAACATTGTACAAAACACATCAAAATTGACCTGCATTCGTCTGCGAGCGCGTCCATCTCGGTGAAGCACGAGTACATCACATGCAAATCTCGTTGCATTTCGCGGATATCTTCACCAAGAGACTGCCTACGATCGTCTTTAACAAGTTTGGGGACAACCTCAACATGATCGACGAACACGCTGCAATTACGGGAAGGGAGGGGAGGTGTTCGTACGCACGCATAGATGCACACCTTTGTAATTCTGTTGTACCCTCTTTCTCTCTCTACCCTTGTATTCAGACTGTATATATAAACATATGACATACATCAATACAACATACAGAGAGTTGCACCATTCTTCTGTTCTATCTAGTATAGATTAATTTTAAAATTCTATATACAAAGTGTAATGTGAATATGGATTGTTAAATATTGATTCAAAGATTAAAAATTTTAGACAAATTAAGAATAAATTATCTAAAAAGGTGTTAATTTGGTCATCATGTTTACTTTTTTTTTCCCGCGGGGCATCCCTTCAGCTTTGAGGAGGCAGGGACATCGACCCCGGTCGCTTTCACGATATAATTAAATTGACTAATTCTTATTACTACAACTATAAATAGTATAATACACATACATAACGCGCAACTAATCCTACTCTAATGTAAAGTGGAGCTAGTGCCAAGTAGTACCAACAAGTACACGGTCGTCACTAGTGACGCCCGTGCAACTCTATAGCCAATCACATCCCGCGAAATGATCGAAACATGGTTTGTTAATCGTCGCCTGATGTTATTACCAAAGTTACGTCGATAAGACGGAAGTGATCAGTCTTACGATCAGACATATGCAAGTAATTAGGCCTACTTTCTTTTGCCTTATTACTTGCCTACTGACTACCGATCGAGGCTTGCAACTAGCTCGGTATAGATATTTAGCACTGGCCTCAGCGCTAACCAAAGTGCCAAATTGGCCTTCTCTTGCTAAAGTTCTGTCCTGGAAAGTTTTGCTGGACTATAGGTTGGCATGGCACAAGGAGGGAGTGATATCGCACAAGAACGCACGTTTTAAATCTACAAAACACAAACTTTGTACTGAACTTACAGATTTAGGATCCAAACTCTGGTACATGTTATGATTAACCTCTCAAAAATAAGATATTCCTTTCATACTTAAAAAGAGGGGTGATTCTTATACAAGATAATCTGATAAAAGAAATTGGAGAAGGAGTGAGTCTTATTATTTTCTGGCAAGGATAAGACAATTCAACACCTTTCTTTTTAGCATCATGCTGCTCGTTTTGTTTAATTGAGGGGTTCCTATAACTCTTAAGTGTGTCTCATATGTTGGGACAGTGGCTTAGAGGACTAAAGAAGGCGATGCGTTCACGGATTTTGGTGGGCGCGACGGCTGTGTGCTGGGCGGGCGATTTGGTTATACCGTAATGATGTGATTTTTAATAACAAAGTGTTACTTCTTCCAAATCATGTGATCTATATGTGTGGAGGTCTGCTGTGATTTTGGGCGTCTTAAGAAATCGGAGTTCCAAGATAACATGGTCCAGAGGAGCAAACAATTGGAGAAGGTGGCAAGAGAGCTCTTTTCTTCTAACAACTGAGACACATGTCAATGATTGGACAACAATTCGTTTTAGTTCGTCTACATATCTATTTATTTCTTTTATGATGATTTCGGTGTAAGCATAAGGACCGTCGTTTTTTTCGAAATATTGTAGTGATGATATTTTGCTTAGGTTGTGTGTATCTTCTAGATGTAGAGGCTGGAAAAAATAAAACTTCCCTTTAAAAAATGACGTAATTAATCCAGAGCGACCTAGCTAATTACTTGGCTACTTACTTGCAAACTGTAATATGCATGTGAAACCGGACGAGTCAATCTACCCACTTAAAGTTTGCACAAAGTCCACTCTCTTGTAATATTTCATGCACTAATTTTGTCCATCAAATGAAAGCCACGTGTAGCTCTCTTTTCTTCTCATAAAACACCGGGAAGGATTTTTATTCATGGGCAATATGGTAGGGTAAGAAAATAAAGTCCAGCAGCGACATGAGCCAGATATGGCGACCAACAGTTAAAGCAAAACACTGTTTTATGCACGTAACTATATCTGACACGGTCTCTCTCCTTTATCCAAAAAAAAATCTGCCCATCCCATTTCCTTTTTCTCTCCGTACTTCCACTCACCAAACCCACATCTAGAATGTTGTCCACCTCCCCACAGTTGCCTCCCGCCTCACTGTTGCACCTATGTCATCTTTCGGCGGTGGCTTCTCTATTTTCCCACCATGCCTTCATGCCTCCGTCTCTCCTTGGTGGTGGCTTCCGCACCTCGTTGTTGGTCCATGGTGCCACCTTGACTCAACTTCGTACACCACTGCCATAACTAATGGAGGGGGTTGGGGAGGGCTAATTTTTTTTCTTGGTTAAAAGCTCGATGATTTTGAAAGTTTGGAGTTTTGATTGTTTCGGAACTTGATCTTTATATTTGTAAAAGTCCATCTTTGGATTTTTGAAACCTTATCCATGATTCTTTATGCTAAGTTGGAACTCAATTTTTCGAAAGCTCATTCAAAGTTGTCGAAAGTCATTTTTACTTTTTTGAAAGCTCATCTACAAATTAGTGAAAGCTTATTCCAAATAGTTGAAAGTTGGTTTTTTCACTTTCGTGTTCTTCCTGCTTGGCTCTAGCGATGGTGGCAACACCATCAACGAAGTTTAGATGGTGGCAATGGCTGAGCAAGGGGTGAGGAAGAGGGACCTAAAGCACGCTAAGGAGATTTTTCAGACGAGCACAAAAGAGATAGGGTGAGGGCATTCCGACATGGGGATGGTTATCGGAAATCAACCGTATGGCCCCTTGAGGCATCGCAACTTAAGCTAAATTACAAGCTCCAAAGTTAGACTGCCTTACCTCATGGTAGGTCGTAATCTTTGCAAGTTAGCCTCAGGGGTTTGTTGTTCACGAGCTCTTTGGGCAGGCTGAAAGCTTCCACGGTGTAAGTGTTTGGGCCAAGCTTCCAATCCCTGGCCCATCGGTTATTAGCACGGTTCAGGTTAATAGTGTGACTATTCTACAGCCTCCAATTAACTCACTTTTTGTTTAACTACTAGTCTATGAATTGTGCCAAGAGTACTTTTGAGTTGTTTCGCTTATAGTTTTTGAATTATCCCCAATTATTTTTGACTTGTTCAACTAATTCTAACCTTTTTTAGGCTACTTAAATTTTTGTTCCGCTTACAATTGTGAATTGTTCCGCGATCATTTCTGATTTGTTGCGCTACTTGTAACCTATGTTGGACTACTTAAACTTTTTTTCACGTATAGTTATGAATTGTTCCACCATTACTTTCGATTTGTTCCACTTATAGTTGAGAATTGTTCACAATCACTTTGATTTTTTCACTAATTCTAACATTTATTGAGCTACCTTAATTTTTGTTCCGCTTGCAGTTATGAATTTTGGATATGTTCCTCTAATTCTAAATTTTGTTTGGCTACTCAAATTCTGCTCTAGTGATAGTCCATTATTTCACAAGCACTTTTAATATGTTCCGGCTAATTTTAATTTTTGTTTGGCTCATTTTAATTTGTGCTTCACTCTTATTCGTGAGTTGTTCTACGAACACTTTTGATTTGCTCAATTTTTTTTGTTCCACTAATATTATTGAATTGTTCCCCGAGCATCTTTGTTTTTTCACTACTTTTTATTTTGTTCACTAACGCTGATAGCACTTAGGGTGTCTCGATCTTTCAAAGAAACATACGATCAATTTAGGTGGAGACAACTTTGACGATTTGACTACGCTGTGGATCCATGATGCGCTTTAGCAATCACTAAACCAAATCTAGAGGGTTATTGAATTTATCGGAAGCACGATCAACCTATTCACGAAGGATTTATCGGAAGCACGATCAACCTATTCACGAAGGATTTATTCCTACAAGCAACCGAAGAACAAACACGAAAAGATAAAGGCAATCTAAAATGGCAAATATGATTGAAGTACTCAATGATAAAGGTGGGATTCCTGATAGTAGATTTTACAGGTTGTCGTTCGACACAACTGAAATTAAAATATAATAGCAATATGGCTAAACTACCCCTAAACAAAAACCTGATGAAAACAGAGGCATACATGGGGTATTTATAGGTGGAAAAAACACCCTAGGGACGACTTGGACTCAAACCGACCTAAGTCAGTTGGGTGGTCTGACGGCCCTAGGGGATTACTCTAAAGGCTTGGCTAATAGACATGTAATTAGACTCTAAAATACGACTAAGTCTTTATTCTTCTTATTCTAAACTGAAGCTTCAATATATATTCAAGTAGATTCTCTCCAGTACTTCTCTTCATGTCATCATGGAGGCATCATCTTGTAGTAGAGGGTAGCAAGGTCTTGATCATCTTCATGTATTCTTCTTGGCTTGATCACCTTCTTCCTCCATTTCTTGACATACTTGCTGATCTTGATCATCATGATGTCTGTCTTGAACTTAAAATTTTTGCCTTGTCTCGTCTGTGATCAGCAAGTAAAGTAGAGAAAATAGTGGTAGCAGCGATTATATCCATAGAAGTCATGTCTTCATCAAATACTCTAAAATTGTTTTTGGAGCTCTTTGTTCTGCTATTGTTTTGTTTGGTTTGTGTATAAGGAGGGGTCTTGTCTCAAAGATTTCATCGTAAGCAACACTACAGTTCATACGGGTTATGAGTTGGACGCTTGGTTTGAAACTTACGGACATTTCAGTTGTTACGAGCTAGTTCAACGTTTTTTTCTTAGTGGAACGGGGAATTTATTCAATCTCAATAGTCATAGGAATACAAATGATATCAGGTGGAGATAAAAACCGTACGTAACGGCCTGGTTCCAAAGAAGAGGCCTTGGGCAGTTGGTGCGCCTCATATTCGATTCCCTCCGTTCATGACCAAAAACAGCCTGGTCAAACATTGTGTGCTTCTGCCGGATCTCGGCCAGGAGCCTAGGATTGCTGCGTATTTGCATAGATTGTTGTTTGACAGATTTGACACCACCTCAAGACAGTCCGAGGCTACCTGCACATTGCGGAGATTCAGATCAAGGGCTAGCGTTCTCTCAGATCAAGGGCTAGCGAAAGGGCCTCATTGCACGCCATCGCCTCAAGAGACGCTGCGTCAGACCGTCAGACCATACACACCAGGTGCGGAAGCACCTACACAGCAAACAACTCCGACGTCACCCTTTGTCCCAGAGCGTGAGACTCCTACATCGACGTTAATTTTTGCTGCATCACCTCCTGGGGGAATCCACTTGGTTCTTCGGATCGGAGCTGGTCTCTGCTATTCGTTTCTTGCCCGCTGCATTCTACAATCTCCAAGTCAGAAAGATACTTGTTGATGAACCCCATAGTCGACAGTGGGCTTTGGTACTCATTGTCATTAATTGCTCGCCTTCTCGCCCACCAGATAGCCCATAGAGTGATTAGTACCTTGATATAATCTTCATGCTTCAGTCTCTAAGCTAGTGCAACTATGTCATATATTATCTTGTACAACTTTTGTCCAGCCCACGATCGGGTGCTGCTTCGGCTGGGCGGTAAACCGCGTTGCTGGTGTAGGCCGGATTTGTTCGGTACCGCTCGCGATTCGTACGACTGAATCGGGCGCACGGCCCAACCAGCCCATTTGGAGCTCACGGCACAAAGGGCTGACCAGGCCTACGAAGCGAGGATGACCCACCGGCAAAAAAACCTCCAAGATACTCGCATGTAGTAGTGGTCCAGTACTCCAGTAGAGTTCACTCTTGAATAGTTCCACGAGCACATGTTTATTTTTTATTTCTTACGCTTGTTGCATCATTTTTTTTATTCGTTGCACTAGTAGTATAGAATTGCCTCATGGATACTTTTTATTTTCACTAATTTTCGAATTTGTTTCAGAGATGTTCGTGGATTGATCCATTAGAACTTTAAAATAGTACGTCTGATGGTTTTTTTTCGCACCATTAAGTCGTGAGTTATCCCATTGTGCATTTTTGTGTTGTTTTCGTAACTAGCATGGTGTCCCGCCTAATTGCGCGGGAAACGTTTTAAATTATTTTTATTTTTTTGCACGGGAAATATTTTTAACTATCTTTATTTTTTTATTTATACATGTGATATTAGATCAGTACGAGAAATAAAAGTTCTGATCATTTGTACTAAACCGTCTATTTAAATATAATTATGATGATCTATCGGATGTGATCTGTTTGGGTACAATTATGATAATCTATTGGTTGTTATTTATTTATGTACTGTTATAAAGATCTATCGACTGTGATCTGTTTAGGTACAGTTATGAAGATCTATCGGCTGTGATCTGTTTAGGTGCAATTATGAAGATTTATCGGCTGTAATCTGTTTAGGTACAGTTATAAAGATCTTCGGTTGTGATCTGTTTAGATGCAGTTATGAAGGTCTATTGGTTGTGGTCCATTAATAATAAAAAGGTCCACTAGATTAACGGTTGGATATTTTGTTTTTTGTGAGAATTTCTAGTCTCTCTCTATTTTTTCTATTGTATTTTACTTTTAGTATATAGTAGATAGTCATGAATTGTCCTATGATCTTTGACTATTTTAATTTTCTCCGCATATTATTGACAAATTATTCTATGATCATTTTATTTTTATTCCATTTAATTAATTATTTTATTTTGTCCCCGTGTCTCCTTGAGCAGTGGTGCTACTAGATTTGCAGCAAGAAAAAAAAAGGCGGTTTTCCTTTGCTAACCGCCCCCTCCACTTTATTTCAATCGAGAAGTAGCATAACTACTAGTACCAGTGATTAGTTGCTAATGATGTATTCGGTGTTTATACGGTGGGAAGGGATCTCTAGTTTAATCTACGGTCTTCTTGTACGTGTACCACCGTGCGACGAGCAGGTAAGCGCCGAAGTTGCCGATGCAGAGCATGGCGAGCAGCCAGAAGAAGTCGTCCAGGTGGCCGTCGTTGATATCGTCGGGGATCCACCCGGGGCGCCCGCCCCGCGCCGTGGCGCGCACCACGACGGCCACGAGCGCCGAGCTCGCGTAGTTTCCCAGCGCGAACGACGCGTTGGACAGCCCCGAGCAGAGGCTCCGCATGGCGTCCGGCGCCTGGTCGTAGAAGAACTCCAGCTGCCCGATGAACGTGAACACCTCCGCGGCGCCCACCACCACGTACTGCGGCACCTGCCAGAATATCGACAGCGGCAGGTACCCCCCGTCGCCGTCCGCGCCACCGGTGTTGGAGTCGTACATGCCGTGGCTCGCGATGACACGCCGCCGCGCGACCTCGAGCGTGCCGGCCGCGAGCATGGCGACGGTGAGGATGACGAACCCCACGCCCATGCGGGCCAGCTGCGTGAACCCGCGCTCGTGGCCCGTCAGGCGGCGCGCAAGCGGGACGACGGCGCGATCGTAGAGCGGCACCCAGAGCATGACGCTGAGGGTGTCGAAGACGGAGAGCACGGCGGCGGGGACCCTGAAGCTGCCGACCCGGGGGTCCAGCGTGTCCCCCTGAAGGATGAAGGTGGTGGTCATCTGCGTGTACGCCGCCGCGAAGATGATGCCGGTCGCCCACACCGGCAGCAACCGGAGCACGCACTTGAGCTCCTCCACCTGCGTCACCGTGCACAGCTGCCACGGGCTCGGTCGCGTCTTCTCGCCCGCCGTCTCCACCGCCGCCTTGTCCAAGAACCTGATTAACAATCGCCGGGTGCAACAGATTAATTGACAGAGGTGATTCTGGTGTACCATGCACGCATGCATACACCATACCATCTCAAAGGCTAGTTGATTACTGGGACATGTAGTGTAATTTGTGTTCAGATGTGACCGATTGTGTAATTGTGTTATTTGCACCATGTAGGCATGCTCAATTATTGTGATCGTAGTAGACGTACGGCATGTGGAAATAGTGTCGGTCTGAAAATGACTATTACTACTACAAAACTAGAGCCAGGATTAACAAAGGAAAATGATGTGAAGCGGACTGGGCATGAATGCGCCAAACTTTTTTCGGGTGCAATTACAAGACGTTAGAAGAACTGAAACGTACCGAGCACGCCCTTGACGGTGCCCCAGAACGTGATAGATGCGTTCTGTATTTTACTCACGATATTTGTCGTGAAATACAGGAGTAAATCGGAAAAAAGGCAAGATTAGCCCCCGGGCGAGTGGCAATGCCGGAAATAGCCCCCGACCGAGAGCAACAGCGGATTTGTCCCCACGATGCTGCGGGCGGCCGACACGTGGCTAAATCGCCGGTGAGAAGCGCGATGGGCGAAAATCGCGCCCCCTGCCCGCGAACGATTTTCTGTCCGTGTTGGCCCGCGAGGCCGGCGTTGCCGTGGCCCATACCCGCGAGCCGGTCTAGTCCGCGCGCTCAACCCGTGAGCGTCGCTAGATCCCGCCCGGCACCCGCGAGGCCAAGCTCGCGCTCGTGGCCCGCGCAGAGGCCTCGCGCGTTCGGCCCGCGACGCAGAACATATTAATGAAAAGGTAGAACTTGGAAACGAGAAAAGGTACGTACAAATGTTGAAAGGCACTAACTTTTTACTGTAGTGTATGTTATCGAACAGCTCTCCTCACTGTTCCTATTAGCTTACGCAACTTTTTTTAAGACAATGATTAGCTTACATAACTGGGTTGCAAGTTTTGATTTGCTCTGTAGTATATGTACCGATCAAAGACCTCTGCGTCGCGGGCCGAACGCGCGAGGCCTCTGTGTCGCGGGCCACGAGCGCGAGCTCAGCCTCGCGGGCGCCGGGCGCAATCCAGCGACACTCGCGGGCTGAGCGCGCGGACTGGAAAAATCGTTCGCGGGCAGGGGGCGCGATTTTCGCCCGTCACGCTTCTCACCGGTGATTTAGCCACGTGCCAGCCGCCTGCAGCATCGCGGGGACAAATCCTCCGTTGCTCCCGGCCGGGAGCTATTCCTGGCATTGCCACTCGGGCGGGGGCTAATCTTGCCTTTCCCCCGAGTAAATCTTGGTCAAAAAGGTAGACAGCTAGACGTTTCCAATGTTGCACCCCACGTTTACTGTGGCTGACATGTCACAAAGCGATGAGAGAGGCCCCGCGTCGTTCCCAGGTGATTTGACCGGCCACCTCTATCTCACCGGTCAATTGCCTCTCTCCTCCTCTTTCATCCCTCTCGCTGCCGTCAAGCAAAGCCCGTGCAGTGAACGACAGCGGTGGGGCCATTTGCGTCACCACTGCTTCGACACCTCCCTACGACTCCTCGAGACCTCATCGGCCTCCAACTTGTTGGGCGTGGTGTCTCCGGTCATTCCTAACCGTGCGGGACGGCTATGCACCGGCACACCGCCAGATCTGGGCCGGCAAGCCCTGATCCACTTCAAGACAGGCTAGTGGTGCAACGGGCGACGGTTGCACGGGCAGCCAATGATGGGCCGGCACACCCAGATCTAGTGGCGGGGTTGCAGTGGTGGCTATGGGTAGGGCAGTGGCGGGGCCCTTCGATGGGACCTGCTCCTTGTGGCGTAGCCATTGGAGCCTATTTCGGCGCTCCCATCGGCGGCCCTCGATGCACATGCAAGGCGCGCCCCGGTGGTCTCCACCAGCCTCGCCCTCGGCGGTTGGTGGAGATCGTGACGCTTCGACGACTACAACAGTTGGTGGTGGCATCAATTGTTCGGGCTATGCTGCATCAGGCACTTCGTGTGGCGGTCAACTATGCTTTGGTGTTGGTTCACCTAATTCGGGATCTTCCATGGATGCCAGTTTCCCTCTTGATGAGACCTCCAGCAAAAGCCATTGTTCGGCAACCATTAAGACGACTCCTTTCGTCGGCAAAAGCTGTCGTTCGGCAATCTGGGTGATCCACTAGGCGGATCTGAGGTTTAAAGCAACGTGTGTTCAGCGTCCGTGTCCATGGCAACCAGCTGGGCGGCGGCAGACTAAGACATTGAGTTGGTGATCTGGCCATTTGCGGGATCCGGCGATGGGGGTGTGTTGGGCCCAGTCCGGAACTACCATACCTACTCTCCGGGGTGAAAATTTTAGGCTTGGGATTCGTTGGTCGGACTCGGCGACGACGACGTTATGCGTCGTTCCTTTCCTGAAGGCATTGTTGTGGAGTACTAGTACGAGTTGCCCAGAGTGAAAACCCTTGATTTGTCCTTCGTTGGTCGAATCCCGTAACGATGATGTGAGTTGCATCTTTTTGGACGTATCACTTGACTGACTAGGTTCTTCTACACCTCATTACTACGCAGTTATTTGCTTGCGTCTAGATGATCTCCTGGTGGCCCCCACCATAGGGGCTATAGTGGCTCGGCTGTGGCTTGTTTTGTGTTCCACGACTTGTGATGACGTACCTCTTTTCTTCTTTTATTTTTTCGCCGAGTTTTTCGGCCTCTTAATATTTTGGCTTAGATGTATACATCTAACTGGTGACCGAGGATTTATTCTGTACGTATATTATTTTGATGCGGCTTACAAATCATAGCGCAGATTTGGTCAGGTCCAAGTAGAGCAGGCTAGCCAGCGCGTTGCCTTGACCCAGGTAAACGAACAAACGAGTATTATCACCACTGACTGGTGACAAGTGACTCTGACGTGGTGTAATCATAAACGGGAAGAATTTTACGTTTCTTTTCGAAAAGCTGCACTTGATGGAGACTACTGGTTCTGTAGAAGACAAAGGACAGTGCCAGTGGAAGAAACGCTAGCGACGGGCCGCGGGTACTCACCTAAACTGGTCGGTGTGCGCGAGCCGGCGGCTCCCGTGTATCGCGGACATGCCGTCCTCGGCTTCGCATTCGTGCAGCAGCGCGGCGTCGGACGGCGTCTCCACGTTGCACTTCCTGACCGCGGCGACCACCACCTGCGCGATCCTTGTGAGCGGGCTGCCTCCGGGCGGATGGTGCCGCCGGTACGCGCCGGTGCCGGCCAGAAACAGCGCGACGGCCAGCACGCTGAGCAGCGCGGGGATGCCGTACCCGAGCCGCCACCCGTGGCTGGACTGCACCCACACCAGCACGGTGCCGCCGACGAGCGCGCCCACGTTGATGGAGAGGTAGAACCAGTTGAAGAAGGAGCTCTGCCGCCCGCGCTCTCCCTCATCGGACTGGTCGAACTGATCCGCGCCGAACGACGACATGACCGGCTGCAGCGCGCCTCCCAGGGCCACCAGGTACAGCCCCGCGTAGAACACCGCGTTCTGCAGCGCCGCCGACGCGCTCACCGCCACCACTCCATATCCCTGTTCGATCAAAACATGCACAACATCAAGGTGAGCTTTGTCCATGACGGCGCGCGCGCACGTCGCGTCGTTGTTGCCGGGGTGCTTGTTGATGTATGTCTGTGAACGTACGGACCACGACGGAGATGAGCAAGAAGAGCGTGATGGTCCAGTATCTGCCGAGGAAGGAGTCGGCGAGGAAGGCGGCAACGAGCGGCGTGATGGAGCCGGTGCCCTGCCAGTTGGTGACGCTGTTCGCCGCGGCCTTGCTGCCGTCGTGCAGCTGGACCTTGAGGTAGTTCACCAGGTTCGTCGACACGCCGAAGTAGGCAGTGTACTGGAAGCAGTTGTTCACTGTTCATCGATCGAGCAACATGACCGCACGCATGCACGAACAGGCAAGCATTAAGCATACATGCCACGGTGCGAAACAGAAATGCTTTCAAGGATCACATGGATCGATGCTCCGAAAATTAGAAGAAATGGTTGATTATGCGTGTGTTACCGAGGAGGAAAACACAGCCCCACGAACTCCGGCGATCCTTCTTGGACGTCCGGCGATCGGCGTCACCGTGCGGGCCTTTTGATTCGACAGCTTCCATGGTCTGAACAGTTCGGTAGATCCTGGAAATTTACACAGGTACATGCAGAGATGAAGCTGACGCACAGTAATGAAAAACTAGGCTGCTTCCTTCTCAGCATCCGTGAATGGAAGTATGAGACCATTTCAGAGACAGCACTACTACACTATCTCTGCAACAAAATTTGTTGCTGATCACGTATCTATATGTGATAATTCCCTGATCACAGGAAAAGGTTGAGACTAGATAAAATGCTTCAAGAAACATACCTTTGCCTCGGACTGATCGATAACACTCCGTTTGCTCTTCCTTTGCAGCTTCACCCTACCTTCTCGATATCTTCGCCCTTTTGCTCTTAGCCACGAGTTTGCATTTGGCTGCTCTGCATGTGGTACCACTTGAGCTACTCGAGACCTGAGCGTGAGAGTGCTGATGCTAATGTGTGCAATGGCGACTGAAAATGGACAGCAGGACAGGCACCACACCGCAAGCCTAAGGCAAAGCTAGCATATATATAAGGTGCCAAGGAGTCGCTGCGTCGCTGCTACTGCACCAATTGTGCAGTGTGTAATGTAATGTGTCTCCGCTTTGTTGTTGCAGTGTTGCATGATATCTTACCTGTAACAGACAAATTGGCCCGGCCGGCATGAGTATTATTCGTCGGACCAAATTACTGATCATGCATGTGCACAAGATACATTTATTATTCGTCGTACCAAATTACTGATCATGCATGTGCACATGATACATTGGTCAGGAAATTAAATGTAGGCCCATGAGCGAGAAGGATGGTGCATGTATTTTAATCGCATGAATGCACGGTCGTTATCCCCGATGGCTTTCTTGATGATCTAGCTAGGCTGCTAGGGTTAATTTGGATGGACTCGATCCTAGTGGCTGGTGACGAACTGACGATCCATGTCTCCTACCAGTCTATCACAATTCACAGAGTGCTCTTTATCTGATTGCTATCCTCAATCTTCATCCTACTTTGCTGCATGACGGAATGGTGCTACCTATCATCAGGGCAAGTATATATACTGGAGTACATCTATACATTCTCTCCTGAAACTGCATGGGGATTGTGTTCACTCATGCACGAAGACAGGTATCACCGTATCAGCGGGTGTCCTTCGTTCCAAGGAACGCACGAGCGCGGCGGCCGTCGTGGATGCACTTTGGCACCCGCGCGCGGTTGGTTGCCGCCGTGTAGACCTCGCGCGCGCGCGCGCGGGGCGCCGGACTTTGGTGCAATTCACCTGCGCTTCACGGAAAAATAGCGAGCAAGTGGCCGCAACCGCACAAAACTGTGGTTCCGAAAGGTCCGCGACGTGCTCCCGGGTTCGATGCGCGCGGTACGCGTCAGACGAACGCGCCGGCCGGTCTCTGACTGCACGGCACGGCGTAAACACAAACGTACCGTACCATGCCGATCGTTGCCATGCGTTCTGTCAGGAAATATCAGGCTGACATGAGACGGGATTGGGAATATTAGCGCGCGCGTTACGTGGATACGCTTCTTTTTTAACTACCGAGATGAGATGTTTGATCAATCATGCATGGGGGTAGGAATCCGAGCAATTATTTTGGGCATGGACGTCACCGTCCGCGGCGGCCGGTGACTCATATGATCACTCAGGAGTGCTCCTGCTTTGCCAATTTCCGTGATAACGTTTTGTCTCCTTGCTGTACCACTTTAGTCCGCAGTCTGGTGTGCTTTGCATGCACATGTAGCTATTTCAGCAATGTTGGCACAATTATTATTATCGGGTCCATCTCATCCAGGAAATGCGCGTGCTCTCTTTGCCAAATATCACTGTTCAAGTAGTACAGTAGTATCATTTATTTTTTGAACTGGAGCACACTAAACACTGATAGCAGTAGAATTTTTATCCTGAAAACTCCAAATTTTATGGTGACTCTCAAGTTGGTACATCCAATACACGTTTTGTAGATATATATTGCATCAAATATATATTATTTAAATATTTATCAAAGTACGTTGTGTAGATATATATTGCATCAAATATATATTATTTAAATATTTATCAAAGTGTGTCATTTTTACTTGTCATCAACATGGGGCATTCGGAGCAGGTCACATGTGCTAGGTTTGAGGAGGCGAGAATAAAACAGAGGATGAGGATTAGCTCTCCCTTGGCTCTTTCTTAAATATGAATTATGAGCTAATTTACAAGGATCTAACTTAATTTCTGAGCCATCAGATCTAATTGTATGTATGGAGATCATTTGAATTGCACTAAACTCTTACCTTTTACAGTAGTATAAATATGACACTATCTTCTCTAAGTCAATATTATGATAGGAATGCTAATCAAAGTGCCCTTTGCAACGTACAGAAGTGTCTCAAAAGACTGGGATGGGGAAACAAAACAGAATGTACCAGATTTTTAGCATGTAAAACCATCAAACCAAAGACCATGCCTGGACATTCTATCTGAAGTAGGAGATTCAATTAAGCGAGATTTCAAAGCTACAATTTAAGTTAAAAATGTTTGACCTTGATCTTTTTCATCCTCATATAGAAAGAAAATCGGCCTTCCTCATACTCCCCCCTTTATTCATGGAGTCGGAGGAAAAATATTAGGAGAACTCTTTCTCATCGGTAGGCCAATAGGAGCAATTCCATCGCCCTAGCATCCAGCCGTTCATCCTTGCGTCATTCATCCAGCCGTCCACTCCCTCTTATAAAATCCCCAGATCGGTCCCCAACCCAGCTCTCAGCATGCCGCGTGTGTCGCCATGCCGCCGTCACCTCCCATCGTCTCGGCCAAAGGCGCCTCGGTTAGATCCGCCTGCGCCGCTTCCTCCAGCCCTCTTGCCAGCGCCACCACCTCCTTCCATCCTGCTGTAACGCCGTCACCTCACCCTCCGCCCATCATCTCGGTCCGAGCCACCTCGGCCAGATCCACCGGCGCACTCCCTCCCATCCCTTTCACCGGTGCCACCACCTCCCTCCATCCTGTCCTGATGGCATCCGCCGGCGGCACAACTAGATGTCGTGTCGCTGATGTTGCCAGATCCGCCATTGAACTGGAAACATATTTTCATTGGACTAGAAATAAATTATGATAAACTAGAAACAATCTGCAGTAACGCCAGGAGCACGTGGCCACGAGTCACGCCAACAAGCTGCGCTTCACCACCCCCAGCATCATCACCGTCGACACCACGTTCAGGAGCTAACTCTACCCCAACATCACGGCCGCCACAGCCACCATTGATTTGCCAAGGAGCTCGGTTGCGCGAAGATATGACGAAGACGGGGAGGAGGAAGGGGATCGCGGAGGGGCAGATGGCCATGTTTGATTTGAGATTTTGTTACAACGGCAGCGAGGTATTGATTGACACGACCATGATCCTTTGATGTTGTATTCACACAAAATTTTATTTAAATAGTACAATGAATTTATTGCAACATCATTTTGATCTTGTGCGTGCCTTGAGCCACGACAACGAGGAAATGTCTCCGTTACACAGAAAAAATTCTACCACACATAAAATATACTTCTATAGCACAGAGCGCACGTTTCAATCGGTAAGAGAGAAATGTTTCCATCACACGAAAAAAAATATTTCTGTCGCCAAAAAAAGGCATGACATGCTAACAAATCGGGAGTGATTTGCTAGATTTATTATTTGAAAAAAATCATAAGTTTATTTCCCAAAAATCCAGGACTTATGTCGTATACATGTCGTGTTGTATTGTTCGACAAATTTACTACGCAAGTTTTAGTTAAATATTTCCTTCTCACTACACAAATATTTTCACGTTGTCATAAAAGAAGGAGCCCACGATACCAAAAATCTAGCAATTTGGATCACAAGTTTGTTTTCCAAAAATCCGGGATTGTGTTGTATATTGTTGCGAGATGAGGTGGCCGGTCGTGTTGGCAAGCAGGAGGTGGTGCGCAGCGTGCCCGCGGGGCAGCTACTGGCGCTCGGAGGAAGACGACAAACCTGACAAGCGGGTCTCACCTGTTAGTGTCTCATCACTGACACACACGGGCGCGTCTCCGACAGGCTGGGCCGGATTCAGGCCAGTCCGAGGTTGGGTTTCCCTTTTTGCCTTTTCTTTTCTTTTCTATTTTCTTTTTGAATGTAGGTTTGATTTTTTAAAATCAAACCAAAACATGTTTCAAATGTTCTATAAATTTTAATAGAGGCTCTTGGGAATATTTAGAACTATGTAAAAAATATTTCCCTTTTGCAGTTAATATTTAATTTCAGTTTTGACCCAAGTTTGGGTTTGAACTATAAGTATGTAAAAAGTTTATCCCAAAAATATAAAAAAGTTTCCAAGAGCTTAGCAATATTGTATTGAGCTTATATATAAATTTTGAAGAGATCCTAACATGGAAAGTCCCCCTGCTTAATAGATCTTTAATTCGCCAATTAATGGATTTTGGGTTTTTCATGATATTCATGATTTGATGTGACATTTTATCATTTTATGAGATTTTAAATTCCCCTCAATTTAGTTTAAGGAAGATGATGACATGAAATGATATTGATGCACAAACATATATATTACTAGGATTACAAAACTGGGGATGTTACACGATGAAAGCGGAATCACAAGACATTTCTCTCGGCAGTTTGTCTCTAGGCGACCCGAGGAGTCTCCTCTATCAAGTGCTCTGCCAGCGAGATCCTTGGGTCTCCATTTCCTTCGGCTGCCTTTTGGCATCGGGTAGCGGTGGAGACCACACATCTTCGTGTCGGGCTTGTAGATAAGTCCTAGTAGTGTAGGGTTTGGTGTCTGTCACAGTATCGCTATGGCGGGGAGATAGCGTTGTGTAGAATAAGGGTCTTCTAGCTCTGTCCCCATTGTGTGGTGCTATATTCAGCGCCATCAAGGAGCTTGTGGTGTTTTGTCTCGGCGGATCTAGATCCCAAGATTTGGTGGATAGTTGGTCAGAAGGCTGTCCCCGTCTGGTGCTTCAGCTAGCTATGGTGGTGGTGGTGGCGGCGGTGAAAATACATGTAATACTTAGTTCCTTTGTTGCGAGGCATTTCCCTCGCTATTGAGAGATCTGGGTTGGGGATGAAGAGTACACGTTCTAGGTCCTCACTTCATAGTGGTGCTTTGGTGTTTTTATTCTTCTTCGTCTTCTAAGTAAAGCCATGGCGAATCTGCAACTAGCGTTGCCCTGGCCGGTGATCTATTAGGGTGTGTTTGGTAGAGTGCATCCTCTCATCCATTCTCTCCTCAACCCACTTTTCAGTGTTTGGTAGGGTGTATCAGGTCTCTCAGCCATGCCCACCTCAACCCACCAAAGCCCCTTAGCCATGCCCAGGAGAGAACCCACGAGTGGAGGTTCCCTGGTCAGCATGGCTCGCTCGATCCCACAAAAAATCTGAGCGCAACCCACTGTTCCCCGCCCGTGCACCCGCTCCCCCGATTTCTTTCTCCCCAACGCAGCCAGTCTCCTCCCTCCCGAGCATCTCCTCCCCATGGCGGCCTCCTTCCCCATGGCGGCCACCGTCGGCCTGTGGCTAACCTCCATGCCGAGCGCCTCCTCCACCTAATCCCCATCTTCTCCGCCTCCACCAAGCGCTGCCGGTATGTATGTACGTGTTGAAATCTGTTTTTTATTGCTGAATTGTTGCTAAAATGTGATATTTATTGCTGAATTATTGCTTTAATTGTGCAGGATCATCCAAGGATGCTGAATTCCTCAACAAAGTACTTGACAACTACGCATATATGGAACTTTGTTTCGCTGATAAAGCTCGCCACCGGGAAGTTTACAATGGGGTCTAGTGAGTCATTGAAAAACCTATTGATGTGGAGGGCCAAGGAACAAGTAGTGAGGGATTTGTACATGGTGCAGCTGGGTTTGAGTTTGGTGTTCCTGGTCTTAGTGCTACTAATAAGCCTTCGCCTACTCAAGTAAGAAGAGAAAGAGGACATCTGTTTTGAGTGAAGAAGATTCAATCCAGTGTAACAACATGTCTGATGTTGTGCGTGAGATTGCGAGTGCTATCAACAACACGTGCCATACTGAAACACACCCTGATTTATACAATGCCGTTATGGACCTTGCTGAGTTTGAGCTTGAAGAACGGTTGGCTGTTTTAGATTATCTAACAGAAACATAAGGGAAAAGGCCTTAATTTCGTGAAGATGGAAGATGAAGTCCGCCGTGCATCGTTCAAGCGTATCTTGCAAAAGAATCCTGATCTTATTTGACTTAGTGTTAGTTGGTGCAATTCGAAAAATTATCCCTTTTGTAGTGCTTATTATAACTTGAATGTGGATGCAGAACTATTATGGATGTTAAACTATTATATGTAATGTGGATCTAGTGGTGTCTTGGTACAATCTGATGGTGATGTATTGCTGAAATGCATTATTTATGTGCTGAAATGTGTTATTTATTGCTGAAATATGTGCTGAAATGCATTATTTATGTGCTGAAATATTATAGCTGAAATGATGCTGAAATTACTTATTATTGCTGAAATTACTAAGTATTGCTGAAATTTGCTGAAATGATGCTAAAATTACTTAAATTTGCTAAAATGATATTGAAATGACTTAGTTTTGCTGAAATTTGCTGAAATGATGTTGAACAAAGTCTCAACAGGTATAGGCTACCAAACAAAGTCTCAGCACAACATGTCTCAACAGATACAGATAATCAAACAAACTCTCACCTTAGCATGTCTCAGCACATACAGGCTACCAAACAAAGTCTTAGCTCAGCATGTCTCAACACATACAGGCTACCAAACAACTGCAGTTATATGTACTCAGCATGTCTACACTCAGCATGTCTCAGAGGGGAACAGCTATGCCAGGGTCATGCAGGCTACCAAACACACCCTTAAAGATTTCTTTGTCCCCTCTCTTGTGGTGGGCTCTTTGTGGCGTTTCTTGTAGCTCTTTGTGGCGTTTGGTGATATTGTAGGTTTAGAAATGACTATACGTGTGTCCTCCGCTCGCAATTGGTCCAGCGACGAAGATGACTAGCCCCACAGCGATTTGATGCAAGCGCTAGAGAAGAAGGCTTTCGGGGATTTGATCGTATATTTTGCTTTTTGGCACTGCCCTTTTGCTTCGAACTGTGTCCACGGAAGTGTTTTATCAAATATGTCTTTAAAATATTCCCTATCCGTCATGGGCCGCGTACGTCAGTTCCGCTGGGTAGTTCCATGCCAACTAGTCCTACCAGGCCACCAAGCAAGTCACGCACAGCCGAAGTCTCAAGATGGTTGGGCATTGTGCACCACAACCTGATACCGAGCCCACATGCACGGTTATCCTCAATTAATCCATGGACTTCGTGTACGTGTACGTCGCCGCTCCAACGACCGAGCCGAGCACCGAGCTCGCGTACGCAGTCGACCACCGCGAGCACACGCTGAACATCCCCGAGCAGAGGCTTGCTCCGCATGGCGTCGGGGGCCTGGTCGTGGGAGGACTCCATCGACAACGCAAGTCGCAGAATTGCATCCTGCCTTGTGCTTTTCTCCTGATTCCAGCGCTTCTTTGTGCTGCAGTCTCTCATTCGCGGCGCGCGCGGTGAAACGCGGCTGACCCGACCGATTAGAACGTAGTCTTTTTTTAAAAAAATCTATTAGTACGTTGTTGGATTAGCTATCGTCCATGCATTCCGTGGAACCGTTCCAGTTAATCCGCTAACGAATAGAACGTTCCGGCCGCGTAGCTACGTGCCGTGTCGTACGATATCATCTACCACACGGTTTCAGGAATTGAGACTCACACGATCTTTGTGACGAGCGCAACTGCAAATGTTTAGAATGTGGTTCTGCAGACGTTCCGACGTTTCCGTTGCCATGCTGGGGATTTCGCTTCTACGGACTGACTTGGAGCTGAACCACGATGTAATATGTATTTTTTATCTTGTCACGTCATTTAGACTCAATTATTAAAGACTAGTCTAGCTCTTTAAGAAAGTTAATTTTATTTTTTTCTCCTCATCACTCCTTTATCATCAATTATTTTACGTGACATAATAAAAAATCAGCTAGTATCATGTCTGAAAAAAAGACTATACCTCGATAATAAAGGAAAAAGACAAAATAGGAGTGCACCGACATTCAAAAGATGAAATATATCACGCTTCACAGATGTCGCCATGATACGGACCTGTCCGGGACACTGTAATTTCACGTGAAACGATGGAATCTTTGTATACATCATCACTTACTTGTAATGCACTTCAGTTTGACGAACAGCCCATTAAAAATTCCGATCATAAAACGTCAGATGTGAAACGAAAACAGAAGAAAATAGAAAAACAGAAGAAATCAGAGAAATGCTGCGATATCGCGCAAAAAAGGGGTCAGTAAATTAACGAGCGGGGTTTGAATTTGAACGTACAGTGGAGCGGGGTCACATTTGGGAGCTGCCGACGCCTGCATTCCAGTCTCCCGAATCCCCCCCTTCCCCGTCTTTTCCTTGCTTCCTTCCTCCTCACCCACCTCTCGATTCTTCCTTCTTTCCTTCCTTCCTTCGCCCATACCACACCACAACAAACCGCGCTGCTGCCATCATCACCATCTCATCATCCAGATAGCCACCCTACCAATCACGGTTTCTTCTCCTTTGCTTTCCCTTCCCTCAACCACTCCCAACATCACACGAGCCGATCCAATCCAATCCAATCCCATTCGCTTTTTTCGCTCTCCGATTTTATTATTTCTTGCGCGCTCCAGTTCCAATCTTATTGTTACGCGAGAACCATATCAAAGTAATCTGCTACGGGGCTCGGATTTGCACTTTTAGATCCGAGCGGCGGGCGCGTCGGGAGGATCCACTCGTCTGATGCGCGGATCCAGGTGAGCGACGGTGGCGAGCCATGCCGGGCGTCGGCGTGAAGATCTACAGCGTCTTCTTCAAGCTCCTCCTCCGCCACCGCCTTCAGTCGCTCGCCGCCGCAGCCGCCGGGGAGGGGGTCGACGCGGACGCGTTCGGGGTCTCCTGCCGCCCGGACGAGGCCACGGCGCCGGCCAACCCGGCCTTCTCCCCGGCCGACGGCGTCGCCTCCAAGGACCTCCACATCGACCCAAACTCCGCGCTCTCCGTCCGCATATTCCTCCCAACGCCGCCGCCGCACCCGCACCTCCTCCCCCCGCGACGCGCCAGCGCCCCCGCCGCGGGCGCCGCCGGCGCGCCCTACCGGGGGTACCTCCCGCACGCCGTCTCGTCCCCGCGGGCCGCGGCCTCCGCGCGGCGCAGGCTGCCCATCGTCGTGCAGTTCCACGGCGGGGGCTTCGTGACCGGGAGCAACAGCTCCGCGTCCAACGACGCCTTCTGCAGGAGGGTGGCCAAGTTCTGCGATGCCATCGTCGTCGCTGTGGGCTACAGGCTCGCGCCTGAGAGCCGGTACCCTGCAGCGTTTGATGACGGGGTCAGGGTGCTTAGGTGGATCGCCAAGCAGGCGAATCTCGCCATGATGAGCAAGGTCGGGGGTGGGGTGGACACGTTCGGTGCGTCCACCGTTGAGCCGTGGATCGCTGCACATGGTGATCCGGCAAGGTAAAATTAGTTCGGTCCCCTCGTTAACTGCATTACTTGGTGCTACACTAAAGTAAATGGCCTGGAACATAACACTACATGCCAAATTACCAAAGGGGGCAAGTAAAAAATGATGAGATTTTTTATTCCATTTCTTCAATCAAAGTTCTAGTTTGTCATTCACGAGCATTCTGTGGGAACTTCACATGAAAATTGCCCTATTTTAGTGAACATGTTGCAAGAGATGAAGAGGTAATCTATTTGATTCGTTATTGGTTCAAATATGAAGGTGATAGTTTCCCTGTGAGTTGCCATTTCTGAGTAGCAGCAGGTTTAACACACGTGAGAATGTCAATCGAGAAAGATTTAATGTTTAGTAGCTGATAATTATGCCCGCTTAACATGTGACTTGTGTTATATCTCACCATTTGCATGCATCTTAGCTGTTTGTGTGGAGTCTGATTGGGTACGCAGGCTTGCAACATAACAGCTTCAAATTTGGAAATATTAGTTCACCAGGTCTACATTATCCAAATGGTGTTGACATTTCGAAGGCGTCATTTTCGTTTTAAGATTCATTGACCCTTGGCATGTTCATAGACCTTTTCTTTGTGAAATTGTCTAGTGCACATGTTTTCGACAAAGTTGTATTCATTTGGAAGGTACATATTGAGTACATAACTCCTAATGATGTCACCACAATTCATTAACTTTAAAAACTAATGAAGGTATGCATTTTCCTATAACGGTTCTGGGATTTTTCTTTTAATTGGCCATGTTTTATTGACTTAACTTATCACTGAAATTGAAGCTCGCTGAATTTTTGGAAGGAATAGGTTAGGTAAAACTTGCTCTAGTATGGTAATTTGTTTGCACAATATCTATAATGATTAATGAAGCTTTATTTAAACTATGCTTTCAGTAGAATCTGGAGAACTTAGTATCCTTTTTACCCCTTTGTGACTTTGTCATCTCTTAAATGTCATGTACATATTGATGGACCATCTTCCTCTCAACCTTGGTTGCTTGATATCACACCTACCTGAGTTTAGACCCCTCAACAAATTCAGTGCCCTCTTCAGTTCGACTTTAAATAGAATAACTGGACCTTCG
The DNA here is from genome assembly GCA_019208055.1 of Stipa capillata. Classification (NCBI taxonomy): domain Eukaryota; kingdom Viridiplantae; phylum Streptophyta; class Magnoliopsida; order Poales; family Poaceae; genus Stipa; species Stipa capillata. The sequence goes on along the minus strand of JAGXJF010002758.1, from coordinate 125,288 downwards.
CTAACATCAACAATTAGTTTTGCCTTGCTATCTAAGAGGAAAAAAAAAGTATATCTAGTCTTTTTTTTTAGTTCCTTCTGTGCTAACTGTTGTACATTAGTACCACTGGAATTTGACCTGATCATCTGTCTCTTTTCCTTTGAGCAGATGTGTCCTACTTGGTGTAAGCTGTGGTGCCAATATTGCTGATTTTGTCACTCGGAAGGCGGTGGAAGATGGAAAGCTATTTGACCCAGTCAAGGTTGTAGCACAGGTTCTGATGTATCCCTTCTTCGTAGGGAGTGTTCCTACGCACTCGGAAATTAGGCTTGCGAACTCATACTTCTACGACAAGTCCACATGTATACTTGCTTGGAGATTACTTTTATCAGAGAAAGAGTTCAGCCTGGACCATCCTGCCGCCAACCCCCTTGCGCCTGGTAGAGGGGGACCACCACTGAAATGCATGCCCCCAACCTTGACAGTCATCGCAGAACATGACTGGATGAGGGATAGAGCAATTGCTTACTCAGAGGAACTCCGCAAGGTAAATGTGGATGCACCGGTCCTTGACTACAAGGATACAGTTCATGAGTTTGCAACCCTTGATGTGTTCCTCAAGACGCCACAGGCCCAGGCCTGCGCCGAGGACATTGCCATATGGATGAAGAAATACATATCCCTCCGAGGGCATGAGTTCTCGTATTAGCTGTAGCAAAGATCAGCCTTGTGAAATACTCTTACGGGGAAGCATCAATGTATCCTTTTCACCTGGTGATGGGAGGCACCGCAAATTAAAGGCGAGGATCCAGTTAGCATAATGTGAGAACTGAGTACTTTTACCCTTTATTGATGATCTTTGTGGAAAAATGTAGTGTGCAAATTGTAGACAGTACTCAAAGACGATGCTCTCCCCCACTGTAGAGCTCAATTCTTTCATTCCTTTTGTACCCTTTGTGTAATATTTGAACTGCTGGGGCTTCAAATCACCATTTTTGAGAAAAGAAATATCACTCTACATGGTCCAGTTCAGACTGTTGACATTACTATGGCCTGTCAATCATTTATATCGTGCGACCTTATAGTGTCTTGCTTCGCTGGTTTCTATCTAGTTTACCTTTTAAATACCACTTTCATATTATTCGAAGGCTTTCTTACACAAGTTCCAGAAGACTGTTTTAAGTGGAGGTTATCTTTGTGTGCATCGTACACATTTCCTTCAAAGTATCTACTTTGATTTTGCAAGGCTTAAAGTGAAATCTGTTAAAGACATACTTCATGGTGACACCAACAGATTTCAAGCTAAAGCTCCTTGTATATTTTCTAGCTTCTCGTTCACATTCTCACGTTCTCTTGCCATATGTATTGTTGTGAACAGACGTCTTCTCGCAACAGACGCACGTGTGATCAACTTTCAACCGACGCTTAGCAACCGCTAATGACGCTCCAAAGCGGCAACTGCTGTCGTTTGAGCATGTATATATATGTACATTGAATCCAGAATCAATACAAGAATCTCTATTCCCTATGCCTAATTGCTGTCTCAATCTTGTTCTACAATTTATACCGCAATACGTCATCAGCACTTAGCCTCTACAGAGAGCATTTCGGCCAACAGAAGAAGAACACGAGTGAAGAACAGAGAAGCAAGCAAGAACAGAAGGTGAGAAGCATGGCTGAAGCGATTATTCGCGAGATTCTCACCATTCTTGCCACTGTCGAGGTCGCAATCTCCAACATTCTTCAACCTTTGGCTTCTCATCCGCGCCGTCGCCGCCGTCGCACTCGTCGTCACCGTCCCCGGCGCGCTCTCCATCCTCCGACGATGGCTGCACGAATCGCGGCTCCCAGTCGCCTCCTTGCCATTGCTCCGCCGGCTTCATCTGGCGCTACGGCGACCGGCGGCCCTTCGCGCCCTCAGCGCCGGCGCCTGTGGGGTCCGCTACCTCTCTCCCCACCGCGCGCTCAGTCGCCCTGGCGCCCCTGGCCTACCGCCGGCGACGATGCCATCTCGGACCCGGCTCTTGCCGCCCCCCCCCGCCACCCCCCTTCTACTCCAGCATGAACGGCGGCGGAGGATGGGGCTTTACGGCGTCTTCGTCGACCGGCAGCAGCAACGGCGCCGGGCTCCCCAACGGCAACCGCCCGCGAGTGCTCTCCAACGGCGGCGGCGTTTTCCGCCGCCTCTCCTTCCGTGGCGGCGTGGCTCTCAACGGCGGCCCTCCTTCGGTTGCTCCGGCGCCCGGGCGCACCTCCTCCGGCGGGCGGCTCTCCAACGGCGGCGACCACCCGACCTCCGGAGGATCCGCGTGGACCGGCCGCGGCGGCCTCGCTCCGCCTCCCGGCGGCTCGCCGCCCCGTGCGGCTCCCTCCGGCGCTCCACGCGGCGGCCCCGCTCCTCTCCACGCAACAGCAGCGGCGGCGGTTAGGGGAAGCCCTAACTCCCCTAACCGCCCGGCTTAAAGCCTCACAAGGCGCACGGGTGGGCCGGCCGGCCGGCCAGCAGGCCTGCTAATCGGGCCGCGCAATATGGGCCAACTGGGCTGGTCAAAAGGCCCATCCGGGCAGCACGAAAAGAAAAAAACCCTAGGGGCATATATTGCTGTTTAGCCCCTCGGGTATTGTGCATTTTACAAGTTTTCTACATCAGTAGACTATTTAGTATGTTATTTTACTAGTAGACCCTCAGGTTTACTGTATATTTGCATATTAGCCCTTAGATCTTTATTAAAACTACATATTAGCCCTCAGGCTTTATGTACTTTTATATTTAAGACCCTCAGGTCATGGCATATTGCATATATCAATATGTAACTATGTTCTAAGTGTGTATTACCTCCGTAATATAATATTGTTTTATATTATGCACTTTAATTTGCAACTTATTTCTTTAATGTTTCATTACAAATTCTATCTTTTCCGCTTATAATTCTATTTTAAGCATCATTTTGCTTTCAAATTGCGGAAAATTATGCAACTTTGCGCATAACTAAGTGATTATCTTCTAAAATTTTTGGTAAATTGCATAAGGTAATGAAGTCTATATCAATGGCTGCGATTGTAGTATCGCCCGTTCTTTGCAACGGAGTCCTTGATATTAGCGACGATTCATTTCGCTCATTACTGCGAGGTCTACACCGTTTCGCGGTGACTACCTTCAAAGTGCAAATAACCAAAATTCAAAGTATAGATGCTATATTTTGGCCGTGATTGTAGTATCACCCATTTCCTCAGAAATGGAGTCCAGAAATATGAGCGACGATCTCTATCGCCTATACTATAATGAAGATCTACACTTGGGTCGTTAAAGAATCATCTTGACCTAAAAATTGTGCAACTCTTTGCATCATCAAAATTTCTTTAATTACTCTCAAGTAAATTAATACAAGCATGATTATTTCATGCAGGACAATGGCAGACATAACCAAAAAGGACTTTGCCGAGCTTGCCCTCGATGGAAGCAACTATTTAACTTGGGCCATGGACCTTAAAATCAATCTTTTAGGTCGTGGTCTTGGTGCTACCATAAACTCTCCTCAAGAAGGTGATGAGCCTATATCAGAGAGAACAAGATATGCAGCACTGCATTTCATTCGACATCACCTCCATCCTGATCTCAAAATTGAGTATCTTCTGGAGGAAGATCCACAAGCCCTATGGACCGCTCTCAAGGAGCGTTATGACCAACAAAGAGCGGTCATGCTACCCGAAGCACAACGCGAATGGTCCAACATTCGTTTTCAGGATTTTAAATCCGTGGCGGATTACAACTCCGCTGTTCATAAGATCAACGCTAAGTTGAGATTCTGCGACAAGGCTGTTTCAGACGCCGATCTGATTGAGAAGACCTTGTGCACTTTCCATCCCTCTATGCGCATATTGCAACAGCAATATCGTCAAACAAAAATACACCAAGCATTCTGAGTTGATTTACACGCTTCTTCAAGCTGAGAAGCATGATGAACTTCTTATGAAGAATCATCAAAGTTGCCCAACGGGCACTATGGCATTACCAGAGGCTCATGCCAACACTCAGAACAAATCCAATGGTCGTAAAAGGAACCGCAAAGAGTTCAAAGGAAAGTGGAAACAAGGCAACAAGCAGAAATCCAACAACTTTGATAAGGGCAAAGGTCATTTCAAGAAAAATGACTCCAAAGACAACTCTCAAGTTTGTCAAAGATGTGGATGTATGAATCATCATACAAAGAAATACCGAACTCCAAAGCACCTGGTTGAGTTGTATCTCCAATCTAAAGGCAAAGGCAAACAAGTTCAAGGGGAGAAGTTCGAAGCTCACTTCAACGAACAACCAAACATCACCCTGGAAGCGGAAAGTTCTCAAACTCTTCATCAGAAGGAGAATCAAGCTCAAGTCAAGAAGGACGATGACCACATGGACATCGATGACATGCTTGTGGAGTTCAATTCCCAAGACATGTATGGAGATCTCAATTAATCTCTAAATTATCATAATATATGTTTCTAGCCTATATTGTACGTACTTAGTTGGAAAAGACGTACTATATTGTCCGATTATGGTATTTGTATTATTATATACCTAAGACATAATAGTTAATGTATGTGTTCTATATAAATTCAAGTTCTTAATGAATTCTCTTTATTTTATATAGAATTTCGAAGACAATCCAATGGAAAAGAAATGTGTTTAGTGGATAGTTGCACCACTAACACAATCTTAAGGGAAATGAAATACTTCCAAACTCTCAAGAAGAGTAAAGGAAACATCATGACTATCGCTGGTCGCGATGCTATGATCATTGGCTCTGGTCAAGCCACCATCATTCTCCCTATGGGTACGAAAATTACGATAGAGGATGTACTCTTGTATCCCGATTCAACTCGTACCCTACTCAGTTTCAAAGATATCCGCAAAAATGGTTTCCATGTTGAAACTTGTGATGAGAGCAATGGCGAAAGTCTCCTCATCACTAAAAATGACGGATATGAGAAACAAATACTCGAGAAAATTCCTTCCCTCAAAACCGGATTGTACTACACATACATTAAACCAATTGATCATGTGCGTATAAAATAATTTTTCAAAATCTTGACAAGTTCAAGGTATGGCATGATCGCCTTGGTCATCCTGGCATAGGGATGATGAGAAAAATTATTGAAAATTCTGTTGGTCATGATTTAAGACTTGCAAAATTCCCTAAATCCTCAGATTTTGTATGCACCGCATGTGCTATAGGAAAATTAATCTTAAGACCCTCTTATCTTAAGATACGAAATGAACCACTTAACTTCCTCGAACGCATTCAAGGAGACATATGTGGTCCAATTCAGCCATTATCTGGACCATTTAGATACTTTATGGTTCTAATCGACGCATCTACAAGATGGTCACATGTGTGCCTATTGTCCACAAGGAACCACGCATTTGCCAAAATAATTGCTCAAATTATCAAATTAAGAGCAAATTATCCTGAAAACAGGATAAAAACCATTCGAATGGATAATGCCGCAGAATTCACTTCTCGTGCATTTAATGATTATTGCCTAACATTAGGCATAACTCTAGAGCATTCTGTACCTTATGTACACACTCAAAATGGTTTGGCTGAATCCCTTATTAAAAGAGTCAAATTAATTGCTCGACCATTCTTACAGAATTCAAACCTACCAACCTCTTGTTGGGGACATGCGGTTTTACACGCCGCAGAATTAATTCAAATTCGTCCAACTGCTTATCATACGGCTTCCCCGTTGCAGTTAGTACGTGGAAATCAACCAAGCATTTCCATCTGCGTCAATTCGGTTGCGCTGTATACGTGCCGATATCACCACCGCAGCGTACACAAATGGGCCCTCACAGAAAATTGGGGATCTATGTGGGGTACAATTCTCCGTCAATAATTAAGTACCTCGAGCCCCTAACAGGGGATTTATTTACAGCCCGGTACGCTGATTGTATCTTCGACGAAGATAATTTCCCGGCATTAGGGGGAGATAAAGACAAGTACCACAAAGAATGCCGAGAAATAGATTGGAATGTCACTGGCATTCAAGCCTTAGACCCACGTATTAAAGAATCTGAATCTGAAGTTCAGAGAATCATAAATTTGCAACACATTGCAAATAACCTGCCAGATGCATTTACTGATCATAAAGGTGTGACAAAATCACACATTCCGGCGGTTAATGTGCCAGAAAGAGTGGAGGTACCTAATAAAACCACTCAACTCCCTAATGAGAGCAAAAGGGGGAGAACTTCTGTCATAAAGGATCCAGCTTCTCAAAAGCGTCCGCGGAACAGAGGACTCTAAATCCTCAAACAGTAAATGCAAAACAATCTCAAAAAGAGAAACACTTGTCGGATGCTCAACATCCACAACCCAGCAATAATGTGCACATAAATTCAAGTGCTGGGACATCGGAACAACATAACTCAAATGTTGAGGGAAATCACAATGAGTTAGAAGATGATAATGAAATGTCCATCAATTACATTGATTCAGGAGAATTTCTTAATAGAAAGACTACAGTTGTCGACATTTACTTCTCCTCGAAAATTGCTAAGAACCTTCAATGGGATCCAGAACCTAAGTCCATGGCAGAGTGCCTCAAGCGCTCAGACTGGCCCAAATGGAAGGAAGCAATTGAGGCAGAATTGCGCTCGCTCAAGAAAAGAGAGGTATTTACTTCAGTAATGCCAACTCCTCGAAATGTCTTCCCTGTGGGAGCAAAATGGGTTTTCGTTCGAAAGAGAAATGAAAACAATGAGGTGGTGAGATACAAAGCGAGGCTTGTAGCATAAGGGTTCACGCAGAGACCCGGCATCGATTATGATGAAACCTACTCTCCTGTTATGAATGGCATAACGTTCCGATATTTAATATCTTTGGCAGTACAGATGAAATTATCTATGCAGTTAATGGATGTTGTGACCGCATACTTATATGGGTCACTTGATTCGGATATTTACATGAAAGTCCCTGATGGACTTAAAATCCCGAATCAAAATATAAATCGCAACATGTATTGTGTAAAGTTACAAAAGTCACTTTATGGCTTAAAGCAATCGGGAAGAATGTGGTACAACCGATTGAGTGAATTCCTTCTTCAGAAGGGTTATTCAAACAATGATGATTGCCCTTGTGTATTCATAAAGAAATCCTCAAAAGGATTTTGCATCATCTCAGTGTATGTCGATGATCTCAATATCATTGGAACTACACAAGACATACAAGAGGCAAGTAATCATCTAAAGACGGAATTCGAGATGAAAGATTTGGGTAAAACCAAATTCTGCTTAGGTTTACAACTTGAGCATTTTCCCTCAGGAATCCTTGTACATCAGTCCGCTTATATCCAGAAAATCTTGGAAAAATTCAACATGGATAAATCATATCCATCCAAGACTCCTATGGTCGTTCGATCTCTTGATAGAGATAAAGATCCATTTAGACCTAGGGCCGATGACGAAGAGATATTACGACCTGAAGTTCCTTATCTCAGTATCATCGGAACACTAATGTATCTAGCAAACTGCACCAGGCCTGATATTTCATTTGCAGTTAATCTATTGGCTAGACATAGTGCACCCCCTACTAAAAGGCATATGGTGGGTGTCCGGAATATCCTCAGATATCTCCAAGGCACAAAAGACCTTGGTTTATTCTATCAGAAAAATCAAGACATGACTATAGTGGGATATGCAGATGCTGGCTATCTATCTGATCCCCATAATGCCAGATCGCAAACTGGATTTGTATTTCTACATGGTGGAACAGCCATATCATGGAAGTCCTCAAAACAGACTTTAGTGGCTACTTCCACTAATCATTCTGAAATAATCGCATTATATGAAGCTTCACGTGAATGTGTATGGCTTCGCAGAATGGTTAACCACATTCAACAATCTTGTGGAATTGATTCCTTAGAATCACCGACTGTTATCTATGAAGATAATTCTGCTTGTATTACGCAAATGCAATCAGGTTACATAAAGAGCAATATCACGAAACACATTGCTCCTAAATTATTTTATCCCCATGAATTGCAGAAAAATGGGGAAATCGAAATCTTGCAAACTAAGTCTTGTGAGAATCTTGCAGATTATTCACAAAGTCCCTACCAACGTCTTTATTCCAGAAATGTGTTCATGGAATTGGTATGAGACGAATTAGAGACTTGCAAGGTTCAGGGGGAGTGAACTCCTAAATATAACCTGATAAATGATCCTCAAATCATAACATATGTTGTACTCTTTTCCTTTATGAGTTTTCCCTAAATGGTTTCTCATAAAAGGTTTTTAATGAGGCAATACTAATACAAGCATCATTTGTCATATCATTTTCTCCTTATTTTTCCCACTGGGTTTTAAAGGAGTTTTCCATGACATATTCTCTACATACATTTCTCCTCAAGTTTTTCCCACAGGGTTTTAGAGGAGTTTTTCAAATGCTATATAAGATGAAATTGATCAAGGGGGAGTGTTGTGAACAGACGTCTTCTCGCAACAGACGCACGTGTGATCAACTTTCAACCGACGCTTAGCAACCGCTAATGACGCTCCAAAGCGGCAACTGCTGTCGTTTGAGCATGTATATATATGTACATTGAATCCAGAATCAATACAAGAATCTCTATTCCCTATGCCTAATTGCTGTCTCAATCTTGTTCTACAATTTATACCGCAATATGTATGATCTTTCAGCAACGCCACCAGGAAAAGAAAGGAAATTAATGACAGATAAAAGCATTACGCTACATAGTTGAAATCCTGAGAGTAGGGTAATGTTAATGACTGTTCCGAGAGATCTTGGCACAGCACACACATTCCCGTTGTGCTAAAGGTTGAACAAACAAATGATCTGAACTCAAGATTAACCATTATCTGTCAAAGTTTCAGAAGAAAACATTATCTCTCTCTCAAGAAAAGAACTCAACACTAATCAAACCTTCATAGGCTACATGATCTTTCACAAACTGTTCCTTGTTCTGCTCTGAATAAAAGGCTGCAGTGATGGTTCTCTTCCTAGGTAGTCAGTTATGATCTCAAGAGGATCTTTTGAGCCTCCTGGAGCCAATACCTGCAATGATGCAAAACATTTTTGAACAACCGCCATGAATATGCGATCAAGCACAGTACACCTAGAAGAGCATTACTCACTACCTTATTTCTAAACCTTAGCCCTGCATGCTGATTTAACAAGTCGTCTTTAAATTTTGTTGCAAATAGATCAGCAGCAAAGACCTGCATTGTACAAATAGATATCCTTTTGTATGATTTCAGAATATATATTGGAAGCAATATGCTTTTAATAGCGTTTGCTCACACCTGGCTCCATATGTAACTGTAGCACACAGCATCATAGCCAACAGCAACACGTGGAAAGCATGAAGCTGGGCTGGTCCCTTCCAACAAAGGTATACCCAACATTACCTGAAACGGGAGCATTTTGCCTTCAGTGGTCACCATAAGTAATTAAAGCTAATCGATCGTTTAGAATGTACCTTTGGATGAAGATCCTTGATTAAGTCATCAATGTCCACATTCTCGTTTGTATGTATTATCTGATCAACAAGGCCTGGTAAAAAGCCAAAAACATGTATAGGTCAAAACCAATAAACAAGAAGGCTATCCTGTGGTTTATAAATGTCTTCCTAATCAACAAGGTAATAAGATCACTGTTGGTAATGACTGCTGAAATAACGAGGTACCATAGGAAGAAAAGAATAGGTGGGACACAAGGAAACTAGCCTGTATTTCTGCTGCTCAAATAGCAGAATGCCTAATGGGTGTAAAATTAAGACATACTGTTACTCTTCAGTTAAAAAAGAAAGCATATTGTTACTCTACTCAAGAAAAAAGGTGAAGTGATGGGGCATGAGTTGCCAGACAAGTCCAGGTGACACGTATTAGTCAAAATGTATCGGCGTCTTGCTATTTTGTAGGAGTATCAGAGCTATACAATATTTTGAGAACTAATCTTCTCATTCCCTATGCTATAAAAATATCAAAATGACTCACACAAAAGGATCTCTTGTTTCAGTTTCAGGGCAGCAAACATATCACGCCTTCTTTTCAGTGAATGACAAGCTTCACTAGTGACAGACTTTGTAATGTCCTACAATCATAAGAACAGAGAAAAACTTCAGGTGCTATTAGGAATAAATTTCACCAGGTTAACAAGAACTTGTCAACATATTTTTGGTACATCAGCGAGTTAACTTTATGCCAAGAAAACAAAAGTGAAAATTAATCCCAGGGCCCAGCTCCTATTCTGCTATTTTAGTCTAACCAAGGATTCTTCAGCCATGCAAAGAAGGGAATATTGTTTCTTATCCATGAACTTGATAGTTCCATTGCCTAAAATAACTTGATAGTCTAAATATTTCCTCTGATCAGCATGCTAGAATCAGTTTTCCTACATCTTCTATTCTTGTTTGTGGCAACACACAATGCAGTATGCAGACATCATGTGCTAACTTGCATCACCTGATGGAAGCCGGACATCATTTTCAGAGAAATGTTCTCGTAGCACCTGGGATGACAATGCTGCATTACGTACCAGAAACGACAGCTTCCAATGAATTACATGTTAATGAAGAAAAGAAACGTCCCTACCAGTTCTCAAGTAGCAGGCTTGGAATTTCAGCAAAGTCACCCTCCAGTCGGAGACCTGAAAATCTAGAAAAGGTGGCTCTGTTGGATATATGATGGACCTGCAGGATATTGAAACAATTAGTACGCTTTTTTAATTTAATGTTCAACAGGTGAGTAGATGATCGGAAATTCGTTATTGGTGCACCCAATTTCTCCTCTGATGAACAAAACTTAAAAATCCTTTGCCGTAATGAAGGACAAATGGTATTTTCCAGGTGGCAACAATGTCCCCTGGTGATATAGTTAAACTTAGAGAAACATGTTTTTGTTGAAAACCTTTTTGGAGGAAGAATATTTCTGGTTATGAACTTGATTGGAAAAAAACATGTGAGAGAAAGTTCGAGCTTAGTATACCACGTGGCTGAATTCATGGAATAGCCTCACTACTTCAGGGAACCGCAGCAATGCTGAATTCCCATCAAACTCTTTCGGACATTGAGATAATAGGACTGCAACCGGAACCTGCCATGACAATTACTGAATTAAAAGAATGAAATAATTCGTAATTCAAGTAGACTCCACATGTACTTTCCGTTATTATAGGTTTTTTGACTTCATACGAATAATTGGTGAACTGCTTTCCAGCCTGTAACAATTTGATTGTCCTAAGTCTTGAATTAACTTTGCTTTAGTAAGAAAGCTTTCACATTACAAGGTCGACTAATAATCGTTTGAAACGAGGCGGTCCTAACAAGAACATCACTCTATAATTGCAGTAGCAACTATACGGATTCTCCGAGTTACCTTACGTGTACCATTAGAACACAGGCATCCATTCTGAAGTGTCACAACACAAGTGTGGCCATATTTTCCTTCCCTGCAAAGCAAAAAAGGCAAATAGCTGATTAAAATTACCTTGTTTGGTGGTCAAGTGCACGTGGAAGTGCATGTGCTTGTTTTTGTTTTCTTTAGGGAATGTGCATCCGCTTGTTATGTGGGGAATTCCCTATAGCTGTCGCAGGGCCCAACCTGGCCCAGGTTAGCTGCTCAGAACCCTAGGGGAGGCCGGAAGTGGAGTTGGGTCCTAAGCAGGGATGGTACCTGCTAGGAGTCCTGGAATTGGATCCTAAGCAGGGTTGGTACCTGCTAGGAGTCCTGGAGTTGGATCCTAAGCAGGGTTGGTACCAGCTAGGAGTCATGGTGTCGTATCAAGTCAGGATCAGTGCCTGGATTGATAGAGTCGTCCCCAAATGGGTTTCTAGTCAAAGTTGAGTCCAACTCTTCAATAGTTCAATATATAAGGAGGTTTAATCGTACTAGGAGATCAAGCAATCAATAAAGAGTAGTCTCTCCTAAGCTCCTCCTCTCCTCAAGGCTACCCCACCGCACCAGATCCAACTCCACTGCCGGTCTCCCCTAGGGATCCGAGCGGCTAACCTGGGCTGGACTGGGCCGTACGATGGCTACAGGGAATTCCCCACATAACATCGCTCCCCTCCTTGAATCTACATTAATTAACACAAATTTTCGCAGCACTCTGAAAGCTATGAGAAGTAATCAATCAACTTTCAATATTTATATTCAGCTAAACATTAAAAACATAAAGACTCCACCACCATGCATGAAAAACAAACCTGGAAAAGATATCAAGAAAAAAATAACCCAAAAGATAACTTGAACTTGCATCCCAAACAGAAAAGAGACGAACTGTATCATGCCAAACATCCACATCCTTGATTTCTTCAAATCGTAGTGCTGCCATAAAAAACAAAGGCAATATATATCAATGTTCATACTTCATGAAGAATAGAGATTTATGGTGTATTTTTTTCGGGGTAATATTTTACCAAATAGATCCTGAAACATCTTCAGCATTCCTGATGTGACCAGGTTAACAGGGAAGTATTGTTTAATTTCACCAATGTCAAGATCAACCTTGTGCTCTTCAGCTCTTTTCATGTAGTATAACAAATCTTCCATGCCAAATTGAGTATCTCCTTCCTCCTTCATCTGATGAGACGATTGATAGTAACAATTCAACTGATTAATTAAATGAGCGTAATCAGATGTAAAAATTAAGAAAGAGCAAAAAGAGATTTGTTCAAACCTTCAGATCTTTGAGTATGCTCAGCTCTCTATTACCTAGGTCACTTAACTGTTCTGACATCTCCTCCAAAAACTCTAAGACCTATAGGGGAAAGCCTTTTAGAACATGTGTGGTTTTCTTAGTGTCATATGCAAATGCAGGTGAACATGAGAGGAGATGCCACAAATAAACACCATCTCATTGGCAAGCTGACTAACTCAGAGTTGGCATTGAAGAATGCATTCACCAGGCAGAGTTAGCTAAAATTAAATACTGTCAAGCAGAATTGACAACACGAAAGCACAAACCTTCCTCGATGTCCTTGGCATTCTTGGTTCATTAGCAAAATCAGAATAGTTGGAATACCCCAGCAATCTAGCAAGCTGGTGTCTTATCTGAACCTGGAAATATATTAATATATATATATATATATATGCAACTTGTCAGTTCCAAGACTCCAGCCTACACTGAAATCATGCATGCAAAAGATGCATTCATACTCCATTTCAGAAATTAGATCCCTCTCACAAGTCACAACATTGCAATGCTTATTTCAAATAACTTTATTAAGTTTGGATATCAGCACCCTCTTGCACTTTTCCCCACCTGGTAACCTAAGAAGCTCACTATCAACTTATCAAGCATAACTAGTGCAGTTACCACATGGTGAAAGTAAAATAAAAAAAATTCCTATTTCAAGAAGCTAGAACAATGCAAATCTTGACAAAGCAATTAAACAAATGCTATGTAGAGTTGAGTCAAATTGAATGATGCTACAGCCTATGAGATAAAGTGAAATATAAGTTCCTTATGGAGTTAAAGATGCAGATGGACACTTAGGGAATACCAATTTTTCTAGGATAGCTACATTCTGTTTTCCACCTTTCTGGCCATAAGCAACAGCAATCAGCTTCCTGGTAGAGCCAACCTTGAAACAACAAAGAAACAATAAAACTAGTTAGCAGCTAGTACATAGTACACACACACACACACACACACACACAACTCTAGAGCAAAAATACCCTATTGTAAGTAAGCATATAATATTACAGGTTTTCATGCAAATGTAACCTTTAGGTCACATAATGATCATTAGCCGCCAAATAACTGTTCACCATAATACTATGATAAAATATACAGGTGCATGATAAGCAGAAACAAGGACCTTACTTTGCAATGCTCAAGTATTGGAGTGACATGGTAACTGGTCAACATAACCTTCCACTTCCCATCTGTTTTTTCCAGATCCTGAGTTGAACAGTAACAGTATAATAGGGTTAGCATCATCTTCTTCTTCTTTTCCGTTTCACACTTCAGTTGAACCATAAAGCCAGAAAATGAGAAAACATTATTGAACAGCCAAAAGTCTGCATGTTTTATTTCCTAAAGGTACACTTCATTTAAGCATTGGGAGGGATGATTTGAACACTCCAAAGTCTGCTTACTGTAATCCCTAGCTTACCTTTAAGAACTCAAGAGGCATTCCAGTTAATTCTTCCTCGCTTAAAAGAAGAAATTTGGTGAAATCATTCATGTTTTGGATATACTTCAAATTTAAGTCATCAATGTGAGATTTCAACTTCTCCATTTCTTTTCTCTTGGTTTGAGTTAGTTTTGCTCCATTGCGTTCAAACTCTCTCACCTGTCACCATAATGAGAGAAATCAGCAAGCACATACTAACTGGGTGAAGCAGTTCGCTAAACAATCTTCATGCAAGTACTATATCCGTCGATAAATTCTTAATTAATCAGTTCTGCAGTTTACATTCAGCTTTGATAAAACGTTTACAAAGAATGGAGATTAGTCCTGTATGCCGACAGTCATTGCAGAAATACAAATTGAAGAAAGAATAGGAGTAGATGGAAAGGCGCATCAGATGAAGAAAAGATGCAATGAATATCTAACAAGAAAACTATAGGCTCTGTGTTTATCAACAATATTGAAACCAATATGGATAAAGCTATCCTAGAAAAAAGATATGCAGCATGCAGAGATGAGTCCACAAGTATAAACATAGAGTTGCCAGTCAGAGCATAAGATTATCTATGAGGATAATTTCACATGTAGCGACACTAATTCTGTACCAAGTATTGGACAAATCTTGTTGCTTCAAGACCTATTCTTTCGCCTCTCTCTGTGAACGCCTTTATCACACGATACACATCCTCGCGCTGCCTGGTCACCTTGCAGGAAATAACAAGATTCTCATACTATGGGTTCAATGATAACAAGATTCTCATACTATGGGTTCAATCAGAGAAGTCAATAACAGGGAACTCAGCTTCTTTTTAAGAATGTTCTTTTCTTAATCATATCACTTCATATGACTATACACAACAGCAAAAAGACTGGACCATTGGAATGGTATTTAAATGTTACAATTCTCACTGAACTGCTTAAATAGTATGAGTATCATAGCTCATAGACATCAAGTTATCAACTAACATGCATGATTTCACATTATTTTTCAACAGTAATTGCATAAATGTCTTTCTGGGAAATGTAGAACTACCTGGAGTTATATCCACGTGATAGAATAGGAAGTAAGCAACAAAGTTTCACCTGCACAGCAGAAAATGGGAATCCAATCGCTTCTCTGCTTCAACACTGGCCCTGCGTACATCATCTGATGGTGACACCATCCTTGGAAGCACACACGCTTGAACCAGAGGGAACTGCTGAGCATCTAATTCTGCCAACGGTGCAATGGCATTCGCAAAGCTGACCTGCAACAAAATACATCATGTACCCAGATAGAAAATGCCATCCACTCTGTGATGTTATTCAAACACATAAAGAGCGTACTAGTAAAATACTTGCATCCTGCCAGATTCGGGGAATTTTATTTTATCTGCATATGCACATATGTGTCCACGGCAAATTGTGTCTACTTTGTGCCAAAATAAGTTTTTCTGCGGAATGGAAGACTATGAATGAAATCCAAAAACCATACCTAGGGTTTGACAGAAATTCTACACTCCACAAAACAATTTGGTGATTAAAATGCAGTGGCGTTGCAGTGTTGCATACATACTTTATCTAGGGGGACTGCAGCCACCGCATCATATGTTTCCTTCGACTTAGCAATGACGCAGTCAGCTAATCTCTTGATCTCAGCTGCTGAGAGGTTGACTTGTGCACTAAACCCTGGAAGCTCTGCAATCAACCGAGACATTAACCACTCAAAAACCACATCAAGAAATCTCCATAGCGCAACACTCTTAAGAGAAAATTTCCACACGAACGTTCATAGTTCAAAAAATAAAGCAGAAATTTCTAAGTTTCACGCGCCAATTTGCACAACAAAAGGGCGAAAGAATTGGGCCCTCTCCTCTCTTAGTGCAGAAAAAAAATCAGCATATCACATATGCTACATTGCTGCATAATTGAACAAAAACGCCACAGGTCTGCGCGGATTGAGCGATACTAAAGCACTCGATGCGGGTTCATATTCGAAAATCGAGGATTTTGCGATGCTTACCACGCCGCTTCCTCCGGCGGTGGGCAGCCACGGCGGAGAAGGCGAGGTTGAGACCGACGGCGACGAGCGCCGCCGCGCCGGCCACGGCCACTACGCGCCGCTCCCGCCTCCGGGGAGCCATCGGGCGGAGCCTCGGGGGGGCTTCTAGAAGGTTCTGGAGAAGAGAGGGGAGCGAGGAGAGGAGAGAGGTCTTGGTGGAGAAATGGGCGAGCAAAACAGCTGCAGCGGCTGAGCGGGCGAGAGAGCGAGCGGAGGTCACGAAGATATGCGAGATGGCCGTTGGATTCCGCATGGACGGCTACACTCCGAGGAGATGATTTTGTTCGCGTCTAGCAAGTGGCGGAACCCAAAAGACGAAAACTCAGGCCCAGTTAGGTCCCAAAGAAAAGGCCGGGTCAGTTGAGGTTATCATCGAGCCTCAGGCCCATGCAAGAGGCTGGCGCGGGGAATCTTATTGTCCGCAGGCGCGGGAGCAACTGGTTTAGTACCACCTCGCGCAACGAAGAGGAGGCAGGAGCGTCGTGAGGCTATAAGAAGAGGGGGGAGGCAAACGTTGCAACTCATACCTTTCTCGGCCTTTTGGCTAAGATCAAGTGTAGTATCTGTTCTTATCAGTTTAATATCTGATATGTGGGCCATGCGCCCACAACGATATTAAATTTATTTTTTGTGGGGGAGGGTCCACCACAGTGGCTTGCCACTGGGGCCCTCGTGTGTCGCCCGTGCGTCGCACTACAGCACGGGCCAGGCGCACCCCAGCCAAGTTAAACTAAATTGCGTTAGTACGGTATTTGTTGGAATCAAGCGAACCAAACTCGTACAGAAGGATGCAACGCGTCAATCCATAGCCAAAGCATGTATACTTCATCCAGTTTACAAAAAATGTGAATGACATGGTTTTGGTCAAAATTTTTAAACTTTGACTATTATATCGCTTGGATATTTGAAAATCATATGTATAGATTTATCTCAAAAGTAAATTCATAATATTATAATTTTGTTAGGTTATATATATAATAATAATAAGTGATTAAAGTTATATTTTAAAGACTGCATTAATATCTAAAACATCACGTTCTTATCAATCGGAGGGAATAATATATGTTCTTCACTCTGCTATTTTACCGATCCAAACAAAACATTAATATACGTTGACTATTATATCGCTTTACATATTTAGGTTGGATATTTGAAAATCATATGTATAGATTTATCTCAAAAAGTAAATTCATAATATTATAATTTTATTAGGTTATATTAATATCTAAAACGTCACGTTCTTATCAATCGGAGGGAATAATATATGTTCTTCACTCTGCTATTTTACCAATCCAAACAAAACATTAATATACGTACAGAAGCAACTCGGTTGTTTGTGCACGGTGTTTGGTAGTAACGCCTAGGTGTCGAGCTAAGCTTTATATTGCTTTTGGTTGTTGTTTGTCTTTGCAAGATCTTTGCCTTCAGTTGCTATTGTCAGCTTGGTTAATTTCATTAAAAAAATTCGGAACGATTTTAATCGTATTAACTATGCATATGGTACAACTCAATTCGAATATATACATGAAACTTCCTTTTTAAGCAAAACTACATTTGACGTTCGCGTGTGATATGCATGCGTTGCAAAAACAAAGATAATTATCAAATAGGCATATTATTAATTTGGGGTGCATCCCACACGCATTGACTAGTGCATTATCAATTGCACAAATAGCATTCGGTAAAACTGACCAATCTCTTTCCTTTCCTCTCTGGTTACCCCTTCTTGCTCCTCTCCTCTCTCGCCTCACTGTTGGTGAGCTCGCCCCCTCGCTCTCTTGTATATTATTAGTAGATGTTGTTGTGGCGTTTAGTGATATGTTGTTGTTCTAGAACTTGACATTGGTGTATCGAGGTTGCCTCCAACGAGCTGTCCAAGGGCTTCCCTTCCTTGCTGTCCTCGCTGCCTTGGAGGCACCTGTCGGCGAGGAGAGCCAACCCCTGGAGCCTTGTAAGAGTTTGGATCTTAGTTATTTTCTCCCTCTCTCTTCTCCTCCTATTCAGTCCCATGGTGATGATTGGGTAATTGGAATTCAAGAGGGTCTTAACTCCCTTAGATCTGAATTATGTGTCCCCTATCCTTTGCTTTTCAATAAACTTCCCTGGTTTGGCTGGTTGCTTAATTTGTCAGTGATGCTTCTCCGTGACAAAGAGCTCCGGCAATTCTTTGTACTTTATTATTCGCTTCCTGGTTGTTAGAGCGAGCCGGTTTGGGGTCAATGCATGTCCTTTCTTTCACTCTCTGGTACTGCCTCCTTCGATTACTAGTGATGTGTCCTAGGTTCATTCTATGCACTGGTACGAGGCCGGTCTCAACCGAAGATCTTGCTGCGCAGCTGCTCATGTCATGTTCAACCTCCATCGGAGGCCCGCTATGCGGTTCCTGGACATGACGATCGGATTGTGAGCTCGACGGTGTTGCACTAACTGCTTCATGTTGACCACCGCCCAATCAAGGGGCTTTTTTGTTGTCTTTGGTGCATGCTCGTCCTCAAGATTTTTGGCACAGGAGAAGAGCTCAACTTCCAGATCCTGCTTTAGAGTTTCCGTCGCCTGCCAGTGGCGGCTGAGGGTTCGTCGGTGCTGGTCGGTGTCTCGACCGACAGCCATGGAGACAAAGGGACATTGCAAACTCGTGGTCTACTTGGACACTTGGGCTTCGTCGACTACTTTCTCTCTATGCGTGTCCTCTAAGGGTCTTATTATAAATTTTTCTTCTTTTTGGCCTTCTTTGTAAGTGTGAGTTGTATCTGGATAGTCGGGCCTTTGGCCCTATTTTGAGTAATACCAATCAAGGATAAATTTCAAAAAATAAATTGCATAAATCATTTGTACAACGGAAAAAAAATTGCAAATCGTTATATGAGTAAATTTGGATTGATCTGAACGCATTGGTTCACATTAATACTTCCTCTAGTTGCTACTATAATCTCAGCTATCCATTTCGAAAATCTTCAAGTTCAATGTTGTGTAACTTGTAAATCATGATCAAGAAATTCCTTTTCGGGCCAGTGGAAATTGTTTGAATAAAAGCGCCGCAACGCCGTGAAGTCTACGCCATGCTCCTGAACGGCTCAGCCCATTATGTATAGCCCACAACCTCCATCCAATCCAGCAAAGAGCCGAAGCCATTCTTATGCTCACTGGACTTTCACAAAATGCAGCCCACCGAATTGACCCAACTCGTGGGCATGCATTCAGCTTTGTTCTCGTGAAGAAAAAAAAAGGAGAAATAATACATTCGAGTTGTTAATCTGAACAAGACCAAGGTGAGGTAAAAACACTTAAAACCCAACGTTCAGATTATTATGAGAGAAAGTAAGTTACATGCTACAGATGCATGTGTTAGCTCTAGATAAACTTTTCACGACAATATTGCATGGTTTCTTTGCACTCTACGTATACATCCATACGACCATATATTCTTATCAACGTATATGGCCATGACCATATACGTGCGTTCGTTGCATGCTCGACGTATATACTACGTACTCTTCTCACATGGACGCATTCTAATGGAGTGGAGTCGATCCCAACGTGTACTCTGAAGAAAAGAAAGTTTCAGCACGTACAAATTAAGGAAAAGCCCGGAGGACGACGGGCCGGTCGGGGACACGGTATCCGCGGCGGCGGTGGTCGATTAGATCGGCCGCCCCACCGTCGCACTAAGTACGTACGTACCCATGCATCACTACCTCGTATAAGCCCTACACTGACGGGTGCAAAACAGCCTCCACTGACGGGTTTTGCGCCCGTCAGTGAGCTCCTATCAGTGGAGGGGGCAGCCACCATTGACGGACAACGCACTGACGGTTGCGTTGCCTGTCAGTGGCGATGCCTAGAACGAGCAAAAAAAAAGCACAAGCCCTGCAGGCCCGCACCGCCCTAGCCCGCCAGGCCCGCACCGTGCCGCCGCACCATTCCGCCCCGCGCCGCCGGCCTCCTACCCCCCGCCATCACGGCCCCGCGCCGCACCGGAGCCGCCGATGCTCGGAGGAAGCCGCGCCGCCAGGTCGAGGAGGCCGGGAAGCCGCGCCGCCAGATTGGGGACGCCGGATCTGCCGCCGCAAGGAGGAGGTCGAGCCACCGCCGCTGCCGCTCGGGGATGCCGGATCCGCCGCCGTCGGCATCGGGGGGAGGAGGAGTCGGCGCCGGCATTTTGTGGGGAAGAGGGGGTTGGGAGAGTGCGGTGATAGGAAGAATTAGGGTTGGGAGGTGTGGTGGGGTGGGAGAATGAGGGTTACTTATTGGGTCTGATGGGCTATAAATCACCGACGGGCTATAAATTGAGCCCGTCAGTGCTGCAATACGCTGTACTGACGGGCCATACGAATGAGCCCGTCAGTGGTACTCCCCGTCAGTACAAATACGCAACCACTGACGGGCATTGTTTTGGACCCGTCAGTAATGTTTTTTTCTTCTGAATTTAGACCGTCTACTAGAATAATCATTGACGGTTACTTATTCGCCCGTCAGTGGTGAATCGTACCACTGACGGTTATTTTCTGCCCGTCAGCGGAGATGGTGTAGGAGAAGTCTTTTCTTTTTTTTTGAGGAAAAACTCACGTATATTATGTTGTAAGGAAAACAGAACACATACACGTACAGAGTATAAAAGAAGGATACGGAAGACGCCACTGTCGCAGCCATTTTACAAAGAGGACCCTCAAAGATAAGAAATTACAAATAGGTCCAAGGACCTCTTCGTGTTCCTCTCGACCAGCACTAGCCGAGCTCCTCCGCGAGAACCGCCGGCGAAGCGAAGTTGGTGAAGCCGGAAACCATGGAGCTGAAGCCACCCCTTGCCACATGGCGTTGATTGACCGCAGTTGCCACCATCCCCTCGGAGATGGATCTGAAACGATGAAGGCACACGGCCAGAGGCGAAGATCCCGAAGGACTTGCTCTCCGAGAGACTCCAGCACCGGATCTGGGGGCAAAGCCAACCCGCCCTTGACCGGGCGGCCAGATCCATCAGCCTCTTCCGCGAACCATCGACAGCAGCCGTCACCGACCCTCCGGAGCAGACCGCTGGCGCCACCGCAAAGCCGAAACGCCGTCGCAGAACAACTCCCATCGCCAAAAAACCACAGGCCCCCCGCCGGCTCCGGCGAAGCAACCGACGAGGAGGAGCACAGCCAGGGTACACTTATTCCTACCGCCACCGTCGGCCGCTCCCCAAGCACAACGGCGACAAGGAAACCTAATGTACACAAAAAGAAGATCTCACGCCCCTCCGGCCGGCAAAGCACCACGGTCCCGGTCACCTCCGGCGACCCAGAAGGTCGCCGGAGCCGAACCAGAACCCTGGGCCCGCCGCCGAGGGGACCCCCACTCGAAATCGCCTCCGAGTTCTCCTCTCACTACTGTAGCAGGGGAAAAACGGGAGGGTTTGAGAGAGTTAGGAGAAGTCTTTTCTGGAGTAGTGCATGCAATGCAAACCGAGACAATGGGACAAAGAGGTGACACGCTAATTAACACCTGTCCCGTTTTGTCCCTCCCCCCAATTAGGTACGTACACGGTGGCCACGGCAGATCGGAGGATAAGAGACGGGACCCCAGAGATATCGAATCCACGCACGACCGTTTGGTACGGTAGCACCAGGGGCACTAGCCATCCCCATCTAGTCGTATTCATGTCAGTCAAGAGCTAGCGTTGGACTGTCGATCGGATGGTCGAAATTAGACGTACAGATATCGGTGCATGCCGTTGCGGCCCGGTCTCTAATCTCTATACATGTGGTCATGGCCATGATGCCCATGATGCATGCACCATGGAATCTCACTCTGGGCACGTACGTCCGTCTCGTGGCGTACGTCGCTCGTGAGTGTGCGTATGTGCGCCGGGTGGTGGGGGTGAAACCGACGGCACGGGCCCAAGTACAGCGGCAGGACAGACGCGCGTGGCACTGGCAGCAAGCCAGCAATTAAGCGCCCTATCGACACCATGAGGCCACCCGCGCGACATCGAGTCACACTGTGACGACACCCTGCGTGTATGCGATGCACACAGCACACGGACACGGGTTGGTTGCTTCGCGCGCGTGGACTTAGAAACGCACAAAAGTGGAACCTATCCGTACGTTGCGGGAGCAACGGCGGCTCGGGAGTTGGGATGTGCTCTGGTTGTTGCAATCAGCTGCTCCGAAGCCTCTGGAGCATGCATTACGGACAAGGCGCCTGAAGATGAGATAGGGTGGAGGCAGGCATGGATAATATTTTTCGATAACGGGACAAGCCTCACAGTCTTTATATCATGCGATGCTTACACCTTCAGATATATTACAACCGATGTCATATCAAACTCAAATAGATCGGCTTATAAAAAAACAATCTGACAAATAAATTGTCACGCCGTAACAGCTTGGACGGGACACTACAACGAAATTTGGCAAGAGGATATACATTGAAGGTCAAGTCATCAAAATAATACCTCCAAGGATCATATTGGATCCACCAATGAAGACTAGATAAAAAAGATCATCATAGAGTCAGTGTTCCAAGACATGCCTCTAAGAAAGAGACGATGTACGTACATTAATATTGTCGGATCCAATCAGCGAATGACATACCAGAGTTTTTTATCCCGGAGTCAGAGCTCCAAGAGGCAAGCATAGATTACGTTGTAAAGGAGCACAAATAAAACTAATCTCTTCACCACTCCACGAGTTGCAAGCCGCCTACTCTTATAGCCCTACACGCCTAATACCTACGCCCCGGAGGCATACTGGGGTTTCCAATAATTCCATGAGATGTATAGCGGTAGCCCACGCAGTTATTCAAGCGTGTGCTCGTAGTGTGAATGTATTGTGTGAGTCATGTGCACTTGTCTTGTACACCTTTTGAAAAGAGTATAGTAGTTGTTCGTATAGTTATGTATGCCTGTCTTGTACACTTTTAGGTCTGTTTGGAGCACAATACAAGAAAAAGCTTGAAGAAATAGCAAACACATAGGAATCTATAGCAATGTCTATGCAAAACTCAGGAATGCGAGGCGCATGAAAAACACATGAACATGATATTTATATCAATAGCAGAAAAGGAAACCTCTATCTTACAAACGGGTGTAATTACATCCACATATTGTTTCGCTCTGTGTAAGGAGTATCTAATGCAATGGAGAGTACGTACTTGTAGTACGAGAGTATATAAGATCACCTAGGGGTATATACTACTTTGTAGGTGATGTACTTTTTAGGACATACTCATTTTTTAGCAAATATGAAGATTTCAGAAAATATGCTAAAAACTATGAACTCACTTGTGCTTTTTTTTTCATGTAGTTCACTCTAAGGTAACTTAGAGATAATATATGAGCATAGTCAAAGTGATATATGTATTCAGTAGCATATGAGAATTCATCAAAGGCTTAGTTAGTGGGAAATTCCAGAAGGATGCAACGCGTCAATCCATAGCCAAAAACATGCTTAAGTATACTTCTTCCAGTTTACAAAAAATGTGAAGGACATGGTTTTGATCAAACTTTTCAAACTTTGACTATTATATCGCTTTACATATTTAGGTTGGATATTTGAAAATCATATGTATAGATTTATCTTCAAAAATAAATTTATAATATTATAATTTTGTTAGGTTATATATATATAACCTAACAATAATAATAATTTAAAGACTGCATTAATATCTAAAACGTCAGTTCTTATCAATCGGAGGGAATAATATATGTTCTTCACTCTGCTATTTTACCGATCCAAACAAAACATTAATTTCCAACCTCAATTATTACCGTTTGACAAACAAGCACCGAGTGGAGTATGGAGCGGCTGATTGGTTGGAACAGCTCCAGATGATTTGCTGTAAATAAGGCTCTTAGCACAAGAAAGATTCACCGGAGGAGAAAAAGGACAAGATTTAGCGATCTGATGATCTGTCCGGAACGACGCCGGGGAATTTTTGCAGATAAAAGCACAACAGATTCACGTGGCCGAATGAATTGGCACCTGGCAGACGTATGCCTTTTGTAGCACAAATCTCGATGCCGCAGGCAGACCAAGAGCTAAAAACAAAATGGGTTCGTGTCAACATGCTCTACAGCACTAGCATGGTCCTGTTCTCAAATAGGCTTTCTTTTGGGAATCACTAGTACGAATACTAGTCACATTTTATCTACTACCGATAAAAACACTCCACCCAACACATGGATTGACATAATACAGTGCTACGTTATGCAAAAGACACCAAGGGGCAGGTACGCGTTAGGGGACGTAGCTAAAACGATAGGAGGCGGTGTTTTCTTAGTGTATACTCTATGGAATCTGTTCTAAGTACGTATCTGTGGGGTCATATGTATTAGCCCGGCATATCGAGTCCACATCATCAAGCTCGATCTTGGGTTCGGTGGAGCACCGACGCAATCAAGGCCGCGTCTTCGCCGCTCGGTCGTGTTCTGTCGTCCGCTCATCTGAACTTTTGTATGAACAACTAGTGGCGTCCGTGATCGACTCAAGTATATACTTTATTGATAAATATTCAACATTTTTATACTCTAGTATGTATAATGCACGTCTTCATAAGTATAAATTAAGTCACATATACATCCAGTGGCAGCTCTAAAAATTGATAAAGGAGGATATTAAGTTAGATCAAGAGGTGATAAACTCTGTGATTCAGTATTTTAAGCCAAATAGTGTATACACGCTCCCTTATGCACTTAGGCTAGACTAGAGCTATAGCCCTCATAGCCCCAGGCCTAGGACCGTCCTTGTATATATCTAATATGTTGTGACTGATATATATATAATTCGCAGTACTACTAGGCATAATTGAGATCTATCCATGAAACTCAATAAAAAAATAAGAAAATTTATCATCTTAACCTTGAAAGTAAACCCACCGAATCTTCAACCTTCAATTTTAGATTGAAGTAGTACAAAGATATCGGTAAAAATTATGAGAAATTTTCACTAAGTAGCTCAATTCTTGGGGTGTGGAAACGTTCAAACAAATGGATGAGAAAGCATGTAGAGTGATGCATGAATTCATGCTGCAAGATATGAAAAAGTGCTTATTGAGGGGAGAAAATGAAAGGTAGATGTGAAGAGTGCTTATTAAAGGGATTAATTGTGCAATTAATATAAGAGTGGGGAAATAAGGGTCTAACTTTGTGGATAGCTATTGAATGAGAGTTAAAAAATGAAATTAAATATATTCGAACGATCGAGATGAACAATATCCCACCTAAACTTTCTCTATTAGCTCTACACATGCATCTCAGTATTAAGAATATGGTTAAATGATTTTGTAAAAGAAAAAGAAGTCGATTATTAAAATACGGAGTGACACTGTTCTTGAGCAAGGCTGGACGAAGTACAGAGAAGGGACACATCCATGAGACCATGACTATCAAAATTTAAGGTCCGGGCGTCCAATCAGGGCGTGGCAGGTCAGCCGGAATTCACGGTGTGCGGGGCACGCGACGGGCTCGTGCTTACGTGGGTGCCTCGTGTTACTGTTCGCCGTTTTTATTACTATGTGAATTCTATTTGTGTTTCCTTCGAGGGGTACCCTGTACTACTACAATTACAATTGAATAAGACGTTACCATATATTACGATCTCCAAAATCGAAACATTACCATCTACCACGAAACATGTTGCCACCGATCCCGCGAGGTCGACCGATCTAGACACGGCAGATTAACACATAGATACGTAACTCACCAGGTTAAAAAAGATGGAGACATATGAACAGAAATACAAGATCAAGCACCCATTTTGTTTCTCTCATCATCGATCGTCCTCCACAAGGACAGCACTTACCAGCCGAATTGGACGCAAGTGTGTGTTTTCGTGTGTGCCGCTAGCCTCCTGCTCACATGCTGTCCCCTTGCATCGGCCCCTCGAATCGGTGGCTACACGAACGCGCGCTCGATCATACGGGTGCCAAGGACTCCTGCAATCGCATGCACGTTTCGTGTCTGAACAGTAGGCGGTTGGCGGCTTGCGCGGCCACCGAGATGCCGCTCCAAAGTTGCCAATCCGGCGTGGTAACGCCGTGGCAAGATTTGATCTCTGTGTCTGTGGGCGACTTGGATTGGATGCCCCGGTTTGTCCTGTCATGTTTTCCCTGGGCATCTCAGAACATGCTGCATGATCAGTGCATTTGGATAATATTAGCTTACCTTTTTCGTTGCTTGTAGAATACATGCATTGTGTTTGAATTAAGAGAGGGCACGTTAGTTGACAGGATATTGTTAGAAAATTTCCAACAAATTGGTACGTTTCGATATAAGTGAAATGAAATTGAGCGAGCTAGGAACAACTAGAGGCCAAAGCACTAGTGCTTAGTGTGCTTAATACTCATCAGCACTGCTACCAGCTCTAGTTAGTACTACATGTTTTCTGATCCCTGGACATGGATGTTGACATTGTCCTGTTTATGCCAAAATAGTTGAAGCTAGTAACTAGCAAACAAACATAATCAAGATGCATGGTGCAAACTCTTATAGTTGTCGTTCGATTCTTCGTTGTTGCAGACATTTTTTAGGTAGTCAGTAACATTGGACATCACTTTATAAAGACCAGCGCAAAACCTGATGTTTATAAGTTGATCGCAGATCCGATTAAGAGAGAGTACACCCAGCTCCCAAGTCCAGAGGCTTGAAGCCACGTGCTGTCAGGCTATCCTTTTGGCTTGCTCCAATCGCCTTTCTACTCAAGAACACTTTGCTTCTTTTGCCCAAGTTTGTCTCAGCCCTCCACTCTGTCCTGTTTCAATGTAACAGGGCAATTCGTGCCATCTTGGTGTTTTATTGCTCGCTGCCACCTTCTGGTGATTTCAGCATCCGATGGAGCACTTGCAAGTCTTGGATTATGTCCGCGTAGCAGCGTTCGCCGTCTTGCTGGTTTGGATCCTTGCAGAGCTTGTCAAACGGAAACATGAAAGAGGAGAGCATGGCGTCATGGTTTCAGCACAGAGAAGAGGGGCAGCCCTAGTACCAGCTCATATTATTGCATTCTGCAATGCTTCAATCTCGTTGTTGCATATCGGCTTTTCTGTTCTTGGGGTCTGGAAGCATCACACTGTCTCCGTGGGCTTGATCGTTGAAACAGTCTCATGGCTTCTGGTGACACTGTTCCTGCTCTACTGCAAACATGAAGGTGCAGGAGTGGTATCCAACTGGCCTGTAGTTCTTGTTTCTTGGTGGTTCTTCAGCTTCTTATCAGAATCACTCCTCACTTCATTGCATTTGCTCCACCTCTTCAACTCTACAACTGTCGTCAATTTCATTTCACTCCCTTTGTGCACCATCATCTGCTTGGTTGCAATAGCTATGAGGCCTTCCAAAGCTATCCAAAAAGAGCTGAACCAACCACTGCTCGTGAGAGAAGACACTGATGACAGCAGCAGGAACAGGTTCTCCAACTCCGGGTGCTGGAGTCACCTCACATTCCAGTGGCTGAACCCTGTCTTTGAGAAGGGACACAAGGTGCGGCTTGAGCTCGAACACATCCCATCTGTCCCGCAGTCTGAGACGGCAGAGCAGTCATATGCCTTGCTTCAAGAGACACTTCACAAGCAGAAACCTGAGCCAATGCCGCTGCGGAGAGCCATCATTTGTGCTGTCTGGGCACCTCTGGTCGTGAATGCAATCTTTGCAGGTTAGTGAGCCGTTGAAAATTTTCAATAATAGATCTATCCTTTGTCCTCACAATCTATTAATATAGTTCTTGGCTTTCATTACCAGGGCTCAACACTGTTTCTTCCTGTATGGGGCCATTCTTGATCACCTACTTAGTGGAGCTACTCTCTGACAAGAACCCTGACAAGGGCCATGGCCGTGGCTACATGCTTGCATGCCTGTTCTTTGCCTCCAAGACAGTGGAGTCACTTTCACAGCGGCAGTGGTACTTTGGCGCCCGCAGAATTGGATTCCAGGTGCGTGCAGCACTGATGGTGTCCATCTACAAGAAGTCGTTGCTACTGAAGAACTCGAGCATAGTCACAGGGAAAATTGTGAACTTCCTCGATTTCGATGTCGAGAAGGTTGGTGAGTTCTTCTGGTACATCCATGGAATTTGGTTGCTGCCCTTACAAGTCTCCCTGGCACTTGCCATCCTGTACCGTAGTCTTGGTGCACTGGCCTCGCTGTCTGCAGTCCTCACAACAGTCTTGGTGATGGTGAGCAACACACCATTGGCAAAGTCGCAGGAGCACCTCAACATGAAGATAATGGAGGCGAAGGACTCACGCATCAAGGCTATGGCTGAGGCAATGAAGAGCATGAGGATCTTGAAGCTGCATGCATGGGAGACAGCCTACTTGGACAAGCTCCTGAAACTCAGGGATGTGGAGAGGGCGTGGCTCAGGAGGTATCTCTACACGTGCTCAGCAATAGCTTTCCTGTTCTGGGCCTCACCAACGCTGGTATCTGTTGTCACCTTCGGTGTCTGCATTCTTGTGGACATACCATTGTCAGCTGGAACAGTCTTGTCAGCCCTCGCCACGTTCAGAATCCTCCAAGACCCAATCTCTAACCTCCCGGAACTCGTGTCAATGGTCACACAAACCAAGGTGTCCCTAGATAGAATAGAAGAGTTCATCAAAGAAGACCACCAGGGGAAGCCAAGTTGCTATGGCAACAGAACTGGAACGAAGGACTTGGCAATGGCTGGTGAGATGGAAATCGAACCAGGAGAGTACAGTTGGGAAGCTGACAATAGTTCGAAGAAAACAAAGATCACACTCAAGATCGACTGCAAGGTGAGCATCAGGAAGGGTCAGAAGGTTGCGGTGTGCGGCCCAGTTGGTTCAGGCAAATCGAGCTTCCTTTACAGCATCATGGGAGAGATTCCAAGGGTTAGCGGTGCAGAAACAACGGTCGTTGGGTCAAGGGCATATGTCCCACAGAGCACATGGATTCAGACTGGGACAATTCAGGACAATGTGCTCTTTGGGAAGGTTATGGACAGGGACTTATATGAGGAGGTGCTACAAGGGTGTGCTTTGGATAGAGATTTGGAGTTATGGGCCAATGGAGATATGACTGTGGTAGGGGAAAGGGGCGTGAACCTAAGTGGAGGCCAGAAGCAGAGGATTCAGCTTGCCAGGGCATTGTACAGTAATTCTGATGTTTACTTCTTGGATGATCCCTTCAGTGCTGTGGATGCGCACACCAGCGCACATCTTTTCAAGGTACACTGCACATGAGCAACCTGCAATATTTTAGCATTCGTGAGCTTCAAATGCAATGCACTGCAACTTTACAGCCTTATAAACATGAAAACACGACGTTTACTATATCATATAGTATATAATCCTTGAATTATCTATAGTATTTGCATTAGATACTTGGTTTCATTAGTAACTGCAAATGACCTACTTTGTATTCTTCAGATGATCAGCATCAGGTTTATCAAATTCGCGAAAATGAATCAATTGATCAATTTGTATTTGCAGGAATGCTTACTGAGACTAATGTCCTCTAAGACAGTCATTTATGTTACTCATCAGCTAGAGTTCTTGCAAGATTCCGATCTTGTTCTGGTAAGATATCAACCCAACTTCCATATGCAACCAGTTTACACTTGTGATTAAAAAAAGTTGCAAGTATCTTAAATGGAGATGCTACTCATGATGTCATTTATCTAATTACTAAGAACATAGATGCAAATATACTGTCATGGGCGCATGGCAACATCCAACTCTAACAGATGGTTGTGAATGGTTACTTGAAGGTCATGAAAGATGGAAGGATTGTTGAATCCGGAAAATATGAGGATCTGATAGCAGACAAAGATGGAGAGCTCTCGAACCAAATGGCTGCACACAACCAATCCCTTAGTCAGGTCAACCCTGCAAAAACACATTGCTTGACTAAAAGCAAACAACACAAGAAGAAGCAGATGGAGCTCACAGAAATAGAATCAGATCACCATGTTGTAGGGAGGGAATGTGAGGAAGAGCGTGAATTTGGAAGAGTTAAATGGGATGTTTACCGCAAGTTTGTCACCTCTGCATACGGCGGAGCTCTCATTCCTGTGATTCTTGCGTGTCAAGTCCTTTTCCAGGGATTGCAGATATGTAGCAACTACTGGATTGCATGGGCAGCAGAGAGACAGGATCAAGTTAGCAAGCAGAAGATGATTGGTATCTTTGTGCTGTTGTGTGCAGGAAGCTCGGCATTTATATTGGGAAGAGCTGTCTTCCTTTCAACAATTGCCATTGAAACTGCTCAGCAGCTCTTCTTAGTCATGACCAGAAATATTTTCCGAGCACCAATGAGCTTCTTTGATTCCACTCCATCAAGTAGAATACTCAATCGGGTAAGCCAACAACCTCTCCATTGGAATCATCATGTCAAATACTCTCCTTGTTTTCAGTTCTCACAGCTTAGTTTGTCCGTCTTGCAGGCTTCAACAGATCAAAGCACACTTGACACAGATATTCCCTACAGGCTAGCAGGGCTGATATTCGCAGTAATTCAGCTCCTCAGTATTATTTTCATTATGTCTCAAATTGCTTGGCCTATATTCATGTTATTCCTGATAATAATTGCAATCTCCACTTGGTATCAGGTAAAGATTCACTCATCTTAATATGCTTTCCTCAGTTTCAAAATGCACACTGTTAATTTGTAGACTTAATGTAGAGCTATTACATCAGTACGGCTAGAGAGCTAGCAAGGATGGTTGGCATCAGAAAAGCTCCTGTCCTCCACCATTTTTCAGAGTCTGTATCAGGAGCTGCAACCATTAGATGCTTTAATCAGGGAGAGAAGTTCTTCACAAAGAGCCTTGCGCTAATTGATGACTATACCCGCATCACTTTCCATAATGCAGCGACAATTGAATGGCTGTGCATCCGTATCAACTTCCTCTTCAACCTTGTATTCTTCGTGATGTTAGTCATACTTGTCTCCTTGCCTCGAGATACAATTGATCCAAGTAAGTCTACTCTACTGGCACCTCAAAGTTTCAATCTGACAGCGACATGATTTGCAGTTACAGAAACTGTATGTTTTAGGTTTTCTTTATGTACATGCATTATTTTATACAGCTTGAATAAAATCACATGCTAAAAAGAATTAACTCATTTTGGCTTTTTCCTTCTTTAGGCCTTGCAGGGCTTGCAGCTACCTATGGCCTTAACCTTAATGTGTTACAAGCATGGGTTATATGGAACCTGTGCAATGTTGAGAACAAGATGATCTCTGTAGAAAGGATTTTGCAGTTCTCAAACATGCCAAGCGAGGCTCCTTTAGTGATTGAGAACTGTAGACCAAGAGAAACATGGCCATGGTGTGGAACCATTCAGATCGATGCTCTCCAAGTGAAGTACAATCCTGGCATGCCTGCAGTGCTTAAGGGCATAAGCTGCACATTTCCTGGAGAAAGGAAAATTGGGGTGGTAGGGCGAACAGGAAGTGGGAAGTCTACTCTCATTCAGGCTTTGTTTCGGGTCATCGAACCATCTGCGGGAAGGATACTCATAGATGGAGTGGACATATCACTTTTGGGAGTGCATGATTTGCGGTGTAGATTGAGTATTATGCCACAAGAACCAACTTTTTTCCAAGGGACTGTCAGAACAAACCTGGATCCTCTACAGCAGCATCTGGACACTGAAATATGGGAGGTAGACAATCTTAGTGCTCACAAAGCACTTTTCCACATGAAAATTCCTTTGGTGTCTTAGTGCCTATACGATGCTACAGATTATTTGGAAAGCCGTTTCAATATTAATATTTTGCCTGTTCTTGAATCAGCAGCTTACAGGCAGTTTCCTTTTAAATCTAACTTTTTAAAGACTTTTCATCTTTCAGGTTCTGCGTAAGTGCCGGCTTGAGGAGATCGTCACAGAAGAGAATCGGTCATTAGATGCACCAGGTACCCTGCAGTAGTTTGGTTCTCACATTCTTTGTTGCTCAATTTGGCCCAGTTTATATAACTATAGTTTATGCAACAGTTCTTGAAGATGGAGGAAACTGGAGTGTGGGGCAAAGACAACTTGTCTGCTTGGCCAGGGTATTGCTAATGAAGAAGAAAATACTTGTTTTGGATGAAGCCACAGCATCAGTTGATACTGCAACGGATAATATCATCCAAAAGACTATAAGGCAAGAAACAGACAATTGCACAGTCATTACAATTGCACATAGGATTCCCACTGTGATTGACAGCGACCTTGTTCTTGTGCTCGGGGAAGGTAAAGAACAACACACAAAAAAGAAACTCATAGAATTTTGTTTTCTAAACATATTTTTATGTGTTGAGTTGAAATTTCCAACAAATTGTGTTATATAACAAAGATATACCTTCCCTTACCATTTCCTACTGCAGGTAAGGTACTAGAGTTTGATTCACCAGAAAATCTCCTTAGGGATGAATCGTCGGCTTTCTCAAAGCTGGTGATGGAATTCCTGGGAAGGTCAGATTGCAGACATCAACCGGAGCTAACATAGAAACATCAAGAATTATCAATCTACTTGACCTCACTTAGACTTGTATATATAAACTCCGATGGAGTATAAAGATGGCTCACTTCACTGGATGAAGGATAGAAGACGACACAAGGGAATAAGGCAATTTTAGTTTAATGATGAAGAGTAGACCAGTGGCATAGGGTACTTAGCTATATTACAAAATTAATTTTTCTTCCTGATCTAGCCATTTTCCTAGCAGACAGTTGCAGATGGTATTTGTTCGTACCATATTGCCAATGCAAGTGATTTTAGATAGATGCATCGTCCTTTGTACCAATCATTAAATGGAAGTAAACTGTCACCTTATTATGTTCAAACATAATGTTGCCATCCATAGTTCTTTCTTCTGGTTTATTTCGTGCAGGACGCAATTCTTCAAGTAGTTTTCTGCTCAACAGACCCATAGTCCCTGCCCCTCAACTGAAAATGAAACAAACAGTCATCAGTATTAGCACCTCACATTCTCACAATTTCGACAACAGCAGAGCTCTCTGAACGTCATTTTGTGCAGCAGGCAATTGCAGAGCATACAATCGACAGAACATAACTTGCATAGAGAGTAAAAGTATGTCAGCATGGCAATTGGCTGGGAATCGGCAATACAGACCGGTAATCCGCTGTGGCTGTGAGGCAGTAGAGAGAGGGAGGGAGTCTTTACCGTCTGAGTCAAAAGAACGAACAGTTGGCGGGCACCCGTGATCTCCCGTGGGGCAGACGGCCACGCGGCTATTTGATGCCTCGAATGCACGCGCGATCGGCCGACCGCCTGGCGCACGAGCGCTGGTTCCCTCGCCGCCGCCGCCGACCGCCATGCTCGCGCCGTGCTAAACCCGCCCGTAGGCGCGGTCGCTGCGGTTGCCGCGGCAGCCTCGCGCGTCCCCCGTCCCGAGCGTTGCCTCGATGTGTCGCGTTCACGGTTGGTTTCACCGATAGACCGAGGTCCACTTAAAGTGAAAACTGCAAAACACCCTTCTAAAAATATAAGATATATTTTATTTAATTAAGATAAAACTTTAACTAATAATTACTCTATTAGTTTGTGATTTATGTGATATAAGATTGATATCGTTAGATTTGTATTTGAAAGTACTTACTCACGATTGTCACTTTGTATCACATAAACCACATATTAATAGAGTAATTGTTGATCAAAGTCTTGTTTTAACTAAATAAAATATGCCTTACGTTTTTTGCAGAGGGAGTATATAACCGATTGCGTTAAGTCATCGTTATTAGACTTACTTCATAACTCAGCTCTATAGCTATACATAATCTATTTTATTTTTGTTAATACCTTTTCATGGAGATAATTAAGTTACTTTGTTGTAGAGGACTTCATTATGTTTTCGTTAGTTAATTTGTTGTTTTTGATTCCTCACAAAAAAAAATTTGTTGTTTTTGATAGGGCATGTATGTACAATAGTTTAGACAAACGTTGTCAATAATATCCTTGCATGTTACTTAT
This sequence comes from Stipa capillata, assembly GCA_019208055.1. NCBI lineage: Eukaryota > Viridiplantae > Streptophyta > Magnoliopsida > Poales > Poaceae > Stipa > Stipa capillata. The sequence continues at coordinate 91,214 of JAGXJF010002758.1, read as the reverse complement.
AACACATACAACGATCTATCTGTAAGTAGTCCAGAATTTTATAAATTGATAAAAACTTGGTGCTTGAAATTTTGGAAGCCCTGTGCAGTCGTGCGTCGACCTGTTGAATATATTTTTAGAAAATTTAGACAGAAAATAGAATGTCACTCTATGCATCGGCATTTATGCTTAGAGGGTAAGGTGAAAGGGGAAGAACGAGACAAGCAAGTCTGGTGATACAAGACTCTAAAACGAAAGGAGTCTCTAGTCATCAGTCAACTGTTATCTAATTTCTCAAATGTCACATTTTTCTAGACTATTAGATTTTCATTCAATGGCCCAGATGGTTCAGTGTTTTGATGATCCCTACTTTATTGACTGCAACTTCCGTATTTTCAGCCCCTTCTCCCTGCATAAGAGACTCCATCTCACCTGTCTCGTCGTCACTGCCGAGCCCCTCCTTCCCCAATTCCAGCGGTTGCTGCCACCATCGTGTCTGATGGCTATCGTCAGATTAAGTCTTCCCTATAAACTCCCAAGACTTCGATGAACACCCTCCACCCTAACCAATAACCCTTTGTCTCGAACGCTACCTCGCATCCGTCGGCACCCGCCACCTCCACGTCGTCGTCTCCTCTGCCTCGCCTCTGTCTCGAACTCCGCCTCACCTCCTTAGCCATAGTTTTCTTCACATCATCGCCGCCTCCAGCTCAACGTCACTTTCATGTCGTTGTTGCTTCCATGAAGGATCAAGGATGTAGTCCAAAGGGGGGGTGAATAGACTAGTTTCAAATTTTAATCTTAATATGCAATGATAACCCTATTATGCTAGTGAGAAAGCAAAAACAATCTATAACAAAATTATCAATCAATCTATAAGAAGCAAAACTTGTGAGATGAAAGATAAAGAAAATTGCAAACACGACGATATGAGATTTGTTGTTGAAGTTCGGATCCTTGGCGCGATTATACTTCTACGTTGAGGAAGTTTGATCTAACGATTAAAGCCAGCACCAAATCGTCCTCTTTCCTCAAGAGGCTTGCTGATGCGAAGCATCTCTCTGTTCTTGTAGTTCTTTACCTTGCAGTAGGTGAACGTCAACCTTCACAAACGCTTAGTGGGCAAAGATATTTTCAACTTGGAGGGTCCGAATATATACTGTTCGGAGTCTAGAAAATTAAGAATGTGATCTTATTGAGGATCTCAAGACAATCCACCCTAATTGCTGACTAACTCTCTTCTCAATAGTACGGTTTGTCTGTGACTCAATGTGATTCAACGAATCACCAATAGCTAGGAAATATCCTTACTCTTCATAGCAAGCTATATTTCTTCAATCTTTTTAGGGGTCATCAACGTTATTTATATAGGACTAACCGTGATCAACACTGAATAAATCACTAGTCTCTTAATCATTTTGTCATTAATCATTAAAATCTACTTAGGGGACCTATATGCACTTTCACTCTGGTTCGCTATCACCAGACAGGAAGAGAAGAGAGAGGAAGGATATGATTTTGGTAAGAAAAATTTGAGTAAATTAGAAATCAGTCAAGTAACTGTTAGTAAATCTGAAAAAGAGAGTCTTGTAATAAAAGAATGGGAAATCTAATTGTGGAACGTGTCCACCTATGTCATAGCGTGCGGTGTGTTTCCATCCGTTTGATGCTATGACCAATGAATGAGATGATGCGGTTGCATGATACTTCCAAGTTGTGTCCATCCTCATATAGCTAATTAATAGACGAATTTTGCTGACCTTGACCTGCATTAAATGCTAAATTCAAAAATTAAAAATTATTTATCTCTCAAACCATTAATCCAATTCGCGATCCATTTTCACCATTGGGCTCATCGCGATGTGGGTTTCAAAACAAGATTACAGTTGGGTATGTTTCAATTTTTTTATCTTCAATAGTTACCATGTTATAATTTTGCTGACCTTGACCTGCATTAAATGCTAAATCCAAAAATTAAAAATTATTTATCTCTCAAACCATTAATCCAATTCGCGATCCGTTTTCACCATTGGGCTCATCGTGATGTGGGTTTCAAAACAAGATTACAGTTGGGTATGTTTCAATTTTTTTTATCTTCAATAGTTACCAGGTTATAATATGCCCGTTACCAGGTTAGTAGTGAATAATCATTAGGTTAGTAATGATTTGTTACTAGACACCATCGCATTATTATGAAAGCCTAAAGGGAAGTAATGGAGTATTTTCAAGTAAAGTGTTAAATATTAAACCATCATAGCACTGCTATGGAAGTCCTATGGATGTAGGAGCGATCTTTGGTAACACACTGATTATAATCTGATAACTAGTTACTAGCAACGTGATAACTCGTTCCTTACTACCTCATAACTATTGATGCCAAAAGAAAGTTATTGTTGTCGTCGTAGAAACAACACTAAAGAGGGGGTATCGATAGCTCGGTGGCTATGTTGCAATAGTATTGTGCTGAGTACAACGACCTTATTAGAAGATTGCTGTGCAATTGAAAATTCGGGAAACGTCGATGTTTTTTGAATATGTTCGGTCACCTCGAGGAGCATGACCTAATCCTTTGTCGAGGGATGAGCCTCGTACGTGACTCGACTAACGATTTGAGCCGTTAAGGACTTCCCAAGATTGTCCCTAGAGCTGCCCGTGTGGGACTTGGAGCTTTAAGCCTCTCCTCTAAAATTTTCATTTATGAGATAAATTTTACGGCTCCTTGTAGGGGATGGTTATATAGGCAAGAAGTTTATAACACATGACCATGGGTACCCTTGAGAGAGCGGTAAAAGAGGGGTAAATAGTTATACCTTGGTTCATGAGTCCATGGTAAACTATGAAGGTAGGATGGTGTATGGCTTATGGTAGACCAACCCCCTCATGCACCTCCTAAACCTTTGGCTTGCTTTGACTTGTCTTGACTAGCTAATTATTTGTTGACTTGACTTTGTGTCATGTGGATGCTATGTAGGACTATACGGGACGGTCTATGTAGGAGATAATTATATCTCAATTAAAATCAGCATATCATTTCCACATAAAATTTAATTTTAAAAGTCCCGTCGTAATGAATTCAACGATAAAAATTAATCATTAATTGAATAAATAATTTAAGAGACAAATAATTTTGAAAATTAGAGATTAAGAAAATCTTAGTGATATCATGTCTTTTGATTGACTTAGATAGCTACATGTGCACTGCACATATCAGAGAGAAAATGGACATCCTTGCATGATTCGCCGGGATTCAATTCAGACATAAAAGAATTGTATCACTCGCTGACATGTGGCTCCCCACAGCCGCACCTTATCCTCCCCTCCCTCTTAAACCTCTCGACGGAACGACCGCCGCGCTGTCCTCCCAAAACCCACGAACATGGCGACCACCGCCACCTTCGTCCACCTCCTCTCCCCTCCCAATCTCCGCCCAAAACCCCTATTCAGGCCTCGCCTCCGCCGCCTCGCTGTGTCCGTCTCCCCCTCTGGCCCCGACGAGTCCCCCGCTGACGACCCGCCAGTGCTCCCCTCGATCCTCATCAAGAACACCGAGCCCGAGGACGTCGCCCGACGCCGCAGCTGGGTCGAGCACGGGTGGGCGCCCTGGGAGGAGGCGATGACCCCAGAGGTCGCCTTCGCGCGCCACAGCCTCAACGAGGGCGAGGAGGTGCCGCTCCAGTCGCCAGAGTCCGTCGAGGCCTTCCGCATGCTCACCCCCGCCTACCGCAAGAAAGTGGAGTCCGAGCCGGGATACCTCGACCGCCTGTTCGCCACGCGCGACACGCCCGAGCCCCTCGAGACCGCGTGGGCCGGCCAGCTTCCGCTGCGGCTCGCGCCGCCGCGGGACTGGCCGCCACCCGGCTGGGAGGTTGACCCGGACGAGCTGGCGTTCATAAGGGAGGCTCACAGGGCGGTGTCGGAGAGGGTGGACATGGAGGGGGCGACCGCGGCGGGGGTGACGAACGTGGAGAAGGTGGAGGAGGGGCCGGGGGATCTGGCGCTGGAGAGGTACAAGGTGTTCTTGAAGCAGTACAAGGTGTGGGTGGAGGCCAACAGGGACAGGTTGGAGGAGGAGTCCTACAAGGTACGACAGTATAATTAGATCGATTATTGTGCAGTACTTGCTAATCAGCATGATGGTTGTAAGTTAACAAGAAAATAGTTTGTGATTGTAGTGGTGCATTATGATAGTATGAGGCAGTGCGAAGGTGATTATTCAATGGTTTGTGCTTGTAGTTAAATGATTGTTGTGGACTGCAACCCCATATGCGAGCTTGTTCAGGTGCACATTTGTTATGAAATGTGTTGCTCACTGCTCAGTAGTATGTTAGCACCCTTGTAGTGTGTAGGTAGTGATAATTTCAAGAAGTGCCCTATAGTGATTAGTTCGAGAAGTACCTGTAATATTAGTTCAATAGTGATTAATTAGTTCATGTAGTCATGATTGCAGTGATGCATTGTGATATTTTCATGAAATATACTTTGTTGTAGTTGACATGCAGTGAAGTGGTACTATGGTGGTATTCACAACCCCCTAATGTGCCTGTTTAGTTGTACATTGTCTGCGGACCATGTTGTTCGGTAGTCCATATACATCTTTGGCTTAACTGTTGGGGTTGGTGTTGGCTAACCGTGTAGTGTTATTGATTTCGACTTGAACTCAAAATATCTGTTCTGCACTTGCTCTGGAGTGAGATATGTTAGATAACTGCAAAGTTGATACTTTCTCCAGTAACTAAGCTTTGCAGCGAGTAGCCTAGCACTCAAGTGTTGTTTACTTGTTATCTGTCGGTTTAGGGCTGTTACTATTGTGGGTCTAGCACTTTGATTTGCAGCTAGTGATGGTTATGTTTTGTCATTGTTACAATCAAGGCCAGCAATGGTTTTAATACAGCCTTTTAATGATTGCCCTGCAAGTGGTTTCTTTATATACTTGGATTACGATGATTTTGAGCTTGGCTTGTCATTTCTCAAGTATTTGTAGCCTTCTCTCTCTATTCCAATATTGATCAGTAATATTCTACTTGGGCTATTTCTGTTATGCAGTTTGATCAGGACTACTACCCTGGTAGACGAAAAAGAGGTAAGGACTACAAAGAGGATATGGTATGTCCATTAGCTCATTGACTGCCTGATTTATTTTCATTTTTCCTGATCCTGTTAGTTGTTGATGTATTGTTTGCTTTCGTGCAGCTTGAACTTCCATTCTTCTACCCTGGACAGGTTCTACTTAAACTTTTGATTGTGCCGTCCATCTTCACTAACTTGTTGAGTGTTCTCATTCTAACCTTTGATAAATGGTTGAATGTTCCACATGCAGATATGTTACGGTCAAGTGACATCTATTCACCTTCACCAGGGAGCTTTTGTGGATATTGGTGGTGTCCATGATGGGTATGGGCTCCTCTTAATCTGCAGCATAATTATGGAGTTGCCATGGCTGATTTAAGCCCATTTATTTTGATTTTTTTAGTTGCATTCTGTTGTTGTTTACTCTTCTTGCTTTTTGATTGTGACCTGTAAGCTACATGGAATTATTAAGCATACCTGTAAGTTGACACAAAATAACAGCACAATATTCTACAATCAGCATCATGTTGAATGATGAATGTCACTGACATGCTAACTTTCCTTCATAGAATTTGGTCTCCTCCAATATTTAATTTGTGGCATTTACATCTCATTACATGTTTAGGTGGGTTCCGATAAAAGGAAACGATTGGTATTGGATCCGCCATCACATCAAACCTGGCATGAAAGTCTACGTGGAAATTCTGGTTAGTAGGCTTAAAGTTTGCTCTTCCATTGCTGCTTTTGAAGACAACTGATTGCAATACGTAAAGTAAAGGAATACTCAAGTTATTTACAATTCCACATTGTAAAAAATGATATATCAATGGTGCGTTTGCATTACCAAAGTGCAGTTTGTTTATTCTTTTGATAGAAATATATTTTTTTTTGTTCTTTGCTACCTTAGTCCTGGAAGTTTTTGTAACTTTGGTAGATTTGGGTTAGTAATAACTATCTATTATCATGCAGGCCAAACGAGACCCCTATCGTTTCCGCTTCCCAATTGAAATGCGACTTGTATATCCTAACATTGATCACTTAATGTGAGTGCCATCACTATCCTCACTATCTTTTGTCACCACGGATTGACTAAGGGTTGTCATCCTATTTTCTCTCTTGCTGCAGATTTAATAGGTTTGACTTTCCGCCAATTTTTCACCGGAAGGAGGATACTAACGAAGAGCAGTTGTGGGTGCGACTTAACTTCTGTTCTATTTTTTGAACAGCTTAACATTTGCTCTCTGGATTCTGTTTTCTGTTACTTTGTTCAATCTACTAATCCCCGCTAGAATTTTTGCATTCTTTCTGTTGTTAATAATTTCTGGCTGACGAAATGCATATTCTTTAGTGTTGTGTGTGCATCTTACCTTTTTATGCACTGACAGCGCGAAGGTGGAAGGCCGCCCATTCCTAGGAAAAAGCCTTTGAAAGACATGGAAAAGGAACCTTTGGTATCAGACCACCCATTCGTTGAAACGGTACAGCCACATTTTCAATGCTAACATGCTTCTGCCTCTTGCTTCTTACTAGTATTTCGCATCGTACCGTAGCTTTGTTTGCTTGTTGCCTTCTGTCCCATCCAATAGCTTTATCAGGAAAGTTTTATTTTATTTGCTTGCAGCTTTGGCAATGGCATAATGCAGAGCAGATGATTTTAGACCATGAGGATGAAAATCCGGATAAATTCAAGGATACAACATACGAGTCCACAGTTGATACGTCCTCATTCAATGAAGAAAATAGAGTTGAATATACCGAAGGACGTTTTAAAGAAACATTGCTCAAAAAGAAAGTTCTGGTACGTAATTATGTGTCCTGATTACTTGGATCACTATAGGGTGGTTATATCACAGTACAATGATCCCTTAATGATATGTCATTCTACAATGATCCCTTAATGATATGTCATTCTTGTTCTGATCTATTCTGTTAGAATATAAATATCAAAGAACTCGATCCGGATGCTGCTCGTGCTGAGCGTCAGGTACCTTTTCTTCCATACATCGGCTGGATTTCTTTAGTCATTTACCATTCTTTTTGTAATGCTGAAATTTGATTGATGCAGGTGATAAAAAAACTAAAAGAAGAGGCAGAGGAAAGAGGAGAGGAGTACAAAGTTGGGAAGCTCCGACGTAACAAGGAAATGGACGAGTATGATCTGATGCAATGGCGTCGTTCTTTCGAAGAAAGGGAAGCTCTTCTGAGAGACATATGCTGGTAATTGCAACTAATGTCACTAGGGTACAAGTTTTATCTCACTCAATGCACAGGCTCTAACACCTAGATTGGCAGTCGGAAAGCCCTTGGTCTTCCTATTGAGGAGCCTGGGCGATATGATGTGGATGAGACGGAGGTCTTTGGGAAGGACTACTACGACCCGACGAAGCCAATGTACCGATACGACTACTGGGGAGAGCCCAAGAACACCGAGAAGACCAAGCTGGAAAGGGATGTTGAGCTCCACAACCAGCAGGTCGTTGGAGACGCGAAGAAATGGTGCGAGACTTCGTACGACGATTATGTCCGGAAGAAGGTGCGGATGGAAGCTGCTGAAGCCAGGGCAAGGCAGAAGAAGGCGTCGGAGCCACAGGGGAAGGAAGAGGAGTACGAAGACGGGATGGACCTTGACTTCGAGAAGATGACTGATCCTCGCGCCCCGCATAACCGGTTCTACATCACAAAATGACAGGTTAGGCATGGCATGGTTTAGAATTAGATGTAGTTGTTTTGTTTGTGCAAGAGATGTGAATATTTGTTAGCTTTGTGCCTGTTGAAAGCTGTTATTTTGCAATTCTGCCTATGATGATTTTCTGATGAATGGCAAGTTCCATTGGAACAAATGCAAAGAAGATTTGAAGTCTTACGTCAAAACATACCAACTTGACTGATATTAGAACGGATCCAACTCTGACTCTAGTATAGCAGTACAATACTACAAGGTTGGTTGGTTGGATCTACAGGGTACAGACTACTGGTGAATATAGGAAGCATAAACCGGAACCGGTTCTCGTTGTTGACCTGATTCTGCATCTGAATCCCTTTCTGATTGAGACTTGATCAACACCAGACGTGTTAGCTACGTTTACAGATTGTTATTACGATTGAAAGACAAATTAATTTTGCTGCTTTATGCGTGAAGCCTTGTGCAAGTTTTTTGACGTTCCATGGCTGCATGTTTGTACAAGAATGTCCTTTTCGTTCGTCCAATTTACGAGTTACTAAAAATCGCATCGTAGAGTAACAGTTGCGATGCTCGTCGGGTTAGTGCCTCCTCTTGTATATAGTACATGATTCCCCCTTTTTTTTTGCTGGCGGAAAATCCGGAACTCTGACATCTCCAGCATGTGAAGTGTGCATTCGCGACTATTTTCGACATGTGGAGCACATACCACCACCCCCACTTTCTACTATCAATGCGTTATATAGGGTGAAACTGCGGATCCGTGAAAATTCCAAGTTCTAAAAAGTCTCCAAAAATATGAGATGCATGGGTGTGACTGCATTCTATATCTTTGCACAACTTAAATATCAGTCATTCGTATTTGCTAGAAGCGAGAATACAAATACTTGCTAAAATAGTGCTTTTCAATATCTTGAGTAAGTATTTGTCATATCGAGTCTCATATTGAAATTTCGTAGAGACAGAGAACATACTCGCCCTTACATGCATCTATTATAATTTCCGAGAATTTTGAGACTTCTAAGCTTGGAGAAGATGTACCTTCTCCACCTAACTCGTGTTTCCACTTGACATAGACACACACACATGCTTAGCTCACGTAGTCATGTACCTGCTAAGTTGGTGTGAGCGGACACTAATCCCAGGAACAGAGTATCTTGGCACCGTGAACTTGAAGGCGGACACCACGGTTCCTATTAGTTTTTCCCAGTCACGCAAAGTGACTGCCTAAACTAATCCCGGGTCATCCTCTCCCCCAGATCCGCAGGCCAAAAACGCACGCCAACTAATTAATTCGTGGCAACAACAGCAGCTGAAAGCTCACCAATTGCCACTCAGCCCCGGCATATTCGCCCAAACGCTTCCCCTCTGATACCCCCTCCCTCCCTCCAATCATCAGCCGCTCTCAGGTTCAAAGTAATTAATTATCAGATTCACCAGCTCCCCCTTTCCCATGATAGAGAGAGAAAATTTAGTAGAGTTCTAGAGATAGAGGGGGAGAGAGAGAGAGAGAGAATTTAGTATAGAGTTCTAGAGAGAGAGGGAGAGAGAGGGAGAGAGAGAGAGAGAAGCCAGTAGGAAGGGGGAACCTGTGGATGCAGCAGGAATCGCCATTGGTGCAGAGAATTTTAGAATAGGAGGGTGGCTATAAATAATAGTATATATAATCCTATAAGTAAACGTATACCGGGATTAGGCAGCCCCGTCCAAGGAGCCAGGGAAACCACCATGAGGGACGGTGGTGGTGGTGATGGCGCCGCCGCCTCCTCTTCGCCGGACGCCGCTGGATTCTCCTACTTCGCCGTCTTCCACAACTACCCCCTCGTCGCCGCCCTGCTCGGCTTCGCCGTCGCGCAGTCCATCAAGTTCTTCGTCACGAGGTAACCACCAACTCCTCCTTCTCGTCTGCTTTCTCCTCCCGCCTGGCCCTCTCTGGCTGTGGCGTCCCTTCTTCGTCTTGTGGTGGGTGGTTGATCGTGGAATTGGGGGGTCGGGCGTGGCCTGGGCTCGTGGGATCCGGCCCCTGAGGCGTGCGATTCCGCGGGTCAAAGTCGCGTCTTCAGTTGCTTGTTTCGCTTCGCGTGGGGATTTGCTGAGGCCTTGGAGATCTGACATTCACAGTTGGTTCCTCTTTTCTTGTTTTACTCGCTGCGACGGTAGGTTGGGGAATGCAATGGCCTCTTACATGATCGAATTCCCTAGGTTTATAAAAAAAATGGTGAATTGAGCTCGAAGCATAAGGAATTTCGCCATGGTATCTTCAAATTAAGGGAGGATTGGTGGGCCTATGTGCTGTTTCGGGGTGGCCTTTGGATTTGTTCAGCTGGAATGCATCGCTAGGGGTTGCAATTCACAGGGTAGGGCCTCTTTGATTCGTGGGATTATCAAAACGCGGGAATAGAAAAAAATATAGGAATTGGATCTTATGACATGTTGTATCTCAAGGAATTGAAAATATAAGAATAAGTATTAGAAGTTGTTTGGCTGCACTGCATGAATTTTCTTTAGGATTTGGTGCATGTCATTGTCATAGAAACAAAGAAAAATTTCAAGAGGTTGAACTCGATAGAAATTTTTCTTTGGAATTACACACGAAGTAGTTCATAGAAATATTCCTATGATTTTTAATCCTACAAATCAAACAAGCTCTATAGGAAAAGCTCCTTTGAATCAAAAAGACCCTTCACGAATTCCGTGGGTCTTCAAATGGCATATCATTAAGAGGTCTTGATCATCCAAGTCAGATATTTATACGGGTCAAGGACAAGTGAGAGATTTATTTTGCCTCACGGGAGACTGGATATGGATTTCACTTGTCCAATATCAGGATCAAGGAGGTCCTAACGATACTCTTTTCATCATATGAGTCAATATTAGAGATACGAAAACCTGTCGATCTTTACACGTTGAAACGTCCTCTTTGGTCAGTCTTACACATTGAAATCCCTAGCAGTGATCTTTATTTGGGCATTGGCCTGATTTAAATAGCTCAGCATCAGCCTGATGTAAGATAAGCAATGAATTTTGTGCTCATTATTTCTTTTTATGCGTAATGTTGCAATAAGTTTTTCTTAAACAATGCTGCAATAGGTTTGATGTGTATTAGTTCTGAAACGAAGGTATAAGGAGAACAGATGGGATCCTAAGCAACTTATCGGCTCCGGTGGCATGCCATCGTCGCATTCTGCGACAGTTACAGCATTAGCAGCAGCGATTGGCTTCCAAGATGGTTTTGGCAGCGCCCTCTTTGCAACAGCAGCAATATTTGCAAGTGTGGTAGGTTATCCATCTCATTTCCTGTTCGTTTCCAAAAAAGAAAATCACTTCTTAATTGAAGATAATGACAATTGAAATGGTGTCTCTTTTGGACATAACTTTATATTTTGAATTGGACATTAATATGTTGAGTGTAAGCATCGTGCAAAATTTTATGTTTTATTTTCTGTGTGGTGAGGTGTCTGAAATTTCCTATTGGACACTTGATTGACAGGTGATGTACGATGCTTCTGGTATCAGATTGCATGCTGGAAAACAAGCAGAGGTATGCAACAATTGTTTGTATGTGTCAATGCGGATTAAAAAACATGTTAATATCATTCGGAAACACCTCTAAAAGTGTGTGCCCTACTTGGCTTTACTACATGACGACACAAGTAAAATGCTTTATTTTTGTGGTTATGCTGGGCTTGTCCTTATTTTCCCCAATCTTCAGGTGTTGAACCAAATAGTCTGTGAACTTCCTTCTGAACATCCCTTGGCTGAAACAAGACCATTACGTGAACTTTTAGGCCATACTCCGACCCAGGTTTGCTAATGCCCTTTTCATTGTTCATTTTAGTATTGTTTGGCAGATCGAAAGCGATGTCATATTTGTTTTGCTGTCCCATGTCATCAGAACACCCCACCCCCCTCCCCACCCTCTTTACTTAGCACCACATTATTTTCAGCTATCACATCATGAACAGCCATTTTGTATGCTATTACTAACTCATTGGGCGTTGAATTGCTCCCAGGTTGTCGCTGGCGCATTGCTCGGGTTTATGATAGCTACTGCAGGGCAAATAGTCATTGCAGTGGGAAGTGTTGTATGATGATGTTGTGTTGAAGGTGCAGGAGAACTGCTAGCACTTGCAGAGACTTGAGAAGAAGCAGCTTCTCTGGTGTTTCTGTAACTTAGGTATCTGTACGATTTTTAATGCTGTGCTGTAGCGCTGTTGAACATTGATCAAGTTTTGATAGCACATGATTGAATGTTCAGGTGATGTTCTCAGGCTTGATGTACAGAACATATATTCGATAACTTCATTGTTCTGGGTGTTCTGGTGAAATCTAAAAAGTGTCTATTTCAGTGATGATCGCTGACTTATTTAGAGCCTGTTCACTATTGAGGCCTGGTCTTTCCAGAAGGTGAAAGCCGAGCTGACCTACATGACAACTAAACGATAGCTCAAAGCGGAAGAACAGAAATGGTGTTACACATAGGAGAAGCTGAACAGCCAAGTTATCCAAAATATCATGTGACGGAGATAATTTTTATTCACATTGATGTAACATCGCTGAGAAGTTCAGGTCAAATGTATGTCAACAAACATAGGTGAGAAGATATCAACAAACAAACTGACGATCATGTACATGCCTTTTGCCGGGGCAAATAATGCTGCATGGCATGGTTAATGTCACATCTTGTAGCTTGAGATTCTTAGCTATACTTATTGACACTGAAACCCAGTTACTGAATGGAAATTTGGGTATACTTACACCCGATGCCTGTTTAAACACAAAATTTGAGAAAAGACTCTCCTAACTTCTGAATCAGCATCTCTCGCCATGCCAGACTCTGTACTCCATGCTATGTGCTCATCAGGCCTAACCAAAATTACACTTTTCCTAGTTATCTGACACATCTCCCACCATGAGTTAGCAGAAGCCCTAGGTATTTCCTCAACATCAACATAACCTGTCCAGGGTGCCAACTCAGAGCTGCTCCCTTTCACTTTCGCATCAACTGAACCTTGTGGCCATATAACACATACTTTGGCTGATAACTTGAGTTCATGTGCTACCTTCAGCATAGTACGGGCAAGCTCATACGACTCTTTCAGCGGTGAAATAATGAGAACAAACTCAAGTTTATCCCCGCTTACTACGTCCATTGTTGAGAACACAGCCTGTAAGGAATCATCAGTCACAATTTACACAGGTACAGGAATGGCTAAGAAAGCATATGGGTGTCAAAGGGGGCAAACCTCATTCGAAGCAGACAGTGCTCTCACTAGCATGTGCGGTAGCCGTGAACCAACCTTAGCAGATGGGATGTACTCTCTTGATGACCTCTTAGAGTGCTTCAGTGTTTCTGCTCGCTGAGTGGTTTCAGCACTACCTTCAGCAACTAGGGCTCCTTTGTCATAGCTGAAAGTACACAGATCAGATCTCCATAAGAAACTCGGCCTATTGATTAAACTTACTGAGAATGTAGCATTATTTCCAGGAGGAATGCGATCTACTCATGGTGTCCCACTCCAATCAACTAAAATAAAAAAGATGAGAAAAACAGAAGTTGTTTTGAAGAATGATTCAGAGTAATGTGGCTAACCGGAAGCCAAGATCCTCTGCTGGGAATTGCAGCTGTAGACTCTTTCCTTCATCAAGAATACTTCTCAATCTTGCTAGTCTCAAGGACCCAAGGGGGTTTTTCTCATTCAAAATGTAGTCTGAGACTTGTGCCCGACCAATGGAAAACAATCCTTCTAAAACAGTCTTCTGTAAATTTCTTGGAATGACTGATCCTAGGCTGCTGTTGATTACTTGATGCACTGACAGAAACATGCAAAGGGTGCATATAGTGAGATCATGACAACGGGCAAGTTACAAGGTACTTCGCACTCAATAGTGACTTAAGAACAATTGTACATGTTGTCACAATTTACTTTTCAAAGAAAAGAACAAAAACTGTCTACAGCCCTCTTGCAGGAGCAGGACATTTTACCTGAGTTTGCAACAGTTGGATCAAGGCCAAGGGTAGCAGGAATAGACATTGCTGCTTTGAAGTTTTCCAAACTAAGTTCTGTATTAAAAATGGCAACCTGCAATGAGCAAGCATGAATGCTATATTCAGTATACTTGTAACGGAGATATTACATAGAACGAACAGAAGGCACGCAAGAAGAATCTAACAGGTCGGCGCTCTGATTCATAAGTTTGTATTATTGATGGTGCAGCAATGCCATTTAGCAGAGCACACAATTTCCAAGCCAAATTATGTGCATCCTGAACACCAGTGTTCATTCCTGAAAGGAAATCAGCAAATGCGCGTTTCTTTATACCTTAACTTCACATGCATAATAAAGAAACTCAAAATGGTAATATTTGGTATCAAAATTGAAAATAAACCACTAACCGAAACCACCAGCAGGAGGGAAACGGTGAGCAGCATCACCGACAAGGATTACACGATTGTTGTAGCCAATGTACTTCTCTGCAACTTCAGCATGCATCACCCATGGTTTAATGTCTAAAACCTGAACATCTGCTGGCTCCCATCCAACCAATTTGATAATAATTTGCTCACACACCTGGTGTATAGCAATAAAGCAGGCAGGCATGTAAATATAGCCATAAAATTTACTCTGCAGAATCACCTACCTATCACATCTGTAATCCTAAGGGTAGAAATAGCAAGCAAATATGAATAAGTTCTTTCAAGAATACCGCAAAACGAGTATTTCAGGAAAACAAGGCTATACATAGTTGAGTATAGAAAATAAAATTTAGTAGATGTACACAATTGAATGTGGTGGGAAATGCTGAAGAATTAAAAATCGAAAAAATTTCAACGGAAATCACCTCTGCGCTGAAATCTTCAAACATCTGTTGAGGAGGATAAAATGGAATCTGAAAATAAAATTAGAGGACAGATAAAGCACTAGGACAGAAAGATCACATTAATTATCCTACTTCCTTCAGCATAAAAAGTGTTGTAAGCACAACAGTCTGTTAATTTGAAATACCTGCAATACAAATTCCCCATGCTCCAGGTCATGTGCCACCAGCACACCAATTGCATCAGGGTTGAAAATAAAAAACAGCATCCCGGGCCTATCACTAGATAAATACTTTCCAAGATCTCTGCTCCGAAAATGCACACTGACCAGTTTCTGCAAGTCCCTTGACCTTTCATAGATATACCAGCCAATTCGCGCACTGTGCTTCTAGCACCATCTGCCCCTAGAAGAAAGCCACAGTGAAGCTTTCTCTCCTGCATCCTCCCCCCATTGTTAAATGATGCTCCAACCAAAATGCTATCGTCGGTCAGTTGAATGGAACTACACTCATGTCCCATCAGTATCTTGTTTTCCAGCACCAAATCTTGAGTTGAGCTACCACAAAGCTCATCAGGAAAGCATGTCTGAAAGCCAATGCCTTCCAGCTTTTTGAGTAGCAAATCCACTAACTTGTACTGCGAGAAGTGTGCAACCGATATAGGACTAATGACCTTGTCAAAATCTGCACAAAACAATCGTCAGCCGATCAATCTATGCAGAGAGGTGCAAAACATCACGCACTCAACATGGGAAGAACTAAACTGGCCTTCCTGCTTCATGTGGTCAACTGAACCCAGAATTGATCCGGAAAGTGAAGTACAATACACGAACTTCCTCCACAAATCCACTGGTGGATGAGACCTCTCGATGTCCCCGGCCAAGCCATCCAATTTGCGGAAGATCTGTCAATACCACCCCTTGTATTAAATCACCGTCCATGGAATGTACAAAACGCTATAGCTGAAATGGCAATATCGGGATGCACTTGACAGTAAACGCACCTCCATAGTGCGGTTGTTGATGAAATGCGCTCGGGGGTGCCGAGTGAACTCCATACCTTTCTCTATAACCGTGCATTTGATGCCTGCAAGATTTCAATAAAACGAACAGCCGCATCAATGGCAGCCGAACTAGATAAAAGCTTGCAGGAGTTCTTGTGAAATTTCATCAATTGAGCTCCGATCGATCCACTGAGCAACTAATTAATACTCTCACACCTCAAAAGGCGACTGCGCAGTTTCATTTTTTCGCACAAATCTTCACCTCCACTCAACGCCTCAACGCTGCAGCCTACTGAAGCGCGAATTGGAACAGAGCTTTGGAGGTTCACGGCGTTTACCGAATTTGGTGAGGAGGAAGGAGAGGACGAGCCCGACGGGGCCACCTCCGACGATGACCACCGGCACATGCGGCGCGTCGCCTCCGCCGCCGGCGAGGGACGAGAAGAGCGGGCGCTGAAGGTAGCCGCGGCGCAACCAGGTAATGCCCCGGGCCACGGAGAAGAGGCGCCAGCCTCCGCCGCCGGCGATCGACGGCATCGCGCTCAGCTGGGCCTCGGAGGTGGGCGCATAGGCTGCTGCAATTTGCTACAGGGGTTTGAGGGTTTTTACAACGCGGACACGCACACGCACACGCACACGCACACGACACGAGTGCACAACAACTTCGGAAGTTGAGAGATGGCGCCTGCAAGAAGTACGTGTTCTGTCTTAGAAGACAGCTCACAGCGCAATGCCCAGCGTGCTGACGATTCCTAGTTTCGCCAGTGACAAATGCTCAACTGAGTTGATTTTGCCACGAATCCAGACATCCAGTAACAGTACAATCATGGCTGCTCCATAGTTTGACAATGGTGCTCGGAAACAAGCTTGAGAAAGCTAAAGAAGAGCAAAACTTTGATGTTTAGCATAGGGAAAAGATTATCATGGCTGATCGCCGCGACACGAGTTGACGAGTACACAACAATTCGACACGATGGAAGTTGAGTGATGGCGCCCGAGACAAGTACGTGTTCTGTCTTAGAAGGCAGCTACGTCGCCAACTTAACGATGATTCCTAGTTTCGCCCGTAACCGGTCAATGGTGCTCAGCAACAAGTTTATATTTTATTTTATTTTTTTAGGAGGCTCGGCAACACGTTTTGGCAAGCTAAAGAAGGCAAACCTTTGCTGTTTAGCATAGCGGGAAATTTGTCGTGGGGGTATAAAGCTGAGTAAACTGATCAATAGCAAAAATGTTTTTCGTCCTTGGAACGATGTGTTTGATCAGATTGTGCACGGACAATTCTTGCAGCTTCTTTAGTCAAACATTTTTCAGGCTGAAGTATGTTGTCCACCTTTTATCATCAGTTCAGGCTTCTGGAGAACTGTTTGGCGCATAAACTCAATATTACGTGCAAAGAGGGTACCCGATGTTAACTCGTAAACAGCAAGGAGGTCGAAACTCAACATGTCGTCAAACTAGGATACTCCATGTTAACACGTAAACAGTTGGAGCAATTGGAGGTCGGAATGTTCAGATAGACTGAATCAACGTGAAAACCACGGTAGCATAGTACATATATCCAGTTTGGTATATACAACAACAACAAAAACATCTAGCTTTCCACGGCAAAGTACATCTCAAAGCTTGGAGGCACCCATGGACACGGCCTGCTGCACAAGTTCCCGCCGCAAGATCTTTCCCGCAGGTGATTTCGGTATTGCGGTGACAAAAGCCACTCGGCGGACCTTCTTGTAGGGGGCAACCTGTCAAACGATGAAAGTTTAGGTCTGAATATTGTGTTTGAAGTGGCAATACATTGTAAAATTACGGCAGGTAGGATTCCAAAAAACATGCCACGTATAGAAAGAACCAGTGATATAATTTGATGATCCCATCATTAGTCATCCATAGCTATGGAACAATATGCTACATACTATTTCAGTCCTGCCGTTTTCGTCTGGGGAAAGAATGTTAAAATATCCTTAATCGGCAAAGAGTCAATCTCACTAACAATACTAAAATAGAACTAAATCCAACTCAACTTGGAAACTTACTCAACTTGCTTGTCAAAAAGTAAAATAAAGCTGATTATGACAGACACCATTAACTCAATATGAAACTATATCCGGTAGATGTAACATCCGGATAATCAACAGGAGAAACGTACATGTTTAGCCACGTAATCCATGACTTGTTGCCCAGAAAGGTTTGAACCTGGTTGTCTCACTATAAAAGCCATTGGTACTTGCCCAGCATCTTCATCTGGATATCTGCATAGTGCATATAGAAGGAACATCTTATATACTGCCACATGATGAAGGGAACTTAGTACTGGATTTGTTTGAGTGCATGATCCATTAAGAATTTTCTCAACTTCACTGCCGTTTATACTGAAGGTACTTACGGGATAACTGCAGCATCAGCGATTTCAGGATGAGATTGTAGAATACGCTCCAGTTCAGCTGGAGGCACCTGAGATAACGTTTATATCAGTATCATGCAAACAGAAACATGTCAGACTCGTCAGACGAAATTCTCCAACAATAATGTAATTGTAGTTCTGAACCAGCTGTGTAGTTATACAGTACCTGGTAACCCTTATACTTTATCAACTCCTTCAATCGATCAACGATGTAAAGAAATCCATCTTCATTGAAGTAACAAAGGTCACCAGTTTTCAACCAGCCTTCTGAGTCCACCGTTACTGCAGTTGCCGTGTCATCACCCACATAACCTGAAAAAACATCCACGTAACTGATACAGTGAAGCAAAGACCCAAGTAGTAATTAAGGTATCCCCCCAAAAAAAAGTAATAAGTAAAATAAATGTCGGCCAGAATTGTTTGGACTTTCTATCTCTGTTAGCTTTTAAAAACTGCAAGTGGTCCAATTCCTGAAGTACATAATAACATGATCTGATGAAGGCAGTTGCTAAATGTCTAGATCAGTTGCTATGTCACTTACAAAGCATGGAAAACATTTTGGTCCTCAACATTATGGTCCTCTATATCAAACTGTTGGACGCATGGCTGGTGGCAGATGTCTCCATTCTAACAAAAGATTTCAATGAACACCTAAGAACTGAATATCACCGGCATGCTGGCATCACTATCATTAAGTAACAAAACGAGCATCCCATTGCTGCCATGGATGAAGATTTGTTAATGTTAAAATCTCTACTAGTCCACCAGTACTTGACTGGACAAATGTTAAGGGTCAGCAGCTACACCAATTACGACAAAAGTCTTCAAGAAGCACATGCAGGCAAAACATGCTGCTCGCTTGCACATTAAAAAAAGGCTCCTCCCCTATATAAAAGGGATGGCCTCATGTAGTCATGTCTCCTCCCATCACATTGTTGATTGCTCCATGATAGGCGAAGAATATATATATAGCTTTCACATGTTAACTGCTGGTATTCATCACGAGGAGAAAATCAAACCATGAGATATAGGAGTAATATACTATAGGAGGTTCTAGGTGATGGATCATCATCGCCAATAAGGCAATCATATTAAATTTTTCGCGTGCACAGTCTCAACATTCAACACTCAACTCTCAAATTGTAAACAATGAAACCACCACGTAAATTAACAAAGATCAAACATGCGCTTAGTGGTTAGTGCAATGGCTAGCTACTGCTCAGTGCTCACCTTTCATGATGACTGGGCCCCGGATCCAGAGCTCGCCGCGCTGGCCCGGCCCGAGCACCTCACCGGTGGCCGGGTCGACTATCTTCGCCTGCAAGTGCGACGCCAGCTTCCCCACCGACCCGTATGCCATGGACTCCTCCGGCCCTACCGTGGAGGCCACAGAGCCAGACGATTCGGTCAAACCGTATCCCTGTAATCGTACATGGAATAGTACTTATTCGTCAGATTAGGAATGTGATCTGCGCTCTGTGCACAAGAGATTCCGTATTATTCTGCAGCTTGCATGGAATCCGATGCTTAACCTGAACAATCTGCACGTCGGGGAAGACGGCGGCGAAGCGCTCGGCGACCTCGCGGCCAAGCGGTGCCCCGCCGATGCCGATGACGAGGAGCGAGGAGAGGTCGCGGCGGCGCGCCTCTTCGGACCTGGTCATCGCCACCAGGAGAGGCGGCGCAGCGGGGAGCAACGTGACGCGGTACCGCTCTATAGCGCTCAGCGCGGCGCCAAAGTCGAACCGCTCCATGAGAACGGCCGTCTCCCCCATGGACACGGACCGCAGAACCATCATGAACCCGAAGACGTGGAATAGGGGGAGGGCGAGCAGCGTCACAGTCGGCGGCGGCGGCTCCTCGCCCGCCTCGGCGGCCTCGCGCGCTACCTTCTCTTGGTTCTCGAAGTGTGCGCAGATCAGCGCGATGAGGTTGCGGTGCGTGACTGCGACGGCCTTCACCCGCCCGGTCGTGCCCGACGAGTACAGCACGGCCGCCGTGTCCGACTGCTTCACCGCCACGGCCGGAGGAGCCGCCTCCCTGCCGGCGGAGGCCAGCCTCTTATACGCATCCGACCCGATAACAACGCACCTCACATGGCTGGGCATCTTGGCGGCCACCTCGGGGGCCGCAAACGCGACGACCGGCCTGGAGAGCGCAACCTGATGCGCGTACTCCTCGGCGGTGGACGCCGGATTGGCGGGGGACACGACGGCGCCGATGGACATGAGCGCGAAGTGGAGCACGGGGACCTCGAGGCGGGAGGGGGCGACGACGAGGGCGATGTCCCCAGGGCGGAGGCCGAGGGAAGACCAGAGGCCGCCAGCGAGGGAGCGGACGGCGGCCAGGAACGACGGGTAGGAGACGGCAATGCCGGTCGCGGTTTCTACGAGGGCCGGACGGTCGGGGAGCGGGGAGGAGAGGAGGGAGAAGGCGTAGGCCGCGGCCGTGACCGGGAGCGACTCCGGCGGGAGCGCGGTTGCGGAGCGGAGGCTGTGGAAGGTCCGCGTGGCAGCGCAGAAGCCGCTGCGCGGGTCGATCTCGGCGGGCGGCGGCGCCGGCTCGGCCATTGGGATGTGGAGCGCGGCGCGGAGTTGGAGGTGAAGGTTCGGTGGCCTCGGCCTGTTGGGGATTTCTGCTGTTGCGGCGAGCAGGGAGCAGGGTCGGAGTGTTTGGACGGAGAAGCGGACAGAAGTAGAGAAGAGGAAGGGGAGAGACGGAGAAAATTGGATTTTTGCCACTCCGTTTACGTGGCTTCGCAAAATTGCGACTCTCAAGGTTTGCTTCGCATAATTATCACTTAAATCGTTGACATTTTGATTAGTATACCATTAGCTCCTTTTTTATTTATTTTTATTTTCTTTTCACATAAAAAGGCTGCTGAAAGGACCAAACTACCCCTCTGCATATACCTGTCATGAGGGGCTGATGTGCTGGATCTTTCTGAGCACATCACGTTATCTCGGCGATTTCATGGTCATTCCCTAGAGACAGATCAACAAGCTCATGCAATCTTTGGTCCTTCCACACCAGCTCATACCTTCATCCTGGACGAGCGGGCGGGCGGGGCGAGCAGGGAGCAGGCGGGCAGGGCGAGCGGCGCACGGGCGGTTGGTGCGAGCGGCTAGCGCAAACAGCGACGGCGAGCGAACGGCCGGGGCGAGCGGAGAGCGGCGACAACGACCGCACGGGCGAAGCGAGCGGCTCGGTCGAACTGACTTCCCTGGTCGAACCTCTAGATATGCAGAGGGGCAGTTTGGTCCTTTCAGCAGCCTTTTTATGTGAAAAAAATAAAAACAAATAAAAGAGGAGCTAATGGTATACTAATTAAAGTGTCAACGATTTAAGTGATAATTATGCGAAACAAATCTTAAGAGTGGCATTTTGCGAAGCCACGTAAATGGAGTGGCAAAAATCTAATTTTCTCGGAGAGACGTGGCTAATTCCAAGTCCTCAGCTTATGTTAACGCACGAATCATGAAGCGGGAACCGCGACCAAGACTGCTCGAGACGTCGCGAATCGCAACAAATGCGTTGGGGCCTGGTCGGGTCGGTGTACATTTGTGGGTAAGTATCGTACACGTGAGATTTTTGGAGATATACGAACGTTTGTTTTCCTGGGAAGAAAACAACCCAAGTCCGGTGCACGTCAGAAACACGGGAGCACAGGAGGATCGAGGACGGCGTTTGTACTCGTATATGCCAGAGGATGTTGGTCAAAGATGATGATATGCTGGTATACTTGCATCCATTCAATCAGTCAATAATTTTGGATTAATCGCCTAGACTAACTTCGGAACAATCATGTCATTGGGCTTGCTCTACTCGTCCAGCGACGGTTTTCTACTAACACATCTTATTTTTAAGGCTTGTTTGCCGACTCGGGGGGTTGATTTCACAATTTTCACGCAGCTGGCCCCTTTCTTGTTCGATCTGGTCCATCCATCTGACATTCCAACGTCCACACATCAAAGGAAAAAAAGTTTCCATTGATCACGACAGGATGTCTCTCTCGTGGTGGCTGCCACTGCCAGGTCTAGGCAGGCAGGCAAGGGTGGGGGTTGGGCTGGGGGTGCCATCCGGTTCGGATCTTTTCGCGATCACGATTCAAGGGTACGTTCCTATCATGGTTGTGAAGCGCACACCTTCGTTATGGTAACTGCCCGCGAGGCTGTATTCATGGGCGGCGTGGTACAGTGACTTCCATTGATTGCTTCAGTACTCCTTGACCGCTTTGAGCATGGCCAGAGTACACCCATCGCTTGGATGTTGGATACTTCAGTCCGTTTTGGGTTCAGGAATCTATCTGCTCGATCGTGGCTGATGGGGAAACCCAGCATGCAACTAGCGCCTGGGTGCTTTCAGACAACAACAAAACTAGTGGATGGCGCTCTTCCTGACGCATGCGTGCTCCGTAGACGAGGTCTCAGAATAATTGAGTGGATTATTTTCTCTTTCCGGGCCTTTGTTTGCCGGTACAAGAGAAAATTTCATCTTTACTTAGAAAAAAAAATTGGCCCATGCAGGTCTCGAACCTGCGACCTTCGCGTTATTAGCACGACGCTCTAACCAGCTGAGCTAATAGGCCTATTGATGAAATAATGGAAACAAGCTAATATAATACCATGAACTTAGCTGGCATGACTTTTCACGGCAGGGCCGTCCGCAGCTAACGCACGATGGAAGAATATAATATTTGAGACTTCAAAAACACCTACACTGCTACGGTAATTCATCTCTCAAGGACAAAAAAAAACATTTGAGCAATGTACCACCAAGGCACCAACTTCCATTCTAGCACATTTCTCAACAACACAGCTGTGACGCTGGATAAAGGAAAAACGGTTGGCTCTCATCATAGGGTCCATGATCAATTGTCAGTTGATTAATGGCAATCTTAGGGCAAACCCCTCTTCTTCAAAAAAAAGTTAAAAGTTGACAGCAGATTTAGACCAACTTAGCGCACGAAGCATTATTAATCGATATTACTGAAACTGTTTGATCTTCACTCTTTAGGACTTGCACTGGCCAATAATTCCAAGACACGCCTCTTCAGCTCCTGGAATTCTGCTCCAGACAGAGATGCTTCAACCAAAAATCTGCATAAGGTTGCCTCAGATGCCTCTTCGTAGTCCTTCCTCCTCTTCAGAACCAAATGGCCGCTGAGCTCCCAGATTGCTGGATTGACTCTCATGTCGAGGAACTCTTGGCTTGCCTTCCCAAGGGCCTGCTTCTAAGCATAGCACTGATTGATCGATCATTTCGGAGGGAGACAAATGTTAAGTCGTTAATTGTAACAGAACCAAATTTTTGCAAAATTTCAAAATCCCAAACTTATTTGGGCCGCATTCCGTTTCCTCAGCCCACGATCCATCCCTTCTCTCGGCCCATCGAGCCCAGCATCTTCTCCGTCCCCGTCTCCCCGTCGCCTTCGTTCCTGTAGCCACTGCTCATCGCGCCACCCGCCGACCGACGCCGGCAACGGGATGAGTCCGTTCTCCTGCAGTGGCTCTGCTGCCGAGGCCGCTTTCCACGTGCCCTCTACTCCCTCCCCGCACCGCCCTCGCCGTTTTTTCCCTCTGTGCCACCGCCCTCACCGCTCTCTGCTCCGCCTACCACCTCCCCTCTGCCACACTCGCCGCTCGAGCCAGAGCTCTGCCGGACGCAGAGGCCCACATC
Source organism: Stipa capillata (assembly GCA_019208055.1). NCBI lineage: Eukaryota > Viridiplantae > Streptophyta > Magnoliopsida > Poales > Poaceae > Stipa > Stipa capillata. The sequence goes on along the minus strand of JAGXJF010002758.1, from coordinate 67,583 downwards.
CACAGGTTCATCTCCTCGGGAGAGGGACCGAGCTCCCCGTCGCAGCACCCCCTTCCCCTATAAAAATCAGCGACATTCCGAGCTCTCTCTTCCCTCTCTCGCCCGAACTCGCCACACCCGTACACTTCCGAGCCCTCCTCCGACTTCCCGAGCTTCTCCACCCACTCCCCGAGCGACCCGAGCCTCCTCTTCCTCTCCCCGAACCCCGGCGACCTCACCACCATCTTCAACAACTCTGGCGAGGTAAGCCGAACCCATTCCACCGCTGCCGAGCTTCTTCCCCACAGCACCATCTCCTCTTTTTCAGGAAAATGGAACCACCGTCCTCTGTAACCCCTCCCCGAGCCTTCAATTTTCTCCGGAGAGTCTCACCGGCGACGAATTTCTCCCCGTTGCCGGCGGCCGCCCCTCCTCTGTTTCCCTCCCCTTCTCCACCGAGGCCCTCGGCCTCTCTTCCCTTCGGGCCGCCACCTCCCTTCCCCACAGGCCGGCCCAGTCTTCCTCCTGGGCCAGACCCGAGCCCCACAGGCCGGTTTAGGCCGGCCCAATTCTCAAATTCTTTTCTTTTTATTTTATTTACCCGATAGGCCGAAGCCCAATAGCAGCCCAATACCAGTCCACTTTGAGCCCATCTCGCATAGATTTTCTTTTTTTTGTTGAGCCCTAAGCCCAAGCCTATGTTCAACCCAGCCCATTTCGAGGGCCCTAATGGGCCCAATATTATTTTGCGGGCCGGGCCCGACCCGTCGGGTCTGAAACCCTAGAAACCCTATTATGTACCGTTTCGATCGTCTCGACGACATGGTTCCGATTTTCTACCCCGTTGATCCAAATTCTCACTTTTTAACATCCGACACCCACAAAACCCTCTCACATTCTATATATTTCGATTTTCTTCCGACACCCTAATCCACATTCCATATCTTCTTTCATCCTTTCAACACTCTTGTTCCGACCTCACACCCCACTTCCTATTTTTAGTATTATTTTCTAATTATTTTACATTTTGCTCCCAGCTCGCATTCGTCGAGCCCGGACTTATATATGTTTGTGTGCTTGGATTTTTTTTTGCAACTAAGAAACGATAGTGACGATCCGACGCTGGGCGAGGATCCCGACGGTGAAGAATTTCCTGAAAACTTCGATTCAACAGACCCCGGTGCAGTAGGCAAGTCACATTTCTTGTTCATGTTGAACCCACTTGCCATGCTATTTACTATGCTAGTAGTTTAGTTATTATTTCTCGCATGTTAATTTCATATATGCTATCTTTGAATGACATGATTGTGTAGTTATCACCTACCACCCCACAGCCCAGTTAACTTTTGTAGGCCATATTCACCTTGATAACCTTAGGATAAATAAGAATCGTATCAATATCCTTCACTGGCATTCGAGGTTAGGTTAGATAATATTCAGGAATATTGGTAACCCTAGCTCAAAACCCAGAGTATGTGTTTTTAGAAGAAAAATTACCAACGGTTGGGGACAGAGAAGATGGGGCCCTTCGTGTATTGATTGTGCAACCATACCCCTTCCGTGGAGTAAGGGTAATCGGGTGATTTGCCTTACTCGGGGTAGTTAAGGACAAGACCCTTATGCTTGGTAATGAACATAGAACTGCTCAACCACATGTTCGACTTGTCGAGCCTGACCTGGTAAATCTGCTCCATCTGCTGAACAACTACAGAATAGCTTGTCGTTCCACTTCTCTGGAAGGCCCACAGAAGAGAATGAGGTGATATGTCATTTATTGGGAAATCATAACTGAAACTCACCCGACTCCCGGATCGCGAAATTGACACTAGCCCGTCGGCTCCCGGGAGGGCGAGTGATGTAGTGTTCATGAGTAGAAATTTCAAAAGATAGAGTAGATAAAAAGCCTTGTTAGCCCACCTCTGTCGACACACTGATGGGCGTGTCTATGACTGCAGTGACATCAAGAGGTATGGGTATTTTGTGGGTAAAGCTGAGCCGCTCTGTAGAGTTACATCAAAACGTATTCGAATACGCCGTGCTTCCAGTTAATGAGGCTATGTTTAGAGGTGATTCTCGGTACAAGGCACAAGTAAAACTTGATAATGTTTGATTGAATCTGTCGCTGACCCGGTAGGGTTTCTAAAATACAAAGTTTTGTAGTTGAGATGTTTTAATGAAGAGATTTTAATCACTAAGGCAGAGACTAGAACTTTGCGTCCACCAAATATTAAGCCGTACACCCCTTCCTTGAAATCCAGAGCATGTAGCTAGTAGCACACTTTCCCAACATGGCTTGCTGAGTACGTCATAGTGAAAGTGCATCTAGGCCCCTAAATGTGTTTTGGCGGTTAATGACAAATGATTAGAGGACTAATGACCCTTGTGAGTGTAAAAACATGTTTTAGTCCTCAACAGATAAAATCGAGGAGCATCGGCGACCCCTCAAAAGAAAAGGAAAAAGAAGAAGGTGGTAAATCTCCTAGATGTAGTCTTTATCTTTTGAGTGACAAGAGTCACATTGAGTCTAGGACCACCGTACTATAAAGAGGGGCTTGATGAACATGGTCGAGGAGAGTCATTGCCGAGCAAAATTCTTTGTCGCCAAAAATCTCCCACAGAAAACCCTATAATATTCATCTCAGAAGAAATCCGGACCTCAGGTCGGAGGGTCCGGGTCAGAGTCCGGGTTTTCCAGAAGAAATCCGGACCTCAGGCCGGAGGGTCCGGGTCGGAGTCCGGGTTTTCTAGAAGAGATCCGGACCTCAGGCCGGAGGGTCCGGCTCAGGGTCCGGATCAGTACTGGAAAGGCCGGACCCCAGCCCGGACAGTCCGGACCGATGTCCGGATTTGTTCTGGAAAGTCCGGATACTGGCCCGGAGGGTCCGGGCACCCGAGGGTCCGGGTAAAATCCGGACAGTCCGGGTGAGAAAATTCCCAGCAGATTCCCTATGCCACCTCACGAGAGAGCCGTTGGATTTGAAAATTCGGAGGGTCCGGATTTTGGCAGTTTGGCTCAAACGGCTAGTTTTTAAGGGAGCCTCTATATAAGCCCCCTTGCCCATAGCAAGGGGAACACTTTGCCCATTCCATTTCCTGCCTACATAAGAGCATTTCTCCACTCCTCCAAGCACCAAGCGAGAAACCTTGAGAGGAAGAGAAAGAGTTGAGTGATTTGAGATCCAATCCAAGCAACGCATTAAGTTCATCTCTAAGTGTTCATCAAGCTCATTTCTCTTGGAGGTTGAGGACTCCTAGACGGTTAGGAGTCACTCACGAGCTCCCGATCCGTGTGGTGAGCCGTGGGAAGTTTATGAAGGCCGGGATTCGCCTCCGCGAGGAAAGAATCACCAAGAAGAAGTCGAGGAGACTCCAGAGAGTCCCCGAGAGGAAGTGGCTTGAGAGGGAGCCCACCCTTGATCACGTGTGATCGGGTCCTCAAACGGAGACGTAGGATTCCCTCAAGGATCCGAACTCCGGGAACAAATCATTTGTCTCTCTTGTTTACTCATTCCACATTTACTTTGCAAGTACCTTGATATTGCTTATATTCATCTTGCTTAGTATTATTGCTTAGTGATCTTGGTTCCCATATTGAATATTGTAATCTTTGTTAATCAATCTAGTTTAATTTCACAAAAGTTGTAGAATTGATTAACTTTGAATTAAAATTAGTTAGTCGCCTATTCACCCCTCCCCTCTAGACCGATATCTTGATCCTTTACATAGACTCATTACTGTACTAATCATTACAGACATACAGGAAAACGACGAAGGCACATTTGATGAAGAATACTTCGACGGAGACGAATGTGAATTTTAGGTCTTATCCGCGCTCGAGGCGCCTGTGGAGTAGGTCCATTTTTTGTTGTAATGTAAACTTTGGGCTCGAATGTCCCAGTCTACTGTAAACTTAACCGCTACTAAGCATATTTTCTAAGTTTTGTAATAAAGTTTGTTTGTTCAATCGCTGTGTTTGTGATGTAACTGCTCTACGTCCGCAATTGAGAAACTCCTGGGCAATTACGGGTATATCTCGTGGCTCCGAAAATCGAGGTCGTGACAGAGTGGTATCAGAGCCAGCCTTTACCGTATGATAAGACCTTAAGATCAGTGTTTACAAAATTTAATTATAAAATAAAAAAGATTGTGAAAAATATAAGTATTATTGCTGGCTATTTCTAATCTTTGCTGCCTTATCTTTCTTAGAATTACTTTTTTCAAATTTTTGCTTTAAAAAGAGTTTTCTATTCTCTGCTAATTTCAAAATTCCGTTTAATAGAAAACCTAATCTAGAGACAGAGGAAGCAGCTTCTACTTCCAATCAAAATCCTCTAAACTTCCTCTCAAAAAAGTAGAAAGAAGCTTCTACTCCCGTGGACCGGAGGACGTATTCCCGTGGACGTGGTCCACTAGTTGTAGGCTTTGTTTGTGAAGATGACAAGTGGGTCCCACATGAAGTTGGGTCCACGTGTGATCGTCGCGGGGTAACAGGGTTCCATAGTGCGGGCCAGTGGAGCGCTCGCTCTTCCCGGCGCCCGAGAATGGGGAGCCGAGAGACCGGCGGCAAAGGGGGCCAAAAAATATAAGCCGAGCGGAGCAGAGCAAAACCCCGAGCCCGCAAAACCCTAAACCCTAGCCCCCTCCCTCCCATCTTCTCCCCGCGGCTCCAGGAGTCGGAGACGAAGCCGCCGCTGTCGACGCCATGGCAACCCTCCTCAGGCGCGCGTCGCTGCGGCGCGCCATCGCCGCGGCCGCCGCCTCCTGCCCTGAGGTTGAACTGTCATCCTCCATTCACTATGTTCAAGTGTGTGTCTTTTTGGGGGTTTTGTCCGGGTGGGTAGTTCGGAGTGTTGAGAGTTTCATGCTTCCGCTTTACTGCTCGGAAGCCAGAACCTTAGTTTGGTCTCGGAGTTTGATCGTTTGCGTATGAAATCGTGCCTTTTTTGAGGCAGATTTCTCCATTTAATCTCAATTTCCGATTATGCAAACCTGTAAATCCGCGTCTGTTCTGCTGTATTTCGTCAAATGCAATCACTTCCCTATAGGGATTCGTTAAGGTATCGCTCCCTGCTCTGTAGAGCGAGCCTAAAACCACTTGTCTTTAGAAAAACTGCAATTTGCTCTTACTGCGTCATATATTATTTGCTTACTTTAGATTGGACCTGCGATGGAATGCTGAAAATGCCTTATATGCTTATATATGACTAGATTAGTCTCACACAATTTTCGTCCTAGCAAGTTGTAACCCTCTTGTTGGCCTGAAGAATTGTTTGCGGCGCCTTTGTGGTATGCTGGTGAATTGTTTGCAGCGCCTTTGTGGTATGCTGGTATGCACTAGGATTAAAAAAAATATACACTGGAAGAGATGTGTTATTGTTACACCCTCTAGGATTTCAGAAGAAGTACTGGAAGAAATGCGATAGTCTACTAGAGTTCCGAAAGTGACTCTTCCTAGTGAGCTATAAAAGGATGCTGATTTTGGATAGTACTGTTTCATATGAATCAATGGTCTACAACACTTATATGCTGTTGCTAATGCTTTAATATTTGTGCAGAACTATAGGCAAGGGATTTGTGGCTCTAGTTTTCATTGCCGAGATTTCGCATCTAAAGGTTATAGACATTATTTCTTCGTACATACTTTATTATGTACACTGAGTATTGCAACGTGTGGTTCAATTGATATCGCCTCGATTTTGTTGTTCTTATTGTTATTTGCACCGCCATATAATATTATGAAATCTAATTCCGTTATGTTTCATTGCTACTACCTACTGAATCATACAATATCATTATGAAATTGCACTGCATGATTTGTTCAGTTGCTCTAATTACGTTTCGTTCCTACTAGTCTACTTCATACTGAATCATTTACTGATTCTTCTCTTATTGTTATGCTTAGCCAAAAAGAAGACAAAATCAAGTGGTACTGACTCTGGTGAGGAGAATATGTCAAAGAAAGACTTGGCTTTACACCAGGCCATCGATCAAATAACATCTTCATTTGGGAAGGGAGCGATAATGTGGCTTGGCCGCTCTGAAGGTCATAGAGAAGTACCTGTTGTGTCCACTGGGTCTTTCTCTTTGGATCTGGCTCTGGGAGTCGGTGGGCTTCCAAAGGTATGCATCCCCATACAGTTTTGGAAGTTCTTCTAAGTGGAAGCTCTTTTGTGTTGATGTGGATTATTTGCATTGCATAGTATGCTTTGCAATTTGGAATCTTTTTGGTACCACAAAAAGATCTTTTCACGCTTAGCTAAAGTCAATAGTCCAGTTTCTGGTGTTCTATGCAATGATGTACTTTATTTTGTAAAAGTGGCACGCCATTATTCTTTGTAGGGACGTGTTGTAGAGGTGTATGGCCCAGAGGCTTCAGGCAAGACAACTCTTGCTCTCCATGTTATTGCAGAAGCACAAAAGAACGGCGGTGGCGGTAAACCCAAAACTTTGAGCCTAACCTCAATTACAACTTCTGCTTTTCTTTGCTCTAGCAATTGGCTAGTTACTACTAGAGCTAAGTAGAAATTCTACTGTGTTCTCCTTCAATCTATTGAAACATGTGTGGATTTTGTAGCATGTTCCTATAGGACAGACGAGATGGTGAATCAGTGATATTATTCGTTCAGCTGCTTTGATGTAGCATGCATTAAAAGGATCATGCTAACTTACAACTGCTTAATAGTGTGAAACTTCTTCGTGTGATCTATCTAATTATGTTCTGAACATATTTCGTAAGGTAACCATACAGTTTGCTTCTCATTTTTCCTTTAAGAAATTGCTAACCTGCCTAGTGAACAAATCTGTTTGAATAATGGACCAAAAGTTGGTCTGAGTATCTGTTGACATCAACTGCGCAATTATTTGTAGCGTAGAGGATTAATCCACAGTGTGTTTGTGGACTTTGCTGTCTATATGACTATATGTGATATGACCAGTGGATTTTTATGTTTAGAGTGTGGATATGAAGACAAACAAGTTTTATGTGTATAGTATGGAATATGAAGATAAGTCAACCATGGATGGCAGCTCTCCTTAATCCTAATTTACTTTGTTTCACTAAGAGCCATAGTTTTTACCTAGCATGATCAGCCTTTTTGAAGGAGTTTAAATCTTAGTTTAAGTGCATACATTTTCTAGGCATAGTCCTGTGATTCTTAATTTCAGTTAAACTATACTTAGTGTTTTTGGTTTGCCATGTTTCTAGGTTATTGTGCATTTATAGATGCAGAGCATGCTTTGGATCCATCTCTTGCAGAGTCAATTGGTGTCGACACCAGCAATTTACTTCTCTCTCAGCCAGACTCTGCTGAGCAAGCACTCAGTCTTGTAGACACACTGATTCGAAGTGGCTCTGTAGATGTTGTTGTTGTTGACAGTGTAAGACCTTGACCATCTAGCCGCCCCCTCCCATCTGATTTTCTCTTTCTGAGCAGATCTAGTTTCTGGTTCATCACTAGTGCACTTCCACTCAAGTTTATAAGAGCACTATCAAATTAGTACTTCAAACCTGCTGCTCCATATTTGAGAAGTTATGTGCATGGCTCATCTTATTCTATGATGCAGGTAGCAGCTCTTGTCCCTAAGACCGAGCTTGATGGGGAGATGGGTGATGCACATGTGGCTCTCCAGGCTAGATTGATGAGCCAAGCTCTTCGCAAGCTCAGCCATTCTCTTTCACTTTCCCAGACAATTTTGTTATTTATTAATCAGGTATTAATCATATGGCCTTTTCTTGGAGTTTTTTTGGTTTGATTTATGTCGGTGTGGATTTCCTTGTGTGGCTCAATGGTGAAGTGAAGCACCAAATCTTTAAATCTTAAGATGGCCATATTTAAATTTTAGTCAAGGATTCGAAAATCACATGCTGCTAAAGCTAGAAGGATGGTATTTTTCAAAGATTAAGAAACATTAGTGTATATTCAATCCATTTTTTATAGCAACACAACTGATTCTTCTTGAGTCGTCTTGTTCTTTGAGCATGAGCAATTTACATGTGCAGACTGAGCAATTGAACATGCAATTTTTATATTTCATGGCATCTTTATTATAGAATTGTATCCTGCTTCTCTGCAAAAGAACTTCTATGTTTTGCATCCAATTTAATCTCTTCAGTGTCTTGATCTTCACATACTTTGGAATTTTTCATAATTTGTATCCTTGAACATGTTGTAGATCAGAGCTAAGGTAAGCACATTTGGATTTGGAGGACCAACGGAAGTCACTTCTGGTGGAAATGCCCTTAAATTTTATGCTTCTGTTCGCTTGAATATCAGGCGTGTTGGTTTGGTAAAGAAAGGTGAAGAGGTAATTAACTAAGTTATATCTGTAGCATTTACCTGATTTAGAAAATTGGCCGATACTTAACACATGCATGTCAGTGTTTACAGTAAGACTTCTTTAAAATGGCAAAGATGGCAATATCTGCATGAGACATATTTGAATTGTATCTTCTTGTACTGGACCACTTCTAGACATGTGATACATTTAACTTTTATGGGTATTGCTGTCAACACAGTGAATTAGATATTAAGCCGTACAATTTTATCAGTGGGCTGATTAAATTACAGATTAGCTTCACCATACAGTATGTAAGATGTGCTCCTTGAGACATTATGCATGTAGCTTACATAGCAAGCTGACGATGGTCACTTCTGTTTGCAGACTGTAGGTAGTCAGGTTGCTGTGAAGATTGTGAAAAACAAGCATGCGCCACCGTTCAGGACTGCTCAATTTGAACTGGAATTTGGGAAAGGGATATGCCGCAGTTCAGAGCTTCTTGAACTCGGGTTAAAGCACAAGCTTATTAAAAAGTCAGGTTCGCATTATTCTTTCAACGAACAAGCATTTCACGGTAAAGATTCCCTTAAATCTTACCTTACTGCAAATGAAAGTGTTGCAAAAGAACTAGAGATGACTTTAAGGAAATTGATTGAAACTGAGGCACCTAAAAAGCAGGAGGCTGAAGGTGATTTGCTGAGTGATTTGCCTGAAGACATTGTCACATCTGGAACATCGTCAGAAGAGGATCTGGCAGCTGTAATCGAAGCTTAACCAGTTATTATAAGTCAGCTAGGAACAATACGTGCGGAGCAATTACTCCACTGAACCAATATTTTGGATCTTCAGGACATGTCATTTTTGGTTCGAGGGCATGCAATACGGTGGTAATCATATTTGAACAGGCTTCAGTTATTACTGTACCAGGAAGTGAGGAAGAGGCCCAGAGGCTAAGTTATGGTGGCTGTTTAGACATTTGAGGGAATCAGTATTCAGTAGTATGTAACCATGTATATATGTTGCATAGCCTTAAAGATTCCTCGTGTCTAAGGTTCAGAAACATTCTTGACTGAACTGCTTCTAGCGGCAGGCAGCCAGCAGCTGCTTCTGGAAAAGCTCCAACCCGAACAAACAGGCACCGAATGCTTCTAGAATTTGACTTCTGCTGCTACGCTTGTGCCGACCTGACGATTGCGTTCGGTAACAATACTGATGCAATTATTTCCTGGATGATGCTTTGTGGAATACAGAGCCCACGATACAAGTTCGGCACCGGACAGGGGCCTCATTTGATCTGGGCTTCCCATTGTTCCTTGATCTGGCACATTAACTAGTCAGTGACTTATAGGCCCATGTTTTCAACTCATCATGAAGACAAATAGATTCACTAAAATAAAGAAGTTATGGCATGTTTGTATCCAAGAAAAAGGTTGCAACCTTCCACGTGGGCGTTCATGCATCCAATGATTCCTCGCCAGTACTGATACATTTTGTTCGGTTGTGGTGTTAAAAAGGTTTAGGTACCTCATGGCCTTTTTCTTTTATCCCCCCAAATGATCATCTCTCCATCCCTTTCGGCCATTGGCTAACCATGTCTTTAGCAACTCAAACAACTATAATGAATGTTACATGAGTAACATTTATTAAGATTAGATGGCAATAATAAGAACGCTTTCTGTTGAGCTCCATGTGCATTATCTAATTGGGCAGTATCTTCTAGTTAGTACCACAAACCGTTCTTTAACTACCACTAAATATCTATTGGGAGTTCTCTTCTGATTGAGTTGGGAGTTCTCTCGACTAGTTGATAACCAATGATACATAGAGCAATATATATACCTGCACTCTTCGGCAAGAAAAATCGACAGTTCACGATTTCACCACTAGATCTCAGCAACCAAATAGAGCAACACAATGTTCTCGGCAGCAGCAAAGCAGCCACGCCCAGAGGAGAGGCAGGCAATTTTACAACCATATCTGATTCTGATCTGAGAGGCACACCCTGAGACCTGACTCTGACCTGGCGTTCTCCGATCTCGATGGATGGGTGATCAAGCACAGCGGGGGCGCAGCCGGCATGTAGCTTATTGATTGATTGCCATGGTTACTGCCATCCCAGGTGTTAATACAGGCCCTTGTGCCTCGTGCTACGGCTGTAACCACCTCACGAATGCGATCCCCGTACGCACGTGGCAGATTGGCAGTGTAGTGTGGCGCTACGCCTTGTGCTTTGTTTTGCCACATGCGCTGCACCTGGACCCTGGAGCCATTACCTCTCGCTCTCCATTAAAAACCGCTCGAGCCTGTGCAGAACCAGAGGGGGAACATTGTCATATTCGCCTCACATGCAATGCATTGCGAGTATAAGCCCCTGCCTCTTCGAGTGTTGGAGTCTGGCCTCTCTCGACCAAAGGGGAGGAACCGCGTGATAGTATCGTCTTAGTTTTATAGCTCCCAGACGAACGCCGGTACACTTACTAGTACTGAGACATATATTTAATTCATCGCAAAACAAAAGAAAAACAAATTTTTAGTCACTTAATTTTTTTTGGGAAGACCCGCTGCAGAGGCTGCTGAGTCTGGCGACAGAATTAAACATTCTCAAACCTATCAAAGCAAGAACCTCTAAATTCAGAATCTTCCTGTACACAGACGATGCTGGTATTTTCGCTAACCCAGACAAGAAGGAACTAGGAGCGATTTGTCAGATTCTTCACTGCTTTGCGGAAGCTAGCGACCTGATCACGAACCTGGACAAAACATAAGTCTTCCCAATTAGATGCAAGGGTGTGGACATTGCATCATCTCTGGAAAATTTCCCTGCACATGTTGCCTCCTTCCCCGGGAAATATCTTGGCCTCCCGCTCCACTTCCGACGGCTCCGAAAGGTCGATTTTCAGCCCCTAATCGAAAAGGTCAGCTCCAGGATGGCCGGTTGGAAGGGAAAAAATTTATCGCGTGCTAGTAGGGTGACTTTGGTGCGAACGGTCCTCTGCGCAATCACTACCTACCACCTCACGGTGTTGTCCACTGCAAAGTGGGTGAAAAGCAAAATTGAAAAAATATGTCGGGACTTCATTTGGAAGGGTGATGACGGGCACCTCGCTAGTGGTGGCCACTCTCTCGTGAACTGGACCACCGCGTGCCGACCTAAAGATTTGGGAGGCATTGGCATGATAAACCTCGAAAAGTTTAGTTGGGCACTTTGGCTCCGTTGGCCATGGTTCCAATGGACTGACCCAAGGAGGACTTGGGTTGGTACAAAGCTACAATGTGATGCTTTGGACATGGAGTTGCTCCGAGCCTCCACGGCGATCACCGTTGGTGACGGAAAAAAAACTCTATTTTGGCATGACAGATGGATCGGTGATTGTGCTCTCAAATCCAGGGCGCCGGGTCTATTCGCCATTGCGACAAGAAAAAACAGAACTGTTGCATCCGAGCTGCAAAATAACAATTGGATTGTTTCTGTGGCAAGAGCAAACTCCTTTGCACTCATGGCCGAATTGATCTACCTTTGGGCCATATTGTGGGATTTAAACTTGGACACTCAGACCCCCGACTCCATACAGTTGGCTTTGGAACGACAACGGGGTTTACACTACAAGGTCCACATACAAGGTCCAATTCTCGGGCTCATACCCACCTTTCAAACTGGGGAAGATCTCGAAGGCGGACACGAAACCCAAATGCAAACTCTTTGTCTGGTTAGTTCTTCATAGTCGCACCCTCACGGTCGACGCCCTGGCGAATTGGGGTGGCCCCTCGACCCTCTATGCAAACTATGTGGAGCGCAATCAGAAACCACAAAACATCTTTGCGTTGATTGCCCCTATACCCAGCGGGTTTGGGACAAGATTAGTTCTTAGAATGATGCACAAGCTGCTCTGTCGTTGCCAGCCCTTGCGTCTCCAGACGAGTGGTGGGAGAAGCTCCTGAAATTAGCCTCTAAGGAGCATCGGAGGCAACGAAGCGGCATACTCCTTTATGTTTGGTGGAACATTTGGAAGGAGCGCAACTGCCGAATTTTCCAAAACAAATCCTTAGATGAGGAGCACCTCGCGCAGACCATTCATGAGGCAATAGCTTGTTGTTTATCAGCCACTACCTATGTCATACCAGCGACGCCAGCAGCGAGTAATCCGCTGATTTGTAATCATCGAGTTCTAACTAAGGGGCTCATTTTGTAATTAACGCTTTTGTACTTCAGCTATAAATGAATGGCAGTGCTCCTGCTGGTTTGTCAAAAAAATTTGTTTGGGAATGTGCTGAACTTGTCCTGTTTGCATGCACATTCTAGGCTTGCCCGCAAGGATTTTTCACGTAAAAATCTTTGTCTCTTGTCTCTAGATCAATCTCTAATATCGTAACAAGTGGTATCAGAGCCAGGTCACGAGATTAGATCCAGAGAGAAGAAGCAACCAACGATTTAGCTCACGCATCCAACTCCAAATCAGAGCAGGCTTCGTTGCGTTCACGCAGCAGCAGAAAGAATCACCGAGTCCGAAGCCGGTTTGCAGCCATGTTGAACTCGAGTTGAAATCTACGTCGACACCCAGCGTGTACAAATAGACAGCACGAGTGAAGCAACCGAGCCAAGAAATCGTCGGGCGATTAACTGGAAACAACCGCACGGGTCAGGAGCAAGCAATCAAGTACCAAGGCAAACAATGAAAAAAAAGCAATCACAAGTTGTCGGTCGGCCAGATCAATTTGAAGAAGCAAATTTTTTGGATCTTCGCTACGTGCACCTAAGAAAAGCCAGCAGGAAGGTTCTATTTCCTTTTTTTTTGCTACATCCACCCACAGAGGCTACCAGGGAAGTCATCTACTCATAATTTTCTTTGCTGCCCGCACCTATTAATTCTACCAGGAATATTTTTCTTTCGGCTTGTACTACTTTGTGTACACAAGATTCATCTACCAATGGCTTCTCTAAAATATGATATTCCGCTGTTAGATCGTGACACAAGGTTTTCACTATGGCAAGTCAAGATGCGGGTTATTCTAGCACAGATGGACCTGGATGACGCTCTTTTGGGATTTGATAAGATGCCAGCGACATGGTCTGCTGATGAGAAGAAATGCAAGGATCGTAAGGCCTTATCTCAGATTCATCTTCATCTATCTAATAATATTCTGCAGGAGGTTTTGAAGGAAAAGACCGCCGCCGCATTATGGCTAAAGCTAGAGCAAATTTGTATGACCAAGGACCTAACGAGCAAGATGCACCTGAAGTAAAAGCTCTATTTACACAAGTTGGCAAAAGACGGATCAATATTAAACCACCTGACAGAATTCAAAGAAATTGTTGCTGATCTTGAATTCATGGAGGTAAAATATGATGATGAAGATTTGTGCCTTATTCTTTTATGCTTTCTGCCCAGTTCATACTCTACCTTTAGAGATCCTATTTTATATAGCCGAGATACTCTCACGCTTAATGAAGTTTATGAAGCACTGTATGCTAAAGAGAAGGTGAAACATATGGTTTCTAGTGAAAACTCAAACTCGCATGCAGAAGGCTTGGTTGTCCGAGGCAGGCAACACGAGAACAGTTCAAGCGGCAATTCTAGGGGCAGAAGCTCTAGCAAGAATAATAGAGGCAGATCTAAGTCCAGGAACAGAAAGTCATGCAAATACTGTAAGAAAGGTGGTCATGTCATATCTGAATGCTGGAAGTTACAAAATAAGGAAAAAAGGAACGGCACATACAAATCAAAAGGTAACAAAGAAGATGAAAATTCTGTAAATTGTGCTCGTGATAGTAATTCTGAAGGTGAAGTGCTTGTCGTTGTTGCTGGATGTGCTGAAATTAATGATGAATGGATTCTTGATACTGCTAGCACCTTTTATATGTGCCCACATAGAGATTGGTTTACAACTTTTGAACCCGTTACTACTGCTGGTTCTGTTTTGGGTTTTGATGATTCACCACGCAAGATTGAAGGCATTGGCTCTATCCAGATCAAGATGTTTGATGGCACAGTCAGAACCTTAACGGATGCTCGATATATTCCTAAGATGAAGAGAAATCTTATCTTTTTAAGTACTCTTGATGATAAGGGGTACAAGTATTCAGGTGGAGATGGAGTCCTGAAGGTCACCAAAGGTTCTCTTATTGTAATGAATGGTGACATGAGGAAGGCTAATGGTCTTTATTATCTTCAAGGTACTATAATTTCAGGTAATGCCGCCCCTGTTATTTCAAATGATACTTTTGATTGTGATGCTACTAATCTTTGGCATATGCGTCTTAGTCATATGAGTGAAACTGGAATGATGGAGCTATGCAAAAGAGGTCTACTTGATGGTCAAAACATCGACAAGTTGAAATTCTGTGAACATTGTGTCTTCAACAAGCAAACAAGGGTGAAGTTTGGCACTGGAACTCACTCTACAAAAGACATTTTAGAGTATGTTCACTCAAATTTGTGGGGAGTGTCCCGCGTTCCGTCACTTGGAGGTGCAGGTTACATGTTGACCATCATTGATGATTATTCGAGAAGAGTTTGGGCATATTTCCTGAAGCACAAATCAGATGTAGTCAAGACATTCAAGGAGTGGAATATTATGATCGAAAGACAGACTGGCAAGCATGTCAAGAAGCTGCGTACCGATAATGGCTTGGAGTTCTGTTCTGGAGAGTTTAAAGCTTTGTGCAAATCAGAGGGAATTGTGAGACATTATACTGTCCCAGGTACTCCTCAATAAAATGGTGTGGTCGAACGCATGAATAGAACCATCATGGAGAAGGTACGTTGCATGTTATCTAGTTCTGGATTATCTAGAAGTTTTTGGGCTGAAGCCGCTTCCACTGCTTGTTACTTAATCAACCGGTCACCTAACCTGGCAATTGGAAAGAAGACTCCCATTGAGGTATGATCTGGTTTTTTAGCAGATTATTCTAATTTGAGAATATTTGGTTGCCCTGCTTATGCTCATGTTAATAATGGTAAATTGGAGTCTAGAGCTGTTAAGTGTATTTTTCTTGGTTTTAAGCCTGGTGTGAAAGGTTATAAATTATGGAATCCTGAAACTAGAAAGGTGGTAATTAGTAGAAGTGTTACTTTTGATGAATCTGCTATGTTACATGGTAAGCCATCTAATGATGTTCCTATTGAGAAGCCACATAAAAGAAGTGTGCAGATGGAGCATGTTATTAATTCAGGTGATACACCAGACAAAGAAAATATTTTTCATGATGATGCACCTATTACTGAGGATCCTCCTGAGGTTGTGCAGCCACCACAACATCCTGTTGCAATTCAGCCTAGAAGGTCTATAAGAGAACATAAGCGTTCCAACAGGCTTATTGAAGAATGCAATGTTGTTGCTTATGCTTTTAGTGTGGCAGAAGATATTGAAGGTACTGTTGAACCTTCAACTTATTCAGAGGCTATTACTTCTGTTGATTCAAATAAATGGATGGCTGCCATGCATGATGAGATGGAATCACTTGAGAAAAATGGTACTTGGGAGCTAGTCAAATTACCTATTGAGAAGAATCATATTCGCTGCAAATGGATATTCAAGAAAAAAGAGGGCATTACACCAACCGAAGAGGTTAGATACAAAACAAGACTAGTTGCTAAAGGTTATAGCTAGATTCCAGATATTGATTTTACAGATGTCTTTTCTCCTGTTGTGAAGCATAGTTCTATTCGTACTTTACTCAGTATTGTGGCTATGCGTGATTATGAGATTGAGCAATTGGATGTGAAAACTACATTCTTACATGGGGAATTAGAAGAAGACATTTATATAGAGCAGCCGGAAGGTTTTGTCGTTCCGGGGAAGGAGAATTATGCTTGTAAGTTAAAGAAATCCCTTTATGGTTTAAAGCAATCACCAAGACAGTGGTACAAGAGGTTTGACTCCTTTATGATCTCTCAAGGTTTCAGAAGATCAAATTATGATAGTTGTGTTTATTTAAAGAATGTTAATGGTTCAGCTATCTACTTGCTCCTATATGTTGATGATATGTTGATTGCTGCAAAAGACAAGGCAGAGATTGTAAAATTAAAGGCACAGTTGAGCAGTGAATTTGAGATGAAGGATCTTGGTGCAGCAAAGAAGATTCTTGGCATGGAGATTACCAGAGATAGACACTCTGAAAAATTATACCTAAGTCAGAAAGGGTATATTGATAAGGTACTTCGTCGTTTTAATATGCACAATGCAAAACCAGTGAGTACTCCTTTAGCTGTACATTTCAGACTTTCTTCAAATTCATGTCCACAGTCAGATGATGAAATTGAGTACATGTCTAGAGTTCCATACGCCAGTGCAGTTGGCTCACTTATGTATGCCATGGTATGTTCTCGCCCTGATTTATCCCATGCATTGAGTGTTGTTAGTAGATACATGGCTAATTCTGGCAAAGAGCATTGGAAAGCAGTTCAATGGATTTTCAGATATTTGAGGGGCACTTCTAATGCTTGTTTACAGTTTGGAAAAAAATCTAGAGATGGACTTGTTGGTTATGTGGATTCAGATTTTGCTGGTGATTTAGATAAAAGAAGATCTCTTATTGGTTATGTGTTCACTGTTGGAGGATGTGCTGTTAGCTGGAAAGTAAGTCTTCAAACCACTGTTGCCTTGTCCACTATAGAAGCCGAGTATATGGCTATTTCAGAAGCTTGCAAAGAAGCCATTTGGCTAAGAGGTTTGTTTACTGAGCTTTGTGGAAGTACGTCTTACACTACAATATTTTGTGACAGTCAGAGTGCTATTTATCTCGCAAAGGATCAGATGTTCCATGAGAGAATAAAGCACATTGATGTGATATATCACTTTATTCGAGGTGTCATCACTCAAGGTGACATTAAGGTCAGCAAGATAAGTACACATAATAATCCAGCTGATATGATAACAAAGCCAATTCCTGCCACTAAGTTTGAGCTTTGCTCAGATTTAGTTGGTATTACTCACTAGTCCTATGTGACTTTGACGCACAAGGTGTTTATGTTTATTTGATTAGAGAAGTTCATTACTTTCTTTGACTACTAAAGGGAATTCGGCTCAAGGTGGAGATTGTTGAAAAGTGATCCGAATTCAGTTACCGTGTTGGACACGGCACCGGATTATGCTAGACGTAGCATTGTTCGGTGTGGAGATTCGTGCTGGTACCGGCGTAACCGATTACAACTCTTGTCTTGTCCTCTAAGGACTCGTTGACTTTTTTTTATGGACTCTTGTAATTACCCCTATATAGATGCCTCGGTAGTCGCACCTAAAAACCGTCATGTGGTCTCGTGCTTGTAATACTTTTCCCATCATAGTGAGATTGCGCCTTCGTGCGTCCGTGGTTTTTTCCCGCAAGGATTTTCCACGTAAAAATCTTTATCTCTTGTCTCTAGATCAATCTCTAATATCGCAACACAGGAACAATGTGTGATGAGTGCTTCCTAGCTTTGTCCAGCTTTACCATTTAGCATCAGCCATACGCATCATTTAGCATCAGCCATTCACACCGTTTGCTTGAACTTGATCTCAGCTTAACCCGGGAATTAAATTGCCCAACACGATCGAAGTTGATAGCGAGCTAGGGCTCTCGATCTCGCGCCCAACTGCCTGCCCACCTCAACCTTCACTTCCCTGCCACGTTACTGTGAAGGGGCGCACAGTCTAGGCATTTATAATTGGTCATTGCCCCTTCCCATCGATGGTACAACTAGTTTGACCAAACTAAAAGCCAGTTGATACATTAATTAACTAAGCCCAGGGATTAATTAGGCCCTGCCGACTAGCTTAGCTTGATGCGTTGTCCTAGGTTTTGATCAGTTTAATTGGTTGGTTAATGATGACTAGGAAGACCATGGGAATCGATCTGGCCGGTGAAACCAAATTAAAGCTTAATTTGTGCGTGTGCGTAGTAGTACTAGTATAGGTGATGAGCTGTGTGCATTGAAGATGTGATCGAGAGATGCATACGGATCGATGCACATGCGCGTTGATTAATTTGTTCGATCCACGTATGGTGGACTTAACTAGGGTCCTTTTCGTTAAGGCGCCTTTTAGGGTTTTATAACCTTGTCGATGTGCGCCGATGCTCCAGCTAATTAATCCACGTACCGGAACCCCTCCAACGTTGTTTGGGTCGTGACGCTCCCTCCATTCATTTTTGTAAGGCATATTTTGATCCAGCAAAGGGATTAAGAGTACATGAAAACAAGAGAATATTACTAGAAGGAGATAATCATGCTATCTATGATGTCAATGCCTTGGAAACATAAGAGAGATAAATTAGTATGGGTGTTTAGTCATATATGCTGAAGAAAGAGGAGATATAAATGAGAAATACGCATATAAGAGATATAAATGAGTAATATTGAAAAAAATCTTTCGAAATATAAGCTTTATAGTAATTCTGAATGGAGTGATCAATAGCTAGTACGACGGGTTATCTCTAAAATTGCACGCCTGATTAAGCTCATCCCCTCTAAAGAAATGGCTTACGTTCTCTCTCCTTGTAGTCCATTTTGTCGAAGAAAAGCCTCTATGATAGAACGGAGAGATTCTAGTTCAGCACAAATTGGAGGCGGAAAGCTACGGATACAACTGATGTATGAGCCCTCCCGAGCTACCATGCATCCATTTTACTCCACGCATGCAAATGATTATGTTTGTTGCCTTCTCTCCCTATGCATTATAGTACAATTTTTCAAGCTTGGGCCACATGATCGATATGATCATATGGCGATCTAGTCGTGGGTGCGATACCACTGATCATCAAGTCTAGGCAGTCTAGCGAACCGACAGTGCTGGAGTAGTACTACAAAAAAATATTGCTTTGCCGACTTGGAGACCTCGAGGAGGAGCAAATGATTGGAATGATCCGGAACTGTGTTGCTACAGCAACCATACTGTTGACCACATGGTAGAAACCTCAGGATCGATGTGCGACTGAGAGACAAAATAACTGAAAGAATCGAGCCTCTCTATCGTTCATGTGGCATGCCGACCACCTGTCTCGTCTTTTTCGGTTACTTAAGCCAAGCTGTGGGCGGCCTATTGGCATAACATCACGAAAAATACGAAAAGATAAAACAAGATGGATACAAATTGTCTCGTCAACGAGAAAAAAGAAATTGATACAGAATGTTTCGTCAGAAAAAACAAAACAAGCTAGGGCGGGCAAGGACAGAGCTAGGGGGGACTGGCAGGGGCCATGGCTCCCCCATGATCCAGAACTTACAGCTATATCCACATTTTATCTGCATTTGATGCTATTTGATCACCTGGCACGCATGTCCATCTTTTTTTCAGGAATAATACGAAACCAACCTACCATGGTTTCACGTTACAAAGTTTCACAAAATTTGGAATGTATACATAGCCGATGTACATGTTGGCATGCAATGGATGTGCTCTCCCGGAAACCACCCAAATGGCAGGGTACGTACGTAGGGCCAGGACGAGAAGTCAGAAGAGGGGGAAATAGTTTTCTGGCGCCCTGTTCCCCGTTCCTTAAGCCCTACTAATGGCTGTCGGTGGCGGGTCTGTTGGGCCATGTGATACCCGAGGATCGATCTGTACGTCTATGCTTGATTTCCCTTCTCTGATAAATATCTGAGACTTCTCATGATCCACTCGATCGACCTAGGAGGCCACCAGCAACACAGCAAGAATCTCTCAGGACGGACGCATGCATGTGGCCGATTTCACGGAGATTAAGAGGGTTTAGTGTGACAAAAAAGCAAGCTTTTATTCCCTCCAGAAACAAGGTGATCAATATATAGGTGTTACCTGCCTGCTTAGGTTCAGTTTCGTTTAACTTACCCCGTAAACTAGATTTGCCGTAAGATTCTCCAACTTATGATAACGAAAATGTCAAGACTACTCGCCTTGACCTGTTTGGAACACATGAATTAATCTTTTTAGACATTTTGGAGAATCAATTGTGCACCCACTTCCAATCCGTAATTTTTATAACACAAAATTCCTATGGAAATTCTGGTTTCGAAATAGTGAAGAGCGAATCAGAAAATATGGGCCATGTGCACATGCAGAATTATACGTATTCGTATGCAATGCACAGGAGTAGATGGCAAGGAAAATGCATGCAGGCACATGCACGCAAGACGGTACTGCATGGTGCGTGCATGGCTGGTTCAGCAACCGGCGATCGAGAGGGTTTGGTTGCATGCCTTGGTTGGCATCTTGGGCCTCATCACTCACAAGTCACAACGCAACACAAAAAGGGTGATGCATTTCGAGTAAAGGTGACGGAATCATAGCCTGCATGCATGCATGTGCCGTAACGTGCTCGTGTGCGTGCTCTGCTTCGCCGGTTTTTGTATGGCGAATTAGTTAGTTCCATGATAGTTAGGCCGGCCAGGAACTAATACATAGTTCATGTTCGCATTAGGTAAGAATAAATTGTGCTAACAAGAAAGGGACACTACTATGGCAGACCATACGGACTTGTACAAGGCTGCAAGCAGCTGCCAAACTTGTCTTTCAGAAGCCAGCTAACTAAAATTGGAATCTCCCAACCCAGGAAATGGAAGCAAACTACATGATGCTAAGACGTGTATAAGGCAACAAGCATGTGGGCGCCATGAATGCCAATGAGAGCCATGCATGTCTCCTTCATTTGGTCCTCTGATTCATCATTTGCCAATATTACCAATTCTCGGACACACAAAAAAAAACTACATACATATTCCTTCTAACCAGATGGATTATACCGAAATTACCACCTAAAATCAGTTCCATGTTTTCTCAAATAATACGGAGTATAATCCTATTGGTTGGCACTTCTTTTTGGCCAGTTCACCCAAAAAAAGGCAGGCTTCTTCCGCCACAAAACAGCAGTGGCACTGGGGGTACGCACGCTACAGCAGTACAGCACACGTACCTTGGCGCCGGCAGCGAAGGACGAGAGAGCCCAGCGGGAGCGCGCCGCGTGTACAATCTGGCTGACCTGTCGCGTTAGGCCGCAGGACGCGGCAGCAGGGTGGTGCCCAGCTGGGTCAGCGCGGAGCCATCATTGCTCGTACGACGGCCGCTGCGTTCCGTCCACCTGTGCGTCGCGACACGGCCCACGTCCCGTTCGAGGAGGAGCTTGAATTATTGGTGACTGTTGGTGCCGGCAACGGCAGCAGCGCCCTATCGCCTCTCCTCGTCCTCGGGAGCCAAGGGCCTACACATACCCAGGAGGCTTTACAGGTGTTTGCTTGCTGCCATTGGAGCAAAGCTCCCTAGTCCCTAGCTGGAAGCTTGTGATCAGCTGCTGGCCTGACCTAGCTACCTCCCAGGCCGATCGAGATCCCCGAGACACCAAAAACGAGTCCATCATTCCTCAGACTGACTTCCATCCACCGTCTCCGTCTTCCTCCACCTTTTAGTCATATATTTTTCCATTCAATCGTGAGTCTACGTGTCCGATATCCGATCCACCGACGTCCAAAATGGACACATCAAATGTCGTAGGGTTCGTCCTATTCAATGGCTGAGCAGCGGAGGCCTCCTTGCCTGTCCCGCAGCTCTACCTCAATATCATTTTCCTCCTCTTCCTTTCTCGTGTGCGAATCCTCATCCGTTTGCTCTCTTCTATCTGGTTGTCTCTCGCCACAATGCACCACAGTAGCCTGCCCCACCGGTAACCACACCTCTAAGCCCTCGAGCCTCTGGTGACCATCCCCTAACCCTACCCACCCAGCCTTGAAGCACGGAATCTAACCTCGAAGGCGATGTCTCCATAGTCTCTTTTCAGGGTGCTACTACGTCTCTACCTCAGCCATGCGCTCGAGAAGCAGTGACGGAGAAAGATATGCCACAAGCAAAGCAGAGAGGAGGTGAAGAAGAAGACAAACCATAGGGCATGCGTTCCACGCAAGCGTTCGGCCGCACCACATATGGGAAAGTTTTCTCGCATGTACCTTATTACTGTGAGGCAAAAATCATATTTTTTTTGGCTATTTTTGTTGAACTATTTCTACTCTTTCAACAAAACTGATGATCTTAGAAAAGAAGTAAAAAAACAGACCTGACTGCCGCCTCTGTGCTAGTTAAAATTTATGGAAAATGCTCTACATGGTCAGAGAATGAAAAAAGTGTTTTCATCGCAGAGAATTTGTTACATGGATATAACTCAGAAAATAATTTTTTTCAGCATATACTTCTTGATATTACACATGTAAAACATAGTGTTGTGATAATCTGAACGATAATCCATCCCTAGTTCTTCCTAAAATATATCGCTCCTGTCCACACATACTCTACTAGCTTGAGTTAACGGGTAATCGCACGTTGACCCTGGGTTGTACCTGGAGTGGCTGAGCGCATGTACGTCGCCCAGGACTGGACGAGGAAAAGGGCAGTTCCGGGACGCGAGGGACAGACAGGCCGGGACAAGGCAGAGCGCCGCCCAATTAAGTCGCTCGCAGCTGCGCGCATACGCCGTCCAGCCGTCCACGCCTGGCGGCCTCTCCCCTCCCTCCCTCGTGGCCGGCTCCACTCCCACTTCGCCCCCATTTAATTGCGACATTTGTTGCTTGGAGTGTCTCGTACTCTTCTCATGTCCATTGCTCCAAGTTCCAAGCAGCCCCGAGATATTTCTTCTCTGTTGTTTTCTTCTCCCTCTCTGTGCCTCTCCCCAGACGAGCAGCTAGGAGCCTAGGACTGATCAACTGGTGAGGTCCGACATACGTCGTGCTTTGCGGGGTTTAGACATGTTAATTAATTTTTCGTTACACTGTTACATCAATTTAGCGTTACTACTGTGGCCATTATGTTTGATCTACCCTTGCCTTCACACGGCAAAGTAATCATTAGTTAGTAATGTACTCCGTGCGTGCATTATCTCTGCCATGCATGTGCGGTTTGTACCTTAATACTACAACTAATACTACATTAGGTAGCCTCTCTATTACTTAGTATGTCTTAGTAGAGAATATTAGTGGAGACTATTTCGTGTAGAAACATCCAGCACTTTCGAAAGTAAAAGGTGAAAGACAAAGAGAAAAAAGAGGTTTTCTGGAGCACTGTGCTAGTGGTGATGAAGCAGAAATGCTAGCTTGTTTACATGGCAACCGATTAATGGTTGACTCGTATTTGTCAATCATTTTGGAGACTGATTGTCTTGTGGCTTCGCTTGCTCTCGGGTTTGGACGATCGGTCGCCGTTGCGTGCTCTACGAAAGGAGGCCAAGGGTGTTATCGCTTGCTTCCCTCGAGTTGTTTGTCTCTAAGATCAATCGTCGGAACAATATGTTTGCTCACAATTTGGCTCGATTAGTACAAGAGAGAGCAGTTGTGTGTTGCATGGTTCAGCTCCACCCTGCCTGGTGGAAATGACCATTCGCGCTTTGGTTAATAGGAAAAAAGGGGTTAAGGCTAGATCATGACTAGACTACTGCCAATCAGCCAATGTAGTATAATCACTGGGTGGGCGATTACATCATGCAAATGAGTGGTCAATTATCTTCCCCTCTCCTTTTCTTTTCTCAGTCCATGAATCAACCTTGACACTCAATGGATCGGTCCAACAGTAAAATCTTCTCCTTATTCTCTGCTCGTAAAGATGCTAATAATTCCTCGACACGTACAAGACGATCATCTATGACCCCAAGTGCTTGTCGCTTAAAGCCTCATCGCATCTCCTAAGATGAGTTTTAAAAAAAGGCATCTCCTAAGAAACCTATATTATTTAGTTAGCAAATGCTCCCCTTTCCTAATGAGAAATAAAATAAAATCTGGTTGATGATTTGATCTGTGTGAGGATCCACTAGAAAGCAGGGCTTGATCTAACTCTGACAAATTTAAAATTCTAAAAGGGCAGTGCATGGAATCACCGGCAAGTGGAGGGGCCTTTCAAACACATAATTTCATTAGATTAATTGGTTTGTTAGTGCATAATAATTTAATTGGCAGGTCAAGATTTGTTTTTTTATTTGTTCCTGTCTCAGGGACTCAGGGCTCTGGTTGGTTTTGGCATCTGATCGAATCGGAGATCCCCAGCGGAAGCATTAAAAAGTTTCAACTTGAGGAGGTCACTATGCTGGCACTACCTAGACCTCTGTGTTGAGTTGTTCAATTTGGGATCACCATATGCCATTTGCTGCTCACCAATGGATTCTTTACACAAACCATGCATGTGAAGTGGCAATGCCTTGTCCAAATTGTAGTGAGGGTGGCATTGCTAGCTAGTTTGGCCAAGGAAAATGCACTAAATTAAGAAACACAGAATTTGATGGAGATCGCTTTCAACACAAAGTGGTCAATATTTAATTATTTTTACTCTATTTGATGATTTCTACTTACATGTAGACTAGTTCAAAATTGAAATGCACTGACAAAATGGCTATAATTTTTCTTTGTTCAGGGAAAAAAAAGGAGACATAACCAGGAGTTTTGACCAAGTTGTTTAAACATCAGTGTCATGACGAGATGGGGGGAGGAAAGGAAAAACCATCACGACATGCTATCGAAATCATCTTGGTTTGATTGGGATTGTTTCCTACTACATGTATTTGACATGTCTCTAGATATAACTTTAAAGTTTAAGAAGAAACTAGAAATTGGAATAAACCCTCCATGAATCTTGGACAATCTCCTACCTTTACTAAAAATAAATATAAGTATCCTACCTAAATAAGGTATTTTTTTTACCGATAATTACAATCAAATGATTTTTCAGGAAATGCAAATTTTTAATCATATTTTATACACCGAACTTGAGGAAAGAAAACCAGAATATAGATAAATAACACAAGCACCACAAAAAGAAAAGAACCCAACCGTCCAAAGTTTCAGTGTGAAATTTATAAATTGCACAACACACTTGAACACACACATGCACACTAACCAACTACTCACATATTGCACAACTAACAAAATAATTCCACTAAATAAAAAAAATCCAAACTTCACCAATAGTATAAGGAAAGGAGAAATAAATAACAAAAAGGGAAGCTTCAACCATATTTTTTCTTTAAAAGCTTTAATTAAGTAAATAAAATAATTCAATGATAGAAAACCCCGCAAAAAATGGCATTCCATTTTTCCATTGCAGCCCCCGGCCCTGAAATCTGAATAAAATCCACCACTCTCCAACGCCCCCACTCTCCATTATTCCTCTCCTCTCGCCTCTCCCCCATCGCCTCCCCGCCACCCCCCAGCCGCAGCCGCCGACGCCGCCGGCGACCGCGGAAGCCGCGTGGGTACCCTGACGGGGAGATCCGTCCGCCGCCGCGCCCTTCTCGAGGCATTTCTCCTCGCTCGAAATGGTGCGGTTTCGACTTTTCTCTTGCCCTCATGGATCGTTTCGTTTCGTTTCGTTCCGTTCCTTTCCTTTCCCAGCTGTTCAGCTCAAGAGATTAGGATTCGGAGTCCGCGTCGGCGGGATGGGACCTTGGGGCGGTCTGCGCCGGGGTGTTTGTTTTGTGTTCTTCTCCGCTCCTTTCCCCTGAGCGAGTTCTAGCATTGGGGATCTCTGGGGAGATTGCCGTGTTCATGCGGTTTAGGTGTGCTAGGTTAGTAGGTTCATGCAGAGCTTCCTTGTTTGATTTTAGGCATGCCATTTGGAAAACTTAATTCAAATGGCAGATTTGCAAAGGTGAAAACGACGGTTCACAGCACTCCTTATCATGTTCCCTTCCTCACTTCGGAGGAAACTGCTTTAAATTCTAGCCTGTTTGGGGGGAAACTTGAGCAAGCTACCGACATCTGATTAATTTCATTTGGTTTTTTTGGGGGGCGATGAGTTGAGTCAAATGCACAGCACTGGACACATATGAGTCCCTTAGATTTGTTCAAAAGAGGCGAGCTTGGTCAAAATCATGGGCTCCACGAACTGCAAATCTCAAATTCACTAAAAGAAAGGTCATGCTCATTTGGTAGTTCTCCGAAAGCCTACACCGTTTTGTAGGCTTGCAGCAGGTAGATTTTTTACCATTCTCATCTCTTCCTTTCGTACTAACGCTGGGAAGGTTGCTTTGTCCCATTCTCACAAGTCCAAACCTGTTCTTTTCACTAGTCTTGAGGGAAAAGATATCTAATCATCTGAAATGCGTGTAATGTTGAGAGTGATCTGTTGATCTGATTTTTCTCTCTCTTCTGAATCTTGCAATCAGATGTTGCAGCACAGGTGATAGTCAGCCATGGATGCCATGGAGGTCGAGGAGTGTCCTTTTCTGGCTAATGATGCCAAGGTATCATCTTAACATTGGTTTATCTTGATGGCAATGAGAATATCTACTGTTCATGTTATTAATCTACTAATATTTTTGTAATTATATTTTAAAAGCTGTACTTTATGTTGATCAATGAGATCTTTTCTGGGGTTTGTTTTTTGAATTCTCAGCTTATTAATTTTTTTCAGCAGCACAGTTATAATTCTGTTTTATTCTGTAGGATGAATTTTTTAAAAAGTTATTTAAAATCTTTTGTACTGTATAAAGCAACGAATATAAGAAATTGCTTTTTAGGATTTGTGTATTGCTACACAATCTGAACAAATTGTGGTTTATGCAGTTGCACGCTGGAATGTGCAGAGCATTTCATCCTGCGGTTTCTAAACTTTTAGCAATTTTCCCGTTCATCGAAGCATCAAGACCCAGAAGCAAGTCTGGTATACAGGCACTGTGTTCACTGCATGTAGCTCTGGATAAATCCAAAGGTCTTCTTCAACATTGTGTAGATTGCAGCAGGCTGTACTTGGTAAGTTGTTGTACCCCTCCCCCCTGCAGCACTCTGGATAGAATTAGGTTGCAAAATTGCCACTGGTCATGGGAAGCATTGCTTTTGAATATTTGTGTCATTGGAGTCATTAAAATGTTAAACTCTTACACTGACAATATTCATTTCCAGGCCATTACAGCAGAAACTATGCTTTTGAAGTTTGAGAAATCGAGAAACCAACTTCAGGAAAGTCTTAGGCGTGTTGAAAGCATAGTAACGGAAGATATTGGTCATAAGGTATGCTGTGCAAACATCTCATTAGCACAACTAAATTGTGCTTCTAGTCAATTTCGTTGGACCACAAATCCGACATTCTGCATTAGTTAGTTTATGATTTTACTGTTTAGTAGAGTTTGTGGTATTTCCTGACATCCTGATCTTGTTGGTGCACAACAGATTGTAGAGATTATCGGTGAGTTGGAGGAAGTTGTATTTACATTGGATCAATCTGAGAAGGAAGCTGGTGATGAGGTGATCAATTTGCTCCAGAGAACCAGTAAAATGAATAGTTCCAGTGACAGTGGGGAGCTTGAGGTCTTTCATATGGCTGCACTGAAGCTGGGAATTACATCTTCTAGGGCAGCACTCACAGAGAGAAGAGCTCTCAAGAAGCTAATTGAGAAGGCTCGTTCTGGTGACGATAAGCGGAAGGAGTTTGTTGTGTCATACTTGTACAATCTCATGAGGAAATACTCGAAATTTTTCAGAAGTGAGGCAGGTGATGATACAGATTCTCAAGGATCGGCTCCATGTTCGCCTACAGTATTAGGCATGGATGACATGTATGGTCCCTGTGGAAATGGCCGAGCATTCAGTAGACAGCTTTCGAGCATTCAATCATTTAATTCGAGGTTTGGTTCTTTCAATTCGAGGCTTGGATCATTCAATTGTAGACCTAGTGGTCCAAGGTCTGAAAACATGTCAATCCCTCCCGAGGAACTCAGGTGTCCCATTTCCTTACAGCTGATGTATGACCCGGTTATCGTTTCATCCGGGCAGACTTATGAGCGTATTTGCATTGAGAAATGGTTTAATGATGGTCACAGCACATGTCCTAAGACTCAGCAGCAACTGGCTCACCTGTCATTGACTCCAAACTACTGTGTTAAGGCCATGATTTCCAGCTGGTGCGAGCAGAATGATTTTCCAGTTCCAGATGGTCCCCCGGGATCCTTTGATGTAAATTGGAGGCTTGCTGTGTCTGACTCTGAGGCAACAGGTTGTGTGTCGGTCGATAGTTTTGACACTAGCAATGTGAGGGGTGTCAAGGTGGTTCCCCTGGAGAACGGGAGAAAAGAAGAACCAGCAAACAGCGAATCAGGAACATTGGATGATAGCTCTTGTTTTGATTTCGATATGAATGAAGGGTACCGGAACTTGCTGCACATGCTTCATGAAAGAAACAACATACTCAACCAGTGCAGATTGGTTGAGCAGATAAGGTATCATCTAAAAGATGATGAGGAAGCAAGGATCCAGATGGGCTCAAATGGGTTTGCTGAGGCGTTAGTTCAGTTCTTGAGGCATGCCGTGCTAGATGGAAACGAGAAGGCACAAGAAATTGGTGCCATGGCTCTTTTCAACCTTGCAGTCAATAATAACAGGTAAAAAGCCTAATTTTCAATTACATAGCGCTTGTCGTGTGCAATTAGTTGAGTACTTCATCCACAGCCTACAGCATTTTGACCTGAACTAGTGAACTGCTTTTTCTATAGGAGTTTTGCTTACCGAACCCTTGCTTTTTTTTATTTCAGGAACAAGGGACTTCTATTGTCTGCCGGAGTAGTTGATCTACTTGAGCAGATGACATCTAATCCACGTCTATCTGCTCCAGCCACAGCACTCTACCTTAACCTTTCCTGCCTCCCTGATGCAAAGAGCATCATTAGCTCCAGCCAGGCTGTGTCATTCCTAGTAGACCGTCTGTACAACCATGAGGCCTGCGACACAAAAGGCAGCTCCTGCAAGCATGATGCCCTGTACACACTGTACAATCTATCCACCCACCAAGCCAGCATCCCGTTGCTTTTGTCCGCCGGCATCGTGGATGCTCTCCACTCTCTCTTTACAGAGTCTTCGGTGTCCGAGGGCCTTGGCTGGACAGAGAAGGCGCTTGCGGTGCTCATCAGCCTCGCAGCCACCCAGGCTGGCAGGAAAGAGATCATGTCCACCCCAGGGTTGATCAGCACATTGGCGATGCTGCTGGACACTGGTGAGCCAACAGAGCAGGAGCAGGCTGTGTCCTGTCTCCTCGTCATGTGCACAGCCGACGACAAGTGCATCGCACCGGTGCTGCAGGAGGGAGTGGTGCCTTCCCTGGTTTCCATCTCAGCGACTGGCACAGGGAGGGGAAGGGAGAAGGCCCAGAAGCTGCTCAAGCTGTTCCGGGAGCAAAGGCAGCGAGATGGGGGGCAGCCTGCACCGCAGCAGCCACAGCAGCAGCTGTTGGCAGAGACTGGGAAGGGTGCCATGGTCTGCCACCGGGAGTCGAAGCCGCTGTGCAAGTCAAAATCGAAGAAGCTGGGGAGGACGCTGAGCTCCCTGTGGAGGAACAGGAGCTTCTCCCTGTACCAGTGCTAGCAGAGCTTTGAGTTCGAGTTGATCAATGGATCTGTACATCTGTTCTCTTTTGATTTCTTGATCTTCCTTTGCCTTTTTTGCTCTCGTTTGCTTTGGGTAAAGTTAAAAAAACTTTCTTCTTCCCCCCCTTCTCGGTGGGGTGATGTAGGGCATTTTCCCCTTTGCCTTCTTCAAGATATGTATATGTATAGCTCATCTTCACTGTAGCCTGATTCTCTGCCTCACGTCAGATGCTTCGATCTCTCCTTTTTAATCCAGCAAGGCGCAGTCAAGCAACTGTTTATTATCTGTCTATAAGATGATTCGCTGTTCACTGACAGGTGGGATCCATGATCGTCAGGTCTGTGAGTTGCTTAAGTTTTGTGAGCAAAGCACGGTTCTTCACAAGGTTCGAATAAATTATCTTGCACACGATAACGCTGTTACTAATGCAGGTAAGTTTCTTGCATGTTGAGTAAAACTTTACCTGTACATGGACATGGTAGAGACTATTGACGGTTGATGTGTGGAAGGGACTTCTGCTTGGGGCTAGACGTCGTAGCGATGACGTAGGGCAATATTCAAGTGACATAAACCTAGTGAAGATAAGAACAGTGATAAGAAAAGACAACGTTCTTCCAACGTATCAGGTGCGATTCGTCCGTAACGTTACGTATAACCTGTTTGAATGAGGCATCAAAAGTAACATGATTTTTTCTAAGAAATAATTTAATTTAATGTACTTTATTTATTTTTGAGGTAATGTACTTCTTAATTTACTGTGCTTATGTATGAAATTTCATATTCAATAATATCCTCTGTTGGTGACAAAACGAGGAAATTCTGATATGAAAGATGTAAAGATTCATGTTACTGTTCACACCAAATTTATTTATTTTTCCTTCTAACACACTTCGAATTTGCTTTTTTTTTACTCTACCCACTTTGAATTTGAAGTTGGAATTTTAAATGGTGCTACAATACTCTATAAACTACCCATGTTTTTCCAAAAGAATAATTCCCGTGT
Source organism: Stipa capillata (assembly GCA_019208055.1). Lineage (NCBI taxonomy): Eukaryota > Viridiplantae > Streptophyta > Magnoliopsida > Poales > Poaceae > Stipa > Stipa capillata. The sequence goes on along the minus strand of JAGXJF010002758.1, from coordinate 37,052 downwards.
TGATTTGGTGGCCCAAACACACCCTGAGAAGCGCCAAAAGAAAAGACTAGTACAGTCACGTACGGGCCGACACGAATAGACGTATGAAACAAATGGATTGTCATTCACGTTTGCGGGTGACGTGCCTACTACCTCTTCTAACCCTAAAACTTAATCATGCTCCTCACCAGGATTTAAAAGCCACGGATCTCTATCTATTTGTGGCGGGAAATTTATATGTGCAGTTGTTCTCGTCGATTTGATCAGACGAGAAGGCAACGCAACGGCCGTGTACGCCTCCACCCAGCGTGAGAAAAGAGAAAAAAGGCAGCCAAAACAGAGAGAAAAAGGAGCGGGCAGCTGTGCAGGAATCCAATTCCAATCCCCATCTCGGCATCTCATCTGTGCAGGAGCCCGCTTTGTTCTATTCCTGCCTCCCCTTCTGTTTCGGCTTTGCTTATTCCGTCTGCTTCTCCTCCGTGCCCATCCGGAGGAAGAAGAGCATCGCCGCCGCGCGGCGGATGTCGGACAGGGAGCTCCGCCCGCTGCAGTCGATCCGTACGTCGATACGATATGCCGTTTTGGTTGATTAATTCTCCATCTTCTGCTTCTGTTTTCGGTTCTTGCATGCTTTTTTTTGTGTGTGTGTGATATATATCTTGCTGAATTTGGTCGGCAACTCGGCTTGGTCGGAGAGGAAGTAAGTGAGTATTGTAGATAGTAGTTTAGAGCTGTCGGCTTTCGGAAGGTATGATTATGTGAAAAGGAGGGTTCTTTTGGTGGCGATCAGTGATCAAAAGAGGGTTTTTTTGCTTCTTTTGATCCTGATTAGTGATCAGCGGGAGGAAAGAAAGATCGGTGTTGATTCGAAGTGGCAATAATTAATCGAGTAGCTAGATGCTTTCGTACTTTTATTCTTCCATGCTTTGCTACTTTTGTGCATGCACTATATATATTTACTATTAGTTTAAGGTTGCAGTCTTAGATTACTGGGTATCAGATCGATACATCTTGTTCAAATAATTAGTACCTTCCTTTAGCTATGTGCTACTGTGCATCAGCCTAAAGGAATATCTGCTTCTGTGCGACTCTCTAACAGGTTTAATTCTGATAAAATTTTGAGCCTCAGGATATGCTCTGGATTGAACTTTTGTGAAATGATTTTTAAATTTATTCATTTTTGAAAAGGTGAACACAGGAACCAGACTTATGCTCCCTTAACATTTTCAGGAATTACAGGGGATGGGAGATGCCTGTTCAGGTCCGTTGCTTATGGCGCCTGCTTAAGGAGCGGAAAGCAGTCGCCGAGCGAGAGCGCCCAGAAGGAACTCGCCGACGAACTTCGAGCAAATGTGACTTGATTGTTCATCACTTGATGATTCTGTTCATTGAGATTTGAGCGTGTCACTGTTCTATTTATTTTTTTAGCAGATTTGAACTACTGATGCACACTTACTCTATTTCCTTGTGCATGCTTGCTGACCCATTGTTTCTCTGTTCCAGGTAGCTGATGAGTTCGTCAAGAGAAGAGGAGACACCGAATGGTAATAAAAAAAACTTTTGCTTACCATTTTCCATTTGAGTCATTTCTTTCCCAGGAAATTATTTTTTCAGAAGTATAATTGAGGACTAAAGAATATGCTTAAAATGGGCAAACCAATTACCTTTTAGCTGCATGGTTGCCTTTTGGAATTCATGTTAAAGCTGCTTCAAACATATAGAAAAACAACCGCAGTCGCGTGATCTTTTCCTCAGTCAATCTTCACTGCGATGGATAGGTTCCTCGAAGGCGATTTTGAGAAGTATGTGAGACAGATGAGAAAGCCTCATGTTTGGGGAGGAGAACCTGAACTGCTCATGTGCTCACATGTTCTTAGGTAGGCACCATTGTTGTGTTAGGTATCTAAGTATCTTCCTGTACATACTTCTATGAGAGAAACCGCAAGCACCAGTACATCATTATTGGTGAGGAATATCACATTGCAGGATGCCCATCACTGTTCACATGTATACCAAAGGCTCTGATAGCCCCAGGATCATAGCAGAATATGGTCAGGAGTATGGCAAGGACAATCCAGTCCGCGTTCTCTACGACGGTTATGGACACTATGACGCGCTGCAGTCACCTCTTGTAAGAACACAATCAAAACTGTAAGTACAATGCTGTACAAAATCTGACATCTTCAGTCTTCTCTTTGAGGAACCAATCTCCCCTGTAAATTTGCAGGAGAGGAATTTAGTTAACAGGAGAATGCGTTATCTAAGCTTCTTCGCTAGGACAGTCGCATAAGGAAGACATCTGCTACAGATTTATTTTGCTCAATTTGACAAACCATAGCTCACATATGGAGTTCAGCCTGGCTTTACTGCTCCATCCTTAGATCTTCAGGGCTGATGTATAAATAAACTTCAGATGTGTAACTCTTGATCCAATCCGAAAATTTAGCTGTATAACCTGACAGGCTGACACTGCATTCAGCTTAAGATGGAATCTTTTGTGAAGTTTCTGTATCATTTTACTTAAAAACCTTCTTGGTGAAACATATAACTTGCCGACAAATGCTTGAAAGAAAGTAAATTATATCAGTGAAAGTGAATATAATCTTCCTTTGTTAAGTTTGACATCAGTCTCTACGAGAGCTACAGAAAAGAAGATGCATGCATATCATATCAGGATTCTCCATGGACTGCTATATGACAATATGCATATCTAGTACTAATCTTTTAGGAAATTGTTGTGCACTTTAGTAATCCACAAAAATGAACATGATACCAAGAACCGACACAAGGTATTCCTACGATACTTCTATGAGGGGCAACGATGATAAGCAGAAGCAATCCCATTCGCGTTGAAATGGAAGATTTTACACACGAGCCACTTCATTACAGTAATTAAAGTACAACAATCGATCTACTTGCCATCTCCTAGTCTTCAAGCCATTGAAGCTTATCCATAGATACAACCAAGAAGGGGGAACCTGAGGCATGGGGGGCCACTTGACATGGGGTCACTTTTACAACTTAATCTCCGAAAGCAAAACTTGGGCTTGCCAATCACATTGGTACAACATAAGATTGGAGATCTGGCTCTCCACCCTCAGCAGTTCTTATTGCCTTGACAAGTGCAGTTTCCATGGTCCTGTTTTAGTTTCTGCATAAATCCATTTTCACATAGTAAGAGCTATAAATTGTTTGTAAGTATATTGAGGATTAATGCTAATTGGAGTACTGTGCAAGAACGATGCTCTTTAGGTGCTCGCAAATATTTTTCCTTTTCTTTTGGTAATAAATACCTTATTGCTTAGTCAGCTACACATATGGCAAAAATTGAAGGAAACATGTTGATATGCACATGTGGAAATATGAATTTTTTTAACGAGCACTTCTGTAGGTGTGTAAGATATTGCAGCTTGTGCTTCTGTGGAGCATACCTCAACTTGGTCCTGCAGCACTTTGATGTAGTCTACAGCAATATCCAACATGTCTGACGTATTTGTTTGCTGATATTCAAGAAGGAACTGATTAAATATATCTGTATTACATCATTTTTCTTGGAGAACAAGTGCATATATGCAGTTCAGAATAGCAGCATTGGACAACTTCAAAAATATATAGGACTCCTTTTCTAATATATATACACACACACATATAGGACTGTGTTGAAAGGAACAGTGTATCCAAATGAAGTTAGTTGCCATGACGTGGAGTTTGAACTCATTTAGGTCCTAGTCATTTACAACTTTTTTCGGGAATACGCAGGAGGGCTGCGTATCTTTTCATTCAGCCATTTACGACTACCAAGGCTTTGAATTCTGACAGGGCAATACTTCCAATCTAGCAGGTTCAGTACTTTAGTGAGTATGAACCTCTATAATTCTTGGTGAAAATTCTATCCCATCTGCTGATAGAAATGACAGTAGTCATTACTTAATTACAGTTCCCATAGTTAAATTACCTTATCCATATTAGGCACGAGATCTTGCAGCTTCCTTAGCCTCTTGCTGATCCTTGTTCTTCTTTCCTAAATAGCATAAACAAAAATAAAGAATAAATATAAACATCCAATATGTATACAAGGGGAAGAGGGTATATCACCAGGTTAAGTTTTTTTAAGATAAAGAAAGAGCTTTATTACTCCTTGCGCCTCAGGGAATATCGATCGATGCGCGCAGTCAATCGCCAGGTTAAGTTTAAAGCAAATGATGTAGAAAAGGTTAAGCCAAAAGCAAATGATGTTGCAAACTAACCCTCTCAGCGATGCTTCGCGGGTGAGTCGCGCATCCGCGCTTTGCACGGACTCTGCAGCGATGGAGTCTTGCTGCAGCTGCAGGTAATCGTCCATGCCGGGCATCTCCAGAGACGAGCTCGACAGACCAAACTGAATTGGACGAAAAGGAATCACCATTAACACAAAGCAATCGCTTATCAGTGTCAGAATCATAAGTTTAGAAAGACAACACAGAGATGCATGCAGCAAGGAGGTGCATTCGTGCATGTACCTGCGAGTCGATGTTGCTGAAGCTGGTGACCATGTCGTCGCCGGCGCCGTCCACCTTGGCCTTCTTGCTCGGAGAAGAGAACATGATGGAGTTGGTGTCGTCCCACGAGCTCATGGAGAAGTTCCTAGAGAGGCCGTAGGACGACGACTGTGCGGCGCCGCAGTGCCCTGCCGCCCCGTCGCTGGAGCTGTTGCAGCCGCCGCCGTGATGCTCTCCCCTATGTCCGGTATCATCCCCATCTCCGATATCTGCGGCATCAGGTCTTGCCTCGAGAAGCTCCACTGCGAGTTCAGCCTCCTGTGCTGCGCCATTGCATCGCTTCCTGCTGCCTGCGAGTAGCTCCCGAACCCTCTCGAGCCAGCCATGCCATTGCCTGCCGTGCATGCATCACAAAGCAAAAGCACATCAATTTCGCAACAGTGGGGACCCACGTGTCAGTGACTATTCATGGTGATTTTTGCAAAGCCATTATTAACGCGATCGATGATCGATCAAGCAAGCACGAAAGCCACGACTGGTGGGCCTCTGCCTCCTCCTGGTATGCTACGGCCAGGGGCAGTCTCATCGCTAAGCTAACACCCCTGTCGGATTTTTGTCATCGTCTTCCGAAGAGGCACGTACGAGCGGCATGAATAATTCTCGGGTCGTCTCATCCCGTCACATCATGAATTGGACTCAGAACTAAGAATCAGTTTGATGCTCGCAGCTAAGAATCAAGTTTGATGCTCGCAGCATAGTTGCTGAGGTGGCGATCGATCGAGCTGCTGTATATAAAATGTCTAAAGTTGTTTTAGGCTTTTCAAAGCCAAAACCAAAGCAGGTAAATAGGTGCTGGCTTCGAAGCCAAAGTTCAAAAGCCTAAACAAACAGGGCCTTAGCCGTGCCGATGATAAGCCTGTTGCCCTCGAATCTCTTTCGGAGCCTGCGGTGCCTAGCTAATTTGTAATATCTAGTATTGCTCGAGCCCTATCGACGACGAGATATGTTTGCCGTCGTTGTCACTCGCTTTGTGCTCAAGTGGTCCACGCACCGTGTACAGTGACTTGAATTTTCAAAGTCATCAAACCAAGAAATTGCCCTACGGTTTTTTTAATCAACCATGTACAGCCACAGAAAAGAAAAGCACAATGCAATTTCCATGCTGACATGAGCAACATGAGTGGAGCACAGTCGAAGCAGCAACAACTTAAAACTAACCGGTATAATTTCAGCACGTAGACCGATTGAAATTACTTAGAAATCGGTGTTACGTACCAATGTACTATCTATATAACTTTTACAATTAAATCCCGTGTTACTATCTTGGAAACATGTATACGTTCACGGATATATTTCTGTATTCACACCATTGATTCCTTTTTTCTGGCGTGATAATTATCGAGGCGGATTAGAGAAATCATTAGGGACGACGACCTTACAAGTCTAAACCACGCCCTGGCCCTATCTCTGGCTTTTCCATCTTTTGCGCTAATGATCAAGTAATACAAAAAACTAATAAATGTCCGCTTCGGTGTACGAACATCGTAAACATGCAGAGACAAGTGACAGGAGCCCATCTGGCCAGAAAAAAAAGGTGAAATATGTCCAGATTCCCTGATGCCACATGCTCTCGAGAAACAGCGAGGAAGGGTCACGTCACATGTCAGCTAAATAAAATGTACCTGGCAGCTAAACTAAACCTAGAACGACGGGAGCTTATCTCGATCTCTTCGTTCTGTGGATAGGTTCAGTGCATGTGTGCACTGTTATTATGACGAGCCTAGTAAAGTACTATATGTGAATGAAGTTTACTTGTATAAAATAGGAAAAGCAAATATACATGCACACGTGGGTACATGAGTTAAGAAGTTATGTCAATTCTCATATTTGTGCATCTCAAAAAATTCTCTAAAAATTCATAGATGTTCATCATGTTATAATGTACACACCCACAAAATTTCATATAAAAATATAATCAAGATTGCCCTACACAAAAAAGACAAATAATTCAACTTATTTTTAAAACAATGCAGCAACAATTTTTTGTCTTTTTTGTGTAGGGCACTCTTGATTATATTTTTTGCATGAAATTTTGTGGGTATGCATGTTATAACATGATGAATATCTATAAATTTTTTAAATTTTTTTTGAGATCCACAAGTATTAGAAATTGACATAAATCCTTAACTCATGTACCCACATGTACATGTACAAAATCCACTCTCTATAAAATAATGACTCAATGATATATAGCACTGCATCTAAGATAAGGTGCTTGTAACTAACTATGGAGGACAGGATGAGGAGTACCTTTTTATCCGTTATTTGAATAGGCAATTATTCTAGGCCTTCCTGGCACTTGCCAACCACCCAAATGTTACAACTACAAGCAGTATAAAATCATCCTTTGACAACCTTCTTCCTAATTACGCGCTCACTAAACATCATAAACTAATACTAGTAGAGGCGTACTTAAGCTAAAAATTTAAGTAGAGGCGTAATATATTCAGCTCAGAAACAGAAGTAACTAAGCAGTCAGAGGCGTGCAAGGGGTTAGCGCCAGTACAGCAAGCAATGACGAGCTATCGAGAGCGTGATCACCGCGCAGAACAGGGGGCCAAACAGGAGTGCGACACGCGCACGCGATCGCCGCGGGGCCGCCGCCGCGGCCTAACCAATGGGGTCACGCGCAAGCACGCAAAGCCTACACGGGCGCACGACCGCAGAGCGAGAATAGCCAGGCCAAGCGCGGCGGCGAGCAGCTGGTATGAATGATGAGGCGGCGGGGGCGCGTACCGTGCGGGTCGGCCATGAGGCGGGAGAGCAGCCCAGCGGGGGAGCTGCTGTGCCGGAGGAGCGGGACCCCGGCGCCGCCGAGCCCCACCTGCGCGGGGGCCGGCGGCGGCAAGTGGATTTCTCCGGAGCCGCCGTAGGCCCGTTGGAGCCCGGGGCGGCCGCCGCCGTCCGTCCGGCAGCTGGACTCGCAGGAAGTGAGCCCCGACGACTCCGCGGAGAAGAACCGGCTCACCGCCGGCCCCGCCTGCTGCGGCGCCTCCCCGCCGCCGGTGACGGAGTCGGCGATGGCGGCGAGGAAGGAGCCCGGCGCGGAGCCGTACCGCGCCAGCGGCGGCGGCGGAGGCATCGCCCTGTGGTGCGGCGGCGTGAGGCGGTTCATGGCTCGCTCTGCACACTAGAACGATGAGGGGGGTGTGTGCGCGCGGCGGCGGCTGGGGAGCGTGTTGATAATCGTTGGCGCGGGTGGCTGCAGCAGGTGGTGTGGTGCCGGCTGCGTGCGTCCCCCCTGCTTTTTAGCGGGGCTCCGATGCTCAGAGCCAAGCGCCCAAGGGGGATGAATGGATGGATGCGGTGTGGCGGGGCCCGCCTTGGCGTATAGGTGGACGCCCACGCGCCAAGTCATTGCCATGTGCGTGTGCGTGTGCGCGCGCGCGCCAAGTCATCCCTGTATTAGGCAAAGCTCTCGTGCTTCGGGAATTGGGTTTACTTACTCCCTACGGATTTGCTATTACATATTGCCATCAAATCTACTTATTAAAAATAAGTTGAATTTTTTGTCTTTTTTGTGTAGGGCACTCTTGATTATATTTTTGCATGAAATTTTGTGGGTTTGTACATTATAACATGATGAACATCTATGAATTTTTGGAGAATTTTTTGAGATGCACAAATATGAGAATTGAACTAAATTCTTAACTCATGTACCCACATGTACATGTACATTTGCTTTTCTCTTTAAAGTTGTATGTAATTTCTAAAAAGTATAACTATCCAATTAATAGTTGGATAAAAGATTAACATCCAAAATTATCAATTTAAAAATCAGTCAATATAAAAATAAACACTCTCAATCCTAGAACTCGGATTTCGTGGATAAAAAAAAACGTCCAGCTCAGGCATATATGTGGCGCGGTATTCTCCAATCCGTTGATGATTTGCAATGGCATCTGACGGGTGTTTCGGTCTCTGTCCACTAGTGGTATGAACGAACTGGTCTCTCGATTAGTCTGCTCGCGTCGACTCTGTTGATCTCCTTGCCGCGCGTCCGTGCCAGGATCCATTCCTGCGGATGGGGTCGTCGACAGCTTACATTATCCAATTATAAGATGTGCTCAACTGAAGTCAACCAAACGCCCATTCTACACGCTCTTTCTTCAGGTGGAAAAACACGCAAGCCAGTTATTTGACATGGAACGACGCACACAATTACAGAAAAGTGAGCGCCTAGTTGAAACTTGAAACTAGATGACTGCTCTGTGTATATGGTAAAATAAGATTACTCCAGGTATAGTTCCTGTGCAGCAAAGAAATTATCCAGGAAAAACAGGTCAACAGAGGCAGCAGGCAGAGCACCCTCTGAATCTCTGATCCGATGCATGCTATCCGGAAAGCCTTGGTTCTTTCTGCGGCTGCCAGCGAAGGACACGAGATGGGCGGCGCTTTTAGTGATTCCAGCTCCGGCCTCCAGCCACCCTTGTTGGGGCGCCATGCATCCTGCGCACGGACGCACGAAACCTTGCCGGGTTTTTTTTGTCTCCATCTCCGCCCCCATGTGAGGGACTGAGGAGGATAGCGCGCAGAGAACGGCTGTCTCGCTTGGAGGCAGCCTGCATTGCACCCATGCACTGTCTTACAGGCTCCTATCTCCCTGAGGTTATGAAGGAAAACTTGGACAACTTGTGATTCTTTATGCCTATACAGGGAACCTTCAGACTCCAGCCCAACTGGCGGCTCGCATACTTTTGCAGTTTCGCGAGCACGGAAGAAGCAAGAACAGAGGCAGCGACTAATGGAGTTGTTTAATGCGCCAGATCGGCATATACACATGGAGGCAGGCTGCACAAAGCCACAGATACTTAATCTGGGGTACATACAACTTGGCCAGATCTAGAGAAGTGCTAGACAGGTACGTACAGCTCGCTCAGTCCAACGACAAGGAGGTAACGCACTGTCCTCCGCGGCTCCGCATGGCGCGCGACTTGCTGCGCGTCTGGCGGATTCGCGTCCGGAGGCGCTGCTTGAGGTTGCATGCGCGCGTCCGCACGAGGTTACCAAGACCAAGTGGCATTTAGTTAGTTAATCTTGCAGCTGCTGGTGCGACTACGATTTACGAGAAGTCATTCGCCATGCAAGGTCAAGGTGAGGTCAGGTTCAAAGCATGTAAACTCCCGCAATAAATTTTTGATTGCAGTGACCGGCCCTTGACGTTGACGTACGAGTAGGCTTTGTTGGAAGCCAGCTACCGGAGCAGTTTCGTGCCGACTTGGGTCGTGCCTTTGAAGTGCAGTTTTTCTGCTCGTACGTTAAAGTCTATATATACTATCTGTACGTTCAAACTGCTTTAAGATACGTGTAAGACAGTTTGATTTAAATATTGCATGCGTATACACTCTTCTATTTTATATATGTATAACATATTTTCTTGGGTTATTTCTTCAATCACTTTCTTTGTCCTCCCTTATTTCCTCCCCCACTGAATCTCTCATAATTTCTTTTTCATGTTCATGCATTTTTTTCTTTGATTTTTTTTATGTAATAGTTTTGGTCATGTTCATACATTTTCTTCTGGTCATGAAAAAATATGCATGAATCTTGGTTAGTAATCCGAAATGTGGAGATATCCATGAAATTGCAATTTATGATTCAAGATTTGAAGGAATAATGCATGGAATATTATTTGATGATGAGATATTGAAAAAACGTGCATGTAGTTCTGTTTAAATGTGAAGAAATAAGCATAATATTTTCATCATGTTCATGCATTTTTGTTTGGTCATAAAAAAATATGCATAATATGCCCCATGGTCATGGTCAAGAGATAGGATGGATGGAGAGAGAGTGTGTGGATGATTAAATAAGGATTGTTGATTGACGGTCTAGAGTTAGCGGGTATCTTGCAAAACGGGATGAACTGCACAATGAGAAATTGATGGATATGGAGAGTTTTTTTACTAAAATTCGTCATGAATCTTGAACCAACAATAACAGTAGATATAGTACGTGGACGTCCACGTATGAGTGGATTTACATTTTCGTCATGTTCTTGGTTCGACTTCTTTCCGCGGATTGGGCCACAGCTCGGCACAGAGAAAAGTTAACTACTAGTTGTAGTATTAGACTATTGGCTGGTGCTAACAGGCTCACAGCCCAGATGCGTCAAAAGCCTAGTAACTACGGTCCGCACTAGTCGGCTTAACAGGCCAATGCTGTGTGCGCCACCTTCCACGGTGCAACACTCCTCTCAAATTTTAGCTAAGCCGAACACGCAAACGGCCCAGTTTGTGAGTATCAGTTTCGTCCGGACGACACACGGAAACACGAGTCACTGACTGGGCATCTCTCTCCGCGTCCAGGCCCGACGCGGCGCGTTAAGCCACCAGTCCAGCAACGCCGCCGCGCGCGACACCCGCGTTCTATCTGCTCAGCACGGCCCCTCCTTCTCCGGCGCCGGCCTCCCTCTCCAATTGTCCCACGGAATCAGCTTAGACGCAACAACGTGTGGCAACGGCACGGCCGGGTAACACACTTTCAGTAGATGGGCACTGCGGGCCGTGGGTTGCTGATGTTGCGCTCAGATGAAGCTAGTAGTAGTACATTGTGTTAAGGATTCCTTGTGTTAACATTTGGGCTCGCATCCACGCTGATTGAGCGTCGCCTCCAGCGCCCGCGATGGCTTCCGCCAATTCACAGACGTGCTTGGCGTGGACCTGCTCGCACGCCCTCCGCCTCGCTTCGATGTGCGGTATGAACCTCCTCCTCACCGAGCGGCCCATGCTCAACCACGAATCCGCGAATGCCAGATGCATCATCTTTCATGGAGATTATACCGTTTGGTGTTCTCAGGGCCGAGCTGAACCAAAATCGATCGGTGTTGCTCAGGGCGAAACTAGACCAAAATCAATCGGGGTTCACCAGAAGGGTGAGGGTTTCATTGACTGCTGTGATCTAAGCAGTTAGGATATAATGAACATAGGTAAGTAGTGCAAAGACTGATATTTCTGAATCAGTTGCTATATTGGACCCAGATGTATGTGCACTCCCGTGGGCCTATTTAGCTCTGCCCCTGGTGTTGCTTGTGAAACTATGGCCTATAACTTCATTAATAATGATGACAATGGGCAGGGTGTTACAGAGCTGCAGTTTGCAAATGCATCTCTTAACTCCCTGCTCCCCTCTCCAAGCCTTAGTGGCTTTTATTTCACGTGTTTTGTGTTGTAAATCTTCCTCGATCCTCTTTGGCAATAAATGGTTCGACGCAGCCGTTTCGTGAAAAAAAAGATTTTAAATTATTTGAACATTAGATTTTGTAAACAAAATGGCTATTCGTTGCTTTGGATTAATTGTGTGAAGAAAGGCCTTCCATCGACAAGTCTTGGGCCCACTTGTCCACCCAAGAGACTTCTTTTGCACAAGAGCCTAGCTAGGGGATTTAAAAAGTTTAAGGACTACACAGAAGTAGGGAAGGGAAAACGACCAAACCGAGCAATCAATCAATTCAACAAGGTCAAAATGTAGTATGACATGGCTCGAACAACAGAATGCCCCTTCTACGTGCACGAATAAAGGCCATAGCAGGCGAGTGTACATGCCCCATAACGATTAACTCCGAATTTATGATGCTGCCCCTTTGGTCTTACTCTTACGTGGCCTTCTCCGTCGCTCACTTTTGAGGTTTAATTGGGCGTTGGTTGGTGGTGATGCGAAAAGATCGAAGTTGCTGCTGCTTGAAAAGCGAAGGGAAAACGACCGGCGCCATATGATCCACTTGGAGAGATACGCTCATCTTCAAACTCGAGGCGAATCACTAGCGGATCCACGTAGTACTCCATATCTTTTCCTTCGAGAATGTGCACTTAAAATCACACCTGTTCGGTCGCCGTGGACTCGCAGTTGCGATGCTAGGTTACATATGTGACACAAACCGCACCGACCGATCAAACAGCTCAGATGTAAAACTAGAGCTAGCTTGTCCTAGAATTCTGTCTTGAGGAGTAGGAGAGCATGCTGTGTACTCCTATTCAATACTACTACTACATGAGGAGCATTAATGCTGGCACAAACATGCAGGTGGATCGGTCAGCGTTTGACTCTGTCCGGGTCGTTGTTACGGTGTAGGTATCGAGCTCTGGGGATCGATCGATCGGCGAGATCAGACGTAGATAGATAGATAGGTAGAGATAGCTACATAGACACGGATAGTGCCGTTGCAGCGTGCACATCGTAAGTAGGGCAGCCCCCCGTCATTGACGATTTTCTCTAGCCCCATACGTGCGGCGCGCGCGTCAAGTGAGCGATTCCTACGCGCTAGCTCCGTAGCCGGAACCGCGTCGCTGGCTACTACGTGGCCTTCTCCCTCTCCGCACTCACGATTGCTCTCGTTCGCGCGTTGGCGTGGACTCTTTCTCGCCTAGCTAGTAGTCCATCACCTTCGCTTGCTTGCTGGTACAAGCAGTAGTTCGTCGTACAAAGCTAGTCATGGGCCGGCTCTGCTAATTTCTCCTGTGGGTTTTCTTGCTTCCCACGCCCCAACATATCAAAAACAACCAAGTCAATAAAGCTCTTTTTATATTTGTGCATGCAATGCGATTGTGCTAGCAACAGATAGGCTCCGTCTGAAAGGAAAACTGAAGAGCAGGTCCCTCTCAACAGCTACCTCTTTCTCACTGTAATAACCAATGGTTGTGACTTGAGAGAGCGATGAACAGAGACCGAGAGACCGAGAGAGAGAGAGAGAGAGAGCGAGAGTGAGGGTGATTAGTACTGCAGAGTCACTGGAGTGGAGTCGGCTGAGGGCTAAGGCAGAGGCGCAGGGGCAGGTCGACATGGCCTATTGCCGGCCATCCAAATCACCGAGAGCGTGTCGTCCCCATGAGGATCCTGAAAAGGAAACGAGAGCTAACGCCAACAGAAACGATACGAGAGAGCCCTCTCCTGTTCCATCCATTTCTGCCATAATTTGTAAGCCAGCTGGTTGGGTTGACATTGATTTGTGCAATCATATACTCAGCTCGGCGAGACAGACAGGCCACAAGAAAGCACCTCCAGTTAACCCCTGCACATGTCAATCTAGAACAGACTACGGACAAATGACAGGCTCCAACGTCGCGGCCGGGCGAACGGCGGACTGTGCCCCTTTTCAGACGTGAACCTACGGCCGCACATCTTCTTTTTCATGCAGATACACTGTGGATGTGGAACATGAAAAATATTTGGCTGGGCCTCTACGATATCCAGCCCAACCTGTGATTTGCGGCTGCCTCGATGCACGATTGGTGCACGTCAGCCATTCACAATGCGTCATACCAAAGAAAGACTTTTGTCACATTCGTGATGTTGGTCTCTTGGGAAATCTGGAACAAATAAAATGTAAGAGTTTTCAGAAACAGACAAACATTAGCACTGAAAACTCTAACACAGCGCCGATGACCCTTATGGTCAAGATAAGGGCCGAGGCTAATTGTTGGGTGGCAGCTGGCGAGAAGCTTTTGGTTGTGCTAATGTTGGGAGAGTAGGTGCTAGGACGCATTTTTTTTCTTTTTCTTGCTTTCGGCCGTCGGCCGTAGCCGCTTATGTACAATTTCGTTCTCCTACTTATTCGATGAAATAAGGCAAATTTTCTATCTCTGTTAAAAAAACCCATACATGCCACTAGCCCATATGCACATGCCTAGTGTCTGTGCCGTTTTCTTTTCTATCCGTTGGCAAGTAGTTCTGGTTACCGGACAGGATTTCCCAGTTACCTCTGAGAAACCTTATTACCGGCCCAAAAATCCCTGCTACACAGTTACCAGTTCTATCGACCTCCTCCGATATTTGTACCGGTGACTGTTCTACCGGCCTCGTCTGGTATTTTTTACAAACAGGTAGCCTTAACCTTACTGGCTGAATTTTAGCTCTCTTTTTCCATGCATGATGCATAAGAGCATCTCTTGCAGTTTGTTACTGAAGTCATTACTAAGAGGAGAGAGAATATTTAAACTCAATAGTGCTAAACCTTCTAATAGATTGTTACTAAACAAAAGTTAGACGTTGGTGTGACAAGGTAGAGCCCACAAAATGAGCATTTTAGTAACAAAGATTATTCTAGTAGATTATATGCTTGTCACTAGTGTCTTGGTCAGGAGCCAAAATATTTTCTTTCTAGAGTAACAACCTCACTCTTTCTCTTCACATTTTCTCCTTACATCACCTAAATGCTGATGTGGCTTATTTTTAGTAACATTGACATGAATTGTTGGAAATGCTTTGATACTATTGCTAGTGCTACAGTGTTATATCAGCTGTAGTGTTTTAGGAACGCATAGGGAATCGGTGAATACGCGTGGTGATACGCTACGACCATCTTTTTCCGTAGAATTTAAGAAAAGATGGCTACTGATGACTCTCACAAGGGATGGGGGGCTACTACTTCTGCTACTCTTATGTTGCGTACATATGAACCCATACAGGGGTTTCCTGCAGTCTCATCTTATTTCTAGATCTCCTGCAGTCTCATTATTGGTACATCACTTCACCCTGCAAGCATAGTGGGATCGGAGTATTCTTCTTTGAGGTTGGTTGGCCTGACTGCCTCGTTGTCATATTGTCAAAGTCAGCAGCACACCACGCCAATCTAGCTTGCTAACCTACTGAACTCCATATGATATACAGAAGCAGCAGAAGGAGAACAATTATTTATGTTTCCTTACAACATTGGGCCTACAAGATTTTGTTCCTTGGGCAGGATCAGGCATGGAGAGCGTCAGATATCACCACGATCCTCAGCAGGACACTGTTGGGCTCTAAAATAATCGCAAGATATGGTTCAGTTTCCATGTATCCCGGAAACAACGGGACAGGGATTGTGCAGCTCATATGTTAACGTCCACCGTACGCGTCGACACTTTTTTTGGGAGAATAAATGGGATTGTATTAACTTACGAACTGGCAATTACATTCGTGATTTAGAATTTCCATGATGCCGGCAGGTGCATGCAAGCGCCACACTGCACATCGGCCAGAATCCTTCGCCATTTTAGCTAATTCATGAGCTACTTTGTTACAGTCCCGCTTCACGTGACGCACCTGCGCCGCCTGAATAGTACTTAACGTGGTACTGATATCATGCACAATTGGGGCCTAAATTGAGCGCTGCAAGTCCGGCGAATTCACCCCCTTCACCACCATCAAACAGTCTGATTCAAAAATGACTGGCATATGAATCCATTCCGCAGCTAAACGACATCCTTCAAGAAGAGCGAGTGCCTCAGCTTCTGTCGTATTAGAGCATTGATCAATCATTCTGCATGAGGCAAGCAATACCAGACCACGACAATCTCGAGCTATAATTCCAATAGAGGCCTTGCCCGTATCCGGTGAGTAGGCCCCATCAACATTGATTTTGGCTTGACCCTCTTCAGGCGGATTCCATTGCAGGCGCCTGAATGACTCCTTGCCCGGATCAATTTCCTTTAGTGCCGGTGCTTTGCCCCGGTGAGAGTACACCACAGAATTCCCAGGGGTTAGTGGTTCAATGAAAGCTTGAAGAAAGTTTATCGACTGAGCAACAGAAGCATCTCCCTTAGCATGGATTGCATCATTGCGCAAATACCATGAACGCCATAACACCAGCAGCCGATGGGACTTCATATTCTTCGTTAGGGTATCCAAAAGGATGAGTAGCCAGTCCCTCCTAGTATATGTCAGTAGCTTCTCCTCCGGAAGGTTCCAAAACTCACGCATACAATCGCGGAGGGCATGGGCTTTAGTACAAGAAATGACAGCATGAAAGCTATTTTCATCTGCTGTTGCACAGATTGAACATGTCTTGCTATTCTCCAAGTTTCGCCTCCATTTATTTTCCTTTGTAGCCAAACCGTCATGGGCCAGACGCCAGGCAAAAATCCTCACCTTAGGTGGGACCTTGATTTTCCAAAGCATGTTCCAGAGTCTGCGATCACCATTGCTTGAACTACTTGTCCCAACAGAATACCGATATGTTGAAGTATTATTCCAAGCCAATCGGTAGGCGCTTTTAACAAAAAATAAACTAGTTTTTCCATATGCCAGGCCACACAATCCTCCTGCGGATAAGATGATATCTTCAGTTTTAGAATCGCATCAACATCATATGCATGAAAAAGATGATTAAGCAAGTCTCTATCCCACTGTTTAGTACCCGGTAGGAACAGATCAGACACCCACCGAAGCCGGTTGAAACATTTACGGACCGGAATAGAAGCAGTGGACGTGTGAGGAATCCATCGACCCTGCTAAATTTGAATTTTGGTACCATCTCCAATTCGCCAAATGAGTCCTTTTTTCAGGAGTTCCAGCCCATGTTTGATTCCTTTCCAGGAGGGAGACGCAGCAGATGGAAATACGGAGTCAATGAGCTCCCCGTTAGGAAAATACTTCGCTTTTAGTACGCGAGCACACAAGCTGTTTGGCATTTGAATCAACCGCCACGCTTGTCTCACAAGAAGCGCCTGATTAAAGTTCTTCATATCGCGAAATCCCATTCCACCGTGCGCCTTAGGACTGGTCAATTTGTCCCAAGCAATCCAGTGAACTTTGCGCTGTCTGTCCTCTGCCCCCCACCAAAAATTCCTGATCATCCGAGTATACTCCACACAAAACTGTGTAGACAGTTTAAACACACCCATTGTATAGGCAGGAATTGCTTGCGCTACACTTTTAATAAGAACCTCCTTGCCACCACCTGAAAGGTGTTTCTCAGACCAAGCCGTTAAACGTTTTGCAAACCTTGCTTTTATTGGCTGGAACTTCTCTGATGTCATGCGGCCATCAGGCGTTGGAAGACCCAAGTATTTCTCCTCAAAAGTGGAATTAGTAATGTGTAATTCCCTCATAACATCCTGCTGAATACCAATTGAGCAAAAAGGACTGAACAGTATGGAACATTTAGTTAGATTGATCAACTGTCCGTGCATCTTTCATACCAGTTTAGTGCTTGTTTGATTGCCCGAGCTTGGGAAGAGCTTCCTTTCATGAACAAGAGGCTACCATCAGCAAACAAGAGATGAGAGATTCCCGGTGATCTTCTGCAAATACTCATTGGCGTAATCTGGCCTTCAGTGGAGAACTTCTGCAGTACCTGAGCAAGACCGTCAGCCACAAATAGGAAAAGGTAGGGAGATATCGGATCACCCTGACGTAGACCCCTGGAAGGACAAAATGGCTTAGAGAGTAGCCCATTAAAACGAACTCTGTATCTAACAGTAGTGACACAGGTCATAGTCCACTGTATCCATTGCGGATGAAACCTGACTTTCTCCAGAACCCTTTCAAGAAAAGACCAGTCGACACGATCATAAGCTTTAGTAAGGTCCAGCTAAGAGCACAAAAATTCTTACTCTCCCTGTCACATTTCTGTATAGCATGAATGCACTCAAAGGCGATGAGTGCATTCTTTGTAATCATCCGCCCGGGATGAAGGCACTCTGTGCCGAGGATATCAGCTCATCTAGGAGGGGGCGCAGTCTGTTAACAAGACATTTAGAGATCACTTTGTAGATGACAGTGCAGAGACTAATCGGCCGAAGTCCTTCACCTCTTTCGGGACGCTTTTCTTTGGAATCATCACAATAGTAGCATCATTGATACCTTTAGGCATGACTCCATCAGTGAAGAATTGAAGCACTCCCCTAACGACCTCCTGTTTGAGAATACCCCAGTTACGCTGAAAAAACCGGGCCGGAAAACCATCCGGCCCCGGAGCTTTGAGAGGCCCTATTTGGAATAAAGCATGTGCAATTTCTTCCTCAGAGAACGGACGACACAGATCCTTGTTCACATCGTCGGTAACTTTGCTCTCAAAAAGATCGATCAACGCGTTCGGATTAACGGTGTAGTCTTTTGAGAACAAGGAGCGGAAGAAATCAGTGGCTAGCTCGGCCATTTCTTCAGCGTCATTTGTCCATGAACCGTCATCTTTCTTCAGTTTTCGGACACGATTCTTTGATGCACGCCAGGAAGCTTTCCTGTGAAAATACTTTGTGTTCCGATCTCCTTCACGTAGCCAAGATAATCTTTGTAGCCACATGATTTCCTCGCGGTGCAGCAACTCATTCATTTTAAACTTCACATCACATACTGTCACACCTTGATTTTTTTCCAAACTTGCATAACAGCGTGTTATCGCATGTAGTTGGGGCGTTCCAGAAATGCATAGACTCAATACACCAGAAACCACCACACACACACCATATACGTGCATGAACCCTAACGCAACATATACGTCGTATATGCCGATACATCCGCGGCACCTTGCATCAGGCCAATCCTAAACCAAGGTGGAAGAGTTCCCGAGAATTTCCATAGCCATTTGTCACCTTGCCGCGCTCTGAAACCCTAACCCTAACTCCCGACCATTTCCTTCTATTTAAATTCTATCCCTCTGAAACCCTAACCGTGAAACCTAACACTCCCCGACCTTCCCAAAAATTTCGAGATAATCTATGAGACACCTTGATAATAATATTCCTAACCCAGTTATAACATAAAATAGCACTGTCCAGTACGAAAATGTCTGCAAACAAAATTAATAAACATTGGAATAAAAAGGAGCATTGCACTGCAACCCCTAGAAATACATTTCCAATTTTTTTTTGACAAAATTACATGATGATCTCCACGCCTCCAGAAGCCCAAATATATAAAAACATGGGTAAGTTGTATTCAAAAATCTGGAATGGTCTATACCGAAAACCTATGCCAAAAATCTTCCGTCGCATAAAATCACAAGGAGTCTTTAATCAAATTCTGCCCAACAGCTTGTGAAGCTCCTTCTTGGTTTTCTCAACCTACCTACACTCTTAAACCACCCCTGGCAGCCCAAGTCACATCACCTTCAGTTAAAAACCAAGCCACGTCAAGTCTTGGCATTCAAGACTTACAGTCATTCCCTATAGTGTTCGGTGCCAAACTTGGCAGAGCTCTCGAACACGTGTTCCCGAGACTCCAGGACATGGTTACGCGTGGCAAACCTCACAAGGACATTGATGGACGTCTCATGCCGCTCCAGCTCGCGCTCCGGCTGGCATCGGCACACCAACAGTGGTATGACCACGCCGCTCGCCGCATCAGCCATCGTCGGAGCAAAACCGATGCACCACCGTGCCCCTAGATTCTCTCCAAAAGCAGCCACGCCATTAATCCCCTTGAGCCGTCGCATCGCCGGAGCAACACCTCGCCAACCGCGGCCACTGCCAGCTCCACCTCGCCTCCGGCTATAAAAGGCACCGAGCTCCAGCTCCTTCTCATTCCAAGCGACTCAGCTAGCTTCCTTTAGCTCAAGCCATCTCCTCCCCAAGCCTCGCCCCGGTTAGCTAGCCTCACTCCGCCGCCTCTGACCTAGCCGAGATAAGGGCAGGCCGAGCTCCAGAGGCGAATCGAGCCTCACCACTGTTTTCCCCTTCTCCTCCGCAGCTTCCACCTATCCGCTCCTCCCGACGACACCCATCGGCCGAAGACCCCAACCCAGTCCGGCGCCGCCGCTTCTCTTGGTTCCCTCGGTCCCAAGCAGAGCAAGCTCGTGTGAGAGCTGCTGTAGTCGGCACCGAGCAGGTAAGCTGCGCCGGTGCTAACTTAAGGGCCCTAGTACTCGGCCAGGCCCACGAACGGGTTCCGGTGATGGTGCTCAGCCTGAGCCCGCCACCGAAGGGAGAAGGCGCATTTTCTAGCACAGCAAAGCGTCGTATGGCTGGCTCCTAGTTTCTTTTGTTTCACAAAAACCAGACCACCACCGGTTCGACCGGTTCAGGCATCTCCAGAAACGGTTTTGGAATCCTTAAGTCATTTCCAAGCTTTTGGTTCAAAGAAATTTGAATTTTGAAATTGTTTAGAGTAGGATCAGTAGGGGGTTAGAAGTTAGGCCAATCTTTTCTTTTCTTTAAAACAACATATACACTATATATGTTTCTTTTAGAACAGCACCAAAATAAATCTTCATATCATCCAGTATAATAAATACCTGATATAGCTACTAGAATCACCAGTCCAATAATTTTTTGAATAAAACCTTAGCGGCAAAGATTTTTCCCGTTTAAACACACTGTCATTTTATGTGACGTATATACATACCAATCGCCTAGGATGTTCTTATTTTCGCAAACTTAAGCCTTGAAACCAGAACCCTGGCATTACCTTGAGTCCATACATACACTTTCTAGCCACCGTTCCGAATTGCTTTTTAAAACTTAATAACTTTTAGGGTGGAACGACAATTTATCTTCTTAACTCCTAAACCCTAACTCAACCAAGGCCCTTATTACCAACCTTAATATCGTCTACCTCATATGAAGTTTTGTTACTTTGAATTGCCCTGATTTACAAAACTGCTTTATAAATTATTATTCTCGTATCTAAATTGAAAACTTACTTTTCCGCACAACAAGCAACTTAGGGTAGAGCTGTTCCTTTGACATATACACTGCATGCTATATTGCTGTATATTTTTCGTGTGGGAATAGCTTGCGAGTACATTCAATATACTCACCTGGCTTGTTGATATGGCCAGATGAAGAAGAGTTCATCTCTGACGACGAAGACAGTGACTACGAGGGCTAGGGCGTTTTCCCCAGTCAGTTGCCTGTTGGGTAGGTAGATTGATGGGCTATTTATCGCACTTTCGATTTCCGCTGCTGTTTCTATTCGGCTAATAGGCCCGTTTGTATGAACTAAAGCCATAATGGCTATTGTGTAATAAAAGAATTCGGTATTGTATGACTATGCTATCAAGTTATGTGTGTACTGGCTACTGATCATGGGACCAGTACAGGAAACACAGGGAAGTATCTGGCCTTAAAACCGGGTACGCCACACGTACCTCCTGGTTTGAGTCGGAGTAGCCTAGAGAATACAGTCTGTCCAATTTGGCACGCATCATCGCGAGCTCCTTTCTGATGCTTCCAAAATTCTTGTGACTCCAAGAGTGTAATGCACCCATCATTCAATTAAGCTTCACATTAATCTCTCCCAGATGAGTGGATTGGATTCCACTCTCCCATTCTGTTTTAATCACTTCGGCAAGATGTTCCTCTCTTTCCCACATAGCCTCGTATCTTAAGATACGTTGTTTGAGCACCGGTGCAGAAGGTGCCAATTCTAGCAGGATTGGAGCATGATCAGAACAAGAAGAAGTCAGATGTTTGAGGTGCGCTTGTGGGAACCAGGCTGACCAACTAAGACGTGCTACAACACGGTCCAGTCGAACCCGCACGTTGTGTTCGCCCATTCGTTGATTGTCATACGTCCAGGCCCGGCTAGAGAAACCAATATTGTAAAGCTCACAGTATGCAAGCGCCTCCCTGAATTCCAACATCCTGTGTTCAGAACACCGAGTTCTAGAGATATGCTCGAACTGCCACATCGCCTCATTAAAATCACCTAACATGAGCTAGGGGCTTGACGCAGATTGCTTGAGTCTTCTGAGCAATGTCCACATGCAATACCAATCCTGCTGCCGGGCTTCACCATAAACAAACGTACATCTCCAACCTCGGCCATCTGCTGGATCCCGAACAAGTACATCTATGTGGTGCTTGTTATAAGATTGGAGTCTGACTTCAATAGATTCATCCCAGAATAAAGCTAGGCCACCGCCCTTGCCATCTCCATCCACAATAAAACAATGGCGTAAACCTAAATGCCACTTAAGACTTTTGACTCGCTTCCTTTGCTAACGAGTTTCTAATAAAAACACTAGTTTTGGGCGATGCGTCTGTGCCAGACAGACCAGCTCTTGAACTGTTCGAAGTCGCCCGATGCCTCGGCAGTTCCAACTTAGGATATTCATCATGACCGGCAGCACTCCTCGAGGGAGCTCGCCGATATATCATTGCTTGGAACCAAAACAGCTTCTTTCCTCACACGTTTCTGATCTCAAACTGTTAGATTACTCGGCGGTGGTGGTGGAGGGGCTTTTGTCACAGACAAACACGGATCACCAAGCGCCTCCAGAGATGACATGTCCAGCCCTTTCTTGGCCTGCCCACTACCATCACCGTGCTTTGAGTTCATAGGCTTTAGCGGGCTGGATGCGGAATCATCCTCATCCATTGGAGATTTCCTTTTCTCACCAGAACTTTCAGAATTGCTATGTTGCGTGCTTTCATCCCGATCAGCAGAGCGATCGTCCACCTGATGACTCCCTCCAGCACCTCGTCCGCCCATACCCGCACGTTGTCTCCCGCGCCATGGCGTATCAGCAATTAACCACTCCCCATATTGCTTATCCTTCTCCTCATGAATACCTGTGCCGTACTCCTTGCAATTGTGGCCCAACAGATCACACACCTCGCAAAAACGTGGTAGGCGCTCATACTTGATATGAAACCATTCCCTTTTACCTCTTCTTGCAACAGAAACAAAACATGTTAACGACTTTTGTATATCCAGCAGCACACGGGCCGTATGAAATTTCCTGCCATTACACCTTGTGGTTCCAGTTCCAGAGTCATGATCATCCCAACTCGGCTAACTAATTGGGAGCACAGAGACGCGTCGACACTTTGATTCACAAGATTTTCTTAGCAAAGTAGCAACCCACTATCTAACCAAGGACTCAAGGACAATTGTCTGAAGATGGTGTCGGACCAATGTTTTGGTGCGACAGAGTCGATAGCGTAGACCAAGAATATTATGTAAAATTGAAGTAATCCATACATAGATGATATAGTATCAATCACACTAATGTAAGTGACAGTAGGAGGAGTACCTGAAATTCACATACGGACATGTGAAGATAAAAACAAAACATTCATAAATACCTCACTCACTAAATGTTAGCCTATACATTTGTTATTTGCCAATTTGTCAAACATACTAGCTAGGTTCCCGTCGGTAATTAGGACACGTGGTGATCTAACCTCGCCCTATGGGAGGTCCGCCATTGAGTCTACCAGCATCCAAAGCATGGCTTTGACGATAATGAGGTGCCGCAATCCCATGGTCAAGACTCATGGATCCCAAGATATATACCTAGCACGTGTGCACACACGTATGTATGTGAGTGGCGTGGTTGTGAACTGAGTGAGTTTGTGTGTTTGCCTTATATGAGTACTTCAAAGTAGGATACTTGCCCTCAAGGATGACAAGATGGATGACGATGACATGGCACCCGGGTATCGTCAAGGAGGACAAAGCCGGCTATCTAGACATAGGGTGAGCCGGACCGACTACTCGGAGTCCGACTTCTACACGGGGGCGCATCATCAACTTGGAGTACAAGAGATAAACATATACCTACCCGATATCTCGGGATTTGATTATAACTGATTAGGAGGGCAGGGATCTCCCGATGGGTAGAGACTTAGAAGCCTTCATATTCTTAGATACACACATAACCCTAGCAACCTAGAGATCTACTCTCAAGGTCTTGCGGCACTCGGAACACAAGCAATATCATCCACCAAGTACAGGACGTATGGTATTATCTCTTCTCGAGGGCCTGAACCTGCCTAAACTCTGTGTCTCGTGTGCACCCATCTAGATTGCTACGCGTACGCTGCCCCATATTTATTATTGCCAGATCAAAACACAGACAGTTGGCGCGCCAGGTAGGGGCGGTGCGCATAGATCCATCTGAACAGATCCAGATGGGTTTTTCCGACAACAACGGCGACTTCGCTCCGAGTCGAAACTTGAGTTTCGGCCCCCTGGATTCTGTTGCTGATCCAGGACAGTTTTTCCGATTCAGAAAACTGGACTTCATCGCCGACAAGCTCGGCAAACTTCACCTCTGGGAATCGGCTTCCAGCCGACTGGTGGAAGTTTTATCACCTTCCTCATTGGGACTCTCCTCCGAGTCAATGGCTTCGACGGCCCTCTCCGAGGGTGATGTTGTGCCAAAGTTAGATATACTGCTTGGACACGGGTTTTCACCCGTCGAGCAGGGATCCCGATTGGTTGGTGCAATCGAGTCCCTCTTGCTCGTCCTCGACTACGACTCGGATGACTTCGAGAGTTCAGAAAGCCACCATCCTTCTCGGGAGGTCTTCATGGCTGACTCGGGCGTGTTGGCCAACAACGGCGACCAGTCCATCCCCATCACAGGTCAGACCCCCGATCAGCTAGAAGCTACCTGGCTTCGTCTTCTCGCCAAGGAGGAAAAACTGGCCGAGCAGCAGACCGTGCTCGCTCGCCAGCATGAGGAGCGACAGCGCAACGAGAACATGCGGGATCGAGGGCGCCAGGTCAACAACACAGTCCGCATGCGCGAGAGGGATGGCGTCCCGATATTTCCGCTCCCCAGTCACAACCTCGTCGCTGCAACGGTGGCGGCACGTACCATCAATATCCCCGAGGGTACCCCAGGTTACGACGATCTCCGACGGCTCCGAATCCTGATGGAAGAGGCAACTCTCCAGCAGGCCGAGATCTCCGAGGTCCGCGTGGTTTCTCCTGTGAACATCCGGAGCCGGTGTTCTTCCCCGCCAGGGAATTCACACGACACCGAAGGTCACATACCAACCCAGAGCACGATCGTCTCGCTGGATCGGTTCGTAACCGACTCGGGCTGGACCGTGATGCACGGGACATTCTCGAGGCAAGACGCCGCGCTCATCGCGGCACCGGGAAAAATAACCACCCCGTCGGGTCGGTCCATAGCCGACTCGGACCTAACCACGACGTGCGGAATACCCTCAAGGTCGGGCGCTACGCCCGATGGGACACAGGGAGAGATAACCGCGACGGCCGCCAAGGCGACAATGGCGGTTGCCGCGTACTAGCCAGCGCCGCTCCCCGACTCCTTCCGACATAGCCTACGCAGGTCCGAAGGCATTCGGCCCTCGCATCCACAACGTCATCTTCCTGCCACGATTTCGAGTCACCGGCATCGACAAATACACATGCGAGACTCGGCTAGACATCTGGTTGGTTGATTACCACACGGTGTGCAGAACCAATGGAGGCAACAATTATGTCGCGATCCACTACTTGCCCCTATTTTTAGCCAATTCGGCCCGAGCTTGGCTCACCAGCCTGCCTCAGGGCAGCATCCAGTCCTAGGCTGATCTTGAGACCCTCTTCGTGAACAACTTCCAAGGCACCTACAATAGGCCTGGGAACGCGTGGGATCTTCACAATTGTACCCAGGAGATGGGCGAGACCCTCAGAGAGTACATCCAACGCTTTCTCCAAGGGTGTTCGGAGCACGGACCTTATCCACAAGATCGCACGTAAGAATCCCCAGACTAGGCGTGAGCTCTTCGATATCGCAAACAACTTCCCGACTAGTGAAGAAGCTATTCGCAGTGAGACCAAAGACGAAAAGGGGAAGGACAAGGCTCCCGGGTCCCCCAAAATGAAGGATCGTCTCGGGTCGCCCAAGAAGAAACACTGGAAGCGCAAGAGTGGAGACCTCGTTGCCGCTGCTGAGCGTGCTCCACAGCGTCGTCCTCAGCACGGTAATACCACTTTGAGGAGATGATGGACCAGCCATGTCACTTCCACAGGCCAAAGTCAAATCATCTCACGTGTGATTGCAATCTTTTAAAGAATCTAAACAAGCCTTCTGCCCCCCAACCGGAACAAAAAAGAACCTCCTCCGGATGGGGGCGATGAATTCCCAAGGAGACTGCGTGCCTTATGATCTTCGGCGGTCCGAATGGCTACAAGTCCAAGCGTCGCCCTCACGGACCGCGAAGTCAACACGATTGAGCCGGCTGTGCCCCAGTACCTACGATGGTCCGAGTCCATAATTTCTTTCGACCGCTCGGATCACCCCGACTATATACCTCACCCCGAAAGGTTCCCTTTGGTGGTGGATCCAATAATCCACGGCATCCGCCTCACCAAGATCCTCATGGATGGAGGAAGTGGTTTGAACATCCTCTACGTCAAGACCCTGGACGACATGAAGATCTCCCGCTCAGAAATCAAGCCCACCGACGCACCCTTCCACGGGGTTATTCCCGGCAAGCTGGCAAGACCACTCGAACATATTATTTTGGCGGTCACCTTCGGTACACCTGACAACTTCTGGACCGAGACCCTTACTTTCGAGGTCGTTGACTTTCCGGGCTCGTATCACGCTATCCTGGGGCGTCCCTGCTACGCCAAATTCATGGCCGTTCCCAGCTATGTCTACCTGAAGCTCAAGATGCCGGGTCTCCACGGGATAATAACGGTGCAAAGCAACTTCCAGCACGCCTACGCGTGTGACCTAGAAAACTGCAACCTCGCCGCAGCCCAAATCGTAGCAGCCGAGCTCGACAACCTCAAGTCGGCTGTGGTTGAGGAAGCACCCCCGGCCAAGAAGACTTTAGCATCGACATCTTTCCAGTTGGCGCGGGACACCAAGACGATTCAGATCGATCCAGAAGACCCCTCCAAGACAACGCAGATCGGGACTACGCTCAGCAACAAATAGAAAAGCGCGCTCGTCAGCTTCCTCCATCAATCGAGACATCTTTGCATGGACATCTTCTGACATGCCTGGAGTCCCGAGGGAGGCAGCCGAGCACTCTCTGAATGTTCGACCGGACGCAAAGCCGGTCAAGCAGCGCCTGCGCCGCTTTGCTGAGGACAGGTGCAAAGCAATAGGAGAAGAGGTAGCCAAACTGCTGTCAGCTGGCTTTATCAAAGAAGTGTACCATCCCGACTGGTTAGCGAACCCAGTTCTTGTTCGCAAAAAGAATGAAAAATGGAGGATGTGCGTTGACTGCACGAGCCTCAACAAAGCATGCCCCAAAGATCCCTTCATATTACCTCGCATCGACCATGTGATGGACTCCACTGCCGGTTGAGAAATTTTGTGTTTTCTCGATGCCTACTCGGGCTACCATCAGATCAAGATGAAAGAAGATGATGAGATCAAGACATCATTCATCACTCCATTCGGAGCCTTCTGCTACGTCTCCATGCCTTTCGGTTTGAAGAACGCCAGCGCTACGTACCAACGGTGCATACAGCGTTGCCTCCATGGGCAGATTGGCAGGAACGTGCAGGCCTACGTCGATGACGTGGTGGTTAAGTCCGAGAAGAAAGAGGATATCCTAACTGACTTGGGGAAAACGTTCTCCAACCTTAGGCGATTCAACATGAAGCTCAACCCAGAGAAATGCGTTTTTGGAGTTCCTTCGGGAAAGCTACTTGGCTTCATCGTTTTCGAATGAGGAATCAAGGTTAACTCGAAGAAGATAGACGCCATTGTCAAAATGGGGCCACCGAAAAGTCTCAATGATGTCCAAAGGCTAACTGGGTGCATGGTGGCCCTCAGCCGATTTATCTCTCCACTCGGGGAGAAGGTCTTGCCCCTTTACAAGCTCTTGAACAAATCAGACACCTTCCCCTGGACATCCGAGACCCAAGATGCCCTCGACGGGTTGAAAAAGCTCCGGACCACGTCCCCGGTGCTGATTTCCCCGATGCCCAACGAGCCGCTGCTTCTTTACATCGCAGCGACTACTCAGGTGACTAGCACTGTCTTGGTCGTTGAACGCTCCGAGCCAGGCCACGTCCAGAAGGTTCAGCGCTCGGTCTACTTCATCAGCGAAGTACTTTCCGAGTCCAAGGCGCGATACCCACAGATACAGAAGATCCTCTATGCGGTGTTCATCACATCTCGGAAGCTAGTCCACTACTGCCAAGGACACCCGATTGCGGTGGCCAGTTCCTTCCCGATTGCTGACATCATCAACAATCGCAACGCCACTGGAAGGATTGCTAAGTGGGCAATGAAACTAATGGCATTCAGCATAGTTTATGCCCCCCGCACGGCTATCAAGTCCTAAGATCTTGCTAACTTCATGGCCGAGTGGACGGAAGTCCAATCCCCGCCCTCTGTCATCGAGCTCGAACATTCGACGCTCTACTTCGACGGTTCACTGATGCTTCAGGGCGCGGGGGCTGGCATCGTGCTCATCTCTCCGAAAGGGGAACGCATCAAGTATGTGCTACAGATCCATTTCCCGGTGTCCAACAACGTCGCCGAATATGAAGCCTTATTACATGGCCTACAAATTGCGACCTCACTCGGAATTCGCCGGCCTCTCGCCCACAGAGATTCCGAATTGGTGGTCAGGCAAGTCATGAAGGCATGGTCATGCAGAGACCCCGTCATGGAAGCCTACTGCCAAGAGGTACGCAAGCTCGAAGTCAAGTTCGACGGCCTCGAGCTCACACACGTCCTCCGCCGAGACAACGAGGCTGCAGACGCACTCGCCAAGCTGGGGTCCAGTTGGGATATCGTCCCAGCCGGAGTGTTCCTCCAGGAGTTGCATGCCCCATCCATCAAGGTGGAGACAGCATCCGAAACCAAAGAACCACAACTCAAGGGGTCCAATAGCGTTCAACAAGCTGCACAATAAGTTTTGGTCACCCCTCCCGACTGGACAACACCTTTCCTCGACTACATCCTACGAGACATGCTCCCACAGGATCAAACCGAGGCGCGACGCCTTGCGAGGCATGCCAAGGCTTACGTCGTGATCGACGGTGACCTTTACAAAAAGAGCATCTCCGAAATTCCCCAGCGTTGCATATCTCAAGACCAGGGGAGGAAGTTGCTGCACGATATTCACTCGGGAGACTGCGGGCACCACGCAGCGCCGAAGTTGCTAGTCGGGAAAGCTTTTCGACAAGGTTCCTACTGTCCAAACCGCTGTCTCTGATGCTGAGCACATTGTGCACACTTGTGAGGGATGCTAGTATTTCACCCGGCAGACACACTTGCCGGCTCAGACACTCCCGATCACATGGCCTTTTGTTGTCTGGGGTCTGGACATGGTTGGCCCCCTCAAGAAGGCTCCTGGGGGTTACACACATATCTTCGTCACCGTCGACAAATTCACCAAGTGGATTGAGGCCAAGCCAGTTGCCACGATCACTGCCGAATAGGCCGTCGAGTTTTTTCGGGACATCGTGTACCGGTTCGGCGTCCCCAACATCATCATCACAGACAATGGCACCCAGTTCACTGGCGGCGCCTTCCTCTGATTCTGCGACGACTATAATATTGGCTACACCCATGCACAAATGGGCAGGTTGAGCGTGCCAATGGTCTAATTATGCAAGGCATCATACCTCGGATCTTCCAGCGCTTAAAGAAGTTTGCGGGCAAATGGGCAGCAAAGTTGCCCTCGGTGCTCTGGAGCCTGCGGACTACACGCAACCGGTCAACCGGTTACACCCCTTTCTTCATGGTATACGGAGCTGAGGCCATGCTGCCGACTGATCTGGACCACGGATCCCCACGCATCCGTGCTTACGATAGGGACCAGTCGGAGGAAGTAAGACAAGACGCTGTTGATTAGCTTGAAGAGGCACACGAAAATTGCTTTTCTTCGGTCAGCTAAGTACCAGCAAGGTTTACGACGTTATCACAGCCGGCACATACGCGGGCGCGCGTTCAACGTTGGCGACTTAGTCCTACGTCGAGTCCAGTCCAACAAGGACAAGCACAAGCTCTCACCGCCATGGGAGGGCTCGTACGTTGTCGCTGAAGTGCTGCGCATGGGGGCTTATCGACTGAAGGATAAGGATGGTAACCTCCTCACCAACGCATGGAACATTAAACAGCTATGTCGCTTCTATGCTTAAGTTTTATACTTTTATACTTTAAGTATGAATACATGAATAAAATATTTCTTTGCTCCATCTGAGTAATTCTTGGGGTTCTCGATTGGCCCGCTATGCACGCTCACGGCTACGCATAGTGGACACTTGGAGGTTACACCACACTGGGTGTGCCTAAGCGCACTCGGGCTTCTCTCTTTCAAACAATCATTTTTAGTACTGTGTAAAAAGCTTGGTGTTAACACTTTGCCTTCGATCGCCGGTCTACGCCACAACCCTGCGCTACACGGAAAACAGCCCACGGCTAATCTCTACGCAATGGGGGCTACGACAGATCGGCAAGAACACACACAAAGAGCTAACTTCCACACGAACGAATCTTTAAGAAAGAGATTAACAAACACAGAACATGTTCGCCAAAGACACGCATAAAAGAGTAGCACTCGGACTTCCCGAGTACTTGACATGCATTTCGAACAGTTCATATACATATCCCTACTTCTACAGGTTGGCACGATCGGCTAGGGAATTCGCGGCAGCATGGACTTCCTCCATCAGCGCCGGGACCTCTTCGCCGGGGACGTCAGCAGCAAGTCCCTCCTCGATCTCTTTCATGTCGATCAACGGATAGTGGGACTTAGCCACCACGAGCGCAAACTTGACTCCGGCCCGGGTGGACTCCTTCAGCAAGGCCTTCGCCTGATCAGGCGCTCGCCGAAGACGCTCCACGACCACCTCCGCGTGGCCCGGGGTCAGGTCGTCCTCCCACAAAGCATCGCAGGCCATCCGACTAGCCGCCTTCAAGGACTCGGCCATCTCGTGTATCTTCCCAATGCATATCTAGAACGCTGTGGAGACAAAGCAAATACATTAACAAGATAATCGGCAAGCTCCGACTGAGTAGACGAAGGTCAAGTCCTTACCGGCGGCAGAGTCCGAAGCCCTCTTATTGGCGGACTCGGCGTTGTCCAGGGCCCTCCTCAGGTGGCCCTCGGCGGCAACCTTCTCTTCCTCGAGCTGCCCAACGCGAGCCCTCATCGCCTCGAGCTCTTTCCTGAGCTTGGAGGCCTCTTCTCTAAGCTTGGCGGTCTCTTTGAGCTCCTTTCTGAGCCCGGAGGCCTTGCCCTCAGCAGCTGCAGAGGAGGTTACGAAGAGTCAGCATAACCCACACGGAAGCAACTAAAGAAGTTCAGACTCATTACCTTGAACGTCCTTCTTCAAGGACTCGATCTGCGCTTCCTTCATGGTCACCTGCTCCTGCACTGTGCGGAGGGTGCCTTTCAGGTTTTCCCACTCGGCCTGGCGCTGGCCGAGTCGGTTGAAGGCCGGGAGCTTGGCCTGGAGGAACTTGGTTTTGTCCTTGGACCTTCTGGTTAAGTTCTGCATAGACAACAAAAGAGATCAGCTACTCAAGAAAAGCGTCATGACTCTCCACTCGGTTCCACGAACCGAGTGGAGGCTCAAGGGCTGCACCCACTGTGTGCACTGATTGTGCCCACCAGTGCGGAATCCACAAGAGAAAAAGAACCTCCGCCTGACTGTTCCAGTCGGCCAGAGGCTTGGGGGCTACACCCACTGGGTGCACTGATCGTGCCCTAGTGCGGAATCTACAGGCTAATAAAGAGCCTCCGCCCAACTGTCTCAGTCGGACAGAGGCTCGGGGGGGCTACTCCGCAGTGAGTGCACCGTCTGCGCACTCACGGTGAAAAACAGAGAAGAAACACAAGGGCGAAAATCATACCTGCATTAACAGCCGTATCTTGCCGTTCACCAAGTTGGCGCTCTCCTTCACCGTGTTCAACAACGCCGGGAGTTTTTCTCCAAGTTGGGCGGCAGCGTTCAATGCCTCCTCCCACTCCTCCGACTCCCGGACATCGTTGATCTCCCACATTCAAGGGATCCGTCTGGCGGACCCGAAGCAGTTGGACGTCCACGTGGAAGCTTGGCGGCGGTGGCGGCACTCGGCTGATCTCCATCTCTTCCACCGGCAGCACCAAGTTCCCCCGGTGATCCGGCGGGACAGTCTGTGCCCGACTCGGACCCACCTGCTCGGTCGTGACGGGGCCTTGAGCTCCGCCGCTGGACTCCTCCGACCGAGGCGCAGGTGGCGAGGTCGGGGGGAAGGCTGCGGTGAAGGAGCGTCCGTAGTCCTCGGGGGAGACGAGGGTCGGGCATCCGGCCCCGATCCGCCTCCGTGCTGAGCGGGCTCGGCTTGCTCCTTGGGAGGCCCACCTGTTTCCTCGACCTACAAAGACATCCAAGTTATTACTACTTTCCGCAATAAAAAAAGTAGGGGACGCTCACTCGGTTACATACCTGGTGGACCGGGGAAAGGGGATGCGCCTCCTGGGCCTCGGGACCTACTGCCCCGGTGCGGTGGTCGCCGAAGCTGGCGGCACCGAAGAGCTGCTCTGCCCACCGAAGGCGGCATCGGCCGTGCGTTTCCTCCTCCAAATGAGGGGGACGTCCTCTTCCTCTTCCTGAGGGTCTTCCTCAGGCGTCGCCGTAGTCGGCGGAGGGGCGCTGGGCTCCTCCGCTGCGGGTGTCCCTCCCCTCGACGACCCAGCACTGGCGGTAGATGGTCCGGCACTCCCCTGCGGCGGCTGCCCGCCGCTAGGGACGCCGGTATACGGCGGTTGGTTCCAGGGCTCGTTCTCTGGCAGAGGGGTCTTGGAATTGAATCCGAAGAGGTCCTGGGAAGTCGGGGCGCACAGACGCAGACCGAGTATGACTCGACGGCAGTACAAACTGCAAATAACAAAGGCTGAAGATTGGTCGCTCACCTGGCTCGTGGGGTTGGCCAGGCTAAAGGATGCCGGGTGCCCGGAAGTATCCAGATTCGTGCATTGGGCCACCAGCCTCCCGACTCGGCACTGTACTTTCTCTTCCGAGAGCACGTCGGCCGACTCCCAGGTCACATCCTGTTGGTTGATGTACTCGTACATCGGATGGACCCTTAACTTCGCGGGCTGGATCCACCGGCTGATGAAGGTCGAGATGACCCCGACTCCAGTGACTCCAGACTATCTAACCAAGGACTCAAGGACAATTGTCTGAAGATGGGGTCGGACCAATGTTTTGGTGCGACAGAGTCGATAGCGTAGACCAAGAATATTATGTAAAATTGAAGTAATCCATACACAAACGATATAGTATCACACTAATGTAAGTGACACTAGGAGGAGTACCTGAAATTCACATACGGACATGTGAAGATAAAAACAGAACATTCATAAATACCTCACTCACTAAATGTTAGCCTATACATTTGTTATTCGCCAATTTGTCAAACGTACTAGCTAGGTTCCCGTCGGTAATTAGGACACGTGGTCATCTAACCTCGCCCTATGGGAGGTCCGCCATTGAGTCTACCAGCATCCAAAGCATGGCTTTGATGATAATGAGGTGCCGCATGCCCACGGTCAAGACTCATGGATCCCAAGATATATACCTAGCACGTGTGCACACACCTATGTACGTGAGTGGCGTGGTTGTGGCCTGAGTGAGTTTCCATGTCTAGTACTCTAGTTTAGGTTACTATACTGCTATTTCATTTATTTTTGATGCATCTATGTTCGATTCGCATGTTCTATCTCTGGGGCATCACATTTTTCCACTAAATCATGTTTTGATTATTTCAAGTTTGTCCATGTCTCTGTTTTCATGTGCACCAGTCTAACTAAGCCATTACCAAGATAACAAAATTCCTGAGATCATGTGTTGTGATACCATCTCAACAGGCTAAACCAGCCAGTGCAAAATTATAGTGTTGAATGGTAAAGAAATTGACTGCTCATCCCCTTGAAAAAGAATTTTGAGTGTTTAGCCGGAACAACAGTTGCATTTAGTTTGTCCCTTTCTATTCTGCAAGACAAAGAAATAATGAGAAATATTAACTGGTTTCTTTCCCTTCTAAAAGCAACACTAACGGCCCTGCATAACACTTCATTTTCGCCCCATTTCTCCATCCGTTCTCTTTGCTATTTTAGCCTTTTGCAAGTAACAGAAACAGAGCTCTTTATGCGTACTATAAACTGTATTTTCTGTTCTTGGTAATTTTAACTTTCGCTTAACTGATCCTGTTCACAGCCAGAGGTAGTTATCCGGCTTCTCGAGATACTTTCATTTCAAAAGAAATAGATATTTTTATTGTCCAGTCTTTCCCGTACTGTCAGTTTGTTAGAACTTAAGAGATGGAAAGCCAGGGAATCTACTGCTTATATGGCAGCTAGCTAGACGAAGACGACATGAAACTAGACATGGAGTCAGTCAAATATGTTGCTGAGCTTCTCGCCTCTGCTGACATAATTGTTACTGGAAGATCAAATATTCCGTAGCTACAATGTTTTATGAGAACAGAAATGCCCTATATCACGAGGAATCGTGTGCTTCTCATGCTTCCATGCCAAAATACGGTGTGAAAATGTTCGATAAAAATATTCAAAAGAAATTTGGTAGCCTTTTCACAAAGTAATGTGCCGTTCTACAAAATTTTCAATATGAATTTGACCTACAGACAGGCTATTGTTCGATGAAATTTATCTCTTTCCCCCCTCCTAATGTAGGTCATCTTCTCAGTTGAATTTTTGCAGGATGTCATTGAGCCAGTTCTTTTCAGCTTAAGCTTATCCAGAAGCCATCTTAAGCTTCTCTACCCACAAGAGCTATGGTGGGGAGAAGCCCTCGGAAAATGACATCCAGTTCTTTTTGACTTCTGTTGTCTGAGCTTATTGTATGAGTTGTAT
This sequence comes from Stipa capillata, assembly GCA_019208055.1. NCBI lineage: Eukaryota > Viridiplantae > Streptophyta > Magnoliopsida > Poales > Poaceae > Stipa > Stipa capillata. The sequence goes on along the minus strand of JAGXJF010002758.1, from coordinate 2,314 downwards.
GATGAAAAGTCTGTACTGCCCCTCAACTATAATCATGTGCTGATTAACTGTGACTGTGTAATTTATTACTATTTTACCGTAGATATGAGCAACGAAACGATATACGAACATCGTGAAATACGAAATATTACAATAAAAATATGGTGTCATAGTTACTTGAGAACAAGTCAAATAAAAGGAAGTTCATAATGTTTTCTTCCTAACAAAAAGAGTTACAATAAAAGCACCATATTCTATAGCGACAAATCCTCAAGGTACGAGACTCGCAGCAATAGTATCATGTACTATACCCATAGTACCATCATCTGAGGGTGCTACACTGATATGAGAAGCGCTATCCTCATGAACATATCCTCCACTCTCAAACCTGTCGAAATGGTCATCACATAGCTTACTATCACGAATATAGTTATGTAGACACGTGCATGCAATAACTATCATCTTTTGCGTCACAACTGCGTAGCGTGTTATGCCAAGAAGAATTCACCATTTCATTTTAAGAACACCACACGATCTATTGATGACGTTTCGTAGAGACGAATGACGATTGTTGAAGATCTCCTTTCTCCCCACTGGAGGTGCATGTTGGAATTCAGGTACATGGTACCGCTGCCCTTCGAATGGTGCAAGATATCCAACTCTGTTTGGATATCTAGAGTCAACAAGATAGTATTTTCCTGTAGTGATAGAAAAAAGAACATTGCTAATTGAGAACTTGACGAACATAATAGACATGAGCAAACAATATAGTAAAAATTGCATACACGACCGATTACCTTCCGGAGGGTGTGGATAATTTTCATATTCAACCATAGCATCGGCGCAAACACGTGTGTCATGCACAGATCCAGGCCATCCAGCAACAACAAAAATGAACCTCATATCAAAATCACACATTGCCATGACATTTTGACTTGTGAAACCTTTTCTATTGTAGTGTTTGATCTGCTTCTCTGCAGGCACAATCACAGGAATGTGTCTTCCATCTTTGGCCCCAATGGCATTCTTGAAATGATGCCAAAATTTAGATTTTCTAAGTGTAGGATGAACGTGCATAAAAATTGGATCATTGGGTCTAAGATAATCACCAGTCATGCGATCTACACACTGCAAAACCTCATGAAACTTTCTGTTAATGGTAGACCGACTATGTTCAAAATGATCTGAAACATTATCAGTGGTCTGACATGTCCCCAGAGTCCATAAAAAAAGTGCTAGTGCTTCTTTGGAGGAAATGTTACAAGTTGACTTTAGACCATACTTCTCAATCAAAAGGTCATGTAATGGGTGAAACACTGACCTCCTCATCCTGAACATGGAGTAGAAAGATTTTGGTACCTTCTCTTTGTCTTTCACCCATTGGATCCTAATCATAATTGGTAATTGATGATGACATGGCACCCGGGTATCATCAAGGAGGACGAATCCGGCCCTCTGGCCACGGGATGGGCCGAGCCGACTACTCGGAGTCCGATTCCAACACGGGGGCGCCTCATCAACGTGGAGTACAAGACATGGACTAATACCTGTCCGGTATACTCGGAATTAGTTGTAACAAGTTAAGAAATCAATCTGTTAACCGATTCGGACTCTTGTAACCCTACCCCGGTCGCCTATATAAGGCCCGGTAGGGAACCCCCGATCGGCGAGTATTCTCTAGGTCATAGACAACCTCCATTGTTTCCAAGTCCAAGCAACCTCGAGATCGAATCTCTAGGGCTTGCGGCGCTCGGGATACAAGCTATATCAGCCACCAAACACAGGACGTAGGGTATTACCTCTCCGTGAGGGCCTCAACCTGTCTAAATCTTGTCTCCCGTGTGCACCCATCCTGATTTGCTGTGCTCACGCCGCCCCATAGTTAGTATTGCCGGAATAATACTCCGACAGTTGGCGCGCCAGGTAGGGGAGGTGCGCATAGATCCATCTACACGAATCGGGATGGGTTTCATCAACTGCAACGACGTCTTCGTCCCGGGAAGCATCATGAGATTCGCCCTCGTGAACGCTATCCCGGACCCTGGTCAACTTTTCCAATTTGGAACGTTGAACTTCATCGCCGACAAGATCGGCCACCTTCACCTCTGCTACTCGGCGACGTCTCGATCGGCGGAGGTTCCATCAGCTTCTCGGCACGGGCTTGCCCCTGAGTCCGTGCCCTCGCCCCTTTTCCCCAGGGAAAAGGCTACACCAAGTCCGGATCTGTTGTCCGCCTTCGCCAGACAAGGATCCCGATTGGTGGGTGCTATTGACTCTCTCCTCCCCATTCTTGAATATGACTCGGACGATTATGAGAGCTCTGGTAGCCACCATC